>CM053770.1:179904665-180284092 GCA_028658325.1 Potorous gilbertii
ACAGAAGCCTTGACTTTTATGTCTTTCCCTGATGGTAAGTATTGTTCTTCCTCCTCTGAAAGGATGGGAGAAGATATCTGTTCACCAAGAAAGTAACCTTCTATAGTCTTATTTTTTTCCCCCTTTTTTGGGCATTTTCCTTGACTTTTGGGTCCTTCGTCAAGAGTAGGGTATACTCTGGGATTCTGTAAGATCTCAGTTTCTCCAAGGTGGCAAAATCAAGCATGTACTGTTCTGGGTGCAGGCAGGGATTTTTGTGCCCAGAATCTTAGCAGTTACCTCTCCACAGCCACCTGGCCTCCAGTTCCACCAAGTCAGCCCTAGGGGCTGATTTTCAGATAAGCTGGATGGGCAGGGCCACCATTCATTGTGAGACAAAGACCAGCTCCCCCAGGGCCTCCACACAGAGCTGAGGCAAGAATCAGCTCCTCAGTGCCCCCAGGGTTTTTACACTACCACAATGAATGTGGCTGCTGCCTGAAGCTGGAGCTTTGAGAAGGCCCTTTTCCCTTCCTGGCCAGCTGAAAAAACCCTGTCACTGACCTTTGGCACTTATAGCTTGAGGGATCTGCAAACCTGCTACTACTGTGACTGGAGGTTCCACGACTGGAGATTCCACCTCGAGGGCTGTTCCTGAGCTGTGCTCAGGGGAGACTGGGCTGGGCTCCGCTCTTTATCCGGTGCAGCAGATGTTTCCCATGGGCCTTTCAGGTCTCCCTGGGTTGGAAATCTCCTCCACTCTGTTCTCCACTTCTGCTGCTCCAGAATTTGTTGAGGGTCCCTCTCTGCAAGTATTTTATGGGCTGTGTGGGGAGAGCCTCTGTATGTGTGTCTTTCTATTCTGCCATCTTGACTCCACCCCCCCTGATTTTTTTCTTTTTAATCCTATTTGTGATTCTAGTGGAGGAAATAAGATAATTTAGAAACTACAGATAAAGGAAAGATAATTTTTTCTGAAATTTTTTTTGATGGATGAACTTTATTGTGATAAGAATTTCTTACTCATAACTGTGAGCCTTAGTATAGGATAGTACCAGTTTCTTAAAAGTACTTGGAATTCAGGAGTGGAAAGACCATTTAGCTTGGAATCAAAAGATCCAGATTCAGATTTAGACTCTGCTACTTAGAAGCACTGTGGCCCTAGGCAAATTGTTTAATCTCTCAGGGCTTCCATTTCCTCATCTGTACTGTGTGGATAATACTTCAGATTGTTTCAAAGAAAGTGCTTTGTAAAACTCTAAAGTCCTATATAAATGTGAGTTATTATTATTCCTGTAGCAGTTGTGTGCAGGAGAGTCAAATATCACTGACCTGAGCTCTTGATTGTGGAACTGTAGTTCTCTAGTCTTTATTTCTCAGCATAGCCAGTTTCTTTTTTTTGGTGGAAATTCTAGCATTTGTCTAGGCCATTCCTATTAACAAAAGAGGCTTGTTCATTATTTATCAGTTCCCCTTATTGAGCAATATCAGTTTTAGAAACCTAAGGAATAATTAATATTCCTGACAGCAAGTGACAATTTTTATGTAATTGTTTTCTGGGAAACTTGGTGGACTAACCAGTAACTTACAGAATCCATAGGAAGGATAGAGGTAGACAAATAGGAAATACAACCCAATCCAGCACCAGCAGTCATGGAATGAAAATCATTACCAAAGTGCTATAGAGTCTCTGCATGGTAATTCCACAATTATACAATAAAAATGTATTAGTAGGGATATGCTACAGACCACCTAGCTAGAATAGTGAGATTAGGGTGGAAATGTTAAATGGGATTGTGGAAACCATAGAATTAGTCCTGGAAGTAGTAATTGGGGACTTCAGTCATCTAAACATAATTTGGCAGAATTGGAACAAACTGTGAACCTAAGATGTTTTACTTATACAGAGTTGCTAGTTTTAGAACTCATGAGGAATAAGAATATACCAGACTTGATTCTAAGTAGTAAAGAAGAGCTGGTATCGAGAGTTATTGTGACTGATTCATTATTTACCAGACGACCTAGAAATGTCTTATTAGAAAGCCAGGATAAATGTGTACCAAGGATCAAAACTCCCTGGTTGAAGGGAATAGGGGCAGATGCAGTACTAAAGGGGAGAGAGAGAGAGTAAAGAAAGTTCTTGCAAAGTAAATTGCATCTTTCCAGAAATGGAAGGCTCTTCCTTTTGAAGCACCTGGGAAGCCAAGAAAGATTATGAGACATATCCTGCAAGGGATTCCAAAGCAAGTAATCAAGCTATCCTAAAATATACCAGAAGGGAGAGAACCACTTTAGAGAATTAGGGGGGCAACTTGGTGATCATGGTGCAAAAGGTGCTTTCAGAGATGGAAAAGAAATCAGAAAGCTTCAAGGAATTACTTGCTTCAGTAACACCCAAATTATCCCCTGAAGTGTACAGGTTGGAGGCACTAGACTAAACAGTGTTAAATGCACAGTATTCTCTAGATCTAATCGATAGAATAGATTTAAATAAATTATTGCATCCTCCCTAGAGTTTCAAAGGAACACAAGGTAAAATTGTAGAGCAGTACCAAAGTGTGTAACCTGTTGCTATAAATGCATGACAAGCCAGCCTAACTAAAGCAACAGGGCATCCTGAGGGAAAGACAAAAGGCAGGATATGCCAGGCAAGTCAAACCACTGTGACCACCACTGTGACCACCATCTCCCATTGGATGCTCATGGAGACAGTATAGATCCATGAACGCAAGAGCCCTGGAAATACTGACATTAAATAATGATATAAAAGAAGAGACATTAACATCTGGTTTGCTGCTGCCCCTTAAGGACCATGAGAATTTTCCATCAGATCAGCAGCTGAAACCTTCCACCTATGTTGTCTCCTTCATTAGCATTTGAATTTCTTGACTGTAAGGAGCATCTTATTTTTCTGTTTGTATATCCAGTACTTAGTACAGTGCTTTGGATATTATAAACACTTAGTAAATGATTTTATTCATTTAAGTAGCTGCTCTGCCAATGAACTGGTAGATTTTCATCGGGAATGCTTGAAAGCCTTGTATTTCGTTAAATGTCCATTTCTCCTCCCTGTAGACTACTCAGTTTTGCTGGAGAGATTATTCATGTTTGTATTCCTAAGTTCTTTGCCTTTTAGAATATAATATTCCAAATCTTCCTTTTCCTTATAGAAGTAGCTGCTAAATCTTGTGTGAGCCTGACTGTGGCCTTTGAGGGTCCTTGAATTCTTTCTTTCTGGCTGCTTGCAGTATTTTTTCTTTGACCTGAGAGCTCTGAATTTTGGCTATAATATTTCTTGGAATTTTCATTTCATGGTTTGTTTCAGAAGTTGACTAGTGTATTGCTTTGATTTCTGCTTTCAGTTTTCCTTTGTAATTTCTTGAAATGGGATGTCAAGGTACACTCTCTTGCTATCGCTCTTGCTCTCTCTCTCTCTCTCTCAGATTACTGAGTTTCATTGGACTAATGTCCAGTGATTCTTAAATTATTTCATCTCTATCTATTTTCCAAGTCACTCATTTTTCCTGTATTTTACATTTTCTTCTATTTTTTCAGTCTTTTGACTTTATTTTAGTATTTTTTGAGGTCTCATGAAGTCAGTTTTTGTTTGACCAGTTCTGATTTTCAAGGAGTTATTTTCTTTACTAAAGTTTTGTGACTCTTCTATCAAGCTGTTAATTTCTTTTTCATATCTTTCTTCAGTAGCCCTCATTTGGTTTTTAAAATAATTTTGAGTACCTTTAACTCTTCCAGGAATTTTTTTTGCACTTGTGTCTAATCTGATTTTTTCTTTAAGGCTTTGCTTGCAGATATATGCATTATCTTCTTCTGTGTTTGAGTCTTAAGCTTCCCTCTCACCACAGTAGCTTTTTATGGTTGTGTTCTTTTGTTTGTTCATTCTTCTAGCCTCCTTCTTGATTTTGTACTTTATGTTAGTGTTGGACTCTGCTTGCTTCTGGGGTGAAGGGATATTTCATCTAAGCATCTGCTCTTTTATGTCCTCCTGTTTTAACAGCTCAGTCTGGAGACCTACAAATTTTCACTGCTTCCAAAAGCAATGTCATCTGGGAAGAGGTCCGTTCATTGCCCTCCCAGTCTGAGTTATACAAGTTGGATCCATTGGTTTGCGTATAGTTGAATTTCAGTAGACTGCTGCTGGACTCAGTCAGTGTTAGCTCACTGGTTCTACATGTTCAGAGGAACTGAAATGTGGGTTCTCCTTTGGTTTAGTCTCCTGTCCTGATTATTCCACTGGGCCTAATGTGTTTGGCTAAAGGTTAGAACCAAGTGTCAATTCTACTCCTGGGCTCAGAGCCTCAGAGCTAAGTTTCTGAAATTTGTGCCTTGCAACTGTTCCTCTCCATCCTGGATCTTTGACCTGGAAGTGGGTAATGGGTGTCAGAGTTGTCATATGGCACCTGTTCTTGTATCCAGCGTTAGTTTAGGAATTCCCTAGCATCTCTTTCTTTTTATTTCTTTCTTTTGTTAATTTATTTTAAGCTTAAATACTAAAACTTTCAGTGCACAATAAGAAGAGACATAAACAACATGATTTTAAATATTAAAACTTACATACAAAATAAGAAAAAAAGCATTGCCTTGTGCACAGTGGAATGTGAGAGGATTCAAAATATACTGCAATAAATTTCCATTTCAAGAAAGCCTATATAATAAATGTTATACATTGTGTTTGGAGCTGTCCATCTTACTAGGATCTCTTACTCTCCCAATGCTTCCTGTCCAAGTACTCTGATCTCCCTTTCAGTCCCTGGTCTCTAGAATGTTCCTGTCTCACTGCTGCCATTTTGTACACCTGCCCAGTGCCAACCCTAGTGTCCTCAGACTTCTTTGTCTTTCTAAGCTGCCCTGGGCTGAAAAAATGACTCACCTAGACTTTTTCTTGGTTTTCCTGATCAAAATTCAGTCTCATGTTTTTTATAGCTTATTGTGGAAGAGATGTTCTGGGTGAGCTAGGCAAAAATGCTTTCACTCTACTCTATTGACTCAACCTTCTGAACCGGTAGAATATCATATGATTTCCATCTTAATGAAAAATTCTAGAGGAAATCCTGTAATATATGTAATGTGTGGTAGAAGATGTCACTAAGGCATAGAGACAGAGACAGCACCTGCAATTTCATTGAACAGGCAACTTTAGTCATAGAGAGTCATAGAAAGTTGCATATACATCTCACTGAGAGGTTCAGTTCAAGTTCACACAGGATAGCTCAGGGATAGGATTTGAACCCAGGTCTTCCACCTTCCAGGCTGTCTACCACTCACTTAACTTAGAACTTAAGCAATGAAAAGATAACATGATTTCTAAAGGAGGCAAGGAGTTTAACTTACTAGAGTTCATCTAATAGATGAAATGGTGTATTTATGAAAAAGGCAGATTCATTTTATTGTGGAAAAGTAAAAAGTAAAGCCTTTAAGAGAAAAAATATTACATGCTATACCAGGGGTGGGTAACCTGTGGCCTTCTAGTTCCTTGGATGAGGCCTTTTGATTGAGTCCAAGTTTTACAGAACAAATTCTTTTATTAAGGAGATTTGTTCTGTGAAGTTTGGAGTCAAAGGGCTGCACTTGATGACTTAGAGGGCCACATGTGACCTTGAGGCTGAAGGTTTCCCACCCCTGTTAAACTGTTAGGACATGAGTGCTGATCAGTTACTTATAATCTGAGTAAAGGACTCAATTATCATTGTAAGTTGCTGTTGCTACCTGAAGATATCAGCCCAGAATGTTTCCGAAGAGGCAAGAAGTACAACGGAATCCTAGGCATTAGCAGAAAAGTTATTAAAAATCAAACAGAAAACATTCTCCCTTTTTACAAAACCTTGCTCTAATTCTACCTGGAATGTTAAGTGCAGGTTTGGTTGCCCATCTCAAGAAAGACATGGAATTAGAGATTGCCAACTACTAAAACAGCAGTGGGATAGGAAGCTGCTATAGAGACACAAACAGGGAAGGATTGTCGTCTGCCCTGCCTTTCCTTCCTCTGCCAGCCAGGTATTTGCCAAGTCGTACTGATTATCTCCATAACATCTCTTCACTTATACAGTGCCGGTTTAATTCATCACTTTTTACCTGGGCTAATGTGGTGGCTTACTGTTCCCCTTGCCTCCATCTTACCTGCTGTCTAATCCGTTCTCCGCAAAACTACCTAATTGATAATTCCTATGTAATCTAGGTCTGACTATGTCGGTCTCTTGCTGTGGGAGTTTCACTAGCTTCCTTTTGTCTCTGGGATAAAATACAAACACCTGTTTGGCATTTAAGGCCTTTTGCATCTGGCTCTTGACCGCTCATGTTACTCCTCTTTGTGCCTTTCTGTTACTGATGGACTGACTTTCTTGCTCTTCCTGATACTCAGCATTCCATTTCTCACCTTGGTTCCTTTACTCATACCTAGACTGTTCTTTCTCCTGTCTTTGTCTTATAGAATTGCTGGATTCCTTCAAAGTTCAGCTTAGGTTCCACATTCTTTGGGAGAGTTTTCTTGATCTAGTTTTTTTTTTTTAGTTCTCTTCTCCAGCCCCCAAAATTATGTTGTATTTTCTCTTTATATATTTTTATATATAAAAATTTATAAATATATACTTATGAGAGGAAATTGTCCACTAGGTCTGGAAGACATGAGTTCAAGCCCTGCCCTTGATACTGAATGTTCTATGACTATGACTATGGGCAATTCATTTAACCTCTCAGTTTTGTAGGAAACTTGGTCTAAGACTGTAACTATAAATTGAAAAACAGTTGTTGACCTATCTGCACGGGTAGATGGAACTTCCTTACTGTATGGCTCTGCATACCAATAAAATCACAGGTATAAACTTTTAAAAAATTGTAAACTTATATTTCTTTGTATGTGTTGTTTTTCCCTAGTAGAGTGCATCCTTTCAACATACCATTCCTTTTCTCTCTTCATATCCCATGCACCTAACATAGTACCTAGCACATGGTAGGTACTCAATGAATGTTTGTTATTGTATAGAGATGTAATTGTGGTCTCTAAAAATCATAAAAGGAGTGGATAAGATTTTTTTTGTGCCCTGATTCTTAGAATGTGAAAACTAGAGGAATTCCTTTCAAACTTGAAATATGTTTATGGCAAATAAATCTAATCCTCTAACATTGTATTATCTACTGTGTTATATAACAGGTCATAGATTTCTTTTTTAAAAAACTCTAAAAAAGAGATGTTAGGGAGCATGGTATAATGGAGAAAGCTTTGGATTTGGAGTCAGAGGACCTGAGTTCAAATTCCAGTTCTTCCATTTATTATCTGGGTAACCTTGGGCAAATCACTTAACCTGTATGAGCCTCGACATTCCTCATATGTAAAATGTGGGGATTCAATTGGATGATTTCTGAGGGCCTCTCGATCAACATCTCTGAACACTGATAGGCTGCAAATGTTAATACTGTAGTTTCAAAAAGTCATAGGTTGATTCTTTGGTGACCATTATGGTGAACTTGGATGTTTTGGGACTATCTCCAATCATTTGGAATCAAGGAAAACACTCGTGCCCTTTATGCCTATTTCAGATAGATTACTAAATGTGGATGGACTATACCTCTAAGCCTGCTCATGCTCATGAATTTCAAATCAAGCAACAGAAATGATAGATTTCCTCCTAGTGTATGACAGTTCATAAGGGAAAGGAGGCTTTCACTTGCCTTGTTAGTAATTACTTTTTAATGTTTTTTTGAAGCCCCGCAACAAATTAGATGGTTCAGCTAATGTACAGCCAGGTTCTGATTCTACCCACAGTGGAACTTGTAAGCCTTCTTCAAAACAGTGGCTCACTTAGGGACTAACTTTGCGTTTTTGTCACCTACCATGTTCTGACCATGTATTGGAACTCCATTCAAATTCTGCTGGGGATGCTTGTGGCATACCCAGGTTTCACTAGCAAACTTGCTAATAAAAGATCTTTGTAAAGGAAGCCTGAACATTGACCATTTTCTAACATGTTTCTAGCCAGACTGGTTTAGTTGGCCAGTGTAGTTCAGATTTTCAAACTGTTTTAACATAATTCTCATTGATTGTGGAAATAAGAAATGTGTATGGCATGTGTGTGCTAGGTCTATGCAATTAGAGATATATGCCTAAACAACAGATTGTAAGGGGTTAGCATCTATGATTCAACTCTTTTAGTTTCCTGGAGAAACTTAATCTATAGGTCCAGATCAGTGAGAATAATGAATCCAGTGAACTGATCCCTTGATTCTGTTTTGTATTGTACATTTTCATTGGGCTGGAATCAATGATCATATTTTATATAAATATGACTTGGAATAGTACAGATTGCAATCAGCGTAGTGGTACAGCTATAGAGTCCTAGGGTTGGAGTCAGAAAGGCTTGAATTCCAAGGTGGCTTTAGCCTCTCAGTGCCTCAGTTTCCTAAATGATAACATGAGGGTAACACCTTACAGTGTGAGGGTCAAAAGAGGTCATATTTGTAAATCACTTAGCACGGGGTGTAGCACACAGTAAGCACTTAATAAATGCTTGGCCCTCCCCCATGGGATTCATTTTTTTAAACTAGTCAGGAGTAGTTTACATAGTAAATTTAAATTTTAAATAATTTTATTATCCTTTATTATATTTATCAGTGAGTAGTAACAATTTAAAAAGCATGGCCAAGTTCCTCTTTTAATTGAAATTCAAAAAAAATACTTGTAAACTTAAAGCACTATTTTCTAGTGTAGTATCAGTTACCTGTAACCTACATGAATTTTTTTTGGGGGGGGGTTATTTGATTAGCAGAAAGTGCTTTGGAATTTTAAACAGTGATGGCTTCCTTTTTTTTTTTTTCTGAGACTCAGTTTCTTTATCTTGTCCCAGATGGGAAGTGCAACTTCAATTGTTCCAATTGAAGGAACTGTGACTGATCCCTTTCCTAAGCAGCCTGGTGGCCCCCTTCTCTAAGGTGCTTACCATGTTGGTACCAGACTTAGTGGACATCCAGTCAGCTTAGTCTACTATAGCTCAGAACTCCTAAACTTAAGAAGTCCACCAACTTTAGCCTCCCCACTGGAAGAGATTATAGGTAGGTGCCACCATGCCCAGCCACGTAAGAAAATTTGACTTTTTTTTCCTGTTTTCAAATTCTCAATTTATGTGCAAATATTTTTGTAAAGAAAACGTTTGTCTGATTTACTCAGAGCACACTGTAGCACTCTGTAGCTTTGTAATCCCAGTTAAGGTATATATTCATAGGTGGGCCAGCTGAGACCCAGAGAGTCTAAAAGTACTTGCTGAAAGCATTAGAGAGCAGGCTCAAGCAGGGGAGGAAGAATTGAAACTTAGACTTCCTAACTTACAGTCCGGTGTTCTGTCCAGTCTGGAATACATTTCATCACTTTTACTCTTTCCTGCCTTATGCCAGGATTTCTTTAGGAACTTCCCAGAAATAACAAGCCATATATGGGTGTTTTATCTCCAGAATGATTCACTAGAAAGAGGCCACGTCCTTAATCAAAGGAGAGTAAGAATGAGAATAACTCTTGTCTGGCTAACTCCAATAAATGATGGACAATAGAGTGCGTCCTTTTAAGAGCCACTTTGCTTTTGATCTTAAATATCTCTCTGCGCTCAGAATAGTTGTGTGTTAAAGTTGTTGGTTTTCCTTTTCTCGTTCCCCCAAATAGAACAAATATTGTGAACCGTGCTTAGACCCCAAGTAGCAAGAGGTAGGCTTTCCAGTCTAAATACCATGAATTTAGAAGTCAACATCCATAATTTTTCAGAAAGGAATATATTTTTTAACTTTCCCTTCAGAACCCAGAATACTTTAAGCAGTTGACAGTCTAATTCAGAATAGCTGGTACCCTCAGAATCTTTTCCAGCATCCTTCAGTTTCTCCCCAATGGCTTTTCTGGTATGTGACAGAAATCTCTAAGTTTCCATTTATGATAAAATTGCAGTCTATGAAAAGAAAGAAATAGAGGGAAGGGGAAATTAAGTTAGCAGGAAGGATTAAGAAAGGAATTATTTAGAATAGGAGTTGAAAGTTTGAGAGGAATTGACTTTTAAAACCTGTCCTTTTACTTGGATGCTTTAAAGAGTTACTCCCTTGAACTCTCTGCCCTAAACACAGATAGGCATGCAAATCATCAGCACCACACAGACCTTTTAAGCAGGTAACTGCTTGTGTTAGAATTTCTCCTGAGAAATAGGTATCGGATGAAAGATTGGGAAAAAACACAAAAGATTGTGAAGTTGTGTATACTTTTTACCAACCAATGTAACCAGGCCAAGAGAGGGTTCTAGGATATTGGAAAAGACAAAGATAGATTGTGTCTGAACAGGAGCAAGATTGGGAGTGGCAAAGGGTAGGGAGAGGATGGTATCTTATGAGACTAGTTATAGGCCTTGGTTTGAATTCCGTTCAAGTGGACAGTGATTGAATTTTACTTCCATTATATTGCCAGTCTGTGCCCATTTCCATCTGTTAATGGGTAAGTGCCTCAGTCAGCACTAGTAGTCTTAGCTTAAAGACCTGGGTAGCCAAGTCCAAAGTCTTCTTTTTGTGTTAAGAAGTCAGGATTAGGGTTCAATGTTCAGGAGACAGTATTGTGGGGAGATCTGGTTACTGCTGTCTGTACTATTTCTGTTGTGTGAACAAATAAAGGATTTCAGATTCCAGGACTGTTGAACTGACTTTCAGAGACACCAAATTAATTTAGAGTACTTTACATGTCTATAGAACACGCTTTATGCTTAATAGTTACATCATTAGTTCTCTTAACTACTGCACATTCTTCATTTTAAACATTTTAAGGTCAGTTTTTCAGTATGAGACAAAAGAAGAAAATACCAAGGGGTCTGGTTATGAGTATGAACAAAGGAAAAGAAAAGATGATCAGAGTTGGTAAACTCAGTGAAAAATTTTTCACGTAGCTATTTTGCTATGGTTATTTTCCTCTTTTAGGTCTTCCTTTCATATAGTACAGAAAGGCAAATCTCTCCCTCCCCCCAGTCCAGAAGCATAAGGAAAAACTCTTTGATGGTGGCACCTAAGTCATACTCAAGAATGAAAAAAGGAAGAGGGTAATTTGAAATGGGAGTGCCAAGTGTACACTTTGATCAGAAGTTAGATTAGAAGCTAATTTTCTTTATATCTCTGACATAAAATGTGGTGCTTTGGAGAGAGCAGTAGAATATGGAGAACTTGGTTTATGGAGTAAGTCAAAAAGCTGTCACCAGATTAGGCTAATATCTTCATGTCCCTGCCTCTGTAATTGATAGATGTAACTCATCTTTATTCTTTGTGGCTAGTTTTATGAATAGGAATGTTAAAAATTCAGGATTCCCATTACCAACATCTATTTCTGATTTTTCAACAGCTCTGATATGTTCATGTACAAACTGTGTGCACACCAACTACACATGCGAAACGGATGGGGTCTGCATGGTTTCCATTTCCAACATGGATGGGATGGAGCACCATTCTCGAACATGTATCCCCCAGGCTGAGCTGGTCCCCGTAGGAAAGCCCTTCTACTGCCTCAGTTCAGATCATGTTCGAAACACACACTGCTGCCACACAGACTTCTGTAACAAGATTGACCTGAGGGTGCCCAGTGGTGAGTGAATATTCTTATAGAACCATTGGTTATTGTATCTTTGGGAGATGGGGGCAGCTAGATATATAATTTCATCTATTACCATCTACTGCAACTCCTTTGATAAATGAGGGGAACCCCTTGTCATTTCCGTGTCCCCCAGGATTATGGAGGAAGGGATCTCAGTGTTTGAGGATTAGGGATTTGGTGAGGAGAGCATCAAACCTTGAATGTAGTCTCCATGGAAGCAGAGCTTGGGAGCAGTCACTGCCACTCAGAAGAAAAAGAAGTGCAATGAAATAGTAACAGAAAACTGGTGAAAAGTCAACCAAGGTCAGTCAGTGATAGGGATGGGAATGGTCTAGAGGCAGTAGAGGTTTTCAGTTGTAGAGATAATCGGAGAACTAACTTGTTGGGAACAGAAGTAAAGTGAAGAGAGATGGATTGTGGAAATTGGTAACAAGCAGTTGTGAGTAAGAAGGTACATTGTCAGGGGAGAGGGACAATAGCTCCCCATTCTCTGGAATTTTAAACTTTTTGGCCCAAAGGGCAAAGACTTTTAGAAGTCCCCTTGATGTGGATTATAATTAGAAGAAAACTCTCCAACAATAGTTGGGGAGGAAGAAGGAGAAATGAGACTAATATGAGAGAAGAATGTCAAAATTTGGAAATTATTTGTCAGCGAGGAGCTGGTACCCCCAAATACTGTGGACTATGAAGAAAGATACAGATTTTCCATGTAATTGGGGCACCTCCAAGTAAGCTGTCAGAAGGGATTATTTTCTGAGAAAGTTTGAGGAACTCTGATCTAGTGTACAACAATTATTGGTAAAGGAGCTGGCTCAACTGGAACTAAAAGGAGAAGCCAAAGGAGATGGGAAGGACATTATGTCCTTTTTGAGGGTGTTTTATGGAAACCCTGTCTCACTACTTTCCTTTAGTTTACTGTTTTTTTATTCCACCTATGAAATCTCTCAGGTCACCTGAAGGACACCCCATCTATGTGGGGACCTGTGGAGCTGGTCGCTGTCATTGCTGGCCCAGTGTTCCTCCTATTTCTCATCATCATTGTCGTCGTCTTTGTTATTCATCATCATCAACGGGTTTATCACAACCGCCAGCGGCTGGACATGGAAGATCCCTCTTGTGAAATGTGTCTGTCCAAAGACAAGACACTTCAGGATCTTGTCTATGATCTGTCTACTTCAGGGTCTGGCTCAGGTACAGAGTTCTCCAGGGCATTGTGTCTGTGGTTAGCCTGCATTGTTATCTCCCAACAGGGTAATGTGTAGATATGGGGTAGGCCGATTATCCTGTGTTTGCTTCTACCAGGATTGTGAGTCACTTGGTGTTTTTATAACTCCCCTTCCTCCGGAGTTCCATGTGTAATAAGGTGAGGTAGCAGGGTCACATATTTTTTTCTATTTCCTAATATCCCTCAAATTAAATATAAATGACCCTTCATCCTGAAAATGCTATCACTTCTAGAATTTAGCATTTATGTAGCTATTAACATTCTGCTGGTTCTGCCTGAGTGATGATTGCAAAAAGTTAGTTGGTAGAACATTGTTCAGCAGACACTTTGAGCATGTGCAAAATACCCAAAAGGTTGTAGTAGCTAATCATTGATCTTGCAGTATCTACAAGGTGAATTTAAGGACGCTGAGTATTGAAGCTTTGAGTTGATCTTTGGTGAATTATTTACTTGTACTAGGATTTTGTGACGGGTTTGAAGCAGTTTGAAGTTTGAAACTTCATTTGCTGAGTGGCTTGCTACATACCTGGCTGAAGCTTCATCAAAGGAATCAAACAGGAATGTGACCCCCAGCATTAAAATCTTAGGATGAAGTTATTTAAACTCTTCAGACCTTAGGGATCTACATGATTGATATGGATCTTTTGGGTCTGGACACAACTACAGGGAGCCTAATCTTCCATTGTTGAAAAAAAAATATCCTTAAAAAGCATTGTTGTCACTGCAACAGATATCAAATATTAGAGCTAGAATGAACCTTAGAGATCATCTAGCCCGACCTGCTCGTTTCATAGGCAAGAAGGAGTAACTTTCCCAAGATCAGTGGAATTTGGGTTTTAAGTCTTTTTAATTTTAAATCCAGTGAAGATAGATAGCTTCTCTGTGACAAGTTGGTTTTTTTTTTCCTTTTGAAGTAAATTTTAATGTCTCATCTCATTGGCAGGGCAGTAGGCATTGCAGGGAAAATAATATTCAAGCAGGACAAAACTTTCCCCAAAAAAGTGGGAAATATTTTTAGGTATAGCAGAGCACTCCAAAGTGTCTCACCTTTATATTTTTAGAATGTGAGAAAGCGAGATAAAATATACCGCTTGATCTTTGGAGAAGTGTCCTCTGTTCCACTTTTATGTGTCCCACACCACTGCCCTCTAGTGGAGGAGGGAAGCTACCAGTGGATGGCTCTGAATGTGTATCTTCCAGGCTACTTAGCTCTCTCTTCCCCCTTCTTTTGAGACCTGATCATCTCATGCTCTAGTTCTTCCATCAGAATGCATGGAGCAGAGAAGAGTGGGTGGATGGGGAGATAACTGGTTGCATCAGTTGATAAATGTGCAGTGTTAAATGCAAATCTTTTGATTCATACACTAGATTGGTTACATTCAACTCTCACTTTCCTAGGAAAGAGGAGAGGCATGGGATAGTACAAAATAATGGACACTTGTATTCTTTTCCCACTCTTCTCTTCAGCTCCAATCTCCTTAGCTCAGTCTTATGGTAGTAATTTTAGAATTTAGCTGGAAATTTGTGAAGAGACTAGATTATCATAAGTGATATTTGAGAACTGAGTGTACTAAATGCTTTTCCACATGTGGCACTAGGTTAGACAAAATGATATAATGGACTGACTTCTGGAAGCCTACAGTTTAGTATCACCTTCTCTTCTTTGGTCCACAGGGTTACCACTCTTTGTCCAACGCACAGTGGCTCGCACAATTGTCCTACAAGAGATCATAGGCAAGGGCCGATTTGGGGAAGTATGGCGTGGCCGATGGCGGGGTGGAGATGTGGCTGTGAAAATTTTCTCCTCCCGGGAGGAACGGTCTTGGTTTCGAGAAGCAGAAATATACCAGACTGTCATGTTACGTCATGAAAATATTCTTGGATTTATTGCTGCTGACAACAAAGGTAAAGGACTGGGTTTGGTGTAGGGTAGAGAGGGAATGATGCTCCTTTGTAACATCATTGGTAGATGAAAGGGGCACTGAAAGGAATTCATACTTAACACAGCTTGAGCTTGTAGTTTTTTGTTTTATTCAGGAAGACAAAGATCTGAACAAGTAGTTAAGATTTATTAATCCCAGATAGAATAAGATAACTCCAAATGGCAGTTGAACATTTGAATGATCTAGAGCAGAGGTGTTAAACATGTCCAACCAGGTTAAAATGTAATTGGAAAATAGTTAACAAAATAAATGAAAATGCAATACAACATAGATAATGTTAATATGTGGTTTTCTAAGTCAATATTTGGGCTGTAGGAATCCTTATATGCAGCTTACATACAATGGTCCTGGTTTCTATTTGAGTTTGACACCACCAATCTAGAGTAATTAGCTCTATATATTTTTTCTAGGGGGGGCAGGGAAAGGAGAAAATCAATCCTGGAAACTCTGCCTAGTTACTTGTTGTCATGGAAATAAGTCCATTCTGTATTGTAGAAGTGATCCATTCCTGGCTTTTAGGTGTTTCTCAAATACAAGGCAAGTCACTTGGACTTTTTATACCTTTTTGTAAAGTGGGAAACCTGTTACTATTTTCTCAACCCTAGGGAACTTCTGAGGTAACTTTAGGAGTTAGTGTCTGAAGTCTTTGGAAGGTGCTAAATGTTTCTTGTCTTCCAAAACAATAGCAGGCAATTGTATTCCTTACTGCTATGGGAGTTAATAATATCTTCAGCTATCGACAGGGGGGAAGAGTCTTTGATTCCCAGACAAGTAAGGAAATGAGAAAGAACTACTTGAGTACATATTCTGTAAAAAAAAAAAAAATCACATTACCACCCATTTTTATAAATTTTAGATCTTTAAACAGACATGCAGAAGAGTTTTCTTTTGAACTTGTATACCCATACTTTAACTGTGGATAACAGTTATTGTGTAGAGAAGTGGGAGCTGGTATTAGATGGGCCCTCTGTTGACAATGAAAAGCCAAGAGTTAGGATTTTTTGGAAGCTACTCCCTTCGTTGGAACTGGTGACTGTGAACAAGGATTTAGCTGTTGAGAGCTGTATTAGATTTAAGGAAGAAAAAAATCATTTATCCCTTTATTTAGTCTTTATCACTTTCCTTAAAAAAAAGTCTGGAATTTGGGACACCTGTGTGTAGTCCACAACTCTTCCACTGATACTGGATTATTTATCCTCGTAGTTCTTGGTTTGCGTGTGTGTGTGTGTGTGTGTGTGTGTGTGTGTGTACATGTACCTCTCAATTTTCCATTAAAACATTATAGTAATCTCAAGTTTCCTCCTCACAAATACCCAGGATTGGTTATTGCCTCCCCTTGCCCAACAAAAGCAGGCAAACCATTAAGTGCATGTAAAATGAAGTGACGCCATGAATACTTTTATTACGTGAGAGTCCTGGCTCATTAACAAAACAAGAAACAGATCCTACCAGTTGTAGGCACGCACTTCATACTGCTTTTTGTCAATGATACCCTTAGCTCAAAAATCACAAAACAACTTATTACTAACAATTGTAGTGCAATCATTTAAAAAAGATCTATTTCAACAATTCTTGTGTTTATATTAGATGAAATAAGATATGAAATTGAGGAGCTACTAAAATTTGAAAGGGGGAAATGAAGATCTTGCCATCATTGAAAATTATTATTTTATGCAAAATCCAGACAATATGCCTTATAACAGAACATGACAAAAACAGCACTGCACTCTCAAATAATTTTGAAAAGGGGATGGACATACTTATACTGGAATTCCAAAAGGCTCTTTTTTTAGTTTGACAGCATGAGTATTATTAGCAAATCAATTATTTCTACCCCCAAAAAAACAGAGTAACTTTTAAAAGCTGGTACCTACTATAATCATCACAAATAAATGCATTCTCTAACACTGTTTGATAGAAAGTATAAAAACATTTCAGGACTTATGCACAGCAGTTGATGTGACAGTTGTTTCCATAGTAAGAACAGTCGGAAAAAACTTAGAGGTCTAGAGCAGTCCTGCTGAGGACAGATATCAGACACCAGTGGCAGAAGTGACTTGAGAGAGCTATTGAAGAACTGCAGAAAGGCAGTGGAAGATAATGTATAATACCTGGCTGGTGTATTTATTAGGAATTTTGAACACCAGATTGCCCAATTGAAGGCAACAGAAAAGAGATAGGAAAAGAAATCAGAAAAAACAAAAGAATATAAAAATTCTAAGTTTCTTTCGTCAGCTAGTAAAAATCCAAAGGATAAGACAATAAAAAAGATTCAGAATAAGTGCAAAGAAGAAAGCAAATAATGTAATATTAATCAAAAACACAATTAGAGAAGTTTGAGAAGTAAAGCAATCAGATGTGAAGCAGCTTCTGAAGAAGGATGATAGGAAAAATGATCCTAATTTCTGATCACAAGGTCCAACCTAACAGAAACTCAAGTTGGACCAAACCAGGAAAGCTTGTTCACTGATAATACAGTGAAAACTAGAGCAGTTATTTTAAGGGAGGTAAATGAAACTCCAGCTTTTCTGCAAAACCTGAAATTGCTGGGGCCAGAGAAGATCCAAAATTCTTGGCATAAATGCCTCACATTGGCACACGAATTACTAGCCTAACATTTTGCCAGCTTGCTCTCAGACAGAAGTCTGATCCTTATGCCTGATCCCTTCTCATTAGAAAGTAATGCGTATCTATTACCAAAAGGTGAGAAAATCAGTGATCCCTCCAAATGTAGGTCACACTCCTATAAACAGCACCTTTATCTCATGGAATCTTTCTCCAATGACATCAAAATGTCATTTGGATTTAAGCATAAAATTTGTAAAGGATGCCAAGAAAAATAGAGACTGAATGCTTTGAGTTTGATCCAAAAGTTGCATTGAATAAGTAGAAGTAAATACTTATGGAATATTTTGGTCTTCTCTGGGCAAGACACAGAGTATAAATGTAGGAGCAAAGGCCATGGCTGTGTTTGTTAATATCCTTACTTGCAATATTAGTGGAAGCTGGTTGGGAAGAATGTGTTTAAAGTGGTTAGCATCTATCTAAGACTAGTTTTAATGTAGTTTTGGAACCTTTAATGTACAGTTTTGGAACTTTAAAATGAACTATGACAGATTTTAAAGTATTCCTCATCAAAAAAAAAAATCTCTAGAATATTAACAAAACACAGGGTCCATCAGCCTAAGAAAAGAAATTCTTAAACATTGTTAGAGTATATGATAAACAATACTTTTGGAACAAGTAAACATTGCTTAATTGAGCAGTATAGTAAAGACGTATAACAGGTACGTGCTATGGGATTTATCTAATATAACTGAAAGTGACTTTCCTCTGGATGCAGCCTGTGAAACAGCTAAGATCCAAGAGTGAAATCAAAAGTTTTCAGTGGTCCTTTTCAGTGGTCAAGACAACAGTATGTTAATAAAGAAGCGTCGGACAAATACCTGAGTTAATACATATTCGTTTACGAAAATAGTAGGATTTATGATGATAATTCAGGACCAAGTCATTGCCACTAGAAATTAATAGGAGCCCAGAATTTGTGATCAGTGTGGATTATGCAAGGAACTGGTAGAAGCTGTGTGTTACTATAGCTATAAAAATTTAGTTCCTAAAAAGCAGAATCTGGTGTCTAGAATTATTCAGCCAAAGCTAGCTGTCTTCAGTGGACTGACAGATGACAAATTCCCATGCTACAAATATATATCAACCAAGTTTTATTAAGTAACTGTTACATACCATGCACTATTTTAGGTACAAGGGTTACATGTACAAAAATAAAACACAGTTCCTACTTGCAGCAAGTTTACATTCTAATGGAAGAGACATTTACACATAAAAATATATACAGCAGTTCTGATGAATTCACAGATTTCCATTAATGTAATGGAATCTTACTGTGCCATGAGATGGAGGTGTCAAACATGTAGCCCATTCCTCATCAGCATTTCTCAGTGCAGTCCAAACCAGATTAAATTGTAATTGATAACTGTTTAAGAAAATAAATAAAAATACAGTAAAACCTAGATAACATAACATTTTAAAAAACTAAGTCTGTATTAGGCCTGCAGGATCCGTATATGCCAATTAGTGACCCCATTTCTGTTTGAGTTTACATCCTTTGCTATAAGAAATGATAAATGTGGTGAGTGCAGAGAAGCTTGGAAAGATCTATATAAACTGATGTAGAATGAAATAAGCGATATGCACTTTAATAGATAGAGCCTTTCCAGGGAGTTGGCTATAAAAAGTAGAAGAGAAATTGAAAGACTGTCACATGACCTAATAAGTTTCATCAGATTGCTGCTGTACCATTGATGATCATCTCATCCTTTGAGTTTGTATCTCTGGGTAGTTGTACAATTACTCAATACTGGTCTGTCGCGCAACATATTTTCTTCCTGACTTGCTTATGAAAATTCATGCAAGAATCGAAGGCTAGCTGTGTCCTTTTTGTGTTTCCTTCCGTTTAATGGCTTTTTGTTTTGACATTTCATTCATGAGAATAAGTCCGAGTCTGAAATCTAAGAACTTAGGTAGTCAGGAGACCTAAAAATATGCTGACTCTCAATTTCCTTTTCATTGGATTTTCAGTGAAGCTGAATTTGTAAAGTGAACGAATGAATAGGCAGGTATTAGACTTATTATCACTATCTTACTATCTGTTAAGCATTCGAGATACAAAGGCAAAAATCCTTGGGAAGCTTCTACCCTAATGGAGGAGACAACACGTGTGGAATATGGTTTCTAGCAAGCATATGGCACGTGGAGTCTTAGAGGAGTAGATTGGCACAGACACATCCCTTTCAAGAGAAGTGGCAAGGTTGATTTGATTACATTTCCAGAACTGGAAAGGGTAGGGTAAGGCAAGGCAGCTGGTGAAATGATGACCGAGAATTAGTAAGTGAAGTGGAACTAAGATGGGGCTTTCCTGGAATAGTGTTTCCAGATAGGCAGTCACAATCAGAAAAGCAATTTCCTTGAGTTTTTCCAGGATCTATTCTCTGGTCTGAGTGGAGGAGGTGAGGAGGCTGTAGCTGAGTTGTTATGGGTCACTTCTATTGTGTGGACTGGGACCATTACAAATGTATGTTTTCTGATTTCATCTTGGCCTTCACTTGTAGCAAGGCAAATATTCTGTTATTCTCTAATTGCTTTGCTATCCCCTCTCCAAAGTGACTTTTCCAAACATTCACAATAGTTCTTGAGCTTCCTCTAGCACCCCCTGCTGCCACCACCTTTTCAGCTGAGGACTTTGCCTCATATTTCAAAAAAAATGTAGACTGTTCTAAAAGATCTCCCCCTTTTCCCCCCGATCCTCATCTCACATAGCATTCATCTCCCATTATCTCCTCCTTCACTCTGGTCTTGAATGAAGAAGTGGCCTTTTCTTCTTGCCAAGGCAGCCCCTCCTTATATACCCTTTGATCCCATCCTCCTTGGCAGATGTTCACACTGTAATTCTCACATCTTCAGTCTCTTACTATCTACTGGTTACCTACAAACATGCCTATGTCTTCATATCCTTAAAAAACAAAACATGACACAACCCTTACTTAATCTAGCATCCCTACTCTCACTATCTACTATTCCAGGGCAGCTAAGTGGTGCAATGGAGAGAGCACCAGTGCAGGAGTCAGGAGAACCTGAGTTCAAATCTCACCTCAGACACTTGACACACACTAGCTGTGTGACCTTGGGCAAGTCACTTAACCCCAATTGCCTCATCCTGGGTCATCTCCAGTCATCCTGATGAATATCTGGTCACTGGATTCAGATGGTTCTGGAAGAGAAGTGTGGCTGATGACCTGCATAGCCCTCACTCACTCAAAACAAAGTCAAGTCCAAGTCATGTCATCATTTCTCTGATGGCATGGTCTTCTTCAGCAACAAAGGATGAACTTACACGTCTACTATTCTATGTCTCTCTTGAAAAATCCATCTCTACTTGGTTCCTCCACTTCCTATCCTCTCATTGTCTTCTAACTTGTCTGGCCTCCCTCCTCCCAATCTCCATCTCCTTGGAAGGTTCTTCAGTGGTGTTATTCTCACTAGTAGTGGGCCTGTCTGCAAGATTTCTGTACTGGGCTTTTTTCTGTTTGCTCTGTACTGTCTCACTTTGTGATCTCATCAGTTCTAATGGATTCATTAATCAAGTCTATGCAGATGATTCCAAGGTCTATCTATCCAGATGTCTGGTTGCTCTCCTGAGCTGCTGTCAAACATCAGCAGCTACATCTTGGACATCTGCAACTGGATGTCACATGAACAACATTAACTCAACGTGTCCAAAGCAGAACTCATCTTTTACCACAAAATTCTCTTCCTAACTTTTCTATTACTATTGAAAGCACCACCATTCTCCTAGTTACCCAGTCTCAACCTCAGTGTCATCCTCTACCCTTCATTCTCCTTATTCAGTCCATTGTAAAATCTTATCATTTCTTCCTTCACAATATGTACAATGCCCTTCTCTCCACTCCCACTCCAGACTGTCACCCATACTACTGTGATAACCTTCTGACTATCTAAGTACCTTCTCTTTGAGACTACCCTTAATTTATACTTTATATACCTTGTTTGTACATAGTTGTTTACATGTTGTCTCTTCCATTAGACTATGAGAGTCTTGAGAGCAGGGACTAGTTTATGTCTTTCTTGGTACCCTAAGAGCATAGCATAGTGCTTGGCATATAGTAGGTACTTAATAAATGTCTAGTTAGTTGTCTCTTCATCACTCCAATTTATCTTCCATTTAACTGGCAAGATGATTTTTATAAAGTGTAGGTAACTGAAAAATGTGGAAGGAATCAGTGTAAATTTTGCAAACTAATAAAATTAATCTCTCTCTCATTCCTCATATATTTCCTTTTCTGTCCCATTCTCTCCCAATAGCTGAGACTTACTAAAAATCCTTCGTTGGTTCTACCTGCAGATAATGGTACTTGGACCCAGCTGTGGCTTGTTTCTGATTATCATGAACATGGTTCCTTGTTTGATTACCTTAACCGGTATACAGTGACTATCGAGGGGATGATTAAGCTGGCCTTGTCTGCTGCTAGTGGGTTGGCACACCTGCACATGGAGATTGTAGGTACCCAGGGTAAGTGGCCACAACCAAGGAAAGAAGTTAGGTAGTCCTTGAAAGGACTGTATCTTACTGATTTTTATCCCCAACCTAAAGTTGTACACTGCTCAGTAAGTAAGTAGCAGCTACCAAAAGAATTAATCTTTCCTCTCATTAAACTAGATTGTATGAGCCTTATGCCTATTATGAAGTAGGCTAAGGCTTGATCTTCTTTTTATTTCTGTTTAGACTTGCCCTCAGATAATCAAATAGCTTAGCAATAGTTACTTGTCATTAGATTGTAAGATTTTGTGATCTGTCAGCAAATATTTATTGAATGGTCTCATGTGTAATCCTCTAGGAAACCTAGTAAAGGGTAGGAACTTACAATCTAATGATGTAGATGAGACTGATGAACATGCTATCAGTAGAGATATCCATGAAATATTTATTTAAATGTGTCAAGGGGAAAAGCTAGGTCAGGAATGTGTTTGATAGTTTGGATACTGCTAATCTAAGAATCCTTGCTGAAGAAGGTAAACACAAACCTTGAGCTATGATATTGCATTATCCCGTAAACTTGTCAGAAAGCCCTAATCTTTTGCAGACTGGCTGGTGTCTTCTCTTCTGGCTCAGTTGATAATCAGGAAGACAGCTATTGCTGGCCATGATGATGAACAAATTAATAGCATTGAAGAATGGGAGGGAGCTCCAAGGGTCACATAGATTACCCCTTAGCAGACAGAAGCACGAGTCATCTTTTAGGCTTGGGTCTGTTCTTGGTGTATACATGCCAGAGAACTCCCTCTTGACCTGACCAGGTAGGAGGACTTAACTAACAGTGCTGCCTTGTCCTGCTAAGGGATCCTGTTTTCTTTGCCAGGGAAGCCTGGAATTGCACATAGAGACCTGAAATCAAAGAACATCTTGGTGAAGAAAAATGGAATGTGTGCAATTGCTGACTTGGGCCTTGCCGTGCGTCATGATTCGAGTACTGATACTATTGACATCGCCCCAAATCAAAGGGTGGGGACCAAGAGGTATGGAGAAGAGTATGGCTTTAGACTTACCAAACAGCGTTCATTGACTGGTCCTCTCTGTGAAGAGCCTCATCGAAGGGAGAGAAATAGAAAGAAAGATGTAGTTCATGCCCTTAGAAAACCTCAAATCTAGTTGAGACAGAATATACATTCTGGGGTGGGGAAAGGCGTGCTGTGTGCAACAAAAATAAGTGGAAACTCACCGAATTCTGTATAAATAATACTGAGCAGCTACAAAACTCATCAGTAGTGCCATATTATCTAAGTTGAAGGTGCTCTTTGTATCTCTGTTTCCTGATGACAGCTGCATTTTGTAGGGGATGGGGAAGGTAAGTGTCTGTGGTAATAAAATGAAATGTATCAATAATTTTTTTTTCCAAAGAAAATGTCAGTTATCCAGCTACACAGTACTATATATCTGAATAGAAGAGAGTAATTCAGACAGAAGGAACAGCGTGAGCAAAAGCATGGAGGCTAGAAAGTTCAGGGCTCAGGATACAGCAGGTAGTATAATGTGGCTTTTATTTCATGCTGATTCTTCCTTCTCCCATTGTCCTACCCTGAATCATTGTAGCTGTGTCTGCCTAGTAGTGCCCACATCAATGTTTTCACAGTCTGGGGCCTGAGATTTACATCTTCTCTATGCTGGCAGTGGCAGATTAATAAAAGCTTCCAAAAGTCCATGATGAAAGACTAAAAATTAAATCCAAAATATATTGGTGTTTTAAAAATTCAGAAATTTATTATTGTTCAAAACCTTTATATTCCTGTGAAAATGGAAATAATAATCATGTCCTTCCCTCCATTATCCAAAGGGTCCTTGAAAAGTACCTTCATTTGAAAAGGAAAAAATCATCAAATTGACTGTGTTAATGAGTAGAGAAGTATATTAACTATGTTCTTCCAGAAATCATCATGTACTTTTCCCGTTACCATTTCAGATATATGGCCCCTGAAGTGCTGGATGAAACTATCAACATGAAACACTTTGATTCCTTCAAATGTGCTGATATTTATGCCTTAGGGTTGGTGTATTGGGAGATTGCCCGAAGATGCAATTCAGGAGGTACCACTACCTTTTGGTTTCTCCCTCCAAAATTCCCGAACTCTTAGATCAGCTGTAGTTGACAATATTTGACTACTCCCTTTAACAGCTTTCTTTTCAGGATATATGATTTAGGGGTGAGAATCATACTCCCAGCTCTCATCATAGTGATGAGGTTCTTGTGTTCAGGGTTCTTTAGCAAACTCTGTTAACTTCCTAATTCTCTTATTAGGTCATTGTATTCTATACAACATTGTCTTTATTAGGCAACAACTACCTGTGGATTTTAGGGATTATTCTGAGTATGGCATAGTATTCTTTTAGAGGTCTTCCCTGGTTACAGTATTGCATACTCAAATTTGTTGATCTCCAACCTATGGATATTACATATCAATGCCATTCATAAGGAAAGTGAGAGAATGAAAAAGAGCTAATGAATGATGAAAGAACCTGTGAAGCCTTCCCTGCCCTGGGATGTGCAGCCCCTTTCAGCGTACCCTCCCTTCTTCAGGCTCTCAGCAGAAGCCCCTCCCCACTTGTATTCTGCATCTTTAAGCTTTTATATTCTGGAAGTAATGAGGACCTGTAATCATAGGTCACAGATGACTTTGATATTCCCAGAACAACAATGGGTTAGACAAGTGCAGATTTTTATCAAGATTTTTAATTATTAGAAATTTCTTTTACAAGTTGCCTTTATTATTCTGTGCAAAAGTATGACTGTGGAAAAGCTACTTGTTTATTGTGTCATATAGTGACTTCATCTGCAAGTTTGAGTTAAGGATATGCTTAAAATAGTGTATGTTTGGAGGTGATAATACCGCCTCATAGTGATATAGTGCTTCAAGGTTTACAACACACCATTCCTATGAGGTAAGTAGTACCAGTATTATTCCCATTTTACATATGAAGAAACTGAGGTTCAGAGAGGTGGTGACTAACCCAGGTTCATGTCATATTAGATCCAGGAATCAAACCTCTTCTCTTTGCATTCTGTCATCCTGCCTCTTAATTTCTCAGTGAAGGCTCTGGATACTTAGAGTCTAAGTTTCAAATAATCCAAGTGCTTTCCATAGAATTGTATCCCCTGGGTTGCTTTGTTATTGTTTTCCTAGAAAATCCTTTAAATTGTCATACTGGTTTTTGAGAAAATGTCAGTCTGTTTTCTTGCTGACCACTCAGGGAAATCTTTCTTTCTATCCAGGAATCCATGAGGAATATCAGCTGCCCTATTATGATCTTGTGCCCTCAGACCCTTCCATTGAGGAAATGCGGAAGGTAGTATGTGACCAAAAGCTGCGGCCCAACATCCCCAACTGGTGGCAAAGTTATGAGGTAGGGAGCCTTGCTGCTTTCTCGTCTTGTCTGCCAGCTTTCTTTACCTGGAGATACAGGGTCTCCAACTTAGAAAACCAAATTGCCATGAGCTGTGGTTGTTAGTTGGCCTATCAGTGCTATGTACTGAGGACAAAACCAATTGAGTCTAGTTACTGTACAGGATGAAACAAAGAGAGATCACAAAGGAGGAGATAGAGTTCCTGCTCTTGGAGAGTTTGAAATCTAAAAGGGGGTTAACAAGGCAAAAGAGACATAGAGCAGAGGGAGTCATTCAGCAAGCGTTTATTGAATACGTTCTATGTGTCAGTAACATGCTCAAACCTAGAAATCCAAGTAAAGGCAAAACAGTGGTCACTATCCCACTGAGCTCCCATTCTAAGAGAGGAGACAACATGTAAGTAACCAACCACACAAAAGATTATACAGAATAGATGGAAGGCAATCTGAGAGGAGAAGGCACTAATAGTTGGGAGGACAAGGAAAAGTGAGGCTTAAAGTTTACTCCTGAAGAAAGCCAAGGAAACCAAAAGGGGTGATGAAGAGGCAGAACATTCTTGTCATGGAGAACAGCGGTGCTGAGACCTGAATGGTCAGGATAACCGAATCACAGAGTACATGGAGAGGAGGAAGGTAGAGAAAGATTGGAATGCTAGGAACAGGCCAGGTAAGGGCCCAAATCAGGGTATGGTGGTATGGCCATACTTAAACTTTAGAAGAATCACCTTGGCACTAAGTGAGGGATGGATTAGAGTGAGGTAGGGAAGCCAGTTAGAAGGCTGTCACTGTGATACAGGTGACAGGTGATAAAAACCCTGGGGTGAGTGTGCGGGTGGAGAAGATTTCTGCAATGGATTGGGTGTGTGTGGGGTGAAGGAGAGTGAATAATTGAGGCTTTGAGCCTGAGTCACTGGGAGGATGATGGTAACCCTCAACAGTGATGGAGAAGATGGGAAAGAGGAGCATTTTCTGTTTTGGACATGTTGAATTTAAGGTAGCCATGGGACATCTAATTGGAACTATCCCAACAGGCAGTGGTTGTTGTGAGACTGCTGCTCAGGAGAGAAACCAGGCATCTGGATAGATAGACCCTGGAATGATCTGCCTAGAAGTGATCACTGAATCCATGGGAACTGAGGAGATTACAAAGTAAGATAGTATAGAACAAAAAGAGAAGGTGGCTCAAATTCCACTATTAGGCATCGATCCCAAGTAGGTCAAAGACAAAATAAAGTTCCATATGGAAAAGTGAAAAGCATTTATGAAGCACTTACTGTGTGCCAAACTTTGTACCAAATTGTAGGGATAAGAATGGAAAGCATGACAGCCCACGCCCCCAAGCAACTCACATTCTCTTTGGGCAAACTAGCCCACTAGCAAGGACTTGTCAGTAGATCCCCTGTGATGGGGGAATGATTGCATAAAGTGTGATACATGAATGTCAAGGGATAGTACTGTGCCATATGAAAAGATGACTATAAAGAATGCGGAAAAATATGGGACAGTTTATGTGAACTAATGCAGAGAGGAGGGAACAGAACCAGGAAAACAGTATAGTCATTGACTATGACAGTGTAAATAGAATCAGCAAAACAAAACTGAAAAACTGTGTGATTAAAATGACTAAGCTTGAGCCCAGAGAACAGATGAGAAAACGTATCTCCCTCCCTCCTTTGCAGAAGTAGGAGCCGTGAATGGATCACTGGTTCTGCTGAAATGCTTTTTTTCCTGTTATTTTTGACTGAAAAGAATGGCTATCTTGGTAGTGATATGCTATATTTGAAAATGAATGTGATTAAACAAACAGCAGCATATCAAAGATTTAAAATTGGAGACAATTTTAAAAAGTTGATTTGCAAAGTGAGTGATGAGACCCTAACTCCCTGGAGTGTGTGAACAGCGATATAACTGGGATGCTGAATGCAGATAAGACTTCATAATGGGAAACCAGTGCTCATGTAACCTTGGCTTACAGACTGGGTCGATGATGTAATACTTGTGGTGACCCCCTCCCCAGATTGTTGGGATATTGAGAGGAAGATAAAATATGTAAACCTCAAAATGCTAGTAAGTGACATCTGTTGTTATTCTTACCATTTGAGGAAATCCAGGGTATAAATGGCCAAACTCAACAAGCATCTCTGTCCCTTTCAAGAACAAACTCAAGCATATCAATTCTTGACTTTTTTTGTGTCTTGGACTCCTTAGACAGTCTGGTAAAGCTTGTGGGAGCCTTTTTGGAATAATATATTTAAATGCATAAAATAAAGTCCATAGGATTACAGAGGAAACCAATTAACGTTGAAATACAATTATCAAAATATTTTAGAACAAATTTGTCATAGTTCACAGGCCCCCTGAAAGAGGTTAAGAATCTCTGCTCTATTGGATATTTCTGAAGGTAAGGAGCATCTTCAGCTTGGCTGACATTTTGGATCATGTGTTCCTATTGCATTACTTGGGAAAGCAAGTACTTCCCCAGTGAGATAGGAAAAATCAGGATAATACTCCTTCCACCTCTCCCACCTCCTGCTTCTTTGTCTTCACCACCTAAAGCAACGGGCTACAGGTTCAATTTAGTTCTGAATAATCCTTTAACATCAGACTCAGTCTAATTTTAAAAGTTACCTCAGTCTTAGCTACAATGTAGAATATACATTGTGAAGTTTTTAAATCTCAAGTGACTTCCCCCCACTTGCTAGAATGTTTCTAGACTAATGTTAGCCTAAGCAAAACAAAATAAGGTGAATCCATTTTAAACTTCATAATATGTAATTCATTTCAAAGTTAAAAAGAAATGTTTTAGATGATTTGATACTTTATATCATTGAATTTATATATACAATTACTATGGGCATGAGAGGGTTCCTGCTGAACTCAGGATCCAGGATATGCCTCTTCCCAGTTTCAGCTCTAGAGAAGGGTCAGTTCAAAGGCTGGTGGAGCCAGAAGTGGTAAGAGAAGGCTGACTCTTAGTGAGGCATTGAACTGAGGAGGAAATGGTAGAAAGAGGACAAGTAACTCCTTAGGCGATGACCATATGCATATTTTGTGGTCTCTTCCTCCCCTAGGCATTACGGGTGATGGGGAAGATGATGCGAGAATGTTGGTATGCCAATGGTGCAGCACGCCTCACTGCCCTGCGCATTAAGAAGACTCTTTCACAGCTCAGTGTGCAAGAAGATGTGAAGATCTAGTCCCTTCCCTACCCCATCCACAATGCAGCTCTGGGCATCCAGAACCACACAGAAACCTGCCATGCTAGA
This sequence comes from Potorous gilbertii, assembly GCA_028658325.1. Classification (NCBI taxonomy): domain Eukaryota; kingdom Metazoa; phylum Chordata; class Mammalia; order Diprotodontia; family Potoroidae; genus Potorous; species Potorous gilbertii. The sequence continues at coordinate 179,933,176 of CM053770.1, forward strand.
GGGTAATGGAGGCCTACCTCTTGTTTCTGCCCAGCCCTGTGTCCCAGGCTAGCCTGGTGCATGGGAGGGAAAGAGGCTGGGAGAGACGCTCTCACCCATTTAGGGTTTGAGACACATACCTTTTTATGTTCACCTCCTAATGGCATGGAGACTGGCGAGCTATGGTGCCGAGGACTCAATGCCAAGCTTATAGCTTTCTTCCAGTAGAAAGCTAAGCCCAGTACCTCTCGTGATCTTGCTGGGAACTGTTACAGGGACAGCTTGGAAAAGGGCCGGGAAAAAGTGAAGCTGATTTGCCATCACCAAGCTGCTGTAGAGTTCTCTTGTGGAAGCCCATGCACAGTCCACAGAAATGGCTCAGAGGAACCGAGGTGACGCCCCCTCCAAGGGGCAGCTGGAGCCAAATGCACGAACACCTGGAGGAATCATCGGCAGAGATGGAAGAGGCTGCCTACTGTGTCCGTTCTAGCTGTGTGTGCATGTGCGAAGGCATCTTTCCCTGTGCCGGGTCCATGCCATGCCCTTACACGTATGTGTGTGTGTCTGTGTGTCTGTGTGTGTTTGTCTGTCGGTACGCACTTAATTGCTTGAGCTTACTGTGCATGTGCAAGTCTGGGTTGCCGTCAGTTGTCTTTCAGTCTCAGTGTGCTGGTGCCTCTTTATTCAGTAGTGAGCAAGATATTGTTGTCCCAGGCTTCCCATGGAGGCCTCTGTTTCTCCTTCCTTGGACTAGCCCCCTTCACTGAGTAACCCTCTCTGACTAGGGACTCTTCCTTTTTCCCTTACAGCTGACTGCCCTGCCTCACTCCACTTCTCCATTTCAGATTTTGGAACCAAAGCTGGCACAGATTGGTCATTTTTGCTTGGTGCCACACAGTTGCCTGTGGGTGGGGAGAAAATTTGAGGTCAAAATATAGGGCAGATGGAGGGTGGGAAGGGAATCTTGAGTGGGGTGGGAAGTACTGAGAAGTAGGGATGGAAGGAGGTAGTACTATGGCCAGTGGCAACTGAAATCTAGCCAGACCAGGAATTTTATCTTCCACAGCACTGAGAATTAGCTGTGGAATAAAGACCCAGAACTTTAGAATCAGATTGGAGTAACCCATCCTCCTTTTGTATCCTAGATCCTGGAAGCAGCAGTGTATATTTTTGGTGGTGGCTGGGTTAGTTTTGGGGGTGGGGGGAGGGAAGGGAGGGTACTGCATGGGTTTTGTTTTACTGGGTTATTTGATCAAGGTGGAGGACAGATGAGAGATTTGCATCCATTTCAGGGGCCCCTAGTAAAGACAGGAAATAGTTTGACAGGATCCTTTTTATTTAATCTGAGCATAGCATTTAATGAAGTCTAGAAGCAAGGTTGTGGGTGGTGATTTGGCCTGCGTCTCTTCCGTATATAATAACTCTGAAGCCATAACTTTTAACTGGAGTGGTTTGATTTTTTTTTTTGTTATTGTTATTGGGAGGGTCTGGATTTTAACTTTTTTTAATATTGTTAATTGTTTGTAAAAGAAAAACCTCTCTGTGTGTGATTACCTCTCAACCTATTTGTTTTTAAAGAAATCACTGAAAAAGAGAAACCATCCAATCAAATGCACACAGCTTAATCACACTGGAACTGTTTGTTATGTGTACCTGAGCCTGTACTCAGCATAGAGAACTTCCTCCCTGCTTTGGGGTCCAATCCTCCTTCCCTTCTCATCAGTAACCCCCTACCCCACCCACCCCAGCTAGAGTGGAGTTTCCTGAACTGTGACCAGAGACCTTTGCTGGTCATATGACTGGTTACACCCTCTCCTGAGCCAGGAGGCGGACCTTACATGCAAACTGAACAGATTGATTTTGTGGAATGGCGGCTTTGGGACAAAAACACACTTGGCTTTGAGAGCTTTTGGAGCCAGAGGTTACTGCTCATATTTGAAAAAGTCCTAGCCTTTGCTGGAATCCTTTAACTTCTTAACCCTTCACTTGGCCAAGAGCCAGTCGGCAACACATATTGCGGGCCCAGTGCCCACTTTCTACAGCACCTGTATGCCACAGGAGACCACAGAGCAAAGAGAAGATAGCAGCCAAGATACCAAAGGTGAAATGTGTGGCCAAGATTAGCTTGGAAATCCTAGCCTCAGGTTGGACCTGGGACCCAGCATCCCAGTTTAAATGCCAGCAGGAGTTACCAGTCTCAGTAGGCTGTATTCATGCAGAGGTCTTCCCTCCCTTCCTTTCATCCCCTTACCTCCAAGGGGAAATCTCTTTGCCTTTGCTGACCGGTAGAATCCCATCTTCTCCCTCCCAGCAGGCCAATGCCAAAACTGGTATGTGTGGGGAGACATATATGTCTCCCCATTAGATCATTAAGGTGACTACCCTAAACCCCTGTTTTTCTTCCTCATATTTATTTTTCTGTTGTGTTACTCTTTTTTGTGCATTATGGAGTTTCTCTCCATTCCCTAAACACTTGAGGCCATTTGGCCAAAGACAAATCTTTTAGCACTTAACTTTGTCATTAGTGTCATCAGTTTATCCCCCTTCTGGCCTCCAGTTGACCTTCCCTATAGCAGAGCTTTGGGAGCTGGAAGCCAAGGATAATGATAAGAATTTAAGACTTCTAAGTTCCCATTTATAGTTACCTAGCCTTCAAGGTCTGTCTGATGCCCTTTCTCCAACCAGTGACATCCAAGTGGATCCTAAAGCACTTAACCAGCTCACCATCCCCAGAGTTCATCCACCTCAGGGGAAGAATGTGGCAGCTGTTTGGGGCAACCCCACTGAAACACCACCTGAGAATTAGGGAGGGACTGAAGCTGTGTCCTTGGATCAGCCAAGGCTAACCTTGATCCTTAGGATTGCCCTGCACCTTTGGATCCTTGATTCACAGACCAAGTTCAAGCCCGTTCTTACGTCGCCATCAAGCCCTGGAACGGCTCCTCGGTACTTGTTTGTTATTTTGTACATTTTATTAGAAAGGACTGTAAAATAGCCACTTAGACACTTTACCTCTTCAGTATGCAAATGTAAATAAATTGTAATATAGGAAATCTTTTGTTTTAATATAAGAACAAGCCTGTCCGATTTCTGCTGTACATTATTAAAATGTTTTATTCACAGGGCTTTTCATTTGCTATTAATCATATGTATGTAGGGTTAAATAGTGGTTCCAGAATTGAGTGTGCACCTTGAAAGCTTCCATAATCATTTTTCCCCCAGCCCTTTGGTCAGATAGATATTTCTCAAATCACAGCACTTTGCTGTTCAGTGTGCAGAGTAAGGAAGACGTATTAATCTCACATCCAAAGGACCTGCTAATGTTTATGTATTGGGCTTCACTGACCTTCCTGACCTTTCCTTTTAAAGGAGAGAACTTTTTGCCCAAGGCAGGTAGCACAGCAGCAAACAGGCAAGATAAGGAGGAAAGTCAAGCATCATATTTCCTTGGTTTTCTGTTAGCTGAAACATTTTACAGGCCTTGGAACAGAACGTAAGACTTCTGTTTCTCAGCTTGTTTGTTTTTTTTCTCCCTATATCATTAGTTACCTTCTTAAATGAGAAAAGCTTTTCCCAAACAAATGTGTGGGGAGTTGCCTAGGTGGGATGAGTGTATTTGTAAACTTCTCTTTGGCTGTGAGTGAATGTCATTTCTCCTCTCCATCCCCACTTTAGAGAGCCTGGAGCAGTGAGTCCAGTTGTGGGTGACCTGCATTAAATAGTAGACATTTATCACTGTGAAATCAGCTTCAGGGATTGTATACATCCTAGTACACCATGAGATAAGAGCTCAAAGTGTCACCTTTCTTTTTACAAATGAGGAAATGGGACAATAGAACTGGAGTTATTTGCGTACGTCACAAATCTAATGAACATCGGCAGACCTGAGGCTTATAAATCAAGTCTTATAAATTCCAAGCCAGGTACTGTTCTTAGTTTCCTTTATGCCTTAAAAAAACAAAACAAAACACTATTGTCATTTCCTGGTGAAGACTTCCCTCTTGCGCAGTAGAGCCTTGGCTTATCACATTCATATATTGCAGTTCAACCATTTCTTAACGGATGGATGGTTCATGTCCATTTTTTTGCTACCATAGAAAGTGTTACATGAATTTTTTGTTATATATAGTATATGACTGGTATATGCTCCAAATTGAGGCTGATGGGTCAGTGGGTGTGAATACTTGGATTCCTTCTCAGATGGTTCCAAATTGTTTTCCAGAATGATTGGACCAGTTCACAACTCTTACCAACAGGGTGTTAATGCACCTCTTTTCTCACATCCCTTGCAGTACTGACTCTCCATTTTTCATCATCTCTGCCAGTTTGAATATGAGGTAAAAATTTGTCTGATTTTGCATTTCTCTTAATAATTGGGAGCATTTTCTCATATGGATGTTGATCGTTTGCGTTTCTCAAGTGTTCCTTCCATATGCTGACTCCAAGGAATTTGGAGTCAGAGGACTTGCTTTCAAATCCTGTTTCAGTCACATACCACTCGTAATTTTGGTGAGTCCTTTACCTCTTGAGGTCTCAGTTTCCTCATATCTAAAATTAGAGTTGGACCGGATGGTCTTGAAAGTACTAACCTTAAAACTATGATCTCTCCCTCACAACTCCAAACCTATTGCTTCTAGTCATCTGGGAGACGAATGAGTGAGGATTCCACCTTCCCACATTTGAATAAAATATTCAAAGTGGACCCTTGTGGTAGATTTGTTCCTTAAGCTTATGTTAGCAAGTTATTTCATTGGACCAACTTGGTGCTCTTCTGATATCGTATCCCAAAAGATACTACTGTACACACCCTGTATTTTTATCCTCTTCCCAGTCAACCCAGCCTTACCATTCCTAAGCCCTTATGAACTCTTTACCAGAAATTTAGAAAGGAATACATGAATCTGCCCCATTCATCAATTTTCTCTCATTTTACCCTGGGTGTAAGGAATGGGCATCCTGGTGCTTTACATCCCCCTTGTAGACATTAAGCTTCCACACATCTGAGTTTTAACCCACATAACCTGAATGAGGTAGAGTCAGTCTTGAAATTTTTTATTCGAAAGAGACCTTTGAGGTCCTCGGTGTAAAACTCAAAATAGAAGCAAGCAACTAAACCATACATAAGGATCCCTGTGGGTCGCATGTTGACTTGGGAAATCACCATGTTAAATGTTTCTGGTTCTTAATACAGTAACACATTCAAATCGTGAACTACATTTTAACCTGGTTCAGGCCACATTGGGGAGTGTTGTGGGCCACAATCATATTAGATACCTCTTGTATAGACCAACATTCTTCCCAAAGCAAAATTCCCAGTGTTCCTAGATCAAAGTCCTCCAGCCTCTGCTTAAACAGTTAAGAGTGCCAAGAAATTCACCAAGTATTTATTAGGTCCACAAATACTTAAGCAAATGCCAGGAGGCAGCATGCTTTTGCAAATACTATTGAAACCCAAATTTGAAAACTAACCAAAGGTTCACCTATCTCAAATGTAAGAAATTAGGCTGCCTTTTGACATTTCTTAAAAGAGACAATACACATCAACTGAAAACTAGTAACTTAAATCATGGATGAAACTGAAAGACCAATGTTCAAGGATGGAGGGAAGTTTAAGGTTAGAAAACAGACTCAGGTTAAATAATTTTACCAAGGTCACACAGGTGAATAGTTACTATCTGACTCCAAACCATGTACTTTTTAAAAAAAATTCAGATTTATTTTCAGGTCCACATTTCCTCACACCCTTTTGAGAAAATGAACACAAAACATTTGTTTGATTCCTTGGGGTGGGGCAGGAATGGGTAAGGATGTTCTTGGATAGTGCCATTTATTCTGAAATTCTGAAGTCCTAAACTTTATAGGAATTAGGGTGAGACCCAGCGCTAGATGCAGAGTCTTGGCTTAGGTACCAAAGGGGTTTTAGAAAGGGGAGGTAATCTGGACTGGGACAGAAAGATAACATCCTAGGGTCAAGTCACTTCACTATTGTTGGTTTGGTGTTTGGTCAAGTCTGACCCTTGGTGACCCCATGAGCTTGACTGTGGGCTTTTTGTGGCAAAGAAACTGTAGTGACTTGCCACTTCCTTCTCTATTGTGTCCCCATTTTACAGATGAGAAAACTAAGGCAAACAGGATTAAGTGACTTGCCCAGGGTCACACAGCTAGTAAGTGTCTGAGGTCACATTTGAACTGAGGTCCTCTTGACTCCAGGTCTGGCATTTTATTCACTGGACTACCTAGCTTCTCTAGCCAAGTTCAAGAAACCACAGAAAACCAAGCATTATAGGTGATAGGGGAACTGTGGGACTGGAGTCTACCATCAAAAATAGGTTTTTTTGTTTTTAGTGTTCAGTATTCACTTTTATAAGATTTGAGTTCTGAATTTTTCCTTCTCTCTCCCCAAGATGGCATGCAATCTGATATAGGCTATACATGTACTATCAATATTATACATTTTCACATTAGAAATGTTACAAAAGAAGAATCAGAATGAAAGGGGAAAGCCTTGAGAAAGAAAAAACAAAAAAAGGGAAAAGTAATTTGCTTTGATCTGCATTCAGACTCCATAGTTCTTTTTCTGAATGTGGATATCATTTTCCATCATGAGGCTTTTGGAATTGTCTTAGGTCATAATCAATTAAAATTAGCCCCTATTTGAGCACAATACAGTTCATAAAGATAGGATTCTGCCCTATGGGGTGGGGGTTCACAGTTTGATACTGACTCAGGAGACCCAGCTAAAGATCAAGTCCTTCCAGACTTTTAAAGTACAAGACACCTTGAATTAATCCAGGAATAAGCAGTAAGATATCCATCATCAGGGACCTCACCATGGTGAGGCCAAATGGCCTTGAATGTTCTGTGGCCAGATGGTGGAGCTGGGCAAAGTTAGGTGATTCACCTTGTATCAATCTAGTACAGTTCCCTAGGAAGGAATGAGGCAATATACTAACTCTGGCTCTGGAAGTGGAAGGCCTGAGTTCAAATTCCACATCTGTCACTACCTGTGTGGACTTGGCAAGCTACTTTCTCTCTCTGGGTTTCAGTTTTCTCATCTGCAAAATGAAGTTAGACTAGATGACCCCTGGGCTCCCTTCCAGCTCCATCTGATCTAAACTTTTCAGGAGCAATTGTAATGACTAGATGATGGGCTAAGAACGATTGGAGGGAGGAAAGCTTTGGTGGAGAAAAGGAACAAATTAGCTAATGACATGAACAGCTGGACCTGAAAAGAGTGGAGAAGCGGCTGAAAGGAGGGCCTGAGTTTGGGGACAGGGAAAGGGAGAACTGTAAGGAGAACATGAATAAATGGCCATTGTGTGTCCACTATCCTGACTTCTAGAAGCTGACATCTTTAGGTACACTCTTAAATCTCTCCCCAATATTCATGCCCAAAATGGGGGAGGAGAGATGTAAGAATTGGAAATTTTGGAAGACAGTACCCTGAGGAATGTCAGAAGAGACCCTTGGAGATGACTAAGCAGCCTTGACAAATGCCACTGTGTCCTCCATTGGGCTTGGTGGAGGCAAGTAAAAGGAAATTTGTCAGGGCCAAGATTCTTAGGTCCCTCTAGGTTGGGTGGAATTTGTAATGTCTCCCCCTTCAGAGACTACCACACACACACTCTCCCATGGAAGTCTTTGGCCTTAGGAAGTCATTGAGAAAAAACAGCTCCCAAACCACCCAGCTGCCCACCAGCTGTTGCTGCTTCCCTGAATTGGATGCCATAGAAAATGCCATGCAATTCAGGACCCAGCCCCTCATTCTTGATGAAACTGGTGACCCAGCTGTTTTCTAAGGCCCTCCCCCACCAACTTCCTAACAAAATAGAAGCAGCCAGGGACCAAAGCAATCTGGAATCCAGCATTGGAATCTTCTGATTACCCATTCATAGCCCTGGGAAGACCAAATTCCCCTCTCATTTGACTTAGACTATAGTGAGGACTTAAGTAGTAGGGGCATGACAACAAAAAAAGTTGTTTGAGTTTCTTAAGGAGCCAAGAAAAAGATGGACCTGGGATCCATGTTTACTGACTCCATGACAATAGCATCCCTAATCCAAAGTGGCAGAAGGCAATTTCTAACTCCTAATCCTACCCCTGACCTATTCTTATCCTCTACAGTTCATGACTAGACCATCATGGGTAACACAAAGAATTCTTGAGTATTTTCCAACCTTGTCTTTTCCCTGCCCTCTCAATCCCAGCCCTCTCTCCTGAGGCTTCTGATTTACTGAAAAGGTCTCATTGGGAAAAGATGTCCCTTCCTTTGAGAATTCTCGGTTTGATATAAGAGACTGAACACATCCATCCATTTAGCACAAATGTGCTAAAAGAACATAGCATAATTGGGTGGTTTATAAAAGAATAAATCTGAAGGAAAATCCATTTCTTCTCTGGACAGCACGTTCTACTCTTCCCTAACTTGGAAATGTCTAAAGCAGCCTCTGCAGTTTCCATCCCCTGCTTCTAATTCTACCCTCCAGGACCAAGGAAAGCAAGTTGTACCTTTGTTCCAAATGACAGCCCTTCAAATATTTGAAGATAGCTATCATGCTATATACCTCCCCTCCCCCTGTCCCCAAAAGCCCTGCTCTTCCCCAGTTCCTTCAACTGTTCTTATTTCATGTTTTCAAGGTCATCTCCCTTCTGTTTGCTAGAAACTTTCCAGTTATTTCACCAAACCCTGTTTATATTGAAGTACATCATGGAAGTCTTCCTGAAAAAGAAAGTGCTATAGAGAAACAACAGCTTGGCTTACATAGCCTTTTCAAGTTTATTAAGCACTTAATATACATTGTATTTACTGAGTTCTCACAAAAGGAGGAAGTTAAATGGGAATGACAGCATTACTTGCATTCCCTGTCAGGGGAGATTGGAGGAGAGAAAACAAGGAAGAAACTTCTGCCAGGAAGATGAAAGTGAGATGTTATTAATGATTTCTCTTGTAGCCCAAGTGGATCCTGGGGCCTCAATCATGGGTGGTGCAGGTATTCTATTTTCATAATTCAATATCTATGGCTCTTCCTCCATAGAAGCAAATTACAATTTCCATTATGGGTTCTAGTTGAGAAGCCTCTCCAAATTTAGCTGGGCTAAGTTTCACTGGAGAAGTATAGGGGGACAGTTGGGTAGTACAATGGATAGAATGCCAGGCCTAGAGTCTGAAAGACTTCTCTTCCTGAGTTTAAATCCAGCCTCAGATTCTAGCTGTGAAGGCAAGTCACTTAATCTCGTTTGCCTCAGTTTCCTCAACTGTAAAATAAGCTGGAGAAAGAAATGGCAAACCACTCCAGTATCTTTGCCAAGTATCTTTGGGGTCACAAGGAGTTGGACACAACTGAACAACAACTAAACACAACAAAAAAGTCCTCCTAGGACAAACCCATAATCCTAAACTGGGCTCATACCCTTTCCAGATTGCTAAAACCTTCTAGAACTTGTACCTCACTGAGGAAGCCTTATAAAACCTAAAATCTCCACTTCCACACCAGGAATTAGAGGTAGACTCCAGTGTAAGTATTATTATTTCCATTCTACAGATGAGGAAACTGAGGTGCAGAGAAGTTACTAGCTAAAGATCTCACAGCTTAAGTGACAGAGCCTGAATGTGATCGATCGCCTGCCTCCAAGGCCATCATTCTTTTCAACCATACAATGTTTAAAGGAGAGGCCAGAAGGAGAGAGTGAGAGTGAATATTGGGAGTGTGCTGGGCTCCTTAGCTTTAGTGATATTTAGAGGGCATGAAAAGAGATGAAAAGACAGAGGTGGGCAAGAGAATCCTACCAAAGGAGAAAGGGGAATAAGGTAGTGGTCAGCCTGGGAGAGAAAGCTGTGAAAGCTGAGTAACAAACTCCAAGAACTGCCTGGAATAGAAGGGCTTATCTTTTAAAAATCTTTTTTATTATGTATTTTCAGTTTTCAGCATTCACGTCCAGAAGATTTTGAATTCCAGATTTTCTCCCGATCTCTTCCCTCCCCCCACCCCAGGACAGCATGCACCCCAACCAACCCTTTCCCCAATCTCCCCTCCCTTCTATCACCCTCCCTTCTCCCATCCCCCTTCCCTGTGTTTTCCTATAGGGCAAGATAGAAGGGCTTTTCTTAAGGATGAACTGCTTTTTCTCCCCTTGCCTGAGCACGCACTAAGAGAAATTAATTTGAGCCACCCCAAGGCACAGTGAGGTTAGACAAAGTACAACTTTCCAAGGGTAAAGAATCTCTTGGTCCCTCAGAGAATCACAGAATGTCAGAGGTGGAAATTTAGAGATTAGCATAGTACAATTCTAGTATTTTATAGATGAGGATACTTGAATCCCATTGTGAAAAATGTCTTGCCCAAAGTCACACAGATGATTAGAGGCTGATAGTAGAAAGACCACCTCAATGCTTAGGATTTCCAGATTTTACACAGTTGTGCCACTTATGTGACCTTGTAGGACAGTCCTTGGTCTGTCCTTGGTCACTTGTCTACTCTGGGTCTCTGTAAAATGAGGGGATTGAAGAAAATGTTTTCTGAGATACCTTCCAGCTATAGTTCTACATCTCTGATTCTAAAGTGTCTCCAGAACTAGGGGACTGAGAGAAGTTTAAAGACTAAAGTTTAAAATTTCATAAATCCCCTCCCAGCTAGGGGTTTAATATTTCCTGCAGAGAAAGCCTATGGCCTGCAGAGGGAACCACTACTCTATACCAGCCCTATCCTTGGTGGCTATGGTCTATCTCAGAGGCTAGGGAGCTTTATTTGCCTTAGGAAAGGAAAGGAAGGAAAGTGAAGAAGTGGGGGGGGGGGAGGGAAAAGAGAGAGAGAAATAACAACTCTTCTGGCTTCTGGCATAGGGATTGAGATGCCTTGTGACCTGAAAGTAGCTGTGATCATCAACATAGCTTGGGAACCTAAAAGAAACCAGAGAGTAGGCTAAACAGAAATGAAGTCTCTCTGCCCTGCTCCCACCCACACTTTCCAAAAGGTCCTTCTGTGGATAAGAGGCTAACTTTGAAGTTAGTGTTATTTGATTTCCTGGATCATACATTTAGAGCTAGAACATCCTTAGCCATCAGTTAGTTTGAACCCTCTTCCTTTACAAATGAAAAAAAACTGCATCCCAGAGAGAGTATATAACTTGCTCAAGGCCATGTGAAGAACTGAAATTTAAGAATACTTCAAAGCACTAAGCTGCCTCAGGTGGTCCAGGGCATTTTTGTTTAAATCAGCAAGGCAAAGACAATAGAGATAGGAGGAAAATTTTTATTTCAAAGTAAAATTATAAAAGTTTTATATCATTTGACACATCCGGGAATTAGAATGTTAATAAGTGGCAGAGCCTGGACTTAAAACACATCTCTTCTGATAATCAAATCCACTGCCAGCTCCACTCCCTCCAGTCTGCCTTCATACCAAGAGAATGGGTAAAAAATCCCCTCGAGGTTCCTCTGAATAAATTTGGAATATGGGTTCGGGCCTCAGAGTCCACTAGAACAGTAGGGAAAAGCTGGAATAGAAACCAACTTCTTCCTCCCCTGCCTTTCTTCCTTCCTCCCCCCCATCACACACCCCCCTAGCACAATCTGGAAGTGGCAGCAGACGTCTGTGAGGACTCTGCTCTCATTACCAAGAATTGCTGCTCCACAACAAACCCTCAGATGGCTCCCACCAGCCTTCAGTCCGATGGCCACTTGGTAGCGCCTTTGGTGGAGCTAAGAGAGACAGGAGAGAAACACTGAACATCCCAGTAATTTCCAAAACCCCATACACCCTACCTACCCTGTGTCTGGGCTCCAGCCGTCAGCACCTGCAGCAACTCAAGGTATGAGGAATATCCTCTGCTCCTCTGCACACACATCTAAAAAGTAAAGAAAAGCTTTCTTTCCCAGTTCCAGGTGCTTTGGGATTGCCTAAGGGAGAGGCAAAAAAGAGAGGCAGTCCATCTACCCCGAACATTTCCCTGCTTTCTGGATGAGGCTGCATTCTGGTGGAGGCTGGGTGGGAGTTTCTACTCCCTCCACCCTGACAACCCTAGTTCTTGTGGCCACTGTGGCACCACCACCCTAATTTGCCCTTTTAAATTCTTACTTAGGGTTCATATAATGTTAGAGACTACTGGGCCATCCTACTCTATCCAGAATATCATGCCATCTTTCAAAAACTGAGTCTAGATCAAGGTCAGAGCCAGATCAGACCTCCTTCCCCATATTAGGGCCTCTTATCTTGCTCTTCCCTTTATCTGCTTCCCCAAGAACTTAGTCAAAGGGTTTGAAGCACTATGCATCCAACCTGTGGGAGCTCTGACTAGTTCTGTGCAGGAAATTCAGTTTATTTTAAAACCTGCTTTTTTATTCACCAGCCCTCTCCAAGGTAGATGTGAACTCATTCTCTCTGGGGGTACAGATCTGACTTTTCCAAGGCCCAGCTCAACCAGGAGTTTTTCCAGGTTGGGCCAGGACAACACAACATATGTAGGAACTGGGCTGCCTTTGGATTGGTGAATTCCCCTCTCGGGAGCCTTGCCTTACTACCTAACCAGTAACATCTGGTGGCACAATGACTAGAATGTTGGGTGTAGAGCCAGGAAGACTTGAGGTTAAATCCAGCCGGAGACGTTTCCCAGCTGAGTGACCCTGGACAAATTACCTTTCTCTGCCTCAGTTTTCTCAACTGTAAAATGAGGATAAAAATAACACCTATGTCTCAGGATGGTTGTGAAAATAAAATGAGATAATATTTGTAAAGTGCTTAGCACAGTAACCTGGCACATATTTGATGCCTAATAAATGTTTATTCTTTCCTACTCGCTTGACTCTTTTCTCTCTCCTCTCTCCTCTCCCCTCCTTTCCCAGGGGTAAAGAAGGCTTTCTAGCCTATCCTCCTTCCCACCCACCTCAAACAAGCCTTTAGCACCAGTTAGCCCTCTCTGCTTTCTTCCAATCCTGACGCAGGGGGTCCTCCTGGCTTCGATGTCCTTTCTGTTTCCAGCTTCCATCTGCCTCTCCTTGTTTCCATCCCACCACCTACTCAGCTTCTCTGTTCACCACTTTCATTTTGGGCCCTCCCCAAACCAAGCAGACCCCGCCACCTGCCCAGATCTTCATCATCCCTCCCAAGAAGCCTCCCCCTTACCCACCAACCATCCCCTTTCTAGTCTCCCACAGCCTTCAATAGGGAGTTTCTCCTCCCTTCGCCGTCCCTCAGATTTCCCAGAGAGCCCCCACGACTTCATACTTCACAGACACCTCAGCCTCCTCCCAAGAGCTGCGGAGTCCCTTACCTCAAACCCAAGCTCAGCCCCTTTCTGGGCCTTCACTGCTCTCCCGAGGATGGAAAGATTTCACCCGGGAGGACTGGATGCCCAACTATCCTATGGCTGGGCGGGGCTTAGCTCACGGGGCGTGGCCTTTGCGATGTAGTGGGAGGAGCTTCCCTCGTAGGCGGAAAGGAGCGAGGTGGAGCCTCCTGCTCTGGGGGCGGGATCTTAGGTCGGCCAAACTCCTCCCCCTCGTCGACTGGAGGGGCTTATATAGAGAGCCCACCGAGGAGTCCAGGCCCCTTCTCAACCCAGAGGAGAAGCTGCCGAACCTCGAGAGGATCTTGGATCGGCGCCTTTCAGAGGATCGGCCTCGGGCCCCGGAGCCCCCGGAGCTTGGCCACAGCCATGACCCTCCGCCACCTTAGGAAGCTACAGCAGAAGGAAGAGGCAGCTGCCGCGCCGGACCCTGCAGCCGCTGCCCCGGATCAGGGGGCGGCCCCGACCCCGGCTCCGGCTCCGACCCCGGCCCCGGCCGCCTCCGCAGGGGAAGAGCTGTACGCCGCGCTCGAGGACTACCACCCGGCCGAGCTGTACCGCGCGCTGGCCGTGTCCGGGGGGACCCTGCCCCGCCGCAAGGTGGGCTCGACCGACCGCTCGCGTCCGGGGCCCCTAGTCCTGGCGCTTCCCTCCCTGCCCCCCAGCGCCCCGCTTTGCTGGTGCTCCTCCTCTCTCCATCTGGCTTTCTCCCCCACACCCCTCTGTTCCCCCCTCGCCTTCCATCCATCTCGCTCGCACATTCGAAATGTTTCTGCGGTCTGGGACCTCCCCACTCCCGAGACTCTGCTCCCCCTCTCCCCCTTCTCCCTTCCCTCGATCCACCCTCAGAACTCTTTCCCCCACCTCGCCCCATCCCTTCTCCTTTGGGGACTCTTCCTCCTCTTCCCCACACCTTCCCTGTTCAGTACTCTTCTCTTCTCCCCTCCCCAGCTTCTAGACCCTTTTTCTCCCTCTCCACTTTCAACTCGGGACTCTTCTTTCCCTTCCCCCCTCCCCATCCCCACTCGGGACTCCACTTTCCCTCCCCCCATCCCAAGTCGGGACTCTTCTTCCTCCCCCACTCCCCACTCGGAACTCTTTAACACCCTGACCCCTCCCTCCCCCCAGACGTGACTATTGGCTTAGAGAGCTTGGTGCTGTTTCCTTCTCTGGAAGCTAGGGTAGGAATCCTACCGGCACGGCGTGGGGGAGAGGGGGGAGAGAGGGAAGGGCGGGAAAGAGTCCTGGGGGTCCCAGAAAAGCTGGCGGGGTCCCCTCTCTAAAGGCGGAGATGGGAAAGAAGGTCCAGGAGGAGGCAGAGGCATCTGTTTTGGATGTGGGTGGGAGGCAGGGAGTATTGGAGATTGCCCTTTAGCGTACCCAAGGGCTCCGTGTGGGAGAAAACCTCTGATCTTGAGGGTAGAGAAAAGGATTGGAGAAGGGGCATCCGGGCTCCGGAGCTGCATGTCCTGGTCTGCTGACCCAGGGCGGGGGTGGGGGTGGTGTGGGGTGGAGATCCGGAGCTGCTAAGTCCCCAACAGTGGCCCCTAGTCTCTTTTTCAGAGCCGCAGGGGAGGGGGGGGCGCGTCTTTGGGGCAGGAAGGATGCGAACCACGCCCTCCTTCACCCCGGCCCCACCTCCAGTCCTCAGAAGCTCTGGGGCTGAGGCAACTGGAAGACCCAGAGAAAGAGAGGAGGGGACGATAGAAAGCTCTTCCACGAGCGAACCACTCAACTTAACCAGGTGGAGGATTTGGATCTGGGCTGGGAGGCATTCACAACACAAACCTTGTCTTCTTTCCTCCCTGGCACGGGTGCCCCGAGCCCCACCCCCACCTGCACCACCCCCTCTTCCCCACCCCCCACAATGAATGACTTGTTACATGTTAAGAATTTGCATTTTATGAAAATCAGATTGGGGAACAAAGAGGGCTCTCTCTGCCACCCCCACATCGAATTTAGAGGGACCCCTGCCCGGGGCTGCTTCTTTCTGGGACGTTTCAGTGAGATGCAGGAGGGGTCACCCCTTGGGGGCCCACTAGGAGGGGTGAGGAGAGAACAAGGAGAGGGAAGTGTTTTGTAGTTTGGGACAGATGTGGTGAGGGGAGGAATAGTGAAGTGGGGGCAGTGATCTGTTGGGAGGCATTTTAGAACTAGGGTGAGGGTGGGCATATTGTTCACCAGCCCCAACTCCAATAAACAGACTTGAAATTCCACCTCCAAACAAAAACAGCTGTTTTGGAGAAGGACCTGCTGAGTTGGCCGTAGTAGGGTGGGTCATAGCTGGTCAGGATGCAACTGGGTCTTCAAAGCTGGATTTTCAGATTGCTGTTGGAGTAGCTCTGAATTCTAGGGTCCATGAGAGTCCTCAATACCAGCCAAGTGAATGAGTCAGGTGGGAGGGTGGTTAATACCGTCAAAGAGAACTTGCCCCTCACTAAGAAGGTGGAAAGCCTGGGTTTTGGTTGATTCAATTGCCATTGGGTCAGAATCCTGCTTCTTTTTCTACCTCATCTGAGAAATGTTCCCTTTCACACTGTTCCCCCACTTTGGAGTCAGAGGACTTAAGTTTGAACTCCAGCTCTGCTACATCGTAGTTGTGTTCTCTTGACAAGTCATTTAATATCTCGGGGCCTGAGTTTCCATATCTAATAAAAACAAGTGGATTGGACTAGACCAACTTGAAGGCCACTTCTAGCTCTAAATTCCATGATTCTTCCCCTCTACCAGTTTCCCCTCTGATACAGAGGCCTCTTTGAAATAATGGGAGGCCCTTTGGCCTCCATCAGGGTCGTTGGGTGGTGGTTTGAGCAACTGAGAGCCCAAAGGGTCAGAGGCTTCACTCTGTACATGCCTGGGACAACTGTAGGTCACAGTCATCCCAGAAATCCTTGCTGATTGGAGCTGGAGCACACACTTGATGAAAGATGACCTGAGAACAAGAACATGGCAGCAGGTTTGGTTCATGGTCTGACTTTGACCTTTACTTTTTCCATTCCTCAGCCCTGGATTCATGTCTCTTTCTCTTAACCCCATCTCAGGTAAAACTGGAAGTAGAGAGGGTGGATGCTAGATGCAGAATCCTGAACGACAGTGTCCTGTTGTGAGGCCAGCGTTCTCACCACCTACCCCATTGTTACCTGTGCAAGGAAAGTCAATCCTTGCTGAACCCTCTCCCTTCCCTGTTGTCCCTGCTGATTTCTCTCTCTTCTTCTTTCTTAGGGCTCAGGTTTCCGATGGAAAAATCTCAACCAGAGTCCAGAGCAGCAACGGTGAGCTGTCCTCCCCTTTCCCAGTCTCCTGTCCCACTTCTCCCCATTTAGGGAGGAGTGGGCCAGGTGGGAGAGTGGGCTGAGTAAAGGGGGTGGCAGAGAAGAAGGCAGTGGGAAGGTTTGAGTCATTGGGAGTTCTACAAAACACCCTTTTCTCCTCCCCCCCAGCACTTACTGCCACATCCTTTTGGCAACTTTGGGGGCTGGAATGGGAGGTGGAGAAGCTGGGAAAGAGGGAGAAGGGGTTGCCTGCAGAGCTCTGGGAGTGGGGGCAGAGAATGAAAACAGCTCTGACTGCCTGCCATCCACCCACCCTAGATGATCTTCCCAGAGCCAGTTCAGTCTAAAATCCTAGAACATTGGACTGGTGAGGCCCAGTTCTTCTTCTTTTATGAGCTGTAACCTTGGGCAGATCACTTAACCCTATTTTACAGATGAAGAAACTAAGTTTTCCAAAGGTAGCTGGCTACCTATTTCATAGAAATGATATGAAAATCCAGTTAGTTGATGTATGTAAAACAGGAAATGATGCTAGTCTACTCAGAACACACTGCTGATCTCTGGTGCTTCAGGCTGTGGTCCCTTTCCTAACCTCAGAAAAAGATCCTGCACACCAAAGGACAGATGACCATTGCTCTCTGGTTTTTCCTGCCTTTACCCTGGGAGGTGGAAAAGAAAGAGCCTCTGGGAATTGGGGGGCAGGTAACAGGAATGTAAATGTAACAGCGGGGGGGGGTATACTCCCCCCCAGAAGCAAAAGTGTCTCAGCCCCTATGAGGGTTTTTTACATAACCCAAAATTTGGAGGAGGCCACCAGGGCAGCTTTAGTTCTTCTGTGGGAAGGGTAAAAGAGAAGGAAGAAAGGGGGTGGAGTGGGGGTGTGTGTGCGCAAAGGAAACTGGTGGGCCTGGATCAGCTCCAAACCATTGTGTCCAGCCATTCAGCTCCCCCACTGTCCGGGAAGGGGCTGGCGGAGGCTGCTCTCCTCCCAGCCTGTCACATCTGGCACACTTCCCCCAACCCCCTCCTACTTTCACAGTGGGAAGGCCCAACCACAGCTGGGCAGGGCAGGCTGGGAGTTGGGCTGTGGTCTCCAGACAAGCCTGAGTGGGGGCCAAGGCTGTGCAGCAGATACTCCAGGGAGCTCAAAGTTGGACTTTTATTTTTGAGACCACTGATAAAATGAGTGGGAGCCCTAGGGAAAGTGTCTAAAGCTCCCCACCCTCCCTTCCACCACCACAGTAGTTTGTTCCCAGTGTTATAGCCTGACTCTGTTGTCTCCTGCAGGAAAGTGCTCACATTGGAGAAGGAAGAAAATGAAACCTTTGGCTTTGAAATCCAGGTTGGGAAAGGAAACAGTATTGGATGGAAACGGTAGTGGGGCTAGATGATTGAGTTGGGCTATTTAAGTGGGGGAAGGTGAGACCTGGGTTATGGTGCCCCATCTGGCTTCCTGGAGTTAAGGGTTTGATTGGGCTGTTTCAGACTTATGGCCTTCACCATCGAGAGAAGCAGAAAGTGGAGATGGTGACCTTTGTGTGCCGAGTTCATGAAGCCAGTCCAGCTCACTTGGCAGGACTCACTCCAGGTGAGGACTCAATACTGGATTTGGAAGCAGGGAAGGGAATGTCCCAGGGAGATGGGCAGGGAAGGGACATGGCTCTCTGTTCTGTTCCTATGGGATCCTGAAAAATAGGGTGTATAGAGAATGGGAAATAAGGGCAAATCTTATTTGCTAACAGGGATAGACTGAGCCAAAGTGCCTTTCCTATCTCCTTATTTCTGGGGTTGGAATGTCAGCCAGTCCTCTCTTCAGGAAGGTCTGTCTTTCCCTGACTCATACTCTCCAGCGCTTCTGCTGAATGAAATATATTAATAACATTTACTCCGTATTCAACAATGGAGCTAGAAAGAAGAAAGATAAAAGTCTCTGTTCTCAAGTTTTATTGGTGCCTTTGGATTTTCCATCACATTTATTTCCAAATATACTCATCCTCTACTAAGCAAGGCCTGCCTTGTAGTCATTTTTTAATTGGCAGAACCAATCAACTCATCTACTATGTCTGACCTCATAGGGAACACTCCCATACATGAAAGGAGGAAGCTTGATGCATTGATTTTCTTCAAGTGGGTTTCTCATACATTATCTCCTTTCTACCTGTGTGATCCTAGGCAAATCACTCCAGGTCTCAGTTTTCACAATGAAATGTACAACAAGGAATCCAGATTAATGAACTTTGCATTCTAGATCCTATGGTTCTATTTCAGTTGATCCTTTTTGTATGTCATACACTATGCTAAGCAAATTTATTTCCTACCTGATGTGAGGTGGAAGGATCATGTATCTTTATTTTGAAAAGTAAACCTTGGAGAGGGTTGCCCGGGTCATGCAGTGAGTTAGTGGAAGAGAAGAAAGCGAGGACTTGTGATCTGATCTCTCTAAGATCCCTCCCAACCCTAGCATAGTCAAGGAGGCATCTTAGGTGTATGTGGAGCAGTGGACAGAGCGCTGGGCCTGGAGGAAGAATGATCCAGCTACACACACTTCCTAGCTGTGTGACCTTGGGCAAGTCATTTCATCTCCTGCCTCAGTTTGCTCAACTGTAGCAACTATTTTACAGGGTTATTGTGAGGATCAAATGAGCTGATATTTGTAAAGTGCTTAGTCAATCCCTAGCATGTAAACTTTTGTTGATGTTCAGCCCAATCCAACTGATCCCGACTTCATTTGGGGTTTTCCTGACAAAGATCTTGAAGGGGTTCCCTATTTCCTTCTGAAGCTCATTTTACAGATGAGAAACTGAGGCAGAGTTAAGTGACGTTCCCAGGTCACAGAAAACAACCTTGGCAAATGCTTTTTTCCCTTGCCTGTGAACGTCAAGCCTAGGTCTCTTGTTTCCCAGTCTAGTTTGGGTTTTTCAGCTGTTTCTCCTTCCTCCCCAGCATTGCTGAGAAATGGGTCTCATGACAAGTTGTGGGCTGAGTATAGATAACCAAATGGGGGCAGCAGAGCCTCAGAGGGGAAAGGACAGGAAAGGACTCAGCCATCAGGAAGAAGGGGTAGGCCAGAGGCAGCATATGGCCCCTGTTCTCTCAGCTAGGAGGCCTGAGACAGGAGAAGCAGCTGAGAAAGAACCTAAGGCGGAGAGAAAACAGCAGCTGTTGTAGCCAGTGCCAGGTGGAGGTGGCTGTGTTTGGTGTGGGAGAGGTTGGGGGTGGGGGGGAGCTGACTTCCCCAGACAGGTGGTGGAGGGCAGAACTTCCTCCGGGCTACTCTCCAGGTATCTTTTAAATAATCTCCCCTACCCTTCTAGGCTAAAGAAGGAGAAAAAATAAATATTCTGGGGATGGGAGAGGTGGTTGTTGTTCAGTCATATTTGGACTCTTCTGTGCCCCCATTTGGGGTTTTCTTAGCAAAGATACCGGAATGGTTTGTCATGTCCTTCTGCAGCTTATTTTACAGATGAGGGAACTGTGGCAAACAAAGTTAAATGACCAGGGTCACACAACTGGTAACTGTTTGAGGTCACATTTGAACTGAGGTCTTCCTGACTCCAGACCCCACACTTTATCCACTGTGCCACCTAGCTGTCTTTTTTTCCTGTGACACTCCCTAACCAATCCCCTAGCCATGCTGGATCTCATCTGTGTGTGCGTGCGTGCGTGTGTGTGTGTGTGTCTCTGGACAAGTCACTTCTCAGGTGTAAAATGTAAATAATTCTTGCTCTGTCTCTCAAAGAGTGGTTATGAGGAAATTCTGATGGGTAAACTATAGGGCACTTTGTAAATGGGAGTTATTATTTATTATATGTGCTACACAGGAGACACTATTGCCAGTGTGAACGGTCTCAACGTGGAAGGAATCAGGCACCGGGAGATAGTGGACATCATCAAAGCATCTGGCAATGTTCTCAGGCAAGCCCAGGCAAACCCTGAGCACCTAAGTTTAGGGCACTGCTATCCAAAAGCCACCAAAGAAAATATAGACTCCATTAGAAAGACAATGCACCACAGAGGAGTAAGAGGGATGGGAACGAAATGCCTGGGAGGGAGAGAGGGCCTCTGGCTGAGGGGATCAGGCTGCTTTTCACTTGGACCTTGAAGGACTGGTAGGGAGTTTAACATGTGGATGGAGGGGCTGGGGAATAAACTTTGTGTGGGCAAGACTACGACTGGAAAGTTTAGGGTATTCTATCCAAAAGGAGTGCGGAAGTTGAGTTTGGCTGAAGCCTAGGGATGGGGGAAGGAAAGAGTAGAAGGCAGGTTGGAGAAGGGGGGATATGAAAAAGCTTAATGCCAGACCTAAGAATGGGGGAGTAATGGTGGGTGAGAAATGCTGCCATCATCTTTGAGCCCTAGAGACAGATTGGTCAGCTCAACTCAACTCTGCGTTGGTGGCTTGGAGAAGATAATTCTTAGTAATTTGCTGGGCCCATAAACCTTTAGATTTCTCCTTCCTCTTCTCCTTTCTCTTTCCCCCTCCACCCCATCTCCTTCCCCAGACTGGAAACGGTGTATGGAACCTCCATTCGGAAGGCAGAGTTGGAGGCCCGGCTGCAGTATCTGAAGGTAGAGAAGGTCCAGCTAACTCTTACCCTGGTCCACAGAAGAAGCATCTTGCTTCCTCCAGTCCTCCTGGAGCCCTGGCTTCCTGGCTTCCTCAACCTGGGATTCCCTGGGCCCCATCTCTTTTGAAGGAAAGCATCTATCCATGCTTCTTGAAAATGTGCCTTCTATTTATCCCTGCCCCCTAGTCCTTGCTTCTATTTTCTGTCATACCCCCTATCTCTAGGTCTACTCACATAGTCTAATGGGGGGTAACCTCTTTTGCAGCAAACTTTATATGAGAAGTGGGGGGAGTATCGATCACTGATGGTGCAAGAACAGCGACTAGTGCATGGTGAGTAACGTCTTGAATAGTTGCTAACTTCAGCTCCCCGCACCCCCATCTCCACCTAAGGCCTGCCTGTCCTTGGCGGGGGGGTGGGGGGGGGGGTGGGGTGGAATAAGTTCTTGAATATTTAGGCCAGGTCCTCCTTATTCTTCTGAGGGTGGGAAGGGTAGTGTCCCATTCACCTGTTTCCTTTCCTGTACTCGCTTCCCCCCCTCCCCCAAAGAATCTGGGCCCCAGCCCTCACAGGCTTTCCTCTGTTGCATTCCCATGCTCCCTTCCCTCCTCCTGCCCAGGTATCGTAGTGAAGGATCCCAGTATCTATGACACGCTGGAGTCTGTACGCTCCTGCCTCTACGGGGCGGGCCTCCTCTCGGGCTCCCTGCCCTTCGGACCACTGCTCTCTGCCCCAGGCAGCGCCCGAAGCAGTTCAGGCCGGCCCCGAGAAGGTTCTGATGACTCAGTCTACCACACGTGCTTCTTTGGAGGGGCAGAGCCCCCAGCCCTGTGCCCTCCGACCCACACGCAGGCTCCACCCCCACCCCCGGCGCCCCGGCCTCTACTGAGTCGCAGCGCCAGTGTCAAGTGCCCAGGACCCGGAGGAGGCGGGGGTGGTGGCACCTTGGGCCAGCTGTGGACAGAGGCCCGGGAGCAAGGCCTGTGCGGCCCTGGGCTCCGCAAAACTAAGTACCAGAGCTTCCGCCGGAGGCTGCTCAAATTCATCCCAGGACTGAATCGTTCCTTGGAGGAGGAAGAGAGTCAGCTGTAGGGGGAGCCCAGGGCCTGCGGTGGGCCGGCCGAAAGGGGGGAGAGAGAGACTAAAGTTATTTATTTATTTATTCAGCAGTTCCTGCCACTGGGCTGGAGGAGCTCGAGTATTGGTCATGATCGGGGTGGAAGGGCTTTGCCTGACTGCCCACTCCCCTTCACCCCTACTTCTGGCATCTGGCTGACGTCTTAGGGGAAGAAGCTGTTGAGAGGAGAGAAGAGTTTTGTGTCCTAGTGGCGAGGCTCTCTCTCCCTGATAGCCTTTTGGGGAAAGGAGCAGGGCGTTTGGCTATTCTGTCTGGGTCTGTGGAGCAAAAGGCAAAGATTGGGGGAATCTGTGTATGGGGCTTATAAAGTATAAACCTCCTGGAAGGGGGCAGGGCCTAGTTCCTGATCCTCTAGTGCCTTGTGGGGTACACCCTGCACCATGGTTGGAGTTCTGGGAATTCTACCCGACATACTGGCTGCTCTCAGCTTCACCGTGCTCCTCTCCTCTCATCTCCATCCCAACACCTAGTTCCACTAGGAAGAGGAATTACCCAGATTCTTGCCCTCTTCTCTTTTCTCTACCAGGGGCCAGTTGGAATGGCTCACATTTTCCTGGGCTTCTGTGAGACTGCTTCTCGGTTCATCCCCTTTCTCTGTTGCTCTGGATCACTGAAGGGCTGGGGATCCCAGAATGGCTCTGTTAATAAGTGAAGTCAGTTTCCCTGTACTTATCAGGGCGTTCTAGGAAGAGATCCCCGGAGGAACTGTGAAGTAGGGTTCATCCTGAGAACTTGGCCACGCCTACCTGAAGGACTGAATTAAAGGGGGGAGGGTCGTGGGGGGAACAGACTGTTTCAATGTTCCACAATTTGTTGCTTCAAAAGGACATACTATTAAAAAAAAGACTTTTTTTTTTCATTTTGTGTTGCTTGTTGAATACTGGGGAAAGGGAGGGAAGGAGAGCTGGGAGGGTAACAGCCCCTAATCTTTCTATATTTTGCATGTTTCCTACCGCTTTTGGACCTGACCAGGACCCATTGTGTAGAGAAAGAGCCCTGGGTTTGGTCCTGTAGATTCTTAGAGACTTTTGAAAGGTTTAACCCTATTCAATCCCTGTTCTTCCCTGTCCACATCATGAATACAGTTCTGAGTTTCAGAGAGATTTGGATTCTAGTTCAACTAAGTGGTGCAGTATTGGATAGGGCACCCTACTTGAAATCAGGAAGACTTATTTTACGAAGTTCAGATTTAACCTCAGACATTGACTGGCTGTATGACCCAGGGTCATTTAACCCTGTTTGTCTCAGTTTCCTCATCTGCAAAATGAACTGGAGAAGGAAATGGCAAATCATTAGAATGTCTCTGCCAAGAAAACCCCAAACAGGGTCATGAAAAGTCAGACATGAGCAAACAACAACCAGCTTTATGAGAAGCTCTATAAAGAAGGGGTTTCAAACTTGGGGTCCATCGACTCTTTCTGTGGGTAGATTAAAGGAGGTCTGTGAATTTATTGTTTAAAAAATATTTGACATAATTTATTTCCTCTGTATATGTACTTATTTAAAAAACGAGTCCATGACACAAAAATGTTAACCCCTGCTTGTTTCAACCCTATTCAATCCCTGCTCTTTCCTATCCACACCTTGAGTAATCTTGGGTTTCAAAGACCTAGGTTCGAGTCCTGATCTACTTTTCACTTAATTGGACAAATGATCTGGGGCAAATCCTCTGGGGACACCCTCTGAGTCTCCATTTCAGCACCTCTAAAATGAGAATTTTAGACCTATAATAGTCATGAAGGTTTCTTCCAGCTTTGATATTCCATTATCTTGAATTGTTGGAGTTTTTTTTTAACGAGTGATTTTTCCTTCCCTTTGTTCCCCAACATTTACTCTGGCCAGCTCTTACCCTTGAAATACACCCCGCTCCTCCTCTTGGCCTATTGAAGTCATCTTCCTTCAAACCCAGTTTAAGCAATATCCCTTCCAGGAAGCTTTTTCTTCTCCCTCCGCCCTCCATGAAGGTGTCTTTTCCTGCCCTCAATCCAAAATTCCAGAGAACCTTGTGTGAATCTCTCTTTTATCCCTATCACTTTCCAACCTCTAGAATAGTTGCTCCTCCACGGCAGGCAGGGGAAATTATTTAAATCACTCTTTGACCAACCTTTAATAAGTGTGCTTAATTTAGCTGGGGGCTTGGCTGAGCTGGTCAGCAGGTTTTCTCTGTCTCCCTCTGTGTCTCCTCTCATTTCTCTGTCTCTCCTATTTCTCTGTCTCTCTGTCTTTCTCTCTGTCTCTGTCTCTGTCTCTCTTTCTCTTTCTCTCCACTCCTAGCAAGCTCTCTCTCTTTTCCCATGGGACCCAGAGGTCTCTGAGTTATGAAGTACAATTTCCCAATTCCTTCTACTTCTTCCCTTTCTCTTTATTCAAAAGAAACTTGTCATTATGTGAAGTATCTCTCTCTCTAAAACTAATTCTCTCCTGGCCAACTCTCCCTTAATCCCTCCCTTGGATTTGGACTTTGACCCAAGTAAAAAGGACATAGTGTCTCTGATGGCTGTGACTTTGGACAAGTCCAAGGGTAGGGAGCCTTCCGATTTGAGAGCAGTCATGGACCTCCAGGTCCTCAAGTGTGGCTCTTTGACTGAATCCAAATTTCATGCACTTGAAGACCCAGAGGGCCACATGTGATCTCAAGACCTCAGGTTCTCCACCTCTGGACGAGTCACCTAACCTCTCAACTTCAGTTTTCTTATCTGTAAAATGATTATACTTGCATTTCCTTCAGACAGATTTGTGAGAAAAGTGCTCTAGAAATAAATTGTCTATTGTTTCTAATCCAGGAACCAAGATTCCAATCTTCTTGGTTGGATTAGAGTTCTAGCTGGGCTACCTGTGTCTTCCCATTCCCCTCCAGGTCTCACCTGGAGAAACAACCCAGTTGGGTGGCTCTGAAGGGAGGTGGGGTTGGGCCCTTATTTGAACAGCTGGTCTGCGGTGGTGGTGAGCCTCTCCAGCTGGGAGGAAGGGGGAAAAGAACTAAAGGGAGAGGGGAGGTCCTTTCAGTCTCTAGGGAGAATGATTAGGTGGCACTCTGTTCCTTTGTTTCCCAGAGTCCCACGATTCTGGGTGGCCAGCTGCCAGGCGATCTCTAAGCACCTTCAGAGTGTTGCTAAACTGGGAGGTGAGAAAGGATTAATCCTTTCCCCTTCTAGAGAGGATTCCCACCTCCAGATGGGGGAACCCAGATCTTCAACCAGCCACTGCTCCTGACTACAGCCTCTCCCCACTTCCTGACCTTGTTCTCCCAGGAGATCAAGTTAGCTCAGATAGGAGGATTAACAGTCCCATAGCAACAGGGCAGGTCCCCAAGAGAGGAGAGAGAGGCAGACCAGGCTGCTGGGTGGCATTTGACTGTGACACATGGTGGGTTCCATGTTGGGTGGGTTTGGAAGCTGGGTTGGGGGGGGGGAGGCTGAGCATCACCTCTCAGCTGATCAGATGACGAATTGGCACCGAAAGCCTCCTGCCGTGTAGGTGGGTGACAGCGAATGACTAATGCGGGAGCTGAGATGCTTAAAATTAACCCAGAGAGTGTGCTCAGTAGAGGGGGGTGGGGAGGGCTGTGTATATGCACAGTGAGAGGGGGGTAGGGCAGAGGGATAGGGAAACAGGGACAAGAGAACCAGATGGGATTCTTCCTTGTCACTGAACCTGTCTCCTGCTCCCCTCTGTAGTTTGGAGGTTCCATAAGTCATTGAGTACTGACGATTCACTTTTCCTACTCCCCCTCCTCCATCTACATATTCAAAGGAAAAGACTAGATCCCTCAATTCCTTCCCATGCTGAACAGCCGGACACAACTTTGAGATGTAGTTTAGGCATAACACCGTCCTAAATATACAACTCCTCTGATTCCCAGGCACTGAAGGGAGGGCTTGATGTCACCCCACTACCCTTCTCCACAAACCCTGTTCTTGCAGCTCTCAGAAGAAGCTTCATATCAGCCCATCTGGGTAGTCTGTACTCTCTGGGATAGCGATCCAGAGGAGGAGATACAGGCTCTGTTCCTGAGAGGGCTTTAGTCTAAGGCCGTGCAAACAGTAATAGTTAATAATAACAAGCATTTATATAGCATTTTAAGGCACAAAAGGCTTTAGAAATGTAATCTTGTTCCATTCTTACAACTCCAGAAGTTAGGTGATGTTCTACTTGCTACTCCTATCCACATTTTGGAGATGAGGAAACTGAAGCAGATAAAAGACTTGCCCAGGGTTACAAAGCTAGCCTCTGAGTCCAGATTTGAACTTAGATCTTCCTGGCTTCAGGCCCAACACTATCTATTGCACCACCTATGGAAGAAATGGAAAGAGCTCTAGATTTAGAGTCAAGATTCCAAAAAGGAAACCTAGCATTCAGCAGAGGTTTCCTGACTCAGGGGGACTAAATTCTTTTTGCACTGCCTGGATAACATTGTTGGAGTTGCCTTTACATACAACAAAAGTTATTTGTGGATAGGGTAGGCTCCTCTATTTCCCCAGAGGAGATGGACTGAAGCCATAGTAAGGACAGAGGTTAGACTTCAGGAACTTCTGGACCGTCATGCTAGGCTAGGGAAGTGAGGGAAGCAGGGGGTGACTCCGCAAGCTCACAAGAAATAACCCTGTTTGCTTTGGCGAAAGGGCTGGTCTACAAATCCAACACCACCAAGCTGGATGCAGGGACCTTAGGAGAAGACCCCACAGTGACTGTACACTGTGCCTGTGATCTGGTCAGGTCAGGGTTGAAGGGAGTCCAAGAGGCAAGAGGAGAGCATCTGACCACCTTGGACTCAGAGTTTAGTATCCTTCTATAGTGGATTAAGGAGAGGGGGCCATGAACTGAATTGTCTCCTGAGATGTTCGTTGAGAGCCGGTGTCATCTGCCCCCTGGTGGTGTACATTGGATACTACTCCTCACAATTCAACCTTGTACTAGAAAAGATTGTCCTCAACTCATCAAAATTCATAGTATTTAAGAGCTGGGATGATCCTAAGAGATGATCTAGACTGGGGGTGGGGAACCTGTGGCTTTGAGGCCACATGTGGCCCTCTAGGTCCTCGAGTGCAGCTCTTTGACTGCATCCAAACTTTACAGAGCAAATCCCTTAATAAAAGGATTCAAAGGGCCACACTTGAGGACCACATGTGGACTTGAGGCTGCAGGTTCCCCATCCCTGATATAGGCCAATCTTCCTATTTTAGGAGGAAGAAATTATGACAAGAGAAGGGAAGGGTCTTACTTAGAGTAACACAGGAGAGGGGCATCATGACCCTATTCCTTCCTCTCTGTCCAACAGACCCATCTTAGGGCTACCTTCCAATCCTCCTACCCACACAATCCTTCATACCCACCTAAGATGTTCTCATCTGTGATTGTGGGGTTCAGACTTGGATTCATGTCCAGCTTCTGACACATACTGGCTGTGTGTCCTCTCGGTATTCAAGCCAATTCTCCAAGGCTATGAGTTACAGAACGGTTTGTTGAATCTGGATGAGGAGGGAGCTTCCTCATCAAGAGTTACTTAGAGCAACGAAATTTCAGACCTAGACATGGATAAAAAGGAGCAGGGAAACATAACCCTAAGAAAAACTCAAATTTACCCAGAAAAACATTAGAAATGGTATGGCAAGTGGCCTGTACTTTCAGTGGGAGTTCTGGGTGGCACTACCCGTGCCTGAATAGTAGCCCATATCTGGCTTGTTTCTTACTTCCTGTAAATATAAAAACAGATTGTCAATTAAGTAATTTATTAACCAGCAAGGGAGTGCTGGAGGGTGATTTTTGGAGCAGAAAGTAGGTCTAATTCTTATCTAAGTATCTTTTCTCCTTGAATCTGTTTGATCTTGGCTTAATTCTTTCTCCAAAACAACCTCTCCTGTTCGCTTCGAGAAATTATCCTCTCCAACTGGGTTCCAACCTGACACATCAGGTGGATGTGCTGATTTGGGAAATTAGCAACTGCATCTGTGTTGGGAACTGAATTGTTAACGCTGTTAAGAAGATTGTCTTATGACTTCACTCTGGAATGGAATCCATGAAGGGTAGGCCTTAATCTGGTCAATTGATTGTGCCACCCTTGATCATCAGGTTTTCATCAAAGTAACCAGTGCACATCTTTCCACTAACTTTCCAAGAGGAGTCCGAATCCTTACTGCTCACCACAGAGTGACTCTCTACTCTTAACCTCTTAATCTATTCTCCACTCCAACCACCCAGCACTCCCATGACTCCTGGCACTCATTGATCTTAATTCACTTTTGACACAGAGGTATGGAAAAACAAAATGGAATATCACTCTAAAATATCAAAATTATGGAAATCTTTACCTGGCTCTATTCCCCCATCCCTATTTTCTGAAAGACCTGCTCCATGCTGACCAACCCTCTTCTGTATTCCACAGGCAATCCACCCCATGGCCACACACGATCTATTGTACAAAGACAATGAATTCACTGCTTTTTAAAAGCATCTCAGTCTGATCCATGTCCCAATGAACTATCCTTCTCTGATTAGGGGTGATGGGGAGAAGAGGAGAAGGATTAAAGGAAGGAGTTGTATGGCTGGAACCTACTGGAATCAGTTCTACAATCTGAGAATATGGGGAAAGGTTTTGGGGTTGGGAGAGAGAATCAGGAATCAGTCTCCAAATTTTGTGGTGATTGAGGTTTCCCTGTGGTTGCCAGTTCTACTCCTACACTGATTCCGTCTTTGTATCTGGTCAATGGCCTGTCTCACTAACCTATTGACTTGGTTCCATCTCTGCCTCAGTCAGTGTTGCTCTCCAAGATCTAGCCCATATCTTCCTTAGATGTGCAATGTTAGCAGCTGGAAACTGAGGGACTTCCCCCACTCCATTTCTAAGTCTCTGCTTCTCTGTTGCTGGCTGCATGGATGGAAAGATAATGACCCTCCAAAAGGGAAGAATCTTGGGCCAGATAGCCTTTCTCTCTGGCCAGTCATGGGTATTGTCTGGAGGAAGGGTCAACTTGGAGGCCCACATCCAACTCTGAACCTTTAACATGATTTCATCTATTCAACAAGACTACCTTGGGTCATTTCCCACTTTTGATATCAGTTTCACTTTTGACAACCCTCAAGGCCCCTCAGACTTCCACAGAGATTAAACATGTTGCTGATCCTGCTTTATTTGCTAGGATTAGGTTGGCTTGGTATAACAGTTTTTGTTTGGATAGGGTTGAGGGTGGGCAAGTCATTAAACATTTATTAAGCCCTTCCTATATGTCAGGCACTGTGCTAAGACCTGAGGCATAAAGGCAACAATCTTATCTCTGCCCTCAAAGAGCTCATATTCTCATTAATGATGGAAACAATATACCAAGAATTAGGGACATAGAAAATCCATGTAGAGTACATGGAAGGTAACCTGAGATGGGGAGATTCCAGAAGGGGAAGTGAGGACCAGGAAAGTCTTCTTACAGATGGGAGGATTTGAACTGAGTCCTTTAAGGAAGCCAGAGAAACAGACTACATGCAATCTTGGGGAGGAAGGGAGAGAAAATTTAAAAATTATGGAAGTAAATTTTGAAAAATTAAAATAAATTAATTAATATAAATTGAGGGGAAAAAAAGGAAGCCAGAGAAACTTAGAAGTAGAGGTGAAGGGTCAGAGCATTCTAACCATTGGCAGCAAAGCCTTACAAAGACCTGAAACAGCAAGGATGGAGTTTGTGGAGGGGAGTAGTCTAAGAAGACTGGAAAAGCAGAAAAGAGTCAGGTTAGAAAAGCTTTAAATGTCAAACTGAAGACTTTATATTTGATGCTGGAGATAAAGAGAAGTTCACATAGCAGGGCAGTGACATGAAGAGACCTACACTTTGGGAGAAAAATCATCTTTGCTGCTGTCCAAAGGATGGGTCAGAACGGGGAGAAGTAGCCATCCAGTTGAGAGGGGATAAAGACCTGAAGTAGGGTCGTGACTGAGTGAGCAATGTGTGGAGAGATGTTACAATGGCAGAAAAGCTAAGGGACCTCCTCCCCCTTTCCTCTTCCCAGAAAGGTTAATCTTCCCCTCATCCCCTCCAGCCTGCCACACTCCCAGGGACACCCTCCCATCCTCCCCTGATTCTCTGACACCCACATGGGACATTCTCATATTGTCATACATAGCCACCTACAGTATCGTGCTCCCTACTTTTGTGCTACGTCGCCACCCCCACCCCAGGCACGCAATAAATAGACATTTGCTCCCATCACTATCATCACATCCCCACATGCATCATTAAAGCCACTCCTCCACAGCAAACGTCTCTCTACCCTTAATCATGCTCCCCCTCACCAACCCTTAGCTTCCATCTCAAGCCTCCTACTAAAGAATTAACTTTCCAGTCCCACTCAATACCCCTCCCCATTCCCAAATTCTACAGAGGCTGGGGAACCCAGGGGAGGGGGAAGTTAAGAGTCTTGGGATGAGGGTAAGTACAGAAGCATGAAGTAGCACTGCCCCCTGCTGGACAGAGCCACAAATGGATCCTTCATTGACCACATGCTCTTCCTTCCCATTCCCTCTCCTTTGTTTCTCTTGCCCATTCCTATACTCTACTCCAGTGTGGCCTTGATCTTCCACTCCTATCTTCTTGCCTGTCTTCTTCTTTTTTTTTAATTTTTAAAAGCAATTTAATTCAACTCCCCCATCTTAGAGATGAAAAAAACAAGTCTCTCAAAGTTAAAGGGTAGGTACAATATTATCCAGCTTAGATTTTTTTTTTACAGTGACCTTAAGAGCTAGCTCCTTTTTCTTAACTTTAATTTACTCTCCTGTAAAGTGGAGATAATTATTTTCTCTCCATCCAATTCCTCCTCCTGAAAAGTATGGCTAAAATATACTTTAAGAGCTTAACAGACCACTTCAGAAAAGCAACTGCCCATCTTCTATAGACCCAGCCCCACTCTGCTGCTCAGGTCTCTCCTAAGTCCAAAATTCCATGAGCTTTCTTTAGTTTTCTTTCTCCTAAATAGACCCCAGCAAAGGGTTCTTAACACTGGGGCCATGGGTAGATTTGGAAGTCTGCGAACACAGATAGGAAAAAAAAAGAAATCTTTATTTTTATTGATCTTTTGTTTCCTTTGTAATCTTATATAGTTTATGTATTTAAAAACATTATCAGGAGAAGGGTTCCATAGGCTTCAATAGCCCGCCAAGGGATACATGACTGGAAGAAAAGGTTAAGAACCTCCACTTCGTGCATTTCCCCCTGGGGACTCATGATCTCATAGTCACGTTGACTGCCGAGGTCAAATGTGACCTCAGGGATTTTCTACAGATAAGGTAATTGAAGTCCATAGATAGGAAGTGATTTGCACATAATCACAGATTGTATATGTTACAGAAGCTGGGCTAGAACCCAGACCCTGAGGCATTTAGACGACAGAGTGGATGGAGCTGGTATCAGCTCTGGAATCAGGAGGACCTGAGTTCAAATACAGTCTCTGATACTTACTAGCTGTGTGACCCTGGGAAAGTCACAACCCCAAATGCCTCAAAAAAAGAACCTAGAACCCACTCTTAGTTCATTGATTTTTACAATCAATCCTGTGCAAGGATGGGCATTGTGGTGTACCCCTATAGGCCCTGGGGAAGTTGAGGCTGGTGAATCCATTGAATTGTTGAGTTCTCAGTTGTAGTAGGGCTAAAAGCAACTTGGTATCCTTACTAAATCTCTCCCTACTATGGACCTCCAAGAACAGGAACCTATAAGACTGCCATAGTACTGTTCCAAGTCAGAAAAATGGAGCAAGTTAAAGCTTGTATGTCCATCAGTATTGGAATCAGGTTCATGAGTGACTCAGCAAGACCAAATTCTCCTACCCACCTTAAAAAAAAACTACCTTGCTCCAATCCTGGTTTGGAGGATCTTAGGATAAATCTAATGGAACTAGAGGATGAAAATCTAAGGTAGAAGGAGAGGGGAAAATGATGAGAATAAAGAAAAGTTAGTACCAAAAAGAATGGATAATAGCAGAGAGTATACATTCCAGATGAGGAGGCAGATTTGTTTTAGGAGTCCAGATACTACTTGGCACCCATCACCCATCTCAACCATATCACCCCAAACTTCAGTGTGACCCTTGGCTGGGGGAAAACCCCACAGTCTGAGGAATGCTGTGGAATAGGCAGCTGGATTTTACAATAGAAAGAGTTTTGA
Organism: Potorous gilbertii; assembly: GCA_028658325.1. Classification (NCBI taxonomy): domain Eukaryota; kingdom Metazoa; phylum Chordata; class Mammalia; order Diprotodontia; family Potoroidae; genus Potorous; species Potorous gilbertii. The sequence continues at coordinate 179,965,559 of CM053770.1, forward strand.
GACTCACAGTTTTCTCTCCAACCAGCCTCTTATCTGGTCTGTTCAGCATAAAAGGGATGATTTTACTGTAGAGTGATTTCAAGCCTGGCATGAGGCCACCAACAGCTTCATATGAACACTCACAGCCCTGCCCCAGGACTTTGATTTCATCCTTTTATTTAGTGCCTGTTCAGATGCCTGGAGAAGAATGCCCCAGTCCACCACTCCAGGTGAGTTCCTTTGATGCACCTGGGACCGGAGAGTTTAAATACCCTGGTTTGTTTTTTAAAGATTTTGAGAGAATGGGAGCCCTGCAACTGAAATTCCAAGGCAAGGACAGAACTGGCCATGGTGAGGACCCCATCAAGGGTGAGGCAAGATTAGAGCTATTGCGAAGCTCCCTGCTTGATGGGATACACAGGAGGGATTACCAGCCTCTTGCACTTCCCTGTTTCTCCCAATGTTTGCCAAACCAGTTTTAACCAGTTTAGAAACAGCAATCTCTTCCTTGATTCTGCTCTCTATTGGCTGGACATAGTGTGGAGGGCAGAAGAATCAAACAAATCTATAGCTTGTTTACAGTTACTGTCAGATTTCCATTAAGAAACATATTGTCTAAGTCCTGTGAATGAACTTCATGAATGAAAAAGGGACAGTTTAAAAATAAGAAAAATTTGGCAGTTTTTGAGTATGTCTCAGACATGAGATGTATTGTTATTATAATATCTATATCTCTGGGATCTATTTAGACTCTGGGACCAGTTGTGATGACCACAAGCTCTTGAAAATCTCAGGCTGTTTGGAGAGGACAGTAATCTACTTGTATGTAGTTTGATGAGCAGTAGAAAATTCTAAAGCTGTTGAAAAAGCCTATATGAACACGATGACTATGCTCTGATGTGACCTGTGGGCTGGTAGCCTAAGAATAGTGCCATATGGTGGCCAAAATAATATTGTTTTCTCTAACTGGTTAACTGATTACATGACACCCTGCTTCTCTGTACTACAGAAGGCAGGCCAATGGATCAGTTGTAGATGGCTACAGTTTTAGCATCACTATGAAGTATTTACCTAGTCCATGACACCAATCACATTTAAAATTATTAAAATGAATTTATATTCGTGTCTTTTGTTTTATATCACCTGTATCTTTTTTCCCCATTGAATCTTTTTCAGTCTCTACCAGATAACCATTTAATAATTATATATTTTTAAAAGCCATTATAATAAGGAATGAAAAGGAGAAAGAAAAAAAGAAAAAAAATCTGACATCATATATGTTCCACATTCACAATGTTGCACATGGTCCCCCACCTCTATAAAGAATTGGGATAGGGGAATGTATCCATTCTTTGGTACTTAGCTTGCTCATTATAATTTTGTAGCATTCAATTACAATTTTTCCCCATTTATATTGTTGTACCAGTGCACAATTGTTTTCCTGGTGCTTTGTCTTTTACTTTGCATTGGCTGACACTCATTCCATGCTTCTCTGTACTTACCACACTGTTTCTTACAGCTCAGTAATATTCAATTACATTCATGTGCCACCATTTGATTAACCATTTCTTATTTGAAAGGCATGTCCTTTACACTGGCTTCTTTGACATCACAAAAAGTGCTGCAATAAACCATTTGCTATATTTAAGACCTTTCTTTTTGTGATTAACCTCCATGGGATAAATGGCTGGCAGTGGAATCTCTGGGTCAAAAGATGTGGATATTTTAGGCAATTTCTTGGCGTAATTCCAAATTGTTTTTCGTAATGTTTGTTCCAGTTCATGTCATTTCCAAGACCTCTTTCATAATGATGATTCACATCTTATGCCATCTTTGCCAATTTGTTAGGTGGGAAGTAGAACTTCAGAGTTGTATGGATTTGCATTTCTCTAATTACTCATAATATATAGCATTCTTTCATACGGTTGTCAATATTTTAATTATTTGTTTATAACCTTTGACCATTTATTAGAGAATAACTTTGAATCTTATATATTTCTGTTAGATGTCTATATATGTTAGATGTCAGACATTTATCAGTTATGTAATACAAAGACTTTATTCAGCCCTCTGTTTCCCTTCTTATTGTGCTTGTATTAATTTTATTCATGGGAAAGTTTTTAAATTTAATGTCATTGAAATTTATCTTTTGTAATCATGTTTATCCTTTGTTTGGATAAGAATTCACCTCTACTCATAGATTTGAATGGTATGTGATCTGTCTCTTATTTTTAATGGCATGCTCTTTAATATTCAAGTCATGTATCCATTTTGAAATGATCATTTATGGTATAAAGATGTTTACTTAAGCCTGATGTCTGCCAGACTATGTTCCAGTTTTCCCAGTAATTCTTGTTCTTTCCTAGTTAGTTTATATTTTGGGATTTATCTAACACGGGGTTATTAAATTAAACTCTGATTTTTTTCTTATCTAGTCTATTCCATTGACCTACTTTTCTCCTTTTTCATCCATTATCAGATAGTTGGGATGATTACCACTTTGTAATATAATTTGTGGCATGGAAATGCTATTATCTCTTCATGTCGATTATTTCTCACTATTTATCTTGATATTCTAGATCTTTTGTTCCTCCAAATCTATGTTGTTGCTATAATAGCAATAATTATTTTTGTCTACCCTACTAGTAACTTGGCTGGCACGACCCTCAATCTGTAACTCTGGTAGTAGCATCATTTTTATTGTGCTGACATGGCCCAGTCATTAGCACTCTGATTATTTAAGTTGTTTTTTAAGCTGTTCTTTATTTCTTTAAGAAATACTGTGTAATTGTATTGATACAGGTGTTGGATGTGCTTTGGTAGATTGACTCCCAGATATTTTATGCATTTTTCAGTTATTTTGCATAGGACTTTCCATTTTCTCATGGCCACTTAGGTTTTGCTATTGCTATATAGAAATATTACTGATTTTTGGGGGGCCTAATCTGTAACCTACAACTTTGCTGAAACTATAGTTGATTAGTATCTTTGCTCATTCACAAGGATTTTTCTAAGTAAATCATCAAGTCATCATCAAATAAGAATGGTTCTGTGTCCTCTTTTCCCATTCTTGTGCCTTTAACTTTCTCTTGTCTTATTGCCAGAGAGCATTTGTAGACCTACATTAAAGAGCAACAGAGAAAAGGAAAAGCTTCTAGTGTATCTCCATATCTTGTTTGGGATTTAGATAGATTATTTTTGTCATATTAAAAAAAAGTTCCCTCTATGCCAAGTTTTTTATGCCATGGATCCTATGTATTTTTGATACATGTTAATGCTCTTTTTTTGTGTGTGCCCCTATCATTGCTTCTTCCATATTTTCCCCATTTTATTCCAACCTTCTTTCCCACCCCCATTGCCACCCAATTACAAAAATCCTTCCTTGTAACAAATAAGCAAAGAAATCCACATACATTGGCCAGGCACTGTGCTAAGTGCTGGGTAGATAAAAAAGATTACAAAGGTGACAGTCCCAGATTTTAAGGTGTTTATATTCTGATAGGGGATGAACCCCAAAGATTTTTCTTTTCTTTTCACATTAATGGCTGTTAAGTCAGATCTCCTTTATTCGGCATTTCTGTGGAAGTTATAGTTCTTTCTTTGCTAAGATGCAGAACTATACACACATATATGCATGTGAATATGTGTGTGTATATGTATATATCCATGTTAAATTTTATCTCATTTGTTCCAGCCCATCTCTCTGTGTTATGGATGGTTTTGGATTTGGTCCAAACCTGGTGTTTCATTAGTATAGGGAGCTACTGCTGGTGATGAAGCTGTCTCTCCCAAAGCAGACAAGCAATTGCTCTGCATCTCCCAGTCTTAGAGAGAGAGATATCTGGGGCACTGAGAAGTGATTTGTCCAGCGTTACAAAGTCAGCCTTTGGCAGAAGTGTAACTAGAACCCAGGAGTACCTGAGTGAGACTGATCCTCTGTCTGCTATACCATACTGACCCTTAGACACACACACACACCCACACACACACACACACCCCAATCTCTTTATCCATGCTGTCCCTCTTGGCAGCTGGAGAACATATAACATGGCAGGTGAGTATTTTGGGTATTTATTGTCCAAGAAAATCTGTTATTCTTTGGAACCTGATTCTATCATCCAACTTTTAGTTACCTGACCCAGCCTGGAGCAATTCATAAATTTGACAAGCATGCCATCTTTGCCTTCATCAGTAATAAAAACGTAGAAGACAAAATTGTGAGGCTAGTTAATAGAAAGCGCCCCCCCCCAAAAAAAGCTCCCATTGTTCCATTATTAATCAGCATTCTCTGGTCGTGAAATAGTGTTGGGCAACAACAGCCAATATTATTCCAGTGCTTTGCATGCAATAGTAGGGGCAGCTAGGTGGCACTGTGCATAGAACTCTGGGCTAGAGCTAGAAGATCTGAATTCAAATGTGACCTAACACTTAATAGCTGTGTGACCCTGAGCAAGTCACTTAAATTGTTTCAGTTTCCTCATCCGTAAAATGAACTGGAGAAGGAAATGGCGAACCACTCCTGTATCTTTGCCAAGAAAACTCCAAAATGGGGTCACAAAGAGACAACTAAATCACAGACACAACTAAATAACTAAACAACAATCATAACAAATACAAGAGTAATAGCCATCATTTGTAAATCACTCTAAGGTTTGCAAAATGCTCTTCTTAAGTTATCTCACTTGATCTATCTTGAGGTAGGTGCTATTATAAATCCCCCTTTTACAGATGAGGAAACTAAGGCTGGGACAGGACTTGCTCAAGGCCACAAGAGTCTTTTGATGCAATGGTTAGAGAGAGGGTCTGGAATCAGAAAGACCAGAGTTCAAATCTAGACCTGGACATTTACTAGGTGTGTGACCCTGATCAAGTCATTTCTGCCTTGGTTCCCTCAACTCTGTACCTCATAGGGATAGATAATATTTGTAAAGTGCTTAGCACTTTCTTTCTATTTGATCATTTCAATAGCCCTCTGAAGTAGCAAGTACATGTATTTAATATACTCATTTTACAGATGAGGAAACTGAGGCTCAGAGAAATGACTACCTAAAGTTCACAGTAGCTAATAAGTGAAAGTCAGAGTTAAAACCCAAGTGTTCTGATTCCTGTGTCCCTTCCACCATACTGCCTGAACCAGCCTCAAAATACAGAGATGGGTTATTGTTTTCTGTCTTGATTACAACAGGTATGCCAAGAAGTTTTGGTAAATAACTTGCTGACATTTCAGATATATCATCAACTAGGTGTCCTGGTCTGGTGAACCTGGTGGCTATGTCAATAATGGCCACAAGAGGGTAGTACTGTACAGCAGTATGGGCTGATATCGGCTTTATGGATGGGAAGGAGGAGAGGCATTAGCTCTCACTGGACCAGACCTGCTGCTCCTCTCCTTTCATTTCCTTGAACTCAGTTGAAAGGGATTCCAACTCATCATGGGTAGGTAGCTTGAACTTATCTTCCATTGCGTAATTTAACCCTAACATGACGTAACTAAGACCCTTGGTTCCTCATGCTCAGCATGATCCTTTTTTCTATCCAAATTGGGTACTGGGAGGAAAGGTGTGGGAGTGGTGATAGCCCCCAAAATGAGGAAGTAAACTAATCCATCAGTATTGACTGAGCCCTGTTTAGCACATACATAGCTAAGTAACATGGAAGTCACAGGAGAAGCAGAACAAGTCTTTGCTACCTAGCTGGGGACACAAGACACAGAGAAGCCAAGCAGAGTACCATAGAGACTGAGTGCTCTGGGCTCAGAGGTCTTAGAGCTTATAAGGACCTCAAGGCTCATCTGGTTCATTTCATAGAAGAAAAAACAGGTGCAGAAAAAGGAAAGGACTTGTCCAAGGTCGCACAACTAACAGAGCTAGAGTATGAACCCCAATGCTCTTTGTCTACACAGAGAAAGGAGACTTCATTGGGGTCCAAGAAATCCAGGAAGGCTGGAGTTCTGTGGGAGTTTTTGGGATGATGTTACTAGGAGAACTTGACCTAGATTGGATTTGGAGAAAACAAGGACATTAGAGGTTAAGGCTACAGGATGAGAAAAGTTTGGAGATGCTAGAAGTGTGGTATTTGGTGGACATGATGAAATGTTAGTCTCAAACCATAGGTTCTGTAGACATCTTAAATTCAAAATGCCCCAAAATGAGCTCATAATTCCCCCCAACCCCTCCCCACTTTCCAACTTATCTAATATTATTGAGAGTACCACCATCTTCCCAGACACCCAGATTCGAAACCATCTTCTTCCTCTCCCTCATCCTTTGTATCCAATCTGTTGCCAAGTCCTGTCAATTTGACCTTTGGATTCTCTCCTCCAACACTGCCACCACCTTAGTGCAAAGTCCCATCACTGGACCTGGACCACTGCAAGAGCCTGCTGATTGGTCTCTCTACCTCCAGTCTCTCCACACTACAATCCACCCTCCACTCTGCTATTAAATTTATCTTTTTATAGCACAGATCTGATCATGGAACCCCATCCTACCACCATTGTATCAACTCCAATGGCTCCAGGATCAAATTTCAAAAAAAACCATAAGAAATAAATAAAATTTTTTAAAAGAAGGTTTTACTCTGTTTGTCTTTTAAAGCCTTCTTAACCTGACCCCTTCATATTTTCCAGTCTCTTTTTATATCTTATACCCCACTAGTTACTCTGTGATCCAATCTGGCCTCCTTGCTGTTCTTTGAACAAGACACTCCATCCCTCAGCTCCAGGCATTTTCACTGACTGTTCTCCATGCATATAATCCACCCCCGCCCCCATCTTCTCCTTCTGGCTTCCCTGGCTTCATTCAAGTGTCAGCTCACATTCCACCTTCTCCAAGAAGCCCATCTTGATCCACCACCTCAATGTTCATTCTTTCCCTCGGACACTACCCTCAATTTATCCCATATTTAGTTTGTCTGTACAACATAGCTATTTGCATATTGTCTCCCCATTAGACTGTCAGCTCTTTTAGAATAAGGATTAGCTTTTGTCTTTTTTTGTACCTCCAGCACTTAGCAAGCTCTGGCACATAGTAGGATCTTTAATAAATATTTACTGATTGATTGACAGTCCAATTGGAACACAGGGGCTCAAAAATGTACATAAAGAGCCATTGGAGTTTATAGAGTGATGGTAGGAAGGGGTGACATCATCAAATCTGTGCTACAGAAGACAAGTTTAAAGGAAGTCCTAATTCGCTATATAAAGCTAGACCTAGTCATTGTCATCATTGCCTTTTTCTTCTCTTCCCCCTCCTTATGATAATGTGTGGGAATAATGTGAGATAAAGGCAGAGAAGGTTGGGGTCAGATAACAGCAACAACACACACCTCTTTAGCCCTTTAGCATGAACAAAGGTCCTTCTTCTCAACTTTATGAGATAGGTAATGCAAATATTATGACCCCTACTTGATAGATGTGATGGTAGGGCATTGAGCTTACTGCACCTTCTCCACATGAGGGGCGGGTGTCCCAAGAGGTGGCTACATGTAGAGTAGGACTGGTTAGGTACTTCCACAGGTGGAAGGCAGCCTTCCTCAGCAGTTTTTTCAAACCTTTTCATCCTTTCGCTAACCTTCCATGAAGATGCCTTCCTCTACTCTCTCAGCTGGGAATCTTGCCTCATATACCACAGGAAAAAAATTGAGGACATTTGCCATCAGCTTCCTCTTCTCCCCTCTTCCTCATCTCATATCACTCATATGTCTTCTGCCACCATGTCATCCTGCGACCCTGTCTTACATGGGGAGGTGACTTTGTTCATTACCTAGGCAAACTCCTCTAACCTGCCCAAACAACCATCTCCTCCAGCAGATTGCCCCTTTGTGATACTTAATCTTCATTCTTTCCATATCTGCCTACAAACATGCCGCATTTCCTCCATCCTGAGAAACCCCCTCACTTAATCCTTCCGTCTCCAATCTCTGTGACAAAACTCCTTGAAAAGGCTGTCTATGACAGGTGCCTCTGTTTTCTGTCACTCTTCCTCACCCCTTACAGTCTGACTTCTGACCTCTTCATTCCACCGAATCAACTCTCTCCAAAGTTACCAGTGATTGCTTCCAAAGCCAACAATGACTTTTTCTCAATCCTCATTCTTCTGACCTCTCTGCAGTCTCTGACACTTGGTCACCCTCTCCTCCATGATATTCTCTTCTCTGGAGATTTTTGGGGTACTACTCTATCCTTGTTCTCCTACCTAGGAGGACCCGAGTTCAAATCCAGTTTCAGACATTTATTAGCTGTGTGTCTCTGGGCAAGTCACTTAACCCTGACAAAAAGAAAAGTCCTACCTAACTGACCTTTTCTTCTCAGTCTCCTTTGCTGGATCCTTTGATCCAGATCATGCCTTCTAGATGTAGGTGTCCCTGGGCCCTCTTCTCTTCTTCCTCTATATTATTTCACTTCGCTCTCATCGGCTCCCATGGATTTAATTACCATCTCTATACTGATAATTCTCAAATCTACCTAGCCTGCCCCAACTTCTCTCTGCTGGTCTCCAATCTCACATCTACAACTGCCTTTCAAACATTTTGAAGCAGATGTCCAGTAGACATATTAAACTCAAAATGCCCAAAACATAACTCATTATATTTCCCTTAACATATTTTATATTAACTTAAATATTATATTTCCCTTAAATATAACCTTCATCACCTGCTACTTTCCTTATTACTGTAGAGGACAATATCACCCACCTCATCTCTCATAGGCTTGAACCCTAAGAGTCATCTTAAACTCTTCACTATCTCTTACTCCACATATTTAATGCATTGCCAAGACCTGTTAAGTTTACCTTTGTAACATTTTTATTTAAAAAATATTTATTTGTTTTAAAATTTTATTTGTTTTCAATTTTCTACAACCGCTTAATTAAATCTTAGATTTTCCTCCCCCTCCCTCTCCATTCCCTCCTCGAGATGTCAAGCAATCTTATATGGGTTCTACATATACATTCTTATTAAACATATTTTGAACATTAGTCATGTTGCATGAAATAATGAAAATGAATGAGAGAAACCATGAGAAAAACCCAAACAAAATAAAACACAACACAAGAGAAAATATTCTGCTTTCCAATTCCATAGTTCTTTCTCTGGATGCGGATGGCATTTTGCCTCAAGAGTCCATTGGGAATGTCTTAGGACCCTGCATTGCTGTGAAGGGCTAAGTCTACCAGAAAAATTCCTTGCACACTGGGCTTGCTACTATGTACAATGATCTCCTGGCTCTGCTCCTTTCACTCAGCATCAGTTCATATAGGTCCTTCCAGACCTCTCTGAAGTCTTCCTGTTTGTCATTTCTTATAGCTCTTTGTAACATTTCTGAGGAATGCCTCATTCTCTTCCCTAATACTGATGCCATTCAGGTGTAGGTCCTCATTGCCTTCCATTTGGACTATTGAAATAGCTTGATGGTGGTTCTGTCTGCCTCAAGTCTCTCCCTACTCCAGTACATCCTCCATTCCACTACTAAAGTTATTTTCCTAAAGTTCAGGCCTGACCAAATCATCCCCTTACTCAATAAACTCCAGTGGTTGCCTATCACTTCCAAGCTCAAATAAAAAATCCTCTGTTTGGTGTTCAAATGTCCCTTCTTGCCTTTCCAGTCTTCTTACACATTATTCCCTGGCTTGTATTCTTCTATCCAGGATGCCAGTCTCCTGGCTGTTTCACAAACAAGACACTCCATCTTTCAACTCTGGGCATTTTCTCAGTTTATCTTCCGTGCCTGCAACAATCCCTCCTCTGCTCCAACTACTGATGTCCCTGATTAAACTGACATCCTCTGTCTCTGTCCTGGCTTCAGCAGGAAGCCTTTCCCAACTACTCTTAATTCTAATGCCCTTCTTTCTGTTAATTATTTCCTATTTATCTTGTATATAGCTTGCTTTGTGTATATTTGTCTCTTCCATTAGACTGACCTTCTTGAGAGCAAGGATTGTCTTTTGCCATTTTCTGGGTCTCTAGTGCTTAGCACAACTCTTGACACATAGTAGGTGTTTAACAAATGTTAATTAATTGATTGGAGATAGCTTGGACAGTGAAATATTCTTTACTTGATCTAGGGTTTTAAATGTAATTATCATTTACATACACTATATCAGAAATAGTAAATCTGGCCCATTATGCCCTCACACCAGAAATTCCAGGAAAATCTCCCAGAAAAATCTGTCTTGTGTCTGATATCCCTTAAGATTCTTATTTCCACCCTCTACTTAGTGTAGCCCAAAAGGAAACCTCACTAACACTACAGTTTAGAATACCTTGGCTATAATAACAATAGCTAATATTTATATAGTATTTTCAAGTTTGCAAATCACCTTCCATATATCTCATTTTATCCTTCCAACCACCCAAGAAAGTAGGGGCAATTATTACCACGCTCATTTTACAGGTGAGGAAATGGAGGCAAACAGAGGTTAAGTGACTTGCCCAAAATCACAGAGCTAATAAGTGTCTGAGGCCAAATTTGAACTCAGGTCTGCCTCTAGGCTCAGTGCTCTATCCACTACACTACTGAGATACCTACTATAAGAAAGCACAATTAATAGAACTCCCAAGCAGAGGTGCACCCCTCAGGGAAAGGGCTGGCCACCACTTTTTCCAGCAACAGAAATGGCTCCATTACTTGCTTAAGTGTTCAGAGTTTTTCCTTTTACCAAGGGAATGAACATTTTCTTCATTTAGCAGCCCACATCTGCCCCTAGAGCAGCAAAATCCACTGTCTTACCATACCCTATGTGGCTTGGCAAGTGGTTTATCATAAGATTCAGGGTCAGGAAATGTTTTATGCCACTGAGCGTCCCTTACCCCAGCATCTTCATTGGGTACTTCAGTGTCTGGTCTCCACCTTCTCCTCTGGTTGGGCTCACTCTCTGATGTCTTGAGCCTCTGACCACCTAGGTGAGTCAGAAGGAGGGAGTGGAAAAGGGAGAGGAAGGAGGGGAGGATCCCACTCAGCATGACAATGAACGAAAGAACCATCACTTTATATTTTTTCTCAACCCCATTTCTGGTTGGTTCTGGCATAATGTTCCAGGTACAAACCAGGGGGGATGCAAAGGAAAGACATGGCCATATAAGCAAGACCTACACATATGAGGAAACTGAGGCTCGAGGAGGTTAAGTTGTACAGTTATTAAAGGGGTGGAGCCAGGATTCCTACCGACTACAGAGTCTCCTGACTCTGGACTGAATAATCTCCTGGAGTAATCTGACTTACCCTAGGGAGCAATGAAGTAGTGGCAGTGAGAGACACTTAAAAATTTTTACTGCCATTTTTACGTTGCCTAAATTTCTCCCTATACCTCCTCCCTTCTCCCCATCCAGACAATCATCTCTTATAATAAAGAATTTTTTAAGTCAAAGAAAGGAAGAAGAAAAAAATCAGCAAAACTGATCAATACTCAAAAATGAAATCTGTCAATATACACAATACTCCACATCTACAGACCTCATCCCCTGCCTCGCTCCTCAAAATCTGCAAAGGAGCAGAGAAGGACAATTTTTAATATTATTCTTCGACAGAAAACTCTCACCCTCCATAACATGGTGACTTACTGTTGTTTTTGATAAGTCATAACAACTCAGAGTCCCCACTGGATATAACAGGGCAGAGTTGGTGATGACAGGAAGGGATATAATTTTCAAATGTGTCACCACATTTATCTTATTGAGGCTCTGGGTCAGAGCATCATCTGGGGCCTTGAGGGTCAGAAAAGAAGTTTAAAGGGAAGGTAACGGGGAGTGGTCCTAGTTCCTGAGCAGTGGTTTTGAGCCATGGAATTCATAGGATGAGAGAATAAACATGAGCTCCAGAAGGTAAACTTTAGAGATGATTTGGTCCAATTGCATCATTTCACAGATGCAGAGAATGAGACCCAGGGAAGGGCTACCCTGATAGATTTAGTGGCATAACCAGGGAGGCTGCTCATTCCTGCATTTTACATCAAGGACGAACTCAGCTAATTTCTTATTCCTGTGCTTAATTAGGTAACAATGTATGAGACAGACTGGAAAGAGAAAAGGAGGCAAAGAAACCATTTAGGAGACTGTTGCGGTGATGCTCTAGTGAGGTAATTAGATAAGGGCACTATAAGGGATATTCCAAAGACGAATCAACCAACTTTGGCGCCATGTTGGATATGGACAATCATTCACTCACTAAGCAAAAATAGATTAAGCATCTGTTTTCGTTGGTCCTTCATTTTCCAAGAGGACCAGTGACATCATGGAGAGAACTGGATTTAAGTGAGGCAGAGATGCACAAGTCATCAGCCTCACTCTCTCCTCCAGAGTCATCAGAGTCTAGTCGAAAGGTCAAAGTGTGGTCTTGGTTTTGATGTCTGATCAAGCTTTCCACGGTGCCTGCTTCGGCCTCCTTCACGGCCACTGGAAAAATTGTTTCCGTCTGCCCATTATTCGGGGGGAAGTCTTCACACGCTTGGGACAGATACCCACTAATTCACAGATGGGTTTGAGGCCCATTGCTTACCCTCAACCTAGTTTATCCCATCTGTCAAAATGATTTTCCCAGGCTATGACTGCTGCACATTCTACAGCTTCTTGGAGTCACAGGTAATAGTTGAATGGCAGGTGGACACCAAAGGTGGATGAGCAGCCCTGAAAAGGACTCGGCAAGACTTCATACCAGAGATCTTCATTCTCCCTGAACACCCAATCAATAGCTACTGTAGTTAACACCACACCAGACATGATCTGGAGATACATAAAATAGGCCACAGTCTTTGTTCTCAGGGTAGCTAGACTCCACAGTGAATAGAGCACTGGCTCTGGTTTTAGGAAGATGTGAGTTCAAATCTCTCCTCAGACATTTATTATCTGTGAGACCCTAGGCAAGTCACTTAACCTCTATTATTTCAGTTTCCTCACCTTTAACATAAAGATATATAATAAATATATAAAAGATATAAAATAAATATATAAAAGATATAAAGTAATAGCACCTACCTTCCAGGGTTGTTGTGAAAATCCAATTCGATAATATTTGTAAAGTACGTAGTACACAGTAGGTACTTAATGCCTGTTTATTTTCTCTCCCCCCCCCCCCTTACCTACCACATAGGGAACTCAGAATCAAGTATGGGAGAAAACTACAGGACAAGATATCGTGTGAAAGTGCAGTTAGAGACTACTGTGTAGTGATAGAGAAAAGAGCCAAAGATGAGTCATTTCCATCAATGTCTTGGAAGGACAATTAATGCAGCATTGTATAATTGAACCAGGATCCAGAAAGCTCTCCTCTGGCTACAATGACGGGCCAAATGTACTATGATGAAATGTGATAAGGATAAATGTTAAGTCATACAACTGGACTTTAAAAATCCTATGAGACATCAAAAAGTCAAAATATTTAAAATAGAATTCCCTCCATTATCCTCAAACACCTGTGCTTTCTCCAAAATTTCAGTCACTCAAGTCCAAACCTTGGAGTTATTGTTTATTTCCCCTTACCCTCAACCACCACATCCAATTAGTTGTCTCTGCACACACACACACACACACACACACACACACACACACACACAGAGTCTCTACCTGAACTTAGGCCCTTATCACCTCTTGCCAGTAGCCTTTGATTGATCTCCCTGTCTGCAGTCTCTTCTTTTTCCAATCCATTTCCCACATAGAGGCCAAGTTGATATTTCTGAAACATATATATGACCATGACATCTCCCTACTAAAAAATCTTCAATGGCTCCCTATTGCTTCTGGGATGAAATATAACCTCCTCTGACTGGCATTTAAAGTACTGCTTCCCCCTGCCTCCCAAATCTGACTCCCACCTGCCTTTGGAATCTTATTTTATACTGCTCTCTTTTATGCACTCTACATTCAACTCAAACTTCGGTACTAGCTGTTTCCCATCCTTGACATTCCATCTTCCACCTCCATATGTTTATACAATTGTGCAGAAAGAACTCCCTCCTTACCTCTGCCTTCTAGAATCTCTAACTCCTAAAGGTCAGATGTTACCTCCTACGAAAGGTCTTTCCTCATCTCCTTCCTCCATCTGACCAGTTATTAGCACTCTCTTTCTCTTGGGATTGCTTTGCATATGTAACAAATGCTCTGGACTTACTCTCTCAAACACCATTTGAAGTCATAGGGCAGGTTCCCAGAGTTTGGCTATTAGTCCTCCTCAAGGTTCTAAGGTCACCCCTGAAGAGTTAAGGCATGTCTCTCTATTGCTACCACTCATAAGCTTTCATAATTGTGCTTTTCTTTGTGATTATCAGTTGATATTAATGAGTCAGCTCTTAGAAATGGACATATTCTCTGGTGGCACAATGAGTATAAATTTCTCCCTGAAAGCATATGGCATCCTTTCTAATCAGCACATACAGAATCCAAAGGAAAGTGAGGAGATATTGTCACCAACTTGCTACTGCTGTTCTGAGTACATTGCTAGGAACTCATGAAAAGTCCAGATTGTCAGACCCTCAGAAGTTGACAAAGTCTTCCTTTGGTAAAGGGAAGGAGGAGACAGTCAGAGACTCAAGTACTCTCCTCCCCCATCCCAAATGATTCCTCCTCAGGGACTTGGCTGGAGGCTTTCACCACTAAGCTGCCACACAATCAAATCTCTGGGTCCCAAACTACCTACCTCATTTCATGCAGCTGTATGAAATGTGATCAAGTCTCTCCAACAATCTAAAAAGACTTTTTATTGTCTATCTTTGATGTCTACAGTAGGTACTCAAACTACTAAATGGAACAGAATCAACTATACAAGTCTAACATAAGGGGATCATAATTAAACAGCAATTTCTATGAAAAAATACCTGATGACTTAAGGAGAGACAAATTGAATGTGACATGTCATCCAAAAAAGCTAGTTCAGTCTTAAGGCATATTAATATAAAGCAAGGGAAATGACAGCCCTGTTCTACTCTGTACTACTGTAGGGATGTTGTGGTAAATGTTTAACAACCAGCTCTCTGGGGACTTTTTTAGGACACTTTTGGTTTCATCTGAATTATTAACATGTTCTCTTTTGTGTTCCTAAATCTAGACAATTAATCAATAAATCAAGCCCTGATTTTTAATGTGTGATGATTTCAGCTCATGCTGAAAATTTAACAATAGGCTCTCTAAAGCATGTTTGAGCTGGCACCAAGCATACCCTAATATGGTGTTCAGGAATGGGAAATGTTTAATTTAAAGAAAAGAAAACTTGGTAAGGGGAAGATATCAAGGATTTGAAAGACTGTGGCATATTTTTCCCCAGAGGGCAAAATTCTCCCAAAGGAAGAAATTATAGAGAGATGGATTTTGGCTTCCCAACAAGTAATAGAATGGACTGACCGGTGACCTTCTCTCTTCTCTGGACTTCAGTTTGGTCCTTTGTAAAATAAGGGGTTCGGATTAGATAACCTCTACGGTCCCTTCCAGCCCTCAAGTTTAGAATTGGGCAAGAGGAAAACCAGTGGTGACTTCTAAGAGAGGGCGTTTCATCAGATGAGGGAGTAAGTCAGGAAGGGACGAAGCACAGGCGAAGGGGGTGGGTCTACAGACCGTTCCCAAGAACTGAACAGAAAAAGCCATGAGAGATGAGCTGGGACCTAAAGGAGAATAGCAGGGTCAAATTGTTTTGGGTTTTGTTTTGTTTATTTGTTTAGGTGACTGGGCCTGGAGTCAGGAAGACCCAAGTTCAAATCCCTGCCTCAGACACTTACTGGCTGTGTGACTCTGGCCAAGTTAACAAACACCTGCCTCTGTTTCCTCAATTGTAAAACGGGGACAATGATAACACCCCCCTCCCAGGGTTGTTGTGAGAAATAAATGAGACAATATTTATAAATCACTTAGCACATGGTAGATTCTTAACGAATGCTGCCCCTCCCAGAGGAGTAAGAAATAATACAACAGAATAAGAGAGAAGAAATGGGAGGTGCTTTGTGTCTCTTGCACACGTGACCATCATTGTATTGGGAGCCAAGAAACCTAGCTTCTGATTTTTCCACTAACTTAATGTGTAACCAAGTGATTTTCCTTCCTTAGGTCTCAGTTTCTTTATTTTTTTTCCTTGGAGGCAGTCAGGATTAAGTGACTTGCCCAGGGTCACACAGCTAGGGTCTGAGGCTGAATTTGAACTCAGGTTCTCCTGACTTCAGAGCTGGCGCTCTATCCACAGTGCCACTTAGCTGCCCTCTCTTTAGTCTTTAATGAGAGAGTCGAATTACATGCTCTTGAAGGTGACTTCAAGCTCTGAAGTCTTATGACTTGGTGGAGAAAGAAGGGATAAGTATGGAAGCACATCCCCTAAGGAATCAGGAAAAGGTCAGAGTAGGGTCTTAGAAGGTTAACCTTAGGGAAGGGTAGGGTCACTAACTTCTCTAGGGTCAATGAGTAGATGAGGAAATGGGATGAGCCCTAGCATTGGGGTTGGGTGGCAGGTTCAAATCCTGCCTGTTGTATACTAGCTGTATAACCTTAGACAAACACATCTACCCTGCTGCAGCTCAATTTCCTTGTCTGTAAGATGGAGATGGTATTTACACCATCTACTTCATCGTGGTATCAGAAAAAGTTTTAAACTTAAAATGCAATGGACATGTGAGTTACTGTTCTAATTCACCATCTTCCTCATGTCCCTATATCTATTATTAAGGGGCAGCTAGGCGATGCAGTGGATAGAGCACCAGTTCAGGAGTCAGGCGGACCTGAGTTCAAATCTCACTTGACACTTGACACTCACTAGCTGTGTGACCTTGGGCAAGTCACTTAACCCATTGCCTCATCCTAGGTCATCTCCAGTCATCCTGATGAATATCTGGTCACTGGATTCAGATGGCTCTGGAGGAGAAGTGAGGCTGGTGACCTGCACAGCCCTCCCTCATTCAAAACAAAGTCAAGTGCAAGTCATATCATTATTTCACTGATGGCATGGTCTTCTGTGGCAATGAATGATAAACACACATGCATATCTATTAAGGATATCTATCCTTTCAGTCAGTGAGGTTCAGGACCTTGGCAAGCTCAGTCTCTGATTCTTCTCCACCCCTTATGTGCAGTCAGTCACCAAATCTTGGTTCTACTTCCACACCATTTCTAACATTTCTCCCTCTTCTCACTACTCACCCAAGCCACCACCCTAGTTCCCATTCCTAGCCTCCTCTTCTCTTCCCTGGACTATTGCAGAAGCCTCTGAGTTGGTCTCCTTCTCTCCAAACTGTCTCCCAGACCAACTAAAGGGAAGGCAAAGCTTTGAGCCTTTGGTTATTTGTTTGAGAAGCTTTAAAGGCTCCAGCCTCTGGGTTGCCCTTCACTACCTGCTTCTCAAGCATCTTTCTAGATTGATTTCCCCCTTCTCTCCTTCATGCATTCTGTATTACAGTCAAAAAGTCTCCTTGCTGTGCCCTGGGCATGACATGCCCTCTCTTGCCTCTAGGCTCATTTGCACAGTCTGTCCCCCAGGCTTGGCATACCTCAATGCCTGGCATGTGAGCTCTCCTCACCTCTGCTTCAGAGGATCCCCTGGCTGCCTTCAAGGCTTCCAGGCCATATTCTACACAATATCTTACCTGATCCTTTCTATCTTTAGTCATCTTCCTCTCCCTCAAAAATTACTTGACTATGTTTTGCAGTGACTTAGATGAGGTCCCTTCCTAGTAGTATATAAAGTTCCTGAGGGCAGGGACTTTTTGTATCCACAGTCCCTCATGAGGCTTGGTAAATGAATGAGAGCCAAAGCTATGTCTACCCTAACGTATAGAGAGCAGTGAATGAAGGAGTCCCCCTATAAAATCAGAGGTTAAGTCTTTGGTTGACTAGATGGCAGAGAAGAAGGACCTGACTGGAATCAGCCCCTAAACTGACCCAGGTGAGAACACTCTCATCCAGCCGGGAGAAACACAGAACAGATTGCTAGAAGGGTCCCTAGAAACCTTCTCCAGGAATTCTTATCCTATGAACTTGAAACAAAATTTTTCTAAATGGCTGTATTTCAATATAATTAGTTTCATTTACAGTATTATGTATTACATGTTTATGTGTGAAATATGTGTGTGTGTATTATGCATTTAAAAACATTATTCTCGGCTTCACTTGACTGCCAAAGAAGTCCATGACACAAAAAGCTAAGAACTCTGGATCTTGTCCAACTCCTTCATTTTACAAATGAGGAAACTGAGACCCAAAGAGAGGAAGGGACTTATCCAAGGTCACACAGCTAGTGACTGAGTCAGCAATGGGAGATGAATTGTATTACTGCAATTCACTGCTCTTTTCATTGCTCCAAATGTTTTCCAGACCAAGAAGTCAGGGGAGCAGGCTCCCACAGCCCCACGTTGGCTGCTCAGGGTGACCAAGGAAAGTCGAAGGGAACCTGGCCTCTGATAGCAGGGTCCTAACTCTCCATTCCACGCCCCCCCCCCCACTCCTATCCGGGGACCACACCTAGTGCCCTGGGAAGTCAGCCTGTTACATAAGCTGTCCTGTACCCAGGACTTAAAATAGCTCCAGTTGGGATGGGGGCAGGGCATATGATGAATGGTCTCTGGGAAGTATCAGCTGATCGACCAGCCGTTCCCAAGGTGAGGTTGCCCATCTCAGGTTTCCCCACTCCCCTGGGAGGTGGCATTGCCCAGGCAGTTGGGGGGGGTAGGAGGGTGAGAGCCTCCTCACTCTCATGTGTTCCAGGCGGGTTCCAAAATGACTCTTCGTCTGGACATTTATGGTCTGAGTTCTCAGGCAGCTCCTTGTACTCACAAGGACAAGATTAAATGCAGCTGCTTCCTACCCTTCCCCCTCCAGGCTCCTCCTGCGTCTAAAAAGGCTTCCCCAGAGAAAGAGAGTCAGGGGGAGAGACCAAGGCCATCTCTCATGTTTGAGGAGCTCTTCAGATAGAGATCTGAGAGCTCAGATTTTCTGGGTCTTAGCATCCTAGAACCCAGAGCTTGAAGAGGCTTTAGAAAATGCTTAGTCTAAGCTCTCCATTTAACTGATTTATGGCCAGTGATATGCAATGGTACCCCAGCAATGGTCAGGGAATCAAAGGACCCCAGCTGGAATTCCAGGCCTGCAAGTCAGGATCTGTGTTCGAGCCCTTGGACAAGGCACTTAAACTCTGACCCTCTGTGTATATCCAGGAGTCTGAAGGATTTTACATGAGATCATCCTGATTGGTCAAGAGAATGCAAAATGAGGGAGTAGGACCTGATATGTTCTAAGGTCATGTCTTGCTTTATATCTATGGTTCTAAGTAAAAATAATAGAAGTCAGCATTTCTGAGGTGCTTTAAGGTTCACAACACTGGTTGTCTCAGTTAATCCTTACCAACGACCCCGTGAGGTAGGTGCTGTTATCATCCCCATCTTATAGATGAGGAAACTGAAGCAAACAGAGGTTAAGTGATATGATGCCCAGGGTGATAAATCTAGGAAGTGTCCAAGGCGAGATCTGAAGTTAAGTCTTTCTGGCTCCAAGTTGGACAGGCTATAACCCTGCCCTGCCCCTAAGGACTGCCTCCTAAACCACTTACCCAAGGTCAGCAAGTTGGTAGGTAGCAGAGTCAGGACTCAGACCCAAGGTTCCTGACTCCTATTCCTTTAGAATATGTCCTAGTGGAAGTCCAAGGGTGTGTGCATTTGTGTGTGTGCTTGTGTGCAATCTGGAGGAGTAAGAGGCAGGCAGGGCTCTGAGGTTCTATCCCCAGTATAGCCCTAGGCACAGTGGGAAGTCCTCTTTGGCTTCTTTCCCCAGCCTTCTGCTGACACCCAGGGCCACAGGAGCCAAAGAGAGCAACAGGCTTCTGTCTACAAGGACACACACACAACCAAGCCACATATGAGAGAACACTCATTTCCCAGACATTTGTTGGCTCACAGACTCACAAAGTCTCAAGCAGATAGACACATTCAGGGACACCTGTGCACAACACATAAACACTCAGGCGGGGTGGGGGTGGGGGTGCCTGGGGATCTCAACGAACAGATGATTAGTAACCCAGGCAGTCCTGTTTCCACAGACACAGCAGCTAAAGGAGGAGGTCAGAATACATTCTCAGGAGGAAGAGGAGAGTCCTCAGATATATTAAGTGTGGATATGATGGGAGAGGGGAAGCAGGCAAATCCCTCTTGCCACATCCTTGGCTTTCCCTTTTTGTAAGTGGGTAGTGATGGGGTGCTTGGGTGCATGTGTTTGGGCCCCAACTCTAAAATCACATTTCTCTTTAAAAATCACATTTCTCTCTAGCCTCAAAACACTGTCCCAGGCAGTTTCTCCCCAGTCTAAGGAGAGCTACCCCAGCAACAACCATTATCTCCCTTCCGCAGCCAGCTGCACCTATAGAACATATTAGTCTGAACCAGCAGGCTGTGCACTGGGTCATAACAACATTTACTACTCACTGACCAATCATATGTATCCTAGAATTAGATATACGTAAACTCCCTTACATTTATCTTGTGTAACAAGACATTGATGAGAACAACATGGTACTTCTCAGTCAGCCCTGAATATTAGTTGACTTGGTGACTTTCAGGCCTAAAACCACACCTTCAGGTAGCCCCTTCCTCCCCACTCTTTGGGCTATTTCCTGATGAACTCTGGGTAAAATACCTGTGCAGTAGATACCAAAAGTGCATGTTCCTTTAATAACTGACCATTCCTTAACCACTCCCTAATCCTACCCCAAAACACCTAGTTAGCATATTTGGCATAAGTGATACTACAGAATATCCTATATAAACTTTACCTGTTCCCCTTCAAGGTTGCAGGTTCCCTAAGAACTCTTGCCCACTGAAAAGCATAATAAATCTTTACCTTGACCTCAACAGTGCTTGGGTCTATGAATTCCTTCCAGGTGACCTGCCCCCGGTACCTCAGTCTTTGTGGGTATCTCACCCCCGCTTTCAGCCCTCAGCAGGTAGGTTCCTCAGGCAGTGCCTGCTCCTCCTTCCCTGTGAGCCCGGACTCCTTAGGTGTCTATGGGTTGAAGCCCCAACCCAGTCATTGCAGGGTAACTACCAGTTTGCTAGTCTTTATGGTGACTAGGTAGAATGGTGAATTAGAGGCCACACAGGCACCTGACCACTCCGGCCTTAGGTAGCCCAGCTTTGTGTCTATCTTCTATGGGAATTCATTAATTAAAACAATGAGAACTCACATTCAACAATGCTTTGCCATTCTTCATAATAACCAGGTGAAGATAAAATAGGTAACAGGAGTATCATTATCCACATGAGAGATTATGAAGATGAGGTTTAAAGGTTAGGTCGCTTACTCAGGGTTACACAGCTAGTAAATGTCACTTGCAGGACTTGAACCCAGATCCCCTGACTCTCAGTGCAGGCAGAGGTCTTTTCAGGGTTTCCATACTTACAGGGATAAAGAGGATGGTTCTTACAGTTCTGTTAGGGGTACTTCAGAAGAACAGCTGGGGTTGAGGAGGAAGAAGAATCAGATCCCCTACGATTGGTTCCTGGGAAGATGCCAAGTCATCTTTGTACCATTTGCCCAGCATAATGGCAGTGGAAAGAGGGTTGGATTTGGAATCAGTGACAAGCATTTGAATTCTGACTCTGCTATATATTTACTACCTATGTGACCTTGGACAAGTAAATTTACTTCTTATTTATCTGCAAGATAAGGTGGAGTGGATTAGAAGACCTCAACTCTAAATGTATACTTCTATGATCTTCTCTAATCAGACCTGAGTTGGGGGGGAGGGTGTTGCCTTTGTGGAACCAGTCTTTCCATTGTTTCTTCTCACCAGGGATCTAGGTCTGGGAACTCTTAAAAAGTTGCTCCCTGAAAAAGCATTGGCTCCTTTATGGCAGATGGTGCTTTGTAATCTGTAACCAGAACTGACACCTTCATCAAGAGCATTAGCAGAAGCAATGTTGCCTGGCAACAGCAGCAGGAACACAAGATCCAGTTAATCTGGGTTGTCCCTACCTATCACGAGAGTTTTTGGAGAAAGGACCCAGACAGAGGCCCTAGGGAGAGAAGGGATGGTCCTCCTAAGACCAGCCCAGTTTGGTTTCACAGATAAGACCTACTTAAAAAGAGCCACAGATGTGCATGTGCTTCCCCAAACTTGTGCCCTTTTCTCACAAGTGGTTGTGAATATCAAATGAGATAATATTTATAAATCACTGAGCACGGTGCTTGGCATATAAGATCAATTCTGGTTCCTCTTGTTCCCTTTCCCCCTCTCTTATTTCTTCCCAATCCCAAAGTAGGTTGACCTCGAATCACTCTAATCAGATGCTTTGCTTGGTTGGCTCAACCTTTCCCACAGGTAGAGAGCCAAGGGGAAAGATCTAGTCCAAATTCTAGCCCAGCTGCTTTGTTCTAGCTTCTCTCTGATACAGAAGTTATTCCTTCTACCTCTCCTTGACTCCTTCTTATATTCACTCCAGGCCCTATTCCTTTCCCCACTTGTCTCCCTTTCCTCCTCTAACCTCTCTGCTGACCTTCAGTCTTGAATTTCCATCTGCCTCTTAGACCTCTCCAACTGGATGTCCCACAGACATCTTAAATTCAATGTCTAAAATTGAACTCACTATCTCCCCCCCTTCCTGGCCTTCCTCTCCTCTGCTTAACTTCCTTATTACCCTGTCACCCAGGCTCAAAATCTAAGTGTCATTCTGGACTCCTCACTCATTCTCATTTCCCACATCCATTCAGTGATCAGATCCTGATGCCTCTACCTTTGTAATTTCTCTCATCCACACCGACACAGCCCCCACCCTCGTACAGGTCTTTCTCACCTCGTGCCTGATGATTATAGTAGTCTGCTCATCCATCTCACTTCCACAAACATCTCCCCACTCCTCTACTCAGCTGTCAAGTTGATCTCTAAAATGTAAGTATGACCATATCACCTCCCTATTCAATCAACTCCAGTGACTCCCTGTTTCTTCCAGGATCAATTACAAAGTTCTCTGATTTTCAAAGCCATTGCTAGCCTGGCTCCTTCTTACCTTTCCAGTCTTCTCACACCTTACTCTGCTTCACACACTCTTTGATCCAGTGACACTGGCCTCTTTGCTGTTCTTGGCACATCTTCTGACTCCTATCATTTTCACATTCTGCCCCATGCCTGGAATTCTCACCCTCCTCCTTAGCTTCCTCCGTTCCCTCCAAGTGTCAACTAAACTGCCCCAGGTACTGCAGAAGCCTCTCCCAGAGCTATTCTCAATCTTAATGCCTTTCCTCTGAAATTACTACCCCCTCCAATTTATCCTGTATGTAGCTCAACAGTTGTTCACATTTTTTCTCCTCTATTAGACTAGAAGCAGGGACTTTTACTTTTATTTGTATCCCAAGTGCCTGGCACATAATAGTTCCAGGTAGTAGTAGTAGGTGCTTAATAAATATTTGTTGACTAACTGACATTCACTATTACTCAAGACACCCTGAGTGATTTTTTTCCCCATATGTATTATCTCTTTTATCTTCCTGTTCTAAGTTCAGACCTTCAGGGGAAGCCATTTCTAACAGACCCAGATAGTAACAAAGAGAGAGAGGGGAGAAAATAGGAGTTGTCTTTACTCTTAGTAAATACAGACCCCTTCTCCTGGCCCTAGCCAAGCCAATTCCTTGTAATTTTCTTATAAAAAGTGCAAATAACCAAATTATTGGGGAGACAATTCTCAGAGCCTATATGACACTCCCTCTCTCAGTTTTCCATCTCCCCAACTCTGGTTATTTTATTTGCATATAATCCCATTGATGAAAGGAAAGCAGTAGAGCATACTATCATTTGCATACTAGCAAGCTATTAGTTGGAAGAACATTTTAGTCATTGATTTCCAAGGAAATATAAAGTGAAATTCTTTGAGGTTTGTATAGGACTATCTTAACAGGAGGAGCCAGGAGTCTTGAATGATGTAATGGATTCCTCCTTCCTGGTTATATAAAGAACTCCTGATTCTCATGTGATGATGGCTTCCTGGATAACATAATGCCATATAGAGTTGATATCAGACAATTTCCAGACTGTCCTCCTTCCAGCAGCAGCGGACTAGGAAACATGGGGTGAGAATGTGAATCTGGCAACTCAATATTACCAACTAATTTTTGCAAAAAGTTGCCCAGTGGTTCAGATTCATGGCATAGTAGAAAAATTTTGGTAAATTGGAGTCTAGTTGTGGCTAAGTAGTTGTGCCATATTGACAACATAATTTTTGGTATTTTGATTTCCTACTCAATCCCTAGAAATAATGATATTTCATCTGTCAAAAATCATCAGGCTGTTTATGAGAATCTTGAAAACTATTCACGAGTGAGCTTGAGTTTGACCCTTTGGAAGAATTCTAGAAGAGTCTGCGATGTTTATAAACACTTGAAAAGGGAAGCAGTAATCACTAGGACACACTAAGGGTTCACTATAAACAAGTTCTATAAATTGAGTCTTTCCATTTTGGGTAGGATTACTAGACTAATTACTAAAATGCTATGCTAATCCCTTATTTTAGCAAAGGTGATCCTGGATTCTTAAAGGCTATACCAGAAAAATCTAAGTTCTAGAAGGTTCTACTAAACTAGAAAGACTGAAAAAGGCCCAAAGAAGGAGCTATAAGTTTGTTATTCTCAGACCAGTCTAGCTAAATCTCAAGAGGCTCATTGCTTGACTTGCTGCAGTGGAATGGATTTTTCAGCCCCGCCAGTTCTTAAAGACTTCTGCCGAAGCAAAGAGGAACTTCAGTCCAGTAAGACAGGAAGAGTACCCCTAATGATGCCCCGCTCACTGAGGTATTGAAGTTCTAGGCTGCTAGATCAGGGAAGATTGCTAGATTGGGGCAGCTAGGTGGCACTGTGGATAGAGTGTGGGTCTGAAATTGGGAAGATTTTTATCTTCCTGAGTTCAAATCTGGCCTCAGTCACTTACTAGCTGTGTGACCTTGGGTCAATCATTTATCCCCATTCACCTCAGTTTCCTCAACTGGAAAATCAGTACCTTGGATGAAGACATAGATGGTGTGGTAATCAAAATTCATGGAAAATTACAAGAAACTCTGTGCATGGGATTATGGGGAGAATGGAAAGGGGATAAACATTTTTAAGTGCCTACTATGTTAGTCACTGTGCTAAGCACTTTATTACGTCATGTGGTCCTCACAACAACTCTGGGAAGTTAGGTGGTATTATTACCCTCATACTACCGTTGAGGAAACTGAGGCAGAGAGAGGTTAACCGATTGGTTCAGGATAACATAGCTGGTAAGTATCTGGGAGCTGGATTGAGGGAGATTCTGACTCCAGGCCCAATGCTTTATCCACTGTGCCACCAGCACTACCTAGGAAGGGTAAGAGGAAGGGAATGAAGGATAGTTGATGACATGAGTGACAGAATCATAATCTCCTCCAAACAAATTCATAGCCTTTCCTGGACAGAGAAGTTATGCTACTTAACAAAGTAAGAGCAAATATTTATTAAGTCAGTCCTTGTGCTAGGAACAAGGGATACAGAGATTGATATGGCACAAACCTTGTATTATCAATGAACACAAGTTTACGGAAGGAGACAGAATTCTGGGGAGAAGGCTGGGTCCTCTGGAGGCTTACAAGATGACCAATGGAAAGTAAAGTTGTGGAAAGACTGGGCAGCCTATCTTTTTACAAAATAGCTCCAGAGAGTGGATGGGGTCCAATACTTAACTGTCTTAAAACATTATATAAAGGCTAGCCAGTAGTGAAGTGGATAAAGCATTGAACCTGGAGTCAGAAAGATCTAAGTTCAAATTTGGCCTCAGACACTGACTAGCTGTGTGACCCTGGGCAAGTCACTATTTGCCCCAGTTCTTCATCTGTAAAATGGGGACACAGTGGAGAAGGAAATGCAAACCACTCCAGTATCTTTACCATGAAAACCCCAAGGACAATTTCATAGGATCCCATAGAGTTAGACAAGACTGAAGCTATTATTATAGTTATTGTCATTTATACTATCATATTATTTTTCACCACAACTATCTAGTGTCCAAAGACAAGTTAGTGAGCCAAGGAGAGAAATAATGGACATTCACCTAGGAAACGGCTGAGAAAAAGACTCTTCTCTAGCTGTATAAAAGCTTTCAGGCACAGAGGTGGGTGCTAAAAATGTTTCCAGTGAAGGACACTATGTGTACTATTTTTTAAAAACACTAGACAATTACGGAATAGATTTTTTTGCAACTGTTTCTAAGTAAGTATAAAATAGTTACATTTCATTCATTTTTTTTTTTGGAAGCAATGGGACAACAAACTTGACTAACCAAACTTTCCAAGGCAGCCAGATTAATCTACTCTAATTCAAAGACAGAGCTAGGAAACAGCACACTGACATTTAAATTGCATCTAACACTCAAAAGATGGGTAAACATGGTTCCTTAGAAAGCCTTCAAGTTCCTAGAAAGCCTGAAGATTTCAACTAGGTACATCCCTCTTTCCCCCATCCTTTCCCCACCGTTTCCCAATTGAAACGACCATCTCCATCTCTTGTTATTTTTTCCCAAGAGGAGGCAAAAAAGAAAAAAAAATTACATATAAGAAGGTCCAACTATTTTTTCTCTCCTAAAAAAAAGATTTATGTCTTGTCTGACAAAGAAAAACATCCCAAAAAATCATATTAGATGGGGTGGGAAGCACCTATGTATCACCATAGATCGTACAAATCTTTGAGAATATTTGAAAAATGGGATTTCTGCTACCCCTCCTTACTCTTGGGAGTGGGGGAAGTGTGACTAAAACAGTGGTTTCGGGGATGGAGAACCTCTGCCTCAAGGCCATATGTGACCTTCTAGGTCCTTGGGAGTGGCGTTTTGACTGAGTACAAGTTTTATAGAACAAATACTTTTATTAAAAGGATATGTTCTGGGAAGTTTGGATTCAGCCAAAGGGCTGCACTTGAGGACCTCAAAGCTGCAGGTTCCCCACCCCTGAAAGGTATCCAACCTGCCAGCCTAAAGCAAATCTCTAATAGTCCATACAACTTTTGCTATTCAAGCAAAAAGTGTTTATAATCAATAAATTTAGAAAACAAATTCTCCTTCCTTGTGTCCCTTGGCTTCCACTGCCACTCCAGCACTCTGCTCTATTTCCTTTTGGTTAACCAAAGACCTGAGATGACAGAGAAAGGGGGAATGGCCCATGGAAGAGAATAGGGGTATTTTACTGTTCACCAGTATAGGCTGAGCTGGGAAACAGTGATTTACATTGTGGTGTTAGTTGGGCAGCTAGTGAAGGTGAGAGTGTCTTTTTGAGCTGTATTCAGACCCTTTATGGGGCAAAGAGGATAAAATTTACTTCTTTTACCAGTCAAAGCTGTGACTGTCAGCAATGGGTGTTGCTGGATTGTAAAGATGCAATTTATGGACTATGTGTACTATTACAAGACAGGAGAACAGAACCCCAAAACAGCTCCCTTCTTGCCTAGAACTGCTATATACACTCCTAAGGTACAGATTTAATGCATGGAGTATAAACATACTGATGGCCAAGGTACCCCTGCTGCCAGATCCTGGTGACCAGGCCATACTAATTACTGATTCAGTTACAGAAGCAACTAAAGAACCGGACCCCTCAGGTCAGGCACTAGACTAACTTATAACATTATAGGGAAACCTGGATAAATAGTTACATACATATCCAGTCAAGAAGGGAAGGAAGGAAGACAGGAAAGTTGAAAAGATGCATAAATATGTACTACGTAACCTACTGTGCTAAGCATTTGGCAAATACGACCACACTCTATTCTTACAACAACCCTGGGAAGATAGGTACTATTGTCATCCCCATTTAGAAGAGAAAACTGAGGCAGTCTGTGAATTCCCCAGGGTCACACAGCTAATAAAATGTCTAAGATGGGGTTTGAACTCAGGCCTTCCAGACTTCAAGCCCAGGGTTCTATCTACCTAGTTGTTTCTTAGATATATTTCTAGTTGCCAAATAGATATAATTCTAGGCAGCCAGGCGGTCCTGTGGATAGATGAGTTCAAACACAGCCTTGAACACTTAATGGCTGTGTGACCCTGTGACTTCTGTTTTCCCCAGTTTCTTCAATTATAAAATAGGGATGCTAATAGTGCCTGTGTCACAAAATTATCGCAAGGATCAAATGAAATCATATTTGTAAAGTGCTTAGCACAGGGCCTGGTATATAGATGGTACTCAATAGATGCTTTTTTCTTTCTTTCTTTCTTTCTTTCTTTCTTTCTTTCTTTCTTTCTTTCTTTCATTTCCTTCCTTCCCCTATTCCAATATTTCTCTCAGAGAATGAATAAAAGAGTACCCAACCTTATGGGATTCGAGATTTTTAAGCAAAGGAGTGATATGATCAGAACTGTGCATTTGAAGATGTGTAATCTTGGGCAAAAAGATGAGAGAAGTGATTATTTCTCTCATATAAACAACTATTTACTATTGGAGATAACCAGGAATTTTTACCTTCCTATTTCCCAGAAATCAGCCAACATCTGAAGGACATTGCGGGTTATGAGACTGGATTGATTAACTTTCTCCTCAATCTTGTTCAGACCCTACCCAAGTCGGGAAGCCCATTATGTTCTACTCAGCTTGGGGGTAGAGGGTAGGGGGTAGGTTGCCCAAGGCTGGGTGTGGTCTGGGAGTAAGAGTGACATTATCAGTCATATGCCCCAATCCCTCATTAGAATAGCCCACTTCTTCTAATAGTCATTCTTGTCATTAATTATTAACCAATCAGAGTTGATTGCTGCCTGGTGGGAGCACCTCCTCTTCCAAGGGCATATAAATAAACATCAAGAAGTCATCAAAATCTATCTTTGGTCCATATTAAATGACCAAATGACCAATTCTTTTATTAATTATTTGCTAGCCATAATTAATGAAATGATTAATTACTCAGAAATTATGTCTCTCAAACTTTTTATATGTCACAAAGAGATGAAAGCCTGACCAAGAGTGATTTTATGAGGAGAAAGGGATGGATAGATGGGAGAATTTGTAGTTCACAAATCAATAAGACTCAGCAATTGATAGATAGGGATACCAATGTCAGAAATTGAGAGTTAGAACAGATCTTGGAGAGAAGATGATGAATTCAGTCTTGGACATGTTTAGTTTGATTTTCCAGTGAGGTGTCCAAAAGCACTGGGGGAGGGGGGCGGGGTCTGGGGGTTGGGGAAGAGAATAGAGATATAGATTTGAGTCAAGAATGAATGAAGAAAAATTTACTAAAAGTTTATTATTTGCCAAACCACTATGCTAAGCACTAGAGATGTAAATAAATAGAAAAATCAAAATAGAACCAGCTCTTAAGGAATTCATATTCTTTGAGGGGAGACACATAAAAGATAATCAGTGAGTAGCAGATGGGGAGGCCTAGAAATCCTAAGGATGCAGCAGTAGAGAGGATGAGGAGTTCCACAGGTCCTTAGGTTACATAAGTAGATCCAATGACAGTGACTGAGGTCTACATAGCAGAAAGTGGGGGGGAAGAGGACCTTAAGATGCAGAGGAAGAGCAAATGCAAGGCCTCCAATTCATCAAAAGGAAGGGTACTGTTGCTTCCCTTCTCATCTAAGCCCTGTGAAAAGGCAAGTGGCCCAAATAAAAGAGGCAGTAAGGTGGGAGGGTGCCCCAGGTGGCAACAAGTCTTCTTCTTCTTCAGAAAGGGTAATCACTGGAGTCACAGGAAAAGCAATCACCATGGAAGACAGCAAGGAGAGAAAAGAGCGAAGGCCAAGGATGGAACCCTGGGTATTACTCGTTTTTAAAGGACAAGAAGACGAAAGGGACTTAGCAAAAGAGAGAGAAGTCGGAAGAATGTCACAAGAGTATAATATCATTGAAGCCAAGAGAAGAAAGCAAATTGAGAAGAAAGGTATGATTTGTAATGTTAAATGCTGTTGTTTGTCCTTCATTCTTGAAGAGGACCGATGACGTCAAGAAGGTGATATCTTGACTTGCAAGTGGATCAAGTTTAAGTGAGGCAGGGCTGTACAAAGTCACCAGCCTCACTGTCTCCTTCAGAGTCGTAGGGGTCCAATGGCAAGACATGGATCAGAATGACTGAAGACAACCCCAAATGCAGTGGGAGACCTTGACATTTTTAAGTTAAAAATGCTACATAGGTGGAGGATAAGGGGGCAAGTGGGGGAAGCCATTGGATTAAGTGATCATTGAAGAAAGCTATTTCAGTGGAGTGGCTTGGAAGTTCAAGGAGTGATTGGATGGTAAGGAAATGGAAACTTTCTACAAGTAGAAGGAAGGAGAAGAAAAGGATGACAGCTTGAAGAACTGTGCTGGGCAATCTTGGCTCCAGAGTGGTGATATGGAAACATGTCCTTCCTTTTGGTTGAGAGATGAGGCATCACAGCTGTAGTGTGTTCTACACAACATCAGACCATCAGTTGATTTGGCTAAACTGGTTTTCAGTTCAGTGGCAGAGCCAAGGGAAGGTATTGTCTTATTTATTTTTAGAATAGATGAGATGTTAACATGTTTGTAGCCTGAGAGGAAGGAGTAGAAAGAAAGATTTGTTTTTAAATATAAGAGGAGAATTTTATAAATATTACTGATGTATTTTGTATTTACAAAATTATTTTTAGTCATTCCTGGATAAATGGCCTCCCTTCCCCAATCCCTTCCTCTAAAACATGTCCTACTTTATAACAACAGAAAAAAAATTCAACAAAACCAAAATCATTCTGATGATGCATGCAACATCCTACACCTGTAGGCCCCTTGTTGCTGACCCCATGGACAAGTTTGTGGGGGTTTTCTTGAGAAAAATACTAGATACTTGTTGCTATTTTATTCTCCAGTGTGTTCCCATTTTACAGCTGAGGAACTGAAGCAAAAAGGGTACCCTTTGCTCAGGATCATACAACTCATAAGTGTCTGAGATTGGATTTGAACTCAGGCCTTCCTAATTCCAAGCCCAGTGATCTATCCACTGGATCACTAGCTGTCCTGTAGTATCTTATTTCTCAACTGAAAAAGAGGTGCTTCTATATGTCTCCTCTGCAGCCAAGGTTGTTCAGTAGTTATTCAGTATTCCAATTCCTTAGGGCATTATTCCCATCATTCCTTCCCCCTATCACAGTAATCCTTGTATATATTATGCACATCAGTTCATAAAAGACTTAAAAGTTTTCTCTGAATTTCTTATTTCTTATAATACAATAGCATTCTGTTACATTCATATACCATCAGTTATCTGCAATTGATAAGCACGTTATTTATAATTCTTTAATAAAAAAATGGTGTTGCTATAGATATTTTTGTATGGATGGATCTTTTCTCTGTATCTTTGACATCTTTGGGGGTTATACCTAGCAGTGGTATCACTGCCTCAGAAGATGTGTAGAGTTTAGAAATTTTTCAGGTACACTTCCCAGTTGTTTTCCAGAATGGTTTCAACAATTTGTTGTTTTACTGGCAATAATGGGTGTGCCCGGCCTCCATTAGCCCCTGTAATAACTGCCATTTTTCTGTTTTCTCACCTTTACCAATATCATGGCTATAAGGTGAAACCTCAGAGTTATTTTCATTTGAATTTATCTTCATATTAGTGATTTATAGCATTTCTTCATTTGGTTGTAGAAAGTTTACTTTTTTTCTCACTAGAAAACTGCCTGTTCATATGCCTTGGAAAATGGTCGTTGTTCTTCCATGTTTGTATTTGTAGTAACTACAATGTCATGGAACAGCCTAAGGATAGCCCTGTCTGGTAGACCACTTGTACTCTGGCCCCTGGCCAAAGGACATGCATGACCAATTCCTATGGGTTACACCTTTAAAAATAGACCCTAGAAAATCACCCCTTGTGTAGCATAGTTGTAAGGCTCAAGTTAGACCATGGATGTGAAACGCTTTCCAAATCTTAAAATGTTCTATAAATGTTAGTAATTATTTTTAGCGTTGCCATCATAATTATTAATATTAGTACCATTACCATAATGGAGAGAGTGCTGGACCTGGAATCAAGAAGATCTGAGTTCAAATCCAGCTTCAGACACATACTAACTTTATAACACTTAACCTCTGTTTGCCTCGTTTTCCTAATCTGCAAGTGAGCATAACAGTATCACCTCCCTCCCAGGCTTGTTATGAATATCAAGCATTTAGCATAGTGCCTGGCATACATTAAGTACTATATAAATATTAGCTGCTACTATTATCACAAGCACTTTCCAAACCTTAAAGTGCTGCATCAATGTCAGTAGTATCGTTATCTTCACGGCCGCTAGGTGGCGCAATGGATAGAGTGTTGTACCTGGAGTCAGCAGAACCTGAGTTCAAATCTATGCTCAGACACTTACTAGATGTATGACCCTCAGCACGTCACTTTGAAAAAAAAAACCAAACCTATTTGCCTCCGTTTCCCCATCTGTAAAATAGAGATAATGATATCTCTCAGGGTGGCTATGAGGATCAAAGGAAATAATATGTGTAAGACGCAATATCTGATACATAGTAAATGCTATATAAATGTTGACGAATTTTATTATTATTTTATCATTGCCATTGTTATTAACCTGGTATTACCAGGCCTTGAGTATGACTTCATTCCATGAGCCTTCTACTGAACTCCTGCTGAGCTCAAGCAGTACAGGAGTGTGTTGATATACGTTTAACAACTAGGTTCTGGGATGGGGGTGGAGGTGTATTTGTGTATAAACACATTTAAGTTTAATCTAAATTATTAACACTTTCTTAAGTCTAGACCACCAACAGAACAATGCAATCAGCCCTTATTGTTTACTAGGTTTTGGCAGGATGAAGGTCCAAGGTTATATGCTTCACACCATACCTCCATTTCCTGACCTGTCAGCAGTCTCTAGACCTGGGGCTACGGAGGGTCTCCCAGCTTTGCAGTTACAGTTCTAAGAAGGGAGAGTGAACCATGAGGAAGACTTCTGTAACTCTCCATTGTGGGGTCTCGGAGAGAGCTTTCTGTTACCCAAAGTTACCCAAAGTTAGTCAAAGTAGACTAGTTGCCATCTCCATCACATTGGGTCCAGGACAGGGTCCCTAACTGAAAGTAGAGAGCAGGACCTTCTTTCTTCCTTCCTTGGTTTCCCCTGAAGTACCTAGGACAGGCTTTGTCCTATTGATACTCAGTCAGAATTACTGAGGGGAGGTAAGCAGGCAAAGAAGGGAACAGGTATTTACTAAATACCTACTATGTGCCAGGCACTATACTAAGCAAATATTATCTCATTTGATCCTCACAACAACCCTGGGAGGTAGCTACTATTATTATTCCTATTTTACAGTTGAGGAAACTGAGGCAAACTGTCTCACTCAGGGTCACATAATTAGCAAATGTCTGAGACACCCTATTTGCTGAGCCTCATTCTTTCCATGCCCAGAGTGAATCTGTAAGACAGACTCATTCCAAGAGGTGCTGAGTTAGTAGATTGGACTAAACATGGAGACTCCTAGGTTTCATGCCTATTCTTCCCACTCACTATGATCATGTATACTATAGTCCTTTACCTCGGTGTTTTCATTTGTAAAATGGGAATTGTGATGGTTTCTGGCATATGTATGGGAAAGGAGATGAGATTGGGAGGAAGTTCATCTAGGCATGAAGGGATAGCATGGTTTTGGAGGAAGAAAATAGGATTAGGAGTCAGGAGTTATGGGTTCCCTTCCCAGTTTGGTTGTTAAATACCTGTGCAAGTTTAGATTTCTTTTGTCTTTATTCGTAAAGTGTGAAAGTTGGCCTAGATGAAGCAGCCCTCTACAGCTAATATCTGATGAATCTGTGAGCACCTACAACTTACCCCAGAGATGTGCCCTCTTGTTGAAGGTTGCTTGGTTTTAGGGAGTTCCCCTTCCTCCTCTCCCTCCCACCATTTCCTCTAGTGATTTCTGCCTTTTCACCATTGCTTAGGGCAACCCAATATAGATGTCTTCCCTGGCACCCAAATGATGTTATGGAAATGGAGTGGGGAGAAAAATTGCTCCCAGGGTCACCCCTTGTGCCAGGCATGCTGGAGTCTATAATGGTGAGTGTAGGGGAGCTGGGCACTTAGATAAGTGTGCCCCTGAGCCTCTGGATACTCCCATGAGCCAGCTAATGCTCAAGCAAGAAAAAGCTGATGACTCTGGGAGAAGCACTCTCAGGCTGCTCTCTCCACTTTGCCCTCTCCGGAAATGCCCTCTTCATGGCTTCCTCTGACTCCTACTTGTCTGACAGCCATGTGCTCTGGGTGACTGGGGAGCTTGCCCTCTGGGTGGGAGGAGTAAAGCAGGGGAAAAAGCCACTGGGACATTGTCTTCTCATGCCCTGATTGGAACGTGTGAGGAGGCAGCCTGATGTGGGTTAAAATGAAGTGCTGACTTTGAAGTTGGGCACCCTGGGTTCTGCTTCCTGCTCTGCCATGTACCGGTGGTGAGGTAGGGGGGGAAGTGCCGGGGTCAAACTGGGCAAGCCTCTTCCTCTTAAAGCCTCAGTTTCCTTCTCTGTAAAATGGGGAGAATAATAGTTGTATTGTCTACCTCGCTCAGAGGAACAAATGAGTTAGTGTGTGAGAGAGACCTTTGTGATTGGAAAATGCTACACAAATGTAAAGTATTCAAAGAAAGGGTGGAAGGCGTGGGTGTGAAAAGAGCTTTCCCTTCTATCAAGAGCTTCCCTTACTTCAGTCCTGTCAAGTGGGCAGTAGAAGGGCTCTTAGCCTCCTATTACTAAGGAGGAAACTAAAGCTCCGGGACTTAGGTGATTTCCCCCCCAACCACATAATGAGTGGTGGAGATGGGACTAGTACTCACCTCTTCTGACTCCAAGTCCTGGAAAATAGTTTACTAGAAATAGAGAGAGAGAAAGAGAGACAGACTACATATATAGTACACACACACACATACATACATATATACTTTAGTATGTAAATATATGGGAAAGTGAATACATATTTTCACATATAGGAAAGTGAATACATACTTTATGTATGTATATCATATTTTTACATATCAAGACATATGAAAGTGAATATATAAGTTAAATATCTTTTATAGTATATGTACTTTCATAAAAAATATATGAAAGTGAATATATATTTTTCATGTATATGAAAGTGAATACATAATTTTATGTATATATAACATATACTTTCACATATAAATATATATGAAAATGAATGTACATGCTTCACATACATGAAAGTGACTACATAGTTTATATATCTTTATATACAAATGTGCTTTCATTTAAAAACATACACTTTTATACATAAATATATGTGGAAATGAATGCATATTTTTACATATGCGAAAGTGAATACATCATTTATATATCTTTATACTTAAATACATGCTTTCATTTATAAATATATACTTTCATATATAATGTATGTGTGTGTGTGTGTGTATATATATATATGAAAACTGTATGCATGCTGTCTTCATATACGTGAAAGTGAATACATAATCAGATGGATAGCCAAATAGGGTAGTGCTGAAACATTAGAGACCTGTGCTCTTACCATGTGTCTGATAACTTCCTTCTTGGGCCAACTGCTAAACTTTCCTCGCTAGCTGTGATGATTATCTTTTGTAAACTTGGAGGGGGGGTCGTGATCTAGGTCCCCTGTGATGGGAAATATTGTAAGAGTATGGTATAGATTTGTTTTTCTTCTTCCCCCTTGGTGGGGAGGAAAGGGGGAAAGAGGTCTTGTTAGCTGAGTGATTGTGTAAGAATACAAATGTAGCACCAAAAGCCCACCAGGATGTCAGAGACTTCCAGAGTGGCTGGGAGAGAGCCTTAGCTGGGCCCAGGGCATCCAGGTGAGCTAGACTTGGAGTCAGGAAACCCAGAGTTTGAATCCTACTTCCAACAATCACTAAGCAGTCACTTGACTGCTCTGAGCCTCTGTAACATATACATCTATCTCATAGGGCTGTTGTAAGGATTAAATGAGATAACATGTAAAACTTTTATAAAATCTTAAATTACTTATACACAATTAATGCTTAATGGCTATGACTAGTATTACTCCTACTAGTTTAGTTGTTTACTTGCTTTCAGTTGTGTCTGATGTTTTGTGACTGCATTTGGGGTTTTCTTGGCAAAGATACTGAAGTGGTTTGCTATTTCCTTCTTTAGCTCTTTTTATAGAGGAGGAAATGAAACAAGCAGGATTAAGTGACTTGCCCAGGGTCACACATCTAGGACGTGTCTGAGGTCACATTTGAACTCAGGAAAAGGAGTCGTTATCCATCATGCCACCCAGCTGCCCTGCTGCTACTACTACGACTACTGCTACTACTAGTATTACCATTATAAAACTACTACTATTACTACTATTATAAAACTACTACTACTACTGCCAAATGAGCTTGGAAGTTTTCTTAGGCATAAGATAGCATTCTTGAAGGGGAGGTAGGGGATCACTGTGTTAGTTCTCCTTCCTTGGGCTCTAGCCTGGAAAGGTAATCCTAGTAGCTTCAGTTTTGGTCAGGAAACCATTAGAGTTCTAAGTTAAACCAGTTAGATTTCTATGCTTCTTTTATATATACTTATAATTATCTTACCATAGGGTATTATTTCTAAATCAGTATTCAATTCTTTCTTTTCTGGAAAATAGATATTATTGCTTAACTCCTAAATATGATAACACAAAAAGAATGCAATGAAAGGGGTTATCTTAGATGAATGTTGATGGTGACCCATGCATTAGAGTGAATTATTCTGGTTTTTAGGTGATGAAAATATTCTGTAACTGTTTCCTTAATATCAAGATGTTAAATGGCATCATAGGATTTAAATACAGAAGAATGTTAGAAATTATCTAATTCAGCTGCTCCTGTTCATTTTACAGATGAAGAAACTGAGGCCTGAAGAGGGAAGTGGGGATTTAATGTTTAAAAAATTTATCAACATTTATTAATTTATTAAGTTTTATAAAAAACCATGCTAGAACTCTTTTCTCCCATCTCACCATTATATGTCTATGGATTCATGACACCCTTGTTTCTTCTGTCTCTGTTGCATTTATTCTTTCAGGATTTTAGGTGAATAGATATTTACTGCCTTACTTTTTAGGGAAAGCTTCTAGTCTTTTTCCATTGCAGATAATAACAATTTTCTGTTTTAAACACATATTTTTAAAAATCGTATTACAAAACAGTCCTATGCCATACTATTGTAAGTTATATGTGTATGTGCATATAAATGTGTTGTGCTTTATAAAAGACTTCTCTATGACTATTTATATAATATGATCTGGAGTATTTTCATTTTTATTATTGATTATGCTGTTTTTTTAATGTTAGGTCATTTTTGTATCCCTGATATAAATCCAACTTGATCATAGTAAATAATTTTTAATATATTATTGTAGTATTTTTGCTAGAACTGTATTTAAATGGATATGCATTTGTGATATCTTGGTAGTTTCCTTTTTAAAAAAAAATTATTTTTTATTATAAACTTAACAAATATCATCAAACATCAACATTTCTCTTTACACATAGACCAGAAAAAGAGGGTTGCATATGACAATGTGAAATTCTATCATGTACAGCTTGTTTTCTAAGTGTAATGGGGTGCTGTCGTATAGAAAAGATTGGGCAGCCTGCTTCCGGGAAAGTTGTAATAGAGTGGAACAAAAATACCTTAAAGAGACTTTGGAGCATAGATATTCTATAAGAGAGTGAGCAGCCCAGTATCAATGCCCTAAAGATCAAGGGGTGGTCTTCAGGACCCAGTGTGGGGGTAGACAAGGCTATAGTGATGCTTTATATATAGATACACCTAAATGTGAGACAAAAGTGGGATAGGGGAGAGTGTACCCTGAGTTGGGTGTGTGTGTGTGTTTGTACTTTGCTATTGTTGTATTATCAAAGGAAATATATCTTTGAGAAAGCTAATGTTAAGTGGTTTAATGGAACTTGGTAGCTAATAGTAGGGGGAACATAGCTGATGGAAAGTCAGGCTGATGACATTGTAGAAAAGACACTGGCAATCCCTTAGGGGTTCCCCTCATACTGTGAGGGGGATTCTGGGAAACTGAGCTAGAATAGATTCACTCTGTAAGCACAGATTCCATACAACTTGGTAGTTCCAAGCCTGCCCTGCTTATTCCCTTCTGAACTTAAAATGTATATTTTACTGAGTCTCCTTTTGCTCATTTCTTTTTCTGTATCCCTAGAACTTCTGTCCTCCCCTCCTCAAAAAAAAAGTCCTCTGATATAACAAATAAATAATGTCAAGCAAAAGAAATTCACACATTGTGTCTGAAAATGGCTGTCTCATTCTGTATTTCGAGTTCACCACCTCTCTGTCATGAAGCAGGAAGCCTGTAGTCATCAGGCCTTTTGAAAAGTGATTGGTCATTGATTGCACTGATCGTAATTCTTAAGTCTTTCGCAGTTCAGTCGTTGTTCTCATTCTCTTCACCTCATCGCTAGTTGCTTTCTTTTTCAGTGTTTGAGAACAATTTTAACTTGAAGGCACTTGGCACAGCAGATTCGAGGCCCGTCTCAGTCAATTTCGGGTTCGATAAACCGTCAAATCCCTGAGTCACTGCCTGCCTCAGGTTCTTCATCTGTAAAATGGAGGTAACAATAGTCTCTACCTTCCAGAGTTGTTGTGAAGATAAAATGGGATATTTGTAAAGTGTTTTGCAATGCTAGCTATCATTATTCTTTGAATATTTGGTATTTTTATACCCAGATACTAACTTTATAACAATAACTGGCATAAGTGCCAATTAAAACAACACTGAGGTTTTTACTTCATATCCAGACAATTGGCAAAGATGAGAAAAGATGGAGGAAATAAATATTAGGGGACTCTGGAAAGACAGACATACCAATATACTGTTGATGGAACTGTGAGCTGGTCTAACCATTTTGGAAAACAACTTAGAATTATGCTAAGAAAGGGGTCAAAATACTCAGCACTCACTGCTGGGTATTCATTATGGGCACATGGACACACACATGACATACACAATATTCATAGCAGCACTTTTTGTGGTAGCAAAAAATTGGAAATAGAACAGATGTGTGTTGATTGGGGAAAATCTAAATAAATTATGGTACACAAATGTAATGGAATGTTACCGTGTCACAAGAAACAATGAATATGAAAAATTCAGAGAAATCTGGGAGTGCTTAGATGAACCGAAGCAGAATGGATTAAATAGAAACAATATTCATTGTGACTACAACAGTGCAGATGGAGAAAAACAACAACAGAAAAGCTCTCTGAAAATCGTATAATTATAACAACCAAACTTACTTCCTGAGAAGAGCTGAGAAAATGTGCCTCCCTCCTTTCTGTGCACAGATGGGGAGACCATGAGTGTGGAATATTGCAGATACTGTCTCAGACTCAGCTCGTACTGGTTGGTTAGACTGAACTACTTTTTTTCCTCATTTAAAAATTGTTAATACAAACACTAGCCTTCTGTGTAGGGGACAGAGAAGAGATATATTCTGAAATGAAGATGATGTGAAAATATGTATCAATAAAATATGAAATATCAAAAGCAATGAAATAAAAAATCAAAAGAAAAAATCTGTTCCTATGAAATTTTAACAAAGAATTAAATTCTGCGAGAAGCCCCCCCAAAATATTGATTCAATCTGACAGCATCCCATCATGGGTATTATGGGGGAGATCCAGGGGAAGGAGGAACAAGTTTCCTGCTTTTTGAATTTCCAGACCAAGAAAGAAAGACCAAGTTAGGCTTCAAGAACTGAATAGCTCAGTAAGATAATTAAGAATTCAAGTGCCATTCATTAATATAATGGAACATGATAATGCAATTTAAGATTGTAGGAGGTATACTGAGAAACCTGAAAAGATCTATTTGAAATAATAGGGATATTGAATTTGAGTGGGGGAGGAATAGGGGAGGTACCCATAATTTAATTGGTTTAGGGAACTCCATGGTGAGGAAATAACACAAAGTGAAAAAAGGCTACTGAGAAGGATGGGGTATGAGTACATTCTAACTACAAGGATACAAAGGGAAAAGGGAATGAGAATGATTAGTCAGAGTGAATGAAAAATTATGATACTTGATGCATTGAAATTAGTTAATTTGGATGTAAATAGTTGCTAAGCATCTCAGTTTAATCTTATTTTTATTGTTTTGGTTTGGTTTTATGTCTCCTTTATTTTGGATGGTAATCTTTGAATAAAATATCTTTTAAAGGAACTAGAAAGTACCATCTGGAGTAAAACTGATAGGTCTCTTGCTCAACCTTCTTTCTCATTACCTAATCCTGGTCTATTATTTCTGATTTTGCATATGGTCTTTTCTCTGAAAGTAAATCTAGAGAGGCACTCATGTTCTGGAGTATTTAGAAGTGGGGGCTCGTAAAGGAAAGAGGGAGCATATAGCAGGCAAGTCTATCTAATTACAATGGGATGGCAAGAGAAAAGTGAGTAATTAATTAATTACAGCTTTGATGAAGTGGATATCTGAAACGATGGGGTCCAGCGGATTTAGGAGCTAGGAAGATTCAAGAGGTTCATTGATCTGGAAATGGTTTAGGGGAAAATGGAAAAATGAAAGGCTAGAGGCAATACCCCATCCCTAGTTAGATGGCCTAAGGCCAGGACAAACTGACTCTACTCAGAGTATCTGGTTTGAATTCCCTTCCTCCACTCAGTAACTGTGTGACCCATGGAAAGGCATTTAATTTAACTGGTCTTCAATTTTTTCAACTGAAAAATACCGGGGTCGGGCCAAGTGATACCTAAACTGTCTTCTAACTCTAACACTGGGTGATTTTTCGGTAAACTCACTTTATGTGGTGCAACAAGTGCCAGGACTGATTGGAGAAACCTCAATTGAATCCCTGGGAGCTCATGAGATCACCAAGTAAAATAGTATAGAGCCTGGGTTGGCAAACTACAGCCCATGGGCCAAATCCAGGCTTACACCTGTTTCTATGCAGCTCAGGGCCATGGGCCTCTCTATCCCTGGAGGAGAGTAAGAAGAGAAGGTGACTCAGCGAAGAGTCCTGGGGGATACCCACCGGGACCAGTCCTGACCCAGATTGAAGATCCAGCAAAAAAAGACTGAGAAGAAGGGGTCAAATTAAGTAGGAGGAGAACCAGGACTGAAGGGAGTCATGAAAAGCTGGGGAGAAGGGTAAAGAGGGCATCAAGGGGGAAAGCATGGTTACCAGTCTCAGGTGCCACAGAGAGGTCAAAAAAGTTAGAAACTTTGGAGGGAGCAGTTTCAGTGGAAAATAATGAGGTTAGAAGCCAGACTGCAGAGAGTTAAGAAAGTGAAAAGAAAGGAAATGGAGGCACCTATTATAGACAGCATTCTCCAGTAGTTTAGCCACAAAGCGGTGGGGGTGGGGGGAGCAGCCCAGCTGCAGGAGGAAGAGGGGAGAGGAGGAGGAGTGGGAGGAGGTAAAGGAGCAGGAGAGAAGGGGGAAGGGGAAAGGGGGAGTGGAGGAGGACAGGTATTTCGGGAGTGGATGCATTAGGTCTCTGAATCTAGAGGTTCCACGAGGCCCAGGGAGCAAGAAAGACTGTGTCTATCTATTAGATCGTAGATAAGCGTTGGAAATCAGTGAAGGTTTAGTTTAGAAAGTAAAAAGCGAATTCTAAGTTAATGAATTAGCATTTTTTTAAGGGACTGTCATGCACCAGCTTCTGGGGATGCATACCTACCTGGACTTGGGATTTCACTGGTGTAGGAATGCATGGTTCGGGCTTAGAGAGTCGCGTGCCAGTGTAAGAGCTACTATGTATACAGGGTCTTAAGGCTGGCACGCAAAGGAGATCCGTGGCTCGCTTCGTCCTCACCACACCCCCCAGGTGTTACTGCCTCCCTTTCATCGGTGAAGAAACTGAGGCAGACGGAAGGGAAGTGCCTTGCCCGGGTCCGAGGGCCAGGCAGGGTCTGACAGTCCAGTCGCCCTCGGACCCAGGTGTTTCTGACTCCTTTCCCGCGGCACCATA
Source organism: Potorous gilbertii (assembly GCA_028658325.1). Lineage (NCBI taxonomy): Eukaryota > Metazoa > Chordata > Mammalia > Diprotodontia > Potoroidae > Potorous > Potorous gilbertii. Next base: position 180,007,418 of record CM053770.1, read on the forward strand.
CACACTTCTCCGCGTGATACCTCGCACTGAGGGAGGGCAGCCAAGCAACGGCTGTCTTTGGAGACCAGGGCCCTGGGTTCGAACCCCTCCCTGTCCCCTCTCTGGGTCTGTTTCCCTCCCCGGTGTGCAGCTAGGAGGCGCGGAGCCTTTCCCAGCTGTGACCGGCCTGCCTCAGTTTCCTCAGCTGTAAAACGGCGGCGACGGCCTCAGCACCCTGCCCCCCGGGGGGTCGTGAGAATAAAATGGGTTAACGCTTGCCACCCTGCTCGCCGCTTCTCGAGGCGGGCAGGGGGACGCGGGCCACCTGCCCGGGCGCGCGGGGAGCCCGGGGGCCGGGCGGGGGCGGGGCGCCGGGCGCGCGGGGCTATTCCGCCCGGGAGCCGCTATTTTTAGCCCTTTTGAGGCGGGCGACGCTCCAGGGGCAGGCGAGCAGCCGCCACCGCCGCCGCCGGGATTCCGGAGACGTCAATGGGCGCGCGCGTCACTCCTCCCCCGCCGGCCTTCGGTGGGAGGCGCGCCGCCTGCCGGAACAGCCGCTCGCGCCGAGCTCGCGCCGGGAGCGGGGGGAGGGGAGGGGCGGGGGCGAGGCCCGGGAACAGCCGGCCGGGGGCTCCGGGGGCTCGCGGAGGAGGAGGAGGGGCCCATGGCGACCGTGGGGCTGGCGGCCGGAGGCGGCCGCTGCGGAAGGAGAGGGAGCGGGAGCGGGAGCGAGGAGCGGCCCCGGCATCCTCCCTGGGACCCCCGCCCGGGGGGGGGGTCCCGCGTCCGCAGAATGAAGGGCGTCCCTCCCGGGCGGGGCTTCACACCCCGCGCAGCCCAGGCTCGGGGAGCCCCGCGGGCCAGGTGAGGGAGGGGGCGGGGCCCGGACGGGGGAAGCCGGGCTGGAAAGTGGGGGCGGAGCCCGCCGCGGAACGGCCCGGGGGCCCGGCCGGGGGCGGGGGGCGGGGCGCGCGGTGGGCTGCGGCTGAATGGGCAGGAACTTTCCTCGGGAGGGAGAGGTGATTACCGCGGTCTGGGAGTTTTTCAGGACTTGAATCTGCGTGTGTTTATTGTTATTTTTGACGATATGTAGCATTATAGAGTGTTTTCAGGTTTGCGAAGCGCTTTTTACATGTTATCTCCATATTACATGTATTATGTAATATGAGGATAATATATTTGCATATATTGTCCAATATGTTAAACATATTATGTAATATGTAGACAATGTGTTAACAGATATTATCTAATAGATTACATATATTATGTAATATGTAGATAATATGTTATCTAATATATTAACCCAACGAGGTTGCGCTGTGAAGTAAGTGCTGTTGTTATCCCCATTTACAGATGAGTAAACGAAGGCCGAGATTGGAGTTGTGACTTGCCTAAGATCCTATAGTAAGTATCTGAGTCGGGATTTTATATCCTGAGTCCTAGTCTACCACCCAGTGGGGTGGGGTCGGGAAGGGAGAAGGTAGATAATACCCTCTTGGGAAACTTGGCCGTGCTCAAGGCACATTTCCTAGTTAAGTGACAAAAAAAGACAGTGTGGTGAACCTCTTTTCCCTGGGCCTCAGTTTCTCACATATAAAATGAACATAATCATCTACTCCCAGAAAAGAGTGTCCTCGGTGCTCCCTGAAACCTGATTATATTTTGGGTTCTGCATGAAAGTGGAGTATGGACAAACTTGATAACCTAGATTAAGTCCCTTCTGGCAAAGATCCCCACCATTCTCTCCCTTCCCCCCCCCCAACCTAGGAGGGGAAAAGGCACCTCTACCTCCACCCCAGGTGAAACTATGTAGGCTGCCAACCTTCTCTGCTACCTTTGGACTTAAAAGATTTTCCTAAAGCATTGAGAGATGGTGAGCTGCCCAGCCAGTATGTGGCAGAGGCCAGGCTTGAACCTGGATGGGTCTTCCTTATTCCAAGTCCGTGCTGCCTATTCAAATGAATGGAACAGCACTTATCACTTTCTGTGTGTAGTGCACACACGTGGCTATATGCTGGGTAGGCAAATATAAAAAGGAATGAGTTTTTGCCATCAAAGTTCTCATATAGTACAAGACAATACACATAGCATTGTGTTGACTGGGAAAGAGTTTTTCACAGAGGAGTCACAGGGATGTTGTTGGGTGTCCTAGAGACAATCAGTTGACACATTCTTTCGAGGAATGGTGGTATAGATTTGATTACTCTTCTCAGAGTTAGTTAGAAATTTGGGGAGGAAAGAATGTGCCATTTTGATGGCATGCAGATAGATGAGAAGTAGCGTGGTGTGTCTGTTTCTGGGCTAGATGTGGTGAATGCTCACCAATTAGAAGTCCAGGGTCTGAAACATAGGAAGAAATCTGATTAATAAAAAGAGTAGGATGCTAGCTTCTACCAGGGTCTGAAGCCTAGAAGCCTAGGCTGAGAACTTGAGATCTAGGTCAGAGGTAGAGACTGGAAGATGATGATGATGGATGACAGTTAGAAGCTGACAGGTGAAAAGGTCCATACAGGAAAGGAATCCCTCCTTCAAGACCCTGTCCTTAAAGAGAGAGCCCCTTCCCACTTTTGGACAATTCTAACTTACGTTTGTCCCAGTGTTGAGCCTAAATTGGTCTCCTTGCAAAATGTAACTTCTATCTACTGCCATTGACTCCACCCTCTGGAGTCCAGCAATTCACATACTTGAAGACTGCTATCATGTCCCCCATCCCCAGCACCTTGCTTCTTCCCTTTCCCCTTCCACCCTCCCCCATTCTCCTCTTCTCCAGGTTAAACTAGGCACTCCCTTCCATTAATCCTTAAATGCTAGGGACTCGAGACCCTTCATTATTCTTTGGTTTGACCCAGGCAGAGTAAAATGGTATCATCATCTCCCTGTTCCTAGCAACTATGCCCCTCAATACAGCTCAAGATTGTTTCTAGCATTTTTTTTTTTGACTGTCCATTACACTGCTGACTCATCCTGAGCCTGGAGTACCCTGATCTTTGTTCAGACAACTATTATACATCCTTGTCTCCCTCATCTTTTACTTGTGAAGTTGATTTTTTGGCACCCAAGTGAAAGACTTTACATTTATCTCTAGGGCCTTTCACTTATTCCATTCAGTCCAGTGCTTTAGCCTGATCATTTTGGGTCTTGATTCTTGACATCACCTGTGTGAACTCTTCTTTCCAGTTTTGTGTCATCTGCAGATTTGGTGAACATAACATCTGTTCCTTTATCCAAGTCGTTGATCATATTGTTAAGAGACATTGATCCCTGGGGCACTCCATTGGAGACCTCCTCTCATGTTGACATTTAGCACTAGTCTGGCTGTCCAAAGTATTCTAGATCCATCTGCTTTAATATCAACCATATCCATCTTCTTTGCAAGAAACTTATAAATAGTTTATCAGAAGGTTTGTTTGTTTGTTTTTAATCTAGGTAGACTGTATCCACAGCATCCCCCACTTATGTAATCTCATCAAAAAATACAGTGAAGTGAGTCTGGCATGGCTGTACTTGGGCCTTTGTAATCCCTGATTGCCTGATCCATCCATCATTTCTTTAATGATCTGTAAACATGGTGAATGCCCATTAATCAAGAAAGCTCAAGGTCTCTGCCTTTGGCCCAAGGTTGGAGCCTTGGGTTCCCAGGGAAGGTAGAGGGTACTTTACCTTCAAGATGACTGAGGAGTACTTCTCTGGACATTGGAGCCCTGGATATGTTGTCTTTCCAGTTAAGCGAAACTGGGATCCTTTTCCCCTCTGGTAGCTCATAGAGTTGAGCTTCTCACCCTAGCCCCAGGCCTCTGGTGTGTGCCTCATTGCCTGTCAATCCCCTTTCCTCCTTGTCATGGAAATATCTGAATATCTGTTTCCCTTTCTCTAGCCCAGATCCCTGGACTGGGGAAAGAAGGCAGGCAAGATAACTGGCCATAACCAGACATTTGGCTGCATTCCATCCCCCACCCACAAGCTCAGGACTAGAGAGAAGAGTATTGGCTGAGGATAGGGAGAATTGGTTCTAAAATGGGGATAGTCTAGGACACATTGGGTTGAAGCAAACAATTGAGCAGTTTTCTCCAACATTCTCCCTCCTAACTCCTGCCAGCTTTTCCTCATCTCCAGCCCTGGCCATATCTTGGAGGGTTCAGGACAGAAGGGAAACTGCCGGTGGCCTGATTAATAAAGAGAGTAGGATGCTACCTTCTAAGGATCAGTCTCCCCTCAGGGGCTAGGGGTGGGAGTCAGAGACTCTGAGGTCTTCTCTGCTCCTTTTCCTGCTTTGACCTGGAGCCTCTATTCAATATGGGCCTCCATTCTTGGCAAAATCAGATCTTTGAGGTGGTAAATTTGCTTTCTGTCAATTGGGGGTAGATCGAAGGAGGGACAGAAGATTTCTGGAACTATGCTTGGTCTTTGGGAGGAAAGAGGCCTTTCACACTCACTCTCAGCCCAGCTCCCAAACCTCTGGAGGTTAAAATATGGATCCCTGCCCCATTCTTCATCTATACCCCCTCCCTGCACCCCATCCCTACCCTCACTGCTGCTCTGGTCACTCAAGCTTGCTGTGCAGAAAGAGGGTTCTGGTTGCTAGCCCTGAGCATCCCTGGGAGAGTCCTTAAAGTGGTCACAAGGGCCCGAGTTGGGGCTGAACCTCTTCTTGGGTCAACTTTGTTTTGTTTTACTGTCGTTGGGTCTACCACATAATCCTCTAAGGAGTTTGGGGTTCCAGAAGCATGATCAATGTGGGTGCTAACACATGACCCAGGGAGCCCCCTGTGTGCTGACCTCAACCCTTCCCTCCTTTCTCCCTGCCCGCCCACTGTCCCCCCACCATTGGGCTCCTACGTCTGTTCTTGATGTTTGCCAGCCTCCCACTCATGCCTGTTTCCTGGCTGGGCCTCTGGTGATTGCAACCAGCTGGGTCCCCGTCTCCTTTCTCACTCTTGTTCTTTCTCCACAGGCGGCCATGGTGGCCCCAGGCCAGGGCCCCCCATCCCAAGTCTCCTGGCCTCTCTGTCCCTCTTTACCAGGCCTGGAATGCTTCAAGAATGTCCTGAATATAACTTAATCTGCTGAGCTGTGGGGTAAGTTCCCGTGTGTGGTTCTGCCCATCTTTCCATCTCCTCCCCTCCACCCCCTCCAGTCTTTAGGAAGCCTCTGCTTGTTCGTGGAACCCATCCTCAGGTAGTGTCATCAGAGGCATTTGTGAGCCCTTGTTTTAGGTGGGGGAGGCAGTAGGCTCTGCAGAGGGAACCACCAATGCCTTTCAGATCTTATACCAAAGGTAGCTATTGGAGACCTGAGCCACACTATCGTGTGGATGTGATTTGGAGACTGAAAGAAGAAAACCCTATCAGGAAATTCTGATAACCTCAGTGGGAAAAAAAAAAAAAGACAGAAGTGCAGAGGGAAAGGGAGAGTAGGGATGGAGGTGGGGAGGTGGTACAGGGTAAGGTGGGGGAAGGAGTCAGGACAGAGTTGGGAATTAGGAGTTCCTACCTCTGGGGTAGGGCAGAGTGAGAAGGGATGGCAACAGCTGTTATCCTGTGGTGGCACATGCCTGGGGTGAGGGGTGGGGGAGTGGGGAAGACTTGTCTCAAGGACCAAAGACTCCTGTGGATATAGGGAGCACAGCCTTTTTTTCTGGAAGGAAGGGAAGAGAGAAGGCAGCTATTTCAGAGCTTGTTTGAGGGCCAGGACTGACACCCCTTAATACACCCCCTGCCCCATCCCTATCTGCAATATCCTTCAGTAACTTGGGGAAAATCATAGAGTATTAGCACTGGAAAGGACTTTAGACATTATTTAGTCTAAGTCTCTCCTTTTACAGGAAATTGAGACCCAGAAAGGTGACTCAATTTACCCTCTAAATTTTACCAGCTTACCCATATAGCTGCTACTAAGCAGAGGTGGAAATTCAAACCAGTTACAGAATCATAGAATTTTAGTGTTAGAAGAGGAGGGTAGGGTGGGTAAAGCCCTGAGTCTGGGGTCAGAGGACTTGGGGTCACATTCCAGTTTGGCCACTTTACTATCTGTGTGACTTCAGGCAAGGCAGTCACTTCCCTGGCCTCTGTTTCCTCTTCTGTAACATGGATATGGGTGGTGGACGGGTGTATCCCTGAGGTCCCTTCCTGCGCTCAGTCTATGATCTTGCAAAAATATAGATCATTGAAACCTCAAGATAAACATCAATCCTATGTCATTTTGATTCTCAGTCCAGGGCTGGGGTTTCTAGGGAAGGAGACACTTGGATGCTTCTTGTAATACTCTAGGACCCCCAGGGAGTGGAGCTCAGGGCCAAAACAGGCAGGCAAGGCCCGTATAGGGTCTTATCAATTCAGTGATTAGGGAGTATCCACACAGTTAGGGTTCATCCTCTCTGGGGTCCACACAGAAAGCTAAGGTGGCTTGTCCTGTGCCTCTAGGACACCTCTAATCCCAGAGTTGGGGGTGGAGGGGAGTTCAGAAGGTCCCTTCTCCTCAGCCCATTCCCATGAGTTATCATCTCTTGCATATTCCTGTATGTCTGACTTCATTCAAGGAGGTAAACTTTGTATACAGTGAGACACTGGGAAGGGCAAGGAGACTAGGCTGTTTTCTGTTCTAGAGAAATGGGGAAAAGATTCTGCCCATGTAGGGCTGCCCAATTTGGGGGAGGTGACTGTGGGAAGGGTGTCCCCTTGGCTTCAGGCAGCGGGTTCAGCCCACTTGAGTGTAACTTCACGCTTTGGCATAGCTCAGGGGAAGGGGGGTTACAGTCGTCAGAAGGGGGCAGGTGTTTGTAACCTGGGGTCCCTGGCCTAGAATAGTGCCCAAGAGAGCACATGAGAATGAGAGCAGTGAGTCAGATTCCTCCTGCATTACCCCTAGCTCTCTCTCTACCTTCTTCCCAGGCCCTATACCAAACTTCTCCAGCTGGTCCACTATTTGAGACAAAAAGACAAATTCTACAGACCTGTGTATTTCTCCTGTTGTCTCAGCAGTGGTAGTATGGGATACCCCTTCCCTCCCTCTCTTCCTCCCCCCACCTCCATGGCCTAAGGGCGTGCCAAGGCTGCCCTGCTGAGCCTGCCAACTCTAGGCCCCGTGAGTCCACGAAGCTGCTGGTCTTGTGACGTGGGCACCTGTCTGCTAGCAGCTGGGCCTCAGCCCAACCTCCTGCTCACGCAGGGGCCACCCGGCTATCCTATCAACTGAGTATTTTGGGCTCTTGCTGACCTGAGCCAAATTCAAACTCAACCAAGTGAGACCCTAGGTTGGCTCCTGTCCCCTCTCCTCCCCGCCTTCCCTTCCTGGGAGGACAAAGCTCGGGTTTCTGCTATATAAACAGACTAGGACACTCTGGCTTAGAAATAACTCCAGGATCCTGACCTCTTCACATCCCAGGCACCCCCATTCACCTGCCTTGGGCTGGAGTACCAGCTGAAGGCAGCCACTCCTCTTCCTTCTAGCCTGTCACCTGCCTCTCCCAGAGATCAAGGAGGCACTCCCCTCCCCCACTTCTCCACCCCCAAACCCTTGGAGCCTCCCTACTTGTTGACTGAGGATCTCTAAGCCAGAAGCAGACCACTAGGAGGAGGCTGGTGAGTTGTGGGGACAGGGAAATGAAAGCACGGGACTTGTCATTCCTTTCTATCTGATCCCTGCTGTAGCCTTGAGCATATAAGTAAGAGGAGGGGACAAAGGGGAGGGAGTGATTGCTGGGATACAGTACCTGTTAATTTCTACTGAGGACCAAATGAGAATGAGTGAGTGTACTGGGACTATAACAGGAGGGATGCAGGTTAGACCTCTGCATTAACTTCCCACATTTAGAGATGGAAAACACTGACATACATGAGTTCTAGGGGCTCTCTCTTAGAGTATCAACCAGTGGATGAACTCATTTCCCTGTTCCTTTTCTGCCTGGGCTAGGTAAAAGACCTTTGGGAAACCTCAGGCCTGCTGGTAGGCAGTATTATGTTTAACAAGTTATCTTGGGTCTCTAAGTCCCTGGGCCTTTGGGGGTCAGCCCTCTGATGTACTCTTTTTCCCTGTGATGTACTCTTTCTCCCAACCTTAGTCTGATTGGTTTCTGCATCTGCCTTTTCCCTTGGTTCCTTGTGCCCTTGGAAAAAAGCTGAAAGAATGCCAGTCTCCTCACCACAAAACACATTCCCTGGAGTAGCAGTGGGTCTGGGAGCTGGGCCAGGGGTTCAGCTCTGACATGGAATTAACTAGAGGTTTTTACGTATGCGCCTCTCTCTCTCTTTCTCTCTCTCCCTCTGCCCCCTTTTTTTTCCCTTTCTGAACGTGAGTCTCTAAACAAATCCAGAGCCTGGGTCTAAAAATACTTTAACAATAGGAAAATGCCTCAGTCTTTCCGGCTGTGTCTTGCTATCAGAAGGTTTTTATTTTGGGAATTGAAATCTTGCCCACCTCCTCTGGGTGGTGGCCTTGGTGAGGGGGCAGAGGGAAAGACTGTGGAATTTGGCATAGGGTCTGCAAGGTGGCGTGAGACCCTGGCGTGAGGGAGGGGACTAGAGCTGTTCCAGGAACCAAGCCAAATTTCTGTCCAGACAGATGGGGAATAAGGTGGGGTTAGTGTGGATTGAGAGACAGAATACTCAACCCCTGTCTAGAGAAGGAGAGACCCTTTAGTCCTGTGTTTACTAGCTTTCTACTCTGGAAGTTCTTACTGAGGTCTACCCTAAAGCTGGAAATATTTATAGGTACCACCTGTTGGTTATCCTCAACTCCCAAGGAGGGAAAGAAGGAGGTAGCTTTATTAATTTCTAGTTTCAGTAGAAAGTGGGGCCAGATATAATGATGATGACCATGATGATATTTACAAAATCCTTCTAGTTTGCAAATTGTTTTGCATATATGTCATTTGATGTACTTCAATGAGGTCAAAGACAGAGGGAAAGGCCCCATATGTACAATTTTAAAAAAAATTTTGAGTTCCAAATTCTATCCCTCCCTCCCTTGCCTCTTCCCTGAGATGGTAAATAATCTGACATAGGTTATAGATGTGCTGTCATGTAACATATAACACAATATACCAAAATATTTATGTAGGCACTTTTTGTATAGTAGTAAAGATCTGGAAATAAAGTAGGTGCCTGTCAATTGAGGAATGTCTGATACAAGCATATAATAAATTATTTTTGTGCCAGAATTCAGATATAGAACAGAGTCAGAATCTGGAGAACAATATACTCAGTGACCACAATAAAGTTAAGGAAAACAACTTTGAAAGACTTCAGTACTCTGCCCAATTACAGTGACCAATTGTGATTTCAGGGGACTGATGGGAAAGCTTAATTCCTGTCTCTTGGCTGAGAGATGGGGAATAAGATATCCATTTGTAGATGTGGCCAGTGCCTAGATTTCTTTTACTTGTATATTCGGATTTGTGACCAAGAAAGTTTCTGTGGGGCCCGAGAGTCAGTGTGAAATGCTAATAATCTAAAAAAGAAAAGTACAGATTAAAAAATTGAAAGGAGGAAAAAAATATGGGTCTAGAGAGGTTTCAAGGCCTGTGAGAGAGCTGAGGACGTACCTGTCTCTGTGCCCAGCCCAGGATCCCTATCCCTGCTGTTTCTGTTCCCTGTTGTCAGCCAACCTGACCTATCAGCCAGAGTGAATAGGACTTGTCTTTGGTCCAAGCTTTTTGTGCCTTTGGTTCTTACAGCAACCCTATGAAAATGGAAACCAGGGCCCTAATCCTCATTTCAAAGATGAGGAAGCCAAGTCATGAGGTCTCTCAGCAAGGTAGTAGCAGAGCTGAGACTGTCCCTTTATTTATCTCCTTAATAGAATCTTAACCATCATGGAGCCAGAAGGAAGTCTTTTTTTAAAAATTATTTTATTTGTTTTCAGTTTTCTACAATCACTTCCATATATCTTAGATTTTTTTCTCCTCCCTCCCCTTCTTCCCTCTCCTTCCCCACTCTCACCCCACTCCTTCCCCGAGACAGCGTGCAGTCTTATAGAGATTCTGCACATACATTTCTATTAAATAGAAATAGAATTTCACCATAGTCATATTGAGTAGAAGAGTAGAAGAATTAAAATGAATGGGAGAAACCATATAACAAACCAAAACAAAACATAACACAAAAGAAAATGGTCTGATTCATTCTATGGTCCAATTTCATAGTTCTTTCTCTGACTGTGGAAGACATTTTGCCTGAAGAGTCCATTGGGAATGTTTTAGGTCCTTGCATTGCTGTGAAGGACTAAGTCTACCTGAAAAATTCCTCACACACTGTGGTTGTTGCTGTGTACAAGTTCTCTTGGTTCTGCTCCTTTCACTCAGCATCAGTTCATATAAGTCTTTCCAGGCCTCTCTGAAGTCTTCCTGTTCATCGTTTCTGATAGCAGAGAAGGAAGTCTTCTAATCCAGTCCAACAACAGCCACTTCTTTTCCTCCTCCTCCTTCTTCCTCTCCTCCTCTTCCTCCTTCAGAATTAGATTTTATAATTTCATATGTAGGATTCTTTTCACAAACTTATGGTCTATTTGAGAAGACAAGACAAACATTGGGATGATGCCCCCTGCTCCCCATTTCTGCTAGCTAAATTTCTCCTGTTCATTTTTATAAATCAATTCAAACACAGCCTACCTTGAGCAACACTCTACTTCCTCCCCGGCTTGGTAATTACCTTTCTTTTCCACAGTATTAATATAATATAATTATATAACAAATATATTTATGTAATCTAAACCATATTATATAATAATTATATAAGATTATATAATTATTGCATTGTGTTATATAATTATATAAGATATTATATAGGACTTATATAAGGTTGTATAATATACAACTTATATCATATTATAATATGCACATGTAATATCATTTATTACAGTTATTTGTGTTGGGGACATTCACCTCTATTAGGCTCCAGGAGCACAGGAACTGTGTTTTATATAAATGTTGCATCTCTCTAGTACCTAGTTCAGTACTCTGCACACAGATAAGGCTTAACTAGTGTTTATTGACTAAATTGAATTGGAAAAGTTTAACAAATAAAAGTAAAGGATCTAAATAATTATCCTGATATTTCCTAAGTGAAAGGGATGTTGTTGCAGGGTGGTATGTTTCAAGGGCAATGAGAAGAACAGTTTGTTTGAGACTGAAGCAATAATGAAGGACCAGATTGTAGGAGGCCTTGAATACTAGATTTTATCCTTGACGGTGAATTTCTTGATTTTTTTTCTTGTGAATTTACCGTGGATTATTTGGCATTATAGTTATTTGAGTATCATACTTCCTTCTTCAACTATAAGCCCCCTGAGGGTTGTGATGAACTGTCTGAACTTTATAAACCCTCTCACTCTCAACCACAGTGCTTTTTATACAGTGGACACTTAATAAATATTCATTGAATTGATTCAACAATTAGGGAATCTCAAAGCACTTTCCCCAGAGATTGACAAAGTTTAATAATAAAGCCAAGTCATCTGTCTGATAGAGTGACTTCATCTGAAAATTTATAAAATGCTGACTTTTTGGTTCCCTGCTTCTTTGCTATGAGGAGAGAAACAGGTCTATTCTCTGTGCTCTGGGGCCTTCGTTGGCTTTTCTTTCACTCAAAGTTTGTCTTTCTCTGGGTGTTATTTTCATTTTTATTGTTGTAGTCAGTGCCTAGTTGTTGTGTTAGTTCGGCCTGTTTTTCTCTGCATTGGTTCCTACAAATCTGCCCACGCTTCTCTGAATCCCTCATGTGCGTCATTTCTTACAATATTCCTCCATATCCATATGCCATCTTTTTTTTCAGTCTTTCCCTGGTTGATGGGCACCTGCTTCCCCCCCACCCCCCACCAAGTTTTTGTTATCATAAGGGAGTGTTGCTATGAATTTTCTACCCCATAAAATTCAACCAGGAAGTTAGCCTGTGAGGGATAGGAGGCTCTCAACATAGTGCAATAATTCTGATGTGGAAAAGGCAGGTTGTCGAAGGATATTGATTTGTATACATGAAGAACTGTTCAACTGACTTATATTTTTAAAAGGTGGGTGCAGAGAAGAGAGACAAGGAAAAAATGAATATGAAAGGGGGACAGGGATTAGGAGAGAATAGTGTCACGTGAAGGCAAGAAAGAGAAAGCCTTGGTTCTATTTTGGTCTTTAAAACCATGTCAAAAAGAAGAGATTAGACTGTGGGAAGAATGGATAGGATAATGATAACAGATGATGGAGAGAAAGTAGAACTGTTTACCTTACCTTGCTACTCTTTTCTCTGTTCAAGGAGAGTGAGTGGAAAGGATAGAACTAAAATGGTAAATTTGGGATTGAGACCCCAGATATGTCAAGAGTGTGTAGGAGCACCTTTGAACATAAATCATCATGTCCAAATGACCCCCATCCCAGAGACTCCTGGAAGAAATGGTGGCTGTGATTGATAAACCTCTACCAGACACCCTTTAAAATACATATAAAATATGTGTATATATATATATACACATATATATACACATTTACATTTCTTTAAATATTTCCCAGTTACAAGTAAAACAAATTTTTAACAATCATTTTTTAAAATGTTGAGTTCCAAATTCTCTCACTCCTGCCTTTCTTGAGAAGGCAAGCAATTTGATACTGATTATACATGTGTAGTCATGTAAAATATATTTCGATATTAGCCATGTTGCAAAAAAAAACCAGATAAAAAATAAAACAAGAAAAATAAAGAAAGTAAAAAAGAAATCTGCTTTGATTTGCACTCAGAGTTCATCAGTTCTTTCTTTGGAGGTGAAGAGCATTTTTCATTTTGTATCCTTTGAAATTGTGCCAGAGATCTTGTAATCATTCACTTGATTAGCAAACATCTGTTTAGTGCTAGGTTGGGGCCGTAAAGTGGTACAGTGGATAGAGCACCAGTGCAGGAGTCAGGAGGACCTGAGTTCAAATCTCACCTCAGACACTTGACACTCACTAGCAGTGTGACCTTGGGCAAGTCACTTAACCCCAATTGCCTCATCCTGGGTCATCTCCAGTTATCCTGATGAATATCTGGTCACTGGACTCAGATGACTGTGGAGGAGAAATGAGGCTGGTGACCTGCACAGCCCTCCCTCACTCAAAAAACAAAGTCAAGTGCAAGTCATATCATCATTTCTCTGATGGCATGGTCTTCTTTGGCAACGAAGGACGAACATACACACTGTGTTAGGTGCTGGAAACAAGTCCCTGCCCTGAAGGAGCTTACATTCTGTCAGGGGAGATAAGATGTGAATTTGGAAGTATGTATGAAATAGATTTTGTGGGAGGAATGTAGTAGCCAGGGGGATGAGGATGTAAGGTTTCATGGAGAAGGTGGAAATTGAACTGATGCTTAAAAGAAACTAAGGATTCTGAGAGGTAGAGGTGAGGGATGGCAGCCAGACAGGCAAGACCACCAGAGGCAAAGGCATAGAGATGGAAAATGGATTACTACATGTGAGAAACTGTAAGAAGGAGAGTGCATGAAGGGGAATAATGTGTAATAAGGCTAGACAAGTAAGTTTGAGGTTGTAAAAAGCCAAACAGAAGAGGTTCTATTTCTTCCTAGTCATAAGGAGCTACTCTAGTTTGAGCATGAGCGTAAAATGGTCAGTCCTGTACTTTGTTACTTGGGCAGCTATGGAGGATGAATTGAAAAGGTGAAAGACATGAGGCAAGGAAACCCATCAGGAGGCTGTTTCCAAATGAGAGGACTGCTTGAACTAAAGTTCCAGTGGTGCCAGTAGTGAGAAGGGAACAGAGTACAGAGATAGTGGGAAGGTAGAAACGGGACCTAACAACTGATTGGACATGGGGTGGGGGTGATGGTACGGAAGTGAGAAATGGAGGGTGACACTGAGGTTACAAACCTGGGGGGCAGGTGTGTGGTGTGTGTGTGTGTGTGTGTGTGTGTGTGTGTGTGTGTGTGTGTGTGTATGGAGCGATCTAGGAATCTTTGGTGTATAGATGATAATTAGACTTAGAGGAGCTGATAAGTTCAAAACTGGGTAGTACAGTGGATAGAGCAAAGGACCTGGAGTCAGGAAGAGCAGATCCAGCCTTAGATACTTAATGACTGTATACCCGGGCAAGTCATTTAACCTCTTTTTGCCTCAATGTCCTCATTTGTAAAAGAAGGATAACAATATAACCTACTTTATAGAATTATTGTGAGGATAAAATGAGTTAATATTTGTGAAGCATTTCGCAAACCCAAAGAGCTCAAAAAATGCTAATTATTATTATTCAAGGCAGCTAGGTGGTGCTGGACTTGGAATCAGGAAGACCTGAGACTGGGAGACTAAGTCTGGGTGTGAACTCCGGCCATGACATAGCTGTAACACCTTAGGCAAGGACCTCTTGCTGGCCCTTTGTATGTGGCAGCAGTATTCTAGAGCTGGACTGAAAAATGAAATGCAGAAATGCATCCTACAGAATCTTAGCAGTGTGATCCTGGGCAAGTCACTTAACCTCTATTTGCCTTAATCTGTTGGAGAAGGAAATAGCAAGTCATTCCATTATCTTTGGAAATTGAGGCAAAAAGAGGTTAAATAACTTGCCCAGGGTATACAGTCATTAAGTAACTAAGACTGGATTTGAACTCTGATCTTCCTGACTCCAGGTCCTCTGCTCTATCCACTGTACTACCCAGTTTCGAACTTACCAGCTTCTCTAAGTCTAATTATCATGTATACACCAAAGATTCCCAGATCTCTCCATACACACACACACACACACACACACACACACACACACACACACGGCCCAAAGAGTGGGCCTTAATTATCCCCTTGGGAGGAGGTCACTAGGGAAGGAGGCTGGAACTCTGTTCTTACCCTTGAACAGTTTAACATGTTCATCAGTGACTTGAATAGAACAAATGACATGTTAATCAGATGTGCAAACTGAAAGGGATAACAAATTCTCGGTGAAAGTCAGGATCCAGTAAAGTCTCAACAGGCTAGAATGGGGTGGGGAACCTGCAGTCTTGAGCCCATGTGTGACCCTCTAGGTTGTCAAGTACAGCCCTTTAATGGAATCCAAACCTCATGTTCCACATATGGCCCTCTAGGTCCTCAAGTGTGGCCCTTTGATGGAATCCAGACTTTACATGTGAAGACTACATGTGGAAGATGAAGTTTGGATTCCGTCAAAGGGCCACACTTGAGGACCTAGAGGGCCACATGTGACCTTGAGGCTTCAGGTTCCCCACCTTTGGTCTAGAACATCCGGCTGAATCTAATAAAAGAAGGAGGAAGTGATTAAGTATTTATATAGCACCTGCTATGTGCTAAACACTTTTACAAATGGTTCATTTCATCCTCACTACAACAATGGACTTAGATGCCATTATAAGTCCCATTTTATAATTAAGGAACCAGGCAGACAGAGGCTTTTAAGTGACTTACCTAAGGACACGAGTGTCTCAGATAGGATTTAAACTTAGATCTTCCTACCCCAAGTATAGCAATCTGTGCACTGTACTACCTATATTATAGGACTGCCTCTATAATATAATTTCATCCAATTTGATGAAATTCAGTGGGTAGGAACGTAAAGTCCTAAATGTCATTTCAAAAAATCAATCTCACAAGTATAAGATCAGGGAGAGGTAGGTGAAAGCGATGGGGGGGTTTTAGTGGACTTTAATCTCGAGATGAATGGATAGTGTGACAGCCACAGGAACTTTTAAGTCCTTTGAGAGAGGGGTGGTGTCAAAGAGTAATGTGGTGCTACTTCTAAAATGTTCTGTTTTGATCAGATCATATTTGGAGTACTGTGTTTGGTTCTGGCTGCCACGTTTTACTGAGGATGCATATTAATCAAGAAAGGATATTAAGAAGTCAGAATGAATCCATAGAGGGGATGACCAAAATGGTGGATGTTTCCCAAGAGCATGCCATATGAAGATTGGTTGAAAGAACTAAGAATGTTTAGCCTAAAAAAAGAAGAGACTTGAGAGGGAACATGATTAGTTTCTTCAACTATTTGAAGGTCTGCCATGTGGAAAGGGATTGGACTTTTTTTTTCTGGCTTAGAATCAGAAGACAGTAGTGGTTGAAAGTTGTGAAATAGCAGATTTAGGCTTAGTGTAAGGAAACATTTCTCAACAATTAGAGCTCTCCAAAATGAAATGGACTACTTTGGGTAATAGTGGGTTCCCTGTCACTAGTGTCTATATACAAAGGTTAGAGATACTTTTCTAGGATATGGGTAAAGGGGATTTGTGAAGTTGAGGTACAAGTTGGACTGAGGTCTCTGAGGTCCTTCCAACTGTGAGAATTAATGGTTCTGCCTCCTGGACCAACTGCAGAATGAGAAGATTAGGCTAGATTTAAATTAAATTTTAAAAATTAGGGTTCAAATCCTTATTTAAAATTAGGATTCAAAAATCCTTAAAGTCCCTTCCAACTAGAATCCTGTGATTCTTGAGTCTGGATTCCTGGGGATGCATGGCTTGGCTCTGGTACCAGCTGGCCAGGGGTGACAGGCTAGTCATGAGGCCCCAGTAAGGGTTCTGATTCTCCAACCTTTCCCCATTTGGTAAAACTGAATGAATAAATCTATAGACAGTTCTTGGATTTCAGAGGATTCTGAAAGGTTGAGGGACTAATTGGGCCTCTCTGCTTGGACTCATGGAAATATTTCCAGTGTACAATTATCCCTTTCACATCACCGGGGTTAGGGGTGCAGCATCCCCACAATCTGGAAAATCTGCAAAAAATTTTTGTGGCCCTCCCTTTATGCCAGAGAATTATTCGTTTTCTTTCATGGGATATTGATAGTATACAGTACTATAGATATATTTTATGCATTTCTGAGTTTTAAAATTTTTTCTATGTCATCTGCTGGACCTTGAATGTTGTCTGCAGCATCTGCGAAACTCCCAGAAAATTCCTATTTAATATCTCATGCTGATCTGTGATATATTGAAACTTCAGTGGGGAAAGTCGTGATGTGGAAGGAATAACTGAACAAGTTGTTGGTCCCTATCCTATGGGGCCTCTCTGCCTAGATATCTTGTAGGTGTCTCAAAAAACAACCTTTCCACAAAATGTCCTTATTTCTATTGAGGTTATCATCATCTTTCCAGGCACCCAGGTTCACAATCTGAGAGTAGTCGTGAACTCTGTGCATCCCCTCCTCCCACCCCACCTGTTTCCTAATTAGTTTTTAAGTCTTCTTGAATCAATCTCAAGTGTCTCTTGAGTCCATCTCCTTCTCTCTATCACACAGCATGTGTTAATTTAGGCCCTCATCCTCTCTTGATGGGACTACTGTAGTTAGTTACTCAACAAACATTTATTAAGGAAGGTATTGTGCCTTTAAAGCTATGGGAATACAGATACAAGTGAAGGAAGACAACCCATAAAAGGGGAGCAGAAAAGGTGGGGAGAGGGAATAAAAGATAAAAACAGTCCTAGTTGGTCTTCTTGTTTCCAGCCTGCTCCCTCTCAAATCTGTTCTCTACAAAGCTGCCAAAGTCATCTCCCCAAAGCACAGGTCTGTGTCACTCTCTTACTCAAAAATCTTACGTGATTCTCTGTCGCTTTTAATAAGATAACACATAAACCTTTTGGCCTGTTAATAACTAATATTCCTGAAGTGCACTGGTTCTTCATACCTATCTCTCAGAATCTTCATTTTCTCTCAGTGCTAAGTTCAGATACTGCCTCCTCTTATAGGAACCCTCTCTTATCTCTCAGGTGTCACTGTTCTAGCCCTCTTCAAAATTACCTCCTATGTATCTCTTTATGTATGTGGTTTATTCTTCTAGGATGGTGCTTCTTAAACTTTTTCCATTCAAGATCAGTGGGTCGAGACCCCAGACTCCTAAGTTCCTCTAGGGCAGGAGCTGTTTTTTATTTTGTACTATATCCCCAGTATTTAGCATAGTGCCTTGGACATTAGAGGAAGGAGATCTGGACTTGTGCTTTCATTGATGGAGGGAGATCTCACAGGGAAATTCCTACCCTGCCAATGCAGATCGATAGAAGTAGAATCCTTGTTCAATTTCAGTTATGCCTGACCCTTCGTGACCCCATTTGGGGTTTTGTTGGCAGAGATACTAGAGGGTTTTGCCATTGCCTTTTCCAGCTCATTTTACAGATGAAGAACTAGGCTTTAGACTTGACCAAGCTAGGAAGTGTCTGAGGTCAGATTTGAACTCAGGAAGATGAGTCTTCCTGACTTCATGCCCACACTCCATTCACTTCAGCCACCTAGTAACTGCCTGGGATCAGTATGAAAAGGTTGAGTGGTTTGTATAGGGTCACACAGGCTGGATATTATCCCCAGGGTTGTAACTGCAAGGTCGGCCCTCTCTCCACTACTCCCTACTGGCCTTAGTCCCCTAGTCTTGTGCATAAGTTAGTGTCCATTGGAAACTGGAAATTGGAAAATGGAGGGTGTGATCACCTGGGAATTCTCTCCCCTTTGATACATATACAGCCCTGCCCCCAACTCTCTGTTTCCTGTGTTGATGAAGGGAGGAGACTGATGTGGATAACTGGAAGCAGCAGCATTTACAAATTATTACAAATTTATTTGGTTTGGAATCTATCTTGGGGTGATTGGGATGGAGAGATGTCAAAGACTGACCTTCCTTTTCTATTTGCATTTTGTTCCAATATTAAAATGAGTTCCTATTTTCTGAAGATATGGAGAGCCCTAGGAGTATGGGGGTGGGGTGGGGTGGGGGAACAGGATGGAGAGATTTCTGTCTAGGATTGGATTCTTACCCATCAACATTTAGTCCACTGTGGAAATAGGAATGTGTTTATGATCTGTGCAGAGGGGTCTTCCACCTTGTTTGGGGGCTCAGTTTTCAGAGCTTTGTAGGAGCTGGGTTGGGGCTTGAAGTGAAAGAGGAGGAAAGGGCATGTTCAGCTTCATTCCATACCATTTCCAAGCATTCAGTGGGACCCATCTCTGGGAATAAAAGGGGAAAAATCCACTAAGGGCAGCACATTATAATGGAAAGAACTTTTGACCCAACTCTAGCAACTCGGGTTCTTGCCATTTGCCAGCTGAGTGACATTGGATCAGTCATTTTCTCTCTCGAGACTGTTAAATGGGGTAATAATACTCTAAGCCCCTGAAATAATATTCTGTGACTCTCTGATGGGGTGAAGATAGGAATAGGTTCCTCATCAATGAACTGGTGAAAATAGTGTTCTAAAGAAGGCTTTTAGTTAGGATGGAGTAGTGGTGGCTGTAAATGTATAGATCTGTCTGGACTGGAGGGGTAGCAATGGTGGGGAGGATCTAGGCTGAGTCTGAGAATGATCTTCAAAGAAAGACATAATTTGGTGATAGCTACTATTCCTTGTTTTCCCCAAGAGGACTTCAGAGTTTCTTGCTTGTAGTTGTTATTTTGAGGGGAGAGTTGTTTGAATTTTACTTTTTTATGTGTTAAGGATTATGTGTTGGTATCATCCAGGTAGAGATATAGGTGAGGAGAGACTCCTGGGCTGGTGTTGTAGATTTGTAAGGATTCAGGAGTAGGAGTTTCTGATTATTTTGATGGAAATTAATTGGGGGTGGGGGTGGGGGAGTGTAAGGAAGAAAAGAATGGTAATGAACTTGAAAGTGGTTGGAAAAGTTAACAGTGAATGATCAGCCATGGTGTGTGTGTGTGTGTGTGTGTGTGTGTGTGTGTGTGTGAGTGTGACATAGCTCTGACTTCTTGCCCTGACCAGTGGGTTTAATGGGAGGGTTAGTTCCTGTTCTACTTCCCTAATTGTTTCCTCTGGCACCCCATTCTCCACACTGGGCAGACTGTAGTTTGGGGCTGGGTCATTCTGGAGCCCTGGCTGTCTAGCTTGATTCTGGTGTGTCCTCATAACCTCCCTCTTTTCCCTCCCCCAAAACACCTGAACTCAACCTTTTGGGATCCAATGAGAGATTGGCCTGTAAAGAATGTTTTGCAGACCTTAAGGGCCTTTCTGAATGCTAGCCTTTACTCCCTTAGTTCTAGCTCTAACCTGTGTACCCCAGCGTAAGGTTAGACAAGGTATGGGAATGAAGCCCTAACTCCTAAGCAGTTTCATTTCAGTATTGCTGTTTCTTACTTCCCAATGTGTAAGTTGTTCCGGTGTGATATAATGAAAAGAAAGCTTGGAGTCTGGGGAGGCTTGGGTTCCAATAATTGTAATCCTCCTCCCACCCACTCGACTGTGAGCAAATCATTTTAACTTTCCGGCGCCTCAGTTTCCCCATTTGTAAAATTAGAAGGCTCAAATGAGAACATATACAGGGTGTCCCTTTACGTATGTAAAGCATTTTGCAAACCTTAAAGCCCATATAAAAGTCAACTCTTAAAATTCTCCTTCCTATCCCATCGCTCTGGCCATTGACCACTGACTTAGAACTGAAATGTCACTGAGTTAAAGGCAGGGTTCGAATGAAATTGGAAGGAGGGTGTTGGCCAGCGATATGTCCAGGAGAAATGCTTGGGTAGGGAGGGTCCCTACTTGCAGACGCTGAGGGTGTAATGTAGGGAGCTCCGTATAGCTGCCAGGAGCACTCACTGGTGGTGGTGGTGGCGGCTCTAGCGGTACCTGGGTGACAGTGGACTAGTCGATTTCCTCTTCTGTATAATGGAGGGGGAAGGGGGCGCACGAACTGGATATAGATAATCCCTGCTCCCCAGTCAGAACAAACTCCAATCGTATTTGGCCCGAGGGTAGGACGATAAGGCCAGGAGAAAGTTGGCGGGGGAGGGAGTGGTGATGCCCGGGGATACCCGAGGAGCCCTTTGGAGGGCGGGTCTGCCCCACCCCTGAAGTTCCCAGGGGCTCCCTCTTTTAGCCGGGCTGCGCTGCCCCCTTCTAACCCGTCCCTCCTAGGTCGAGGGTAAGAAAACAGCGGGGGTTGGAGCTGAGTCGGAAGGCTCAGGGTCTCCCCGACTGCCGGGTTCCACGCTTTCCAGAGCACCCGGGCTGCGATCTCGGGTGGGTCAGGTTTATGGCTACGAGCGAGACCGCAGCGGTCTCCGCAGACCCGCCTCCACCTTCTTTCCACTTTCAGACCTGGCTGGCCAAGTTCAAGGGCACCACTGGGGCAACCCCGGGGAGCGGAGCATCCCCGAGGAGGGGGGATCCTGGGCTTAGGGGAGCCCCTTTGCCCTGGTCCGCCCCTCCCCTCCGAACCCTTCTTAAGCGGTGCTGGGAGGAGAGTGGGGGAGCCGAGCCGAGGCTATTTTTAGCCTGCCTGGCGGGCGAGCGGAGGCTATTTATAGATCAAACAATCCCCGCTCCTTGCGTCAATGGAACCCCGAGTGCGTCACGCGCGCAGACATTCCAGGCTCGCGCGCCCCGCCCATTCGGGCTCCCCCTCCCCGCGCTCCCCCGGCCTTCCCTCTCGCCGGAACCGCGCCGCCCCCCGCGCCCTTGTATGGCCAGGAGCGCTCCCGGCCCGCGTGCGTCAGTGGCGCCCCCGCCCCTCTCCGTGCGTCACGGAGTCCTTAAGAGAAGGCGCTGGCTCGCTTGGAGAGCCCCAGTGGCGGAGTCTGCAGAGTTTTGGGGAGAAGCGCTGGGGCTGCGGGACCCAGGTTGCAAACCCGGGCTCTTGCCCCGGCTGCAGCTGGCAGCCTTGGACTGGAGAAGGAACAGCTGCAGGACGGAAGTCCACTGGGTAGGTAACTAATCCAAGAGGTCTGCAGGATGGAGCGCTTTGAGGATAGGTGTGTTTTGGGGGGTTTGCTTGGGGATATAGGGCGTGGGGTGTGTGGCAGTGGACCAGGAGGAGTGCATGCGCCTCGTGCTGAGGCTGAGAACTGTGGTCAGTCTGGATTTTCATGGGGACGGGAATGCTACTAAGGAGGGATGAGATGGGAACGGGGCGCACTGGTTGAAGCAGGATCGTGGCTTGGGTCCGGCGAGGTGTGCCTCGTGCAAAGGTGGAACAGCTGGAGATGGATGTTATTGACTTGGAAGCAACCATGGGGTGATGAAACTTTCCCCTAGTGGAAGCTGGCAGTGACCCTCGAGGTCCTCAGCTCTCGGGACACAGCAAGAAGGACTTGACTTATTAAGTTGAACTATCTTCACGTCCCAGGGATTGGGGCATTGGGGACTCTCTAGGCTACACAGTAGCCCCTCCTCTGGTAGTCCGCGTGTTGGGCCAGCATCATCTGTGGGTTGCTGCCACCGAGTTACAGAATTTTATATTGCTTGATCCATCCTCAGGAAACTGTGCGCCCAGGGCTTTCTCCCCACTACAACCCCTCCCCTGCAGTGACTCTT
The DNA here is from genome assembly GCA_028658325.1 of Potorous gilbertii. Lineage (NCBI taxonomy): Eukaryota > Metazoa > Chordata > Mammalia > Diprotodontia > Potoroidae > Potorous > Potorous gilbertii. The sequence continues at coordinate 180,029,615 of CM053770.1, forward strand.
GTCATTTTCTTGAACCTCCAGTTTGGGTGGGTGCAGGTGGGTAGGCAGGAGATTCTTTTCTTCTCTATCCACCCTGCAGTAGCGGAGACCTCTTCATAGAAGGAGGAAACAAGTTGCAGACAGTCGGGCCGACAGTTGTACTCTTTGGGGGGGTGGGGAGAGGGAAGAGAGAGGGGAACTAGGGTTTACGGGCTGACCAGCAGTCCCTTGGTTTTTTTAAATGTAGAGCACAATAATCACACGGGATTATTGGATTGAGGTGAAGGGGGAGGAGGGAGGTCAAAATGTATTTTAGGTCTGTGTGTACTTTATCCGAAAGCTCCGGAGTGTGGCTGGTAAAGCCGGCAGGAGTTTGCCCCCAGTGCACATCCATACTTACACATTTTGCCCTGGGGAGGGTGGTGGGATTCTGGGTTTGTATTTACATAAAATACCCAGACTTTGCAACAGTGCCAACTCCCTGAGGATGCTCCTCTCCCCAGGTAGCCCTCGTTTCCCTCTCCCCCCACCCCAGAAGGCTAGATCTCACAGGTGGGGTGCAGCTTGGGGCTGGTTTGGAGGAACAGGTGCAGCTTGCACTGTTGCCAACACCTGCCTTAAGCCGGATTCTCTCCAGCCTTCCCCTTCCTCCTCCTTTGCCCCTCCTCTCCACTCTTTCCCTCCCTCCCATTTTTGGGTGTTTGTATCCTGTCTGAGGGGAACTGTGAGTAAAGGATTTGGGGGTGGTGGCATCATCTGTCAGTTATTTTATTAAGTGATTGAGGCCCTCCAGCTCTGGGGACCCAGATGTAATTAGGAAGCTATAATAATTAATGTTTGGGAGCAGTTCTGACACTGATTAGAAGGGTTAGTTATTGATCAGGATGTGGAACTTTGGAACAAACTGTCTTGGAACAGCATTCAGTGCTCTCTGCTCATTCTCCCACATACACCTCCCCCTAGCCTTTCCTACCTTTTCAGTAAGCCCTTCAGGCTTACTTTTTGGGGGAGAGGAAGGGAAAATGTAATCCTATCCCTCCCAGGTTCACTTTGGGATGGGGGGGACTGTCCCCCCCCCTCATTTTGGGAGGGGAGATATGACCCTCTCTTCACTTGGTGGGGAGGGGGAGATGCAGTCCATCTTCTTTGCTTGAATCACCTCCCTTTCCCCCCCTGCCCCCCACTCCCCAATGATACTTAAAACTTCTGTAGCATCCAGAAGGGACCTGGCAGAGATTTATAAGGGGTTTGTTGTCCTTGGATTGTGTGAATGACTTCAGGCAAGGACAGGGCCACTCCCAACTACCCCTGTTCCCACCCAATTAATCCTACTCTTTGTGCTATGTGCCCACCAAGATAATGGATGGGGCGGAGCAAGAGGGTTCCTTGTTTCCTTGGCAAGTGCTGACTGGTTGGGGGGAAACATACTCACCCCTCCTGGCACAAGGGGTATCCTCATCCAAAGGTATTTCTCTACCAGGGGCTAGGGAGCCCTGTGTCCCTGAATTGTTCAGGTCATGTTCCTTACCGAACAGTTATTATACCCCACTCCCTCATATCCCTCATGAAGATCATTTTGACTAGCCCCCACCCCATTTTACAGGTGAGGAAAATGGAGCCCAGAGAGATAGTAAATGGACTTAGCCAACCAAGGTCACCTATCAAGTTGGTAGAACAGGAGAAGTTGAATCTGAGCCTTCATCCTCTTTTGTTCCTCCCCCTCTGTTTCAGGCCGCTATCACTTCCCAATCCCAGTCATCCATAATCTCTGTACAGGCTTTAAGACTTCTTCTGGTGCTCATGCTGCTGTCCCTTCAGGGCTTCCGGAGTTTCAGGTGAAAGAAAGATAAAATGAGCCTTTCCCTGTTCCCTCTCCTGTGAGATTCCTGGGCCAGACACTGATTTAGAGTGAAACCTGAGAGCAAAAAGGAGTCCTTGGCCAGGATCCAGAATCTTCTTCCCGGTCCCCCCCTCCTCCAAGGTACCCTCAGCACCCTGCTGGCTTTGGAAATGACACATAAAAAATAACAAGGAAAAATGTCTTTGGAGGCAACCTTGGAATCCCTCCCAAGAACTGTCTCTTCTCCTTCTTGGGATCCCATAGCCTCTGCTGTCTGCCTCTACTCGGCTTTCCAGTCTGAGCGAGCTCTCCTCCAGCACTGCTGCGACCTTTAAAGGTCTTTGAGCCATGTTACCTGATCAGTTTGCTCTCTCCCAGGGCTGGGGCCTGAGGATGACCTGACTCTTTGGGGAAGCCAACATTGAGGGGTTCAGTTAAAGCTTAGGAGCCCACCACTTTACTTTTCCATACTGAGAGTGGGTATCTTTGTTGCTCCAGGCCCCAGAGTGATTGGTGGGTGCATTGTGTGCTGGCAGGGGATTGATTGGGCAGGTTTCTTTTAGCCACAAGGGAGGGGAAGGGAATCACTGTTTGCCTGAAAGCCCAGCTCCAAATTGCTTCTTGGTTTCGATCATGGCATCTCCTCTCCTTTAGCAGAAAAATGTTTTCATTTGGTGTTGTTCTTTAGGATCTTTTCACCTCTAAACCAGACTAGGGTGTGTGTGGGCTAGGCTTTTCCTGACCAAATCCAGCATCCCCCCTACTCCATCCTTGCCCTGGTTGCATGGGAGTATTTACAGTTCTCATCTCTCCACCTCTCAACATGAACCACAAGACTCCAGGGAATCAGGAGTTCTGGGTAGCAAATGTCTCTGTTTCCCCATCCTCTGAAAGCTAGACCTGAGAGGTCAGATGAGGAGGGATATAGGAAATGAAAATCTCTTCCCCTTTTTCCTTTCCCTGCTACAGAGATGCCCTGTATCCCAGCCCAGTATGGGACATCAGCTCAGAGTCCAGGACCCCGTGACCATTTTACCATTGACCCTCTGATCCAATCTGGCTTCACTAAGATCACCATGGACCTCGCTGGCCCGGAAGTGCCTCCCACAGCCCCCACTGCCCTGCCCAGCTTCAGCACCTTCATGGATAGCTACACGGGCGAGTTTGACACCTTCCTGTACCAGCTGCCAGGGGCTGCCCAACCTGCCTCCTCCTCTTCCTCTTCTACATCCTCCTCTTCCTCCACATCGTCATCCTCAGCCACCTCCCCAGCCTCCTCTTCATTCAAGTTTGAGGACTTTCAAATATACGGCTGCTACCCTGGCTCCTTCAGCAATCAGCTGGATGAGACTTTGTCATCCAGCGGCTCAGACTACTACGGCAGTCCCTGCTCGGCCCCATCCCCATCCACCCCTGGTTTCCAGCCTCCGCAGCTCTCCCCCTGGGATGGGAGCTCCTTTGGTCCCTTCTCCCCCAACCAGACTTATGACAGTCTTCGTGCATGGACAGAGCAACTGCCCAAGGGTCGCCCTCAGCCTCCTGCATTCTTTTCCTTCAGTCCTCCTGCTGCCCCGAGCCCCACCATGTCACCAAGTCCCCTGAAGCTGCTCCCGCCCCAGCCTGCTCACCGGCTAGGGGAGGGTGAAGGCTACGGACAGACTGTCTTTTCTCCCCTGGCACCTGGGTCCCCCCACCTGGATGGACCCTTGTCCCCAGCCAAGGCTCGAGCTGGTGTCCCTGGGGGGATGGAAGGCCGCTGTGCTGTCTGTGGGGACAATGCCTCCTGTCAGCACTATGGTGTCCGAACCTGTGAGGGTTGCAAAGGCTTCTTCAAGGTAACTGTCTGTTTGCTGCTGGGTTCACTCTGTCCCTAGCGCCCCCTTCTTTCATTTGACTCTCCTCCATTGATTGAGGCAAATAGAAGGGAGGAGACTGAGGTCAGGAACAGTTGGGGTCTTCTCTAAAGGGGCGAAGCCAACTCTGGTCCTCACACAGCTTTTGCTTTCCCCTACATGGAGAAGGGTCATGGTGTATGTGCCAGAATTTGGAGATGGGTTCAAATCCCAGCGGGGTTTCTGATTTATACCAGTGCAACACTGGGAAAACCCGTTCTCCTCTCTGGCTCTCTCAGTTTCCTCATCCATAACATGAGGCAGGGGCTTGGCTAGGCATTCTCCAAGATTCCTGCCTTCTCAATCCTATGGGTCTAGGATTCCTTTGGATGAAGAAATGAAGCTAGATTCTGGGACCCTGGGACCTAGGAGAGAGGACAGTGGCCCTCCATGTAGGGGAATGAGACAAAGCTCTTCCAAGTTCCTGGGTGGTGAAGGGATACAAGTCTCCAGGATGTCTGGGCTCTGAATTTTCCACTCTTCAGCACCCCACCCCCCAAACCCCCAAGGTGGGGGATGGGGGGAGAGCAGGAGCCCCGGGGCAGTCATGTTCCTGGCAGGGGATGAAAGGAACTGGGAAGAGGTCTTGGAGGATGGTGGGGAATGGGACTCTGGAACAGGCTGTGTTCTTGTCCCAGTGCTGGGTTTGTGCCCCACTCCCTCCCCCGCTTCCCTCACTCCAGCCCCTCCCTGGTCCTCATGTATTCCACAGATGGAGGGACTGGCAGAAACAGACAGATTGAAAAGTACAGGTGCAGGGTCTGGGGAGTCCTCCCCCCAACCCCCCCATCAACATGTCCTTGGGCTGGCTTCTTGGAGAAATGTGAAACCTCCCCATTCCCCCCCCCCCAAGACCCTCCTCTTCTACTCCTCCCCACCTCCCCAGCCGCCCCAAATGTTAGAAAAATAGCTGGGAACAGAAGCCGCTTTTGTCCAGGCAGTGGCAGGATCTTGGAAGGCACCCCCCTCCCATCGAGTTTCTTCCCTCCTCCAACTCTGAGTCCTGACAGCTTGTTCCTCCTCTGCCCCTTCCCTCCCCCAGCGAACGGTGCAGAAAAACGCCAAGTACGTGTGCCTGGCCAATAAGGACTGTCCCGTGGACAAGAGGCGTCGAAACCGGTGCCAGTTCTGCCGTTTCCAGAAGTGTCTGGCTGTGGGCATGGTGAAAGAAGGTGGGTGGTGGGGCCCAGAGTGAGGGGCACAGAGGCTGAGCCAGCAGGAGAAAGGGGCTCAGAGATCTGCAGGAAATGGAGTGGCAGTTGGATCAAGGTCTAGGTGGACAGGCTGTGGGGAGGGGACTGGTGTAAGAAAGAAGGACATGGTGGGCTTTGTGGTGAGATGGGTGGGTTCCTCCAGGCAAGCTGCCTTTGCATACTTTCTCCTCACACAGGGGGTCTTTACATGGATTTAGAAATTTTTTTTTAATAATTGTATTCTAGTATTCCAGGTTTTCTTCAAAATCCTACTTATTTTATGCATTTAAAAACATGACTCAAAGGGGGTCCGTAGGTTTCATCAGACTCTAAAAGGAATGTCCAGGATACCAAAAGATTAAGAAACACCTGCCCTAGCATCATTGATATTACTTTCCAAGGGAACTTACTATCAGCTTGCTGACCCAATGAAACTCTTCTTAGGGTCATGGTCCCCTACCCCAAGTTGGGGAGAAGGGCAGTGTTATTTCTAGTGATGAATCCAGATTGGATGGGAAGTCTTGGAGCTCCCTATTCCCCCCACTCAAATCCTATTTGCTAACCTCTGACCTGATCTCTCTAGTGGTCCGAACAGACAGTCTGAAAGGACGTCGGGGTCGCCTCCCCTCTAAACCCAAGCAAACTCTGGATTCTTCTCCCATGAACCTCCTGACTTCCCTTGTACGGGCACACATTGACTCTGTGCCCAGCACTGCTAAATTGGACTACTCCAAGGTGAGTCGTGCTCCTGCCTGGCTTGAGTGGTAGGATCCTCTCCCCTTCACACACACACACACACACACACACAGCTCCTCCACAAGCATGATCCCCTTGAGGAGAGGTGGGGTTTGTGATACTGTGTTCTAGCTCAGCTTTTCTCTGAAGACACTGACTCCCCCCTCCTGTGGCTTCCTCAGTTCCAGGAGTTAGCACTGCCGCAGTTTGGGAAGGAGGACCCTGGAGACATACAACAGTTTTATGATCTGCTGTCGGGCTCCATGGATGTGATTCGTAAGTGGGCAGAGAAAATCCCTGGCTTCTTGGACCTTCCATCAGCAGACCAGGACCTGTTGTTGGAGTCTGCCTTCTTAGAACTCTTCATCCTCCGACTAGCCTACAGGTAGTCCTGCCTTAAGCACTCCCCTCTGTCCCCAGACCCCAAATGTCTCCCCAGCTACCCGGTACTTCCCAATACCTGGCTCCTATCAGGAAGCATCTCCCATGTATATATTGGGTATCTTCCACTTTTCTTCTTCCTTGCCCCCGATTCTGGCTTCAGCCTGTTCTCCATCTTCCTCTAGTCTCCTCATCCTTTCTTTCCTGCCAAATCTCACCCCTCACATACAGAGGGAATTTTCTCCCATTTGCCACATTCCCTTTTGTGTATCTGTACTGAGGAAAAGAAACCCTCATTTATGGTCCTCCCATCCTCTTTATTTATCATCTATCCCTCCCTCCCCTCTGCCCCCTACCACCCCATTCAGGTCGAAGCCCGGGGAGGGGAAGCTGATCTTCTGCACAGGGCTAGTGCTGCATCGGTTGCAGTGTGTCCGTGGCTTTGGAGACTGGATCGATAGCATCCTGGCCTTCTCTCGATCCCTGCACAGCATGGTCATTGATGTCCCAGCCTTCTCCTGCCTGGCTGCCCTCGTCATCATCACTGGTAAGGAGTAGGACGGAGAGATGAGAGGCTAAGCTAAGCACTGTCTTCCTGAAGCGGGAGACCACTGACTATCTCCCCCAAAGCCAGGCCATACGTGTCACTAATCTACAACCATGTCATTGGGTACCTAACTTTGTAATCAAGCACTAAACCAGGGGCTAGTCCCTTCCTTGACTTAGGGAGCTTAGGATCAGGTTTGGGGAGGAGGCAGGACCTGTGTACTTGTCTAACAAATAATAGTACAAGGCTAAGTGAGTGTGAGACAGGTGTGGCCTGGGTTCAGAGAGCACGAAGGTACAATAGCAGTGCAAAACTCAAATAAAAATGGCTATTAATGTACATGAGAATCCTTGACAATCACATATCCACTTAGAAAACTACATGTCAAGGCTACCTAGGTAATACAGTGGCTAGTTACTGGCCCCAGAGTCAGGAAGGATCTGAGCGTAAATCTGGCCTCAAACACTTTCTAGCTGTGTGACCCTGGGCAAGTATTTAATCCTAATTGCCTTAAAAAGAAGAAAGAAAACCACATGTTAATATTAATTATGTTCTATTATATCTTTAAATATTTTGTTAAATATTTCCCAATGATATTTTAATCTCATTCTGGCTGTACTGAGAAATGTTGTAGGGCATCATGGAGCTGGGTGTGTGTTTGATTCCACTGAGTCCAGGGAGAGGGAGATACAGACCCTGAGAGCAGTGTAGTAGTGGAAGGAGGCCATGACAATAGATGATAGTCATGGGTGGGAGGGAGTCCCAAGGGAGAAGTCAGCATCTTGGGGCTGTGTGTAATATCAGCTGTGGAGGGCACAACTTAGGAGACTCAACCAGGCAGTCTTTTTTTTGTTGTTCTTTTCAATATGATGTTGTTTAGTCATTTTCAGTCATGTCCGACTCGACCTCTTTTGGGGTTTTTTGGCAAAGATACTGGAGTGGTTTGCTATTTCCTTCTCCAGCTCATTTTACAGATGAGGAAACTGAGGCAAAAAGGGTTAAATGACTTACCCAAGGTCACACAAGCTAGTATTTATTTCATTAAATATTTCTCAATTACATGTAAAAGGGCTTAACATTGATTTTTAAAAATTTTGAATTCCAAATTCTCTCTTTCCCTCTCCTTGAGAAGACAAGTAGTTTAATATTGATAATACATGTGAAGTCATACAAAACATATTTGCACATTAGTCTACAGGACAGATTCTAAAGGAGGTGCAGGGACCTTGCCAAGAGTCCTAGATCCCAGCCTGGGTAAAGCAGAATGCTCATTATGTCTGGCACGTAACTCACCCACCCCTCTCTATGCCCACAGACCGCCATGGGCTGCAGGAACCTCGAAAGGTGGAAGAGCTGCAGAACCGCATTGCAGGCTGTCTGAAGGAGCATGTGTCATCCACATCAGGGGAGCCCCAGCCCCCCATCTGCCTGTCTCGCCTCCTGGGCAAGCTGCCTGAACTACGTACCCTGTGTACCCAAGGACTGCAGCGAATCTTCTACCTCAAATTGGAGGACCTGGTGCCACCCCCTGCCATTGTTGACAAGATCTTCATGGATACTCTGCCCTTCTGAAACTCAACCCCCACACCACCCCCCATGCACACACGCACCCCACGTGCCTTCAGGCTATAGCTCCAACACTCCCCTGAAAATATTCCCCTCCTACCCCTTTTGCCCCCATCTCTGCCTTGGGTTGGGGCTGTATCCTACAGGTTCTTACTCCAAGGGAGTGGGAGAACTGTCTCTAGGCCTTAATGGGAGATGTTGAGTTGCAGGGAAGACTTCTCCCTCCAGCTTTCCTCCCTCCTTACCCTCGTCCCCCCCTCAAAAAAAAAGAAAAAACTGGCCATAGCCTCTTGCTTTAATTTTTTTGTATAATAAATCTTTTTAACAAGCACGTTGTAAATAGGCAGAAAGCTGCTGTTGTACATAAGGGAGAGAGAGGCCTGGGCAAGGAAGGGAGGGAGGGAGAGGTTGGTTGGACTGGGGAGTGTGGGTAGGGGAATGAGGTGGAGGGAACATAACAGTTTGACTCCAGACTTTTCTGAGTAAGTCCTCCCTTCTCCCCACCACTCTCCCTACCCTCTCGTCCCACCCTCGTGTATATAAATTGTCTGTCACTAGGAAAAAAAAAGACATAGGACAGATTCTGACGTTTATATTTGTGTATTTTTCTGGATTTATAGTATGTGACTTTTCTGATTAATATATTTAATATATTGAATATTGAATAAAAAATAGACTTGTAGCTGAAACTGAGATTTTGCGTGCCTTGCCCCCAAAATATAGGTAGTTGTAATAATAATAGAGTTGATACTGTAACACCTAACTAGGGTCTACAAAGTGCTTTACAAAAATTCTTTGGTCTTCATTGGAACTCTATGATGTGGGCCAGGGACTTATCTCCATTTGGAGCTGAACTAGGCCAGCTGAGTGAGAAAGACCTATCCAGGGTTGTTGCTACTACAAGGCACAAAGCAGTGCAGTGAGGAGGGAGGGAAGAGAAAGGAAGATTTTTCTCTTATTTTTCTGAGTCCCCATTCCCAGGGGTGAGAACCCTACCAGAGTGGGCTTAGAGGGGAGTCTTTGCTCTTAAAGGTCATCTAGTTCAGCCCTTCAATTTTACAGAAAAGGAAACTGATGCCCTGAAAGGTGGTGATGTACCCAAAGTGAAACAGCAAGTAAGGATTGGTCAGAAACACAACTCCAACCCATCCATACTTTAGAACTCCCAGAGGAAGACATTACAATTTGACTCTGGTTGGAAGAGATAACTTAATTTTTCATCAGATTCTCTGGTAGAGGAAGGTCTGGGGTGGTGAAAAACCCCTAGGAGGGGTGGAGTGGCTCCTTAACTGTATTGGTCAGCAAGGCCATGGGGCTAGGGAAGTCCCGAGCTTTACTGCTAGGTTCCAGTGATCCTATTCTAGGAGAACTCTCCATTCGAGTATCTTGTGCTGCCTTGGGTCAGACAGCATTATGAGTTCCTCTTCCAAAGTCCGTTTCAGATGTCTTGCTTTCGGTCCATTTCCCTACTGGCCACTGGATGATAGAGCCGAAAAAAGGGCTTATGACACCATTTGATCTAAGCCTCTCATTTTATGGAGGAGGGAATTAAGTCCTAGATAAGGCCAGGGACTTGCCCGCTGCAGGTTACTGAGTAGCAATTGAAATTCCAACACAACTCTTCCAATTCTAGATCTAAATCTCTTTGGAATAGATAACATTCCTTCCCCTGACTTAGGCCAGACAGATATGGAGTCAAGGGAGAGGTTTTCTTTCACATGTCTGAAGTTGTCAGAAGAATGTCCCAGTCCTTAGGAGTATGGGAAATGGGGCTGGGAAATGAGTTGAAAGACCTGGGTTCAAATCCCAGATCTGACACTTTGTGAAAATGGGCACTTGCCCCTCTGAGATAGGGATAATACAATATCAAGGGATTGAAAGACGTTTTGTAGCATCTGAATATGTGAATCGTTATTGTCCTTGATGCAAAGAGATCTCTAAGCATTTCACACCCCTGCCTGTAGCAAGGTAGGGAGAGGGTATAAGAAGACTTGGGGAGCGAGATGGTCTCCATGGACTACTAGCTGTACCCATCTCTGGGAGCAAGTGGTTCCCTGAGCCCTGCCCTTTGCTTCCCCTCCCTATTCCAAGGCCCCACGAGCCTCCAGGGCCTTTCCTTTCTTTTCCACTCAGCAACTGGAAGAACGGGCCTTGGAGTCTCCATCCTGGGCTGGGAGGGGGAACAACAGGGCATTGAGTGGTGGGGCCCTACACACAATAGCTGTTCTGTCCCCTTCGGCCTGTTTCCTACAGGGACAATAGTCAAAGGGCTGGTGACGTGGGGAGAGATCGGAATCCCAGGCGGGATTTTCCAAGCCTTCAATGGTGGCTGTTTGTCTCCACTGGTCCCAGGGACCCAGGAAACCCACCCCCACCCTACCCCTTCTTGATCTGTTCCCCCTAAAGCTCTGGGGCCCCTGCTCCCACCCACGCTGGGCAGCATGCCCGGGGCTGCTCTGTCCTGGAGGTGCCAAGCAGGGTGTGTCATGGGGCTCAGGGCAATAACAGGAGGGTGCTCAGACTTGGGAAGATTGGGATGAGGGTTCTGAGACCTCTTTGGGGTACAGGGACATTTTCTTCCTGGAAGAAATAGTCCTGATGAGGAGGGGTAACCATATGGGATTTCTTCTTGACTGGAGGAAGCCTGGGCCAGCCTGCAGGATGGGAACATGAGTGAGCACTACATGTACTGTAATTGTAGCTTCTCTTTATATGATGTTTAATTGTTTATAACTCACTTTCCTCTTGGAATCCCTGGTTTCCTTCTCAAGACTTTCAGCTCAGGCCAATAAGCACAGTGTTCCTACTTAGTAAATGCCTGTAGAATTGACAGAGGCTGCCTTCTGCCAGGACACTCTCTCCCAGAGCTAACTTGAGTCTCTACAGTGTGTACGCTTATATGTGGATGTGCTGTCTCCCTTGTAAACTCCTTGAAGACAGGTACTGCTTTCACTTTTGTCTTTGTCCATCTATAGATGAGCACCTGGTTGTAGGAGGTACTTCCCAGATGGTTGATTGATGGATGGATGAGAGGCTTCCTTACACAAGGATGTCCTGGAAAGAGCTCTGGACTGGCAATCAAAGGGTCTGGGTTACAATCCCAGATCTAGCTCTTAGCGCTTGGGTAAGTTAATTACTCTCTCTGAACCTCAGTCCCCTCATCTGTAAAATGGTTATCATTGTACATGTACTCAAGATCATAGGATTTAGAGCTTGAAGCAACACTGGAGATCACAAATTTTGACATTTAGACACAGAGAAGGAAAAGGGAAGAAGCATTTATTAAGCACCTAGTACGTGCCAAGCAAATATCTCACTTGATTCTCACAAACGACCCTATGAGGGAGCTGCTGTTATTATTCTCTATATTACAGTTGAGGAAACTGAGATAGACAGATGAAGTGTGAAGGGGCTTGCCCAGGGTTACACAGCTAGCAGATGTGTGATGCTGGATTTGAACTCTGGATTTCCTGACGAGAGAGAGAGAGAGAGAGAGAGAGAGAGAGAGAGAGAGAGAGAGAGAGAGAGATTGAGTTTGGAGGAAATAAGAGATAAGATCTCTGCTGCAAGGTCAACTCCCAGCTGCTGGCACTGCCAGGACCAATAACTGCCCAGGATCATAAATCAAGCTGGGCTGTGCAAGGATGGCATTTGGGCTTGGGTCAGGGTAGGCAGAGCCCTCTGGAGATATGCTGTGTTAGCAAAAAGCAGTGTCTAGCACTGAGCCAAGAAGGTAGAGGTGCTGTCACCCTACAGTTCTGAAGTAAAAGGTGTCCATTGGGGAATCTCAGGGCATGGCTAGATTTGTCAGCCCACAAACCAGATTATGCCCCCATGGTTCTAATGGAGAGTTTCATAAGAAAAGTCCCTCAAATATTCAGTCCTTTAGATCCTACCTCTCCTCCTGGGTCCAGACACATAGATACTCTCCAGCTCCTTCCTCTCCCCAAAATAGGGATGTCAAAGATTCCCCTCATCCAGGGATCCTCCAAAACGCTGTACACACACCTCTTCTCTAGAAGCCTGCCCTTCCCCCACCCCAAGGGGCCGGACATGTAGACCCACCTCCCTGAGACCTCCCCAGAGGGGCCTGGGCCTTGTCCAGTTACTGGGGTGGCCTAAAGAACTGTGGGCTGGGCGTCAGTTTCTCACGCTCTCCTGCTCTCTTCCCTGCCTCACCATTTCCTCTGCTGTTTGGAGGGGGGGAAGGGGGCGGAGCAGGCGGTTCAGTGACATCAGAAGGAGGGGGGTGGAGTGTTCCAGAGCAAAAAGCCTCAAGAGGCCACCCCCGCACTGCAGGACCAATGCCTGCCTGCACTCTGTGCGTAGAGGGGGGGCTCCCTAGGGTATGACAACCTCAGGAGCAGGGTTCTGGCCGACTCTTAGCAACACCCGGAGTCTGACATCACCCCTACTCCCCACCCCACATTGTTGCTGCTGGGGACTGAGTCACTGCCCCCCTGCAGAAATCAGGAGCACTGACGCCACAGATGGGGTCAGTAGAGGAGCAAGGATTCTAGGGCAGACCCAAGGTTTCCAGTGGGTTAGACTCTGGGGATCAGTCCTGCCTTGGAGGGAGGGGAGGCCAACTAGGGTCACTTTCATCATATCTACAGCTGTGAAATTCAGCTTTTCAGTCTGCCCTTCAAGGCTCCTCCAAATCCCACTTCCCCATCCCTTTTCTGAGATTACCTTCTGTGCTCCAGTCTGGCAAACCTGTCTCTCTCCCTCGCTCTCTTTCCCTCCTGCCTGGGATGCCCTCTGAGCTCCTTTTCCCTCCCAGTCCCCTTCCCCCCACCCCAGTCCTGTCCCTCCCTTCCTTCCTCATCCCGTTCCATGTTCCCCTCCTCCAACATTTCCTTGACTAAATAAACCTCTTCAACTCCACCCTCTCCATTTCAAGGCTAGGTCCATCCAGTAACTTTTCTGTCTTTTTAGCTTGATATGTGTGTGCTGGGTGTCTTTTCCCTGTCCCCTCTTCTCTTTAGAATGGAAACCCCCTGAGGGAGTCCTCTGACTCTTTTCCTCTGGATGTACCACCCAACACTTTTAGTACCTAGGACAGGGCATGGGGAAGTGGGGGGTGGGGTGAGGAGAGAATGGGCAGAGGGGATGGGAGGAGATAAGGACTTTGAAGTTGGGACAGCGCGGCTCAGCATGGTTAGGGAAAACTAGGACCAACAGCGATAGAGAAGAGTGGGCAAATCATCTTCTCTACCCCATTGGCACCCCCAGTAACCTGGATATGGGCTCCTCTCTAGATAGGATCTCATATTTCCATCCTGGGTTTAGGGTAGGCAGAGTAGTGTAAACTCACACACACACACACACACACACACACACACACACACACACACGCACGCACGCACACGCACTCTCTTTTTCTCTGTCTCTCTCTGGTGGAGGAAGAAGACGATGTCTGCTCTTTATGGAGATAGGGAAAGGTGTAGGCTAACCTCAGGGATGTCTGAAATTCCATATTGAACTTCTTAGGTTGGATAGATAGGATAAATCCCATTACTGGGTAAAGGGCATACACACGTCCTGGTAATTCAGGAAAGCCTGCCTGGAGAAGATGAGCTCCATACACAGATTAGGAAGAAGAAATTGAGGAAAAGCAGACAAGAGATAGGGTTGATGGCAGAAAGGGGTGTGTGTGTGTGTATGTGTATGTGTGTGTGTGTGTGTGCGTGTACGTGCGTGTGTATGTGTGCGTGTGTGTGTATGTGTACGTGTGTGTATGTGCGTGTGTATGTGTGCGTGTGTATGTGTATGTGTGTGTGTGTATGTGTGCGTGTGTGTGTGTGTTGTGTGTGTGTGTGTTTTAGAGGAGAACTTGGCTTGCTCACATCCAGACCTCCCGGGGTTGTCCCCAGCACCTCCGCCAGCTCTCCAGGGGCTGGTCAGGCCGGTTCCAGATACTCTCCACCTGGCTCTTTTCCCTCGGCTCCAGCTCCTTCCTCTCTCAGTATTTCCTTCCTTCCTTCTTTTTTTGTTTTGGTCTGTCAATTGCCAGGAGAAGACAAGCAGTCAAGTTGCTGGCCTGTACTCTGCTCTCTACACCACCCCACTTGATGAACCTGTTCCAGTCCCCTTACTCCACCTCTGCGTGCCCAGACACAGACAGACCCATGGATAGCCGGATAAATAAGGAGAAATGGAGTAGAGGTGATGGTAATCTGAGAAAGCTTCCTGGAAGAGCAGAATAGGAGAGAGGAAAATCTGATAACTGTGAAGGATGAGTAGAATAAGAATCGAGAATCATCCATTTAACATCCCATTAATTATCCATTAACAGCCTCCTTTGTTGTTGGGGACTGGGAAGACAAAAATGAAAACAGATGAACCCCACACTCTCAAAGACTTTAGGGTCAAGAGTCAACAACCATTCTTTGAGACCTGTATCCAGTGTAGTTGCGGGTGGGTGAAAGGGAGAGGAAGAAAGCAAAGTGAAGGATTTGTTGGAGAATCAATCAATCAACTGAAATGTATTAGGCACTAAAGTCTCTTTCAGCTGTATAGCCCAGATCCTGGGATTCTTTTACCTACATTTCTGGATTAGTTGGTTGGTTGGTTGTTGTCCTGCATTTTTGAAGAGGACCAAAATGACATCATCATGGCAAAGTGAAGTTTCATGGCTTCTGACCGCGGCTGATCAGACCAATATGCTCAGAATGTTCTACCACAGGTTGGGCACAGATAGTCCCTGTGAATATTTGGGGTGGACACTCCAAATTTGTTTATCCTGCATTTACTTTGTGCTGTCTCAATTCTATTTTGCTCAAAGAGCACAGCATCCTTTCTGATGTGGGTAGGCCAAGTTGTGCAGTCCTGTGCCGGTGTCTCCTATGTTGCACAGTCAAATCCAAAGTTCTTGAGAGAGAACTTGAGAGTGTCCTTGCATCGCTTCTTCTGACCATGATGTGATCGCTACACACAGATATGTGGTTCTGGATAGGAACCTTACAAACATGGAGAGGAACCTTACAAAAACCCTCTAAAGCAGTCAGGTTGAGGATTCTGTTTATTTGTACAGATGAGGAAACTGAGGCTGGGAAAAAAAACTGATTGCTCAAAGTCACAGAACTAAATCAGGAGCAGGGCTGTGACCTGTAGCCTCCCATAAAAATCTTTACATTATCCGTTCAAGCAGCGACCTGGTCTTCATTATCTTGGGAATGTGAGAAAGGGCACGCTCAGAGACGTTTAGAGACTAAACCAGCGTCACACAGCACACCCTAGGGAGGGGCTCATGGAACATCGCAGATCGTTCAACGAGCATTCAAGGGCTCCTTTTCCGGGTTAGTCTCCGTGGAGAGATGTAGCCCATCCTTAGGGTTACTCGTCGCTCCCCAACAGTCCGACCATGGCCCGGTCTAAACGTCACATCTCAAAGCTGCACTACTGATTCCGGTGACTCCTCCAACCCAGGGGGCGAGCGAGAGCTCTCATTGCCCTTCTGTCCCTCCGCTCCCCATCTCTCTATGCCGGAAGTTTAACCACTCTTTCCAAAACACAACAGCATCTCGGTGGTGGGGAGGGAATGGAGCCGAGCAAAAGAAGGGGGTGGATTTCTCGGGGTCCAATCTCAGAAAGAGATGAACGGCAAGGAAAGAAGGATCTTCCACTCCGAGAAGGAATCAAACATCATGCATAGTATAGTTATAATCAATTATTGAAGAAGCCTTTTCTGACGTTTAGGCGAAATAGAGATACGCGCCACTCCTTCAACCCCTCCCCCTGGGAAGAGAGCGAATGATGGAACAGGCCGAACTCAGACCTCTGACTCTGGGGGCGGATGGTAGAGTCCTCAGGCTCCTCCCCCCAGGGCAGTGGATGGTCTCGTCCAGAGCGGTGAGTGCGGTTCTTGGGCCTAGGCTGACGGGGGTTCTGCTGCCCCTGACCCCAAGCTCAGTGCGCCTGCGCCGCTCCCCAGGTGCGGGGGTGCCCCGCGTGGTGGGACCCCCGGGCCGAGCCGGGCCGGACGGGGCCCGGGAGGGGGGGCTTCGGGCCACGGGCGGGTGTCTGGGCTCCAGCGAGAGGGCCGAGGAGCGGCCAGACCCCGCAGCCACCCCGCCGGCGTCCCTCTGTGTGCGGGGCCCACCGACCCGTGGCGAGCCCTCTTGCGGTGCGCGGTCTCCCCGCCGGTCCCGCCCGCGCTTTAGAGGAGGGCGCCCGGGGCCGAGGATGCACCGGCGAGGCTGAGGTGCCTTCACCCGCCGCCCCAACAGCCCCTGCTCGGACGTCCGGGACGAGGTAGGGAGGGCCCCCCGAATCCAGCCTTGGGGGCCACCCGCAGCGGCAGCGCCCCGAGACGGTGCAAGGTCCGACCGAGACCCCGGGCCGGCGCCGGGTCTCGGCTTCTTCGTCTGTGAAACGGGAGGGCGTCGGGCTCCCCGCCCTGACGTGACCGCTCCCAGCTCGGCCTCCGCCGTCACGCGCTGATTTTATGCCTCCTGAATATGAGCACAATGTTTATGTCACCACCATTTGTGGTCGCGAACACGCGCCGGCACTTTATGGCTTAGCACGGGGCCTGGCACACAGTAGGAGCCTAATCAATGTTCGTTGAATTGAATTCTGGTAGCCAGCCCCCAAGCATTTACCTTGGCGGGGAGGTCGTACCTGGTTTCCAAGTAGATTCTCCTGGGCTGTCCAACAGCCGTGGGGATGATGTCGGGGTCCCGTGTTGCACTCATCCCAAGCTCTGCAAACTGACGTTGTCCTCTTCTGGTGGGGACACCTGAAGGGGGCTGACCCGAGAGCCTGTATTTGGCTTGAATTTGGAGCAGGACCTCACTGGATCATCTGTCACCTCTTGATTTTGCAGATGAGGAAACTGAGGCCCTAGGGAGACTGACTGGCCCAAAGTCCTCCTGCTAGTAAATATGAGAGGGGTACTCACTCAGATCCTCTGCTTGCAGAGCAGGATTTATTTCTACTATACTGTGATCCTCTTAGGCACTCACACGGTAATTGGTGCCCTGGAGGAAGCCTTGTTTTCCAACAGTTAATGGTTGCCCCTTGGCTGTTTTTGCCCCCATCTTTCTTTGAGTCCCAGTCTCAACCAGGTAGGAAGTGCATCAACTACTCTTGGTTGCAATTCAGCTGCTCATCACAGCATGGAATCTTTGTCCCATTCTGGGCTGTTTTATTTTGCCTCTCTTTAGGCAGTCTGGGTCTCGCTACACCCTTCATTCCTTTCTGGAAGGCTCACCATATTAGTGCTGGGCTTAATTCAGACACCTAATTTGGCTTAGCCTACTTCAGCTAAGCACTTCTGAACTCAAGAGACCCCATATCGCCCCCTCTCACCGTTTGAGGTGTCCTTGGCTGGTCAGATCCTGGAGAGCCCAGTCTGAGCCCAGGTGGTCCCATACCTTTATTGGGAATGCTAGTCCTGGGCAATTTCACTTTTTAATCCCTTCTCCTCTTTATAGAGAGCAGTGGAGAGAGGGAGAGAGAGAGTGTCCCTTTCTGGCAGAAGTATAGAGCTTTGTTTAGAAGGAGGCTCAGAATGAAAAGCCTCTGTGAATTTTCATTCATCTGTTAGGAAAGATGAGTTGGCTGAAGAGAAAGGAGTAGTTTTTCTGGAGGGTATAATACTGGGAGGAAATGAAGATGCAGGAGGTTAAAACAGAAGTGGGGTTGGTGAGAGGAATGTCCTTGGAGACTGTCTCTAAGTCTGGGTTTGACCCATGAAATCAAACCTCCTGATTGGTTGCTGAGCAAGAGAAAGAGTCGATCAATGCAATAGTTGAGAAAGATGACTCTGACAAGCTCTCTAGCATGCAAGGGAAGGTTCAACAGCCTGTTTTACTGTGTGTCTTGTGGGAGGTGATCAGCACTTGACCGAGGGCCACAGCAGTGACTGTGGAACTTCTGGGTTGTGACTAAAACATTTATAGTGTGTCTTAGATGGTTGTGGGGCAGTGTAAATTCTTCCACTAAAGCCAGAGGGGTTTGAATGACATATGGTCAGACAGGGTAAGGCATTAGATCAGTTTGAAAATGTAAAGAGATTCAAGAAAGGTTCAGAGTTTAGATAAATTTAAAGATGAGTAATCTAGAATTGGGCCACTGAGGGAAAAGAGGATGGAGAACATCATGATATCCCTGACCTTTGAGGCAACCCATTCCCTCAGTCCAGACCAACTTCACTAGTGCTTTGGCTAACCTTGAGGGATGCTTTAGGAAGACTGGGGGGGGATGGAGGAGTTCCAAATTGGAGTGGAGAGAGAGGATTTAGAGAAGAGCACTTCTGATTGGTGAAGCTCAATCATCCTGTTTTGGGAAAAGATTTAGGAGATCCCAGGGCACGACTTGGGAGAAGAGCTAAAAGGAGGAAGGAAATTCATTCATCAAGTCATTTTGGGGTGCCTGCTATGGAGGGATATTGGGGGAGGTAGTAGAAAGGGGAAGGAGCACAGATCACAGGGTCTGAATTCAAATCCCGTTTATTACCTGTTTGACTCTAAGCCTGCCACTTAGCACTTCAGGGCCCCAGCTTTTTCTATTGTTAATGAAGGTTTGACTAGGTATATTATAAGGTTTCTTCCAACTCTCCTGAGCTAGAAAAGGTACTGAGAATAAGAGACAAAAATGAGACAGTCCTTGAACTTGGAGCTCAGATTCTAAAGAGAGAAGAATAGGTGCCTTCCACAGGTGCAAGATGGCCTCTGCAAAGGCTGGGAGGTGGGAAATGGATTGTCCTGTACTGGAAAAAGGAGGTAGGGCAAGTTTGGCTGGTGGGGGTATGACAGGTGAGGGAGGAGGAAGAGTTGAGGATGGCTAGAAGACTGGTGGTGCCCTTGACAGAAACAGAAGTTAGAGAAATGTGCATGAAGGAGAGAGGAGAAGGAATTCTGATTTTTCTTGTGTACACATCAAGCATGAGATGCCTACAGTGTGATGTCCAGCAGGTAGTTGTGTGATGTTGGCACTGAAGCTAAGGAGAGTGGGCCGGATAGGAGCAGGTTTGTTTTATTATTTGTCACTGTGTCCCCATCAGCAAGCATAGGGCTTTACACATAGCAGATTCTTAATAAAATGTTTGCTGATTACTTACCTGGGTAGAATTGACTCCATGGGGGCTGATAGGATCACCAAGAGAGGATTGTAGAGAGAAAAAAGACAAAGATAGAGGTCAGAGCCTTGATGGACATTAACGTTTAGAGGGCACTGTGTGGATGATGAGAGCAGGAGGAGGAGAACTTGGAATGAACAGTGCTGGAAAAAGCCAGGGTAGAGCTGAGTATCCAGGAGGAGGGCTTAGGTAGTTAGGCAAAGTTATTAAGGACCTACTCTTTCCTGTGTATTCGTTACTATGGATAAAAAGATAAACTTGAGAAAAGTCCTGCCCTCTGGGAGCTTAAGTTCGGGAGATGACATAAATATATATATACAAAATAGAGGTTAATTGGGAAGGAAGTGGGAGACCCAGCCTGGGAGTGAATCAGAAATGATTTCTTGTAGAAGGTGGTATTCGAACTGAGCTTTGAGATGGGAGGGAAAGGAATTCCACCTGTGAGAATCAGTAAGGCCCCTTTGACTGCACTCTAGAGTGCATGAAGGGTGCCTTGGGCCAGGCTAGGAAGATTCTTAAATACTAAACAGAAGAATTTGTATTTCAATCTTGAGGTAATATGGAGGCATTTTGTGTGTGTGTGTGTGTGTGTGTGTGTGTGTGTGGTGCTTCAGGAAAATCATTTTGTCTTTTTGGAAGGGGAAGAAACTTGAAGTAGTGAGACTAGTTGGGATATTTCCATAGTCCAAGTAAGAGAAGATAAGGGCCAGAACTAGGATGTCCACTATGTGAGGAGAGAAAAGGGGACAGATGTTGTGGAAGTAGAAATAGTAAGACTTGGCAGCTGATAGTGTGAGGTAAGGAAAAGTAAGGAGCTCAGGAGGGCACCAGGTTTCCATTCTTATCTCTGAAATGCCCAGTGTCAGCTGGTGATATGGGACAGGAGAAATAGAGCTTATGAGAGAGCCTAAGGGGGGTGAGTGTGTGTGTGTGTGTGTGTGTGTGTGTGTGTGTGTGTGTGTGAAAAGTGGCCAGGCAAAGCCCTTGGGGATACCAATGGAGAGGTCCACAGGATCAAGAATATGAGGATTTACAGATGAAGAAAGTTCTTAGTAACCATGGAATGAGCCATTTCGGTTAAATTCTGAGGTCAGAAGTTCGATTGGGATGGATTTAAAAGTTAGTGAAAAAGAAGGAGTTTGGCTGTCCAGAGGAGGAAATATAGGTCAGTAGTTGGAGGGCATGATCGGGTCAAGTGAAGGCATTTTAAAGATGGAGGATACTTGGACATGTTTATAGGGACCAAGGAAGGTAGTTAGGGATAGATTGAAGATAAGAGGAGGGTGACTGAAATAGAGGTGGAATCAAGGGCACAAGTAGAGGGGATGGCCTTGGTGAGGGCCACCCTCCTCCAGAGACTGGAGCAAAAAATGAAAAATTTGAGGGCATTTTCAGTGGAGTACTGGGGAGAGGCAGGTCATCATAAATGGCTTATAGTTTTTCAGGAAAATTTTAAGCCATGCTTTCTACTGAGAGCCAGGACAAAAGTTAGGAATGGGAGACCTGAAAGAAAAGATGGTTTGGAAAATTCACTATGGACAGTTGGCTATAAAATCAGTCAGGGAAAAATAAAAGGATTTCTAGACCTCCATGAGTGCTGAGTAGTGAGCTCAGTCAGCATGGTATGTGACTTCTTTCATTATGTGGGAGACTGATGGGAGAGAAGAGAAGGTGATGTGGATATGGGAGGCAAGGAGGCACCCAGGAAAATCTTGGGGGAAGATGTTTGAAATCCTGGGTGAGAAATTGACATTTGCAGATATTTGTCATCATTCATTCAGCAAATGTTAAGTTCCAGTTCTTTGTAGTGAATTGGGGGAAGATATTTAAGACATGGTCCCTACCCCTAAGGATTATAGATTTTATAGGAGTGAGTGCTGGAAAGGATGGCAGAAACAATCCTATCTTTCCTCCTTATTTTATTCCCGATGAACTTGGACCTACCCTGGGTGGATCAGTGATTTGCCCAAGCCACTTGGGCCGCAAGGTCAGACAGGTATATTGGATTTGAATTCATATCTTCTGATTCCATAGTGCTGCAATGCTTGGATTGAGGAGACTGGTTTCTTAGTGGAAGTTTAGGGACCAGGGGAGCATAGGCTTTCCTCTTATTTGGCCACTGAGTTGAGGATGACAAAGCTGAGGGAGCAGTGGAAGGGAAGAAGCTGCCTGGGCCCAGGCCCATGCATCTGGGACTGGGGAAGCAACTGTTCTGGGGTCACCCTGGCCATGCACTTCCCAAGCCATGGATGTGGAACTGAATGACCACGAAACAAAGACTCAGACTGACGAGAAGTTAGTGGCAGGAGGAATTAGGAGACCCACTGCCTCTCTTCCTCCCATCTCCTGAAGGATCGTTAGTCAGTCATAACTCAGAAATGTCTACTGAGGGCTTGCTTTATGCAAAATCAGTGTTACAGGAGCCCCAGAGGGTGGTGGAGATATGGGAGAGGAACAAACCTATGCCAGGGGCACTAGTGACTGGAAAAGGAGGGGGTTGCTCCTGTGGCAAGAATAAAAGACAAAATGTGGGCACCCAAGTTCTTCTTTTGGTGGCCTCGGGATAGTAAAAGAAGGCTTCTAGTCTTCTAGGAGTGGCTCCTCTGAGGATGAGTTTTGGGGGTGAGCCTGGTCCAGAAAGAGTGCAGTTTAATTTGGCTTTGTAGCATTTGGGGGATGCCAACGTGGATGGGGGCCCTGACTTCCTTCTACCTCAGCTCCTTTGCTATCCATGAGAAGCCTGTCTTCATCCTTCCAGCTGTCCTCGTGTTTTATAGACACTCTCCTGTTCTACTGAATCCCCGTGGAGATTGTAAGAGACTAGGGCAGCTAGGTGGTGCAGTGGATAAAATACAAGGCCTGGAGTCAGGAAGACTCCTCTTCTTGAATTCAGATCTGGCCTCAGACACTTAACTAGCTATGTGACCCTGGGAAAGTCACTTAACCCAGCCTGCCTGAGTTCTTCATCTGTAAAATAACCTGAAGAAGGAAATAGCAGACTACTGCAGTATCTTTGCAAGAAAATCCCAAATGGGGTCACGGAGAGTTGGACATGACTGAACAGTAAGAGGGGGTGTGACTGCCTTGCGTTTCTGCCGTATCTCTAGGGGCTTGCATAGCACCTTTCCTTCAACGTAGTAGGGGCTTAATAAACACATGTTAGTTTGGATTGGATCCATTTAAATGTGTACGTAGTATGTATATGTGGGTCACTATGCTTGAGGGGGTGAAGAAAGACTCTCTCCAAGTTGGAGAGGCAAGACATTGACACAGAAAGAAATAACCTATGTTGCATGGGGACTGATTAGTGGCAAAGTGAGATGCAGACAGTGAGGGCCACAGCCCTGAGTGAATGGGTGGGGAAGGAGGGGGTCTGTGGGCAGCATCAGGAGGAGCTGTGTCAGCTCAGAGTTCTCACTGTGTCTGACTGTGCCTTTCCCCACAGAGCCAGCCAGCCCCCTGCCAGGTTGGTGGGAGTAGCCAGCGGCTGGGGGATGAACTGCCGGGCCGAGGTCCTGGAGGTGTCCGTGGAGGGGCGGCAGGTGGAGGAGGCCCTGTTGGCTGTGCTGCATACCGTGCTTCTGCACCGAAGCACTGGCAAGTTCCACTACAAGAAGGAGGGCACCTACTCCATCGGTACTGTGGGCACCCAGGACATTGACTGTGACTTCATCGACTTCACCTACGTGCGTGTCTCCTCTGAGGAGCTGGACCGGGCCCTGCGCAAGGTTGTTGGGGAGTTCAAGGTGGGACAGCAGCCGGAAAGATGGGCTTTCCCTCTGTGTCTTCGCAGCTGTCCATGTCATCACTTGTCCATTTGGGTTCTGATATTTGGGCTGGTACCACCTTTTTCTGTCCAACAGAGACCCATCTCTATCCACTGACATTCCTCATATTGATAGCATCTTGTAGGTTCCTTGTACCAAGTCCTTCACTTTCCTCTTCCTTTGGAGTTTGTTTCCCAAGC
Source organism: Potorous gilbertii (assembly GCA_028658325.1). Lineage (NCBI taxonomy): Eukaryota > Metazoa > Chordata > Mammalia > Diprotodontia > Potoroidae > Potorous > Potorous gilbertii. The sequence goes on from CM053770.1 coordinate 180,052,801, forward strand.
TGAACTTCTTGTTCTTTAAAACTCACAGCTAAGGGCAGCTAGGTGCCACAGTGAATAGAGCACCGGCCCTGGAGTCACGATGGATCTGAGTTCAAATCTGGCCTCAGAAACTTATTAACTCTGTGACCCTGGGCAAGTTACTTAACCCTGATAACCTCAAAATAAACCTAAACCCAAAACAGCAAATAAAAAATCCAAAAAACTCCCCATATCTAGGAAAGAAGAATGCAGAATGAATCTCTTCATTTTTAAGATGGGAAGATATGGCCCATAGGGGTCATATGATTGCCTCTGTCACCCAGGGTTTCAGAGTTGGAGCCACAGTGGGAGCCATAGGCTATTGATCTTGCTGCTTAATTCCATTTCCTGGGCTATTGGACTCTCACAAACAATCCCAAGGGTACGTTTACTTGGCCCTTTGGCTTCCTCCTTTATTCTTTCTTAACATTCCTGATCCCCAAGGCTTGGTGGGTTAAGAGATGGGAGTCACTGTCCCGAATCCCTTCTCTAGCTGCTGCTACCATCTCTTGGTGACAAGTTGAACACTGTCCCTTTCCTCCTGCTACATACCATGCCACAGGAGTGGGCTTCATAAGGGAAAAGAACAGTTTCCAGGCATACCAAGAATAGGGCTGTAAGGAATTGAAAGGACATTGAAAAGAATGTCACCTGAGAGTTACAGAACCCTTGTCAGTTTGGAAAGTACTGTCCCTACCACAGCCCAGTCCAAGGTTTGTCAACCTAAGGTCAGAGAGAGGAAGCAGCTCCTCAGTGATCCTAGAGCCACATTGGAACTCAGGTGTCCTGACTTGTTAAGTCCTTTGACACTGCCAGACCTGAATGATTCCTTTGGCCAGGGCTCTTCTCTGACCTCAGACATCTTTACCCAAAAGCTTCCAGATTTGAAATTTGGATGTTTTTGGATTTAGCATCATTGGATTCTTTGATAGGATCATCTTGTCACCTGACAGGTGAGAAACCTAAGTCTGAGAGAGATTAATGTCTCATTCAAGGTCAGAGAGCAAGGAAATAATAGAGGTGGGATTGAAACTCAAGTCCTTTGACTCCTTGGGCGACTAGTGGCACAATGAATAGAGCACCAGGCCTGGAGCCAGGAAGACCTGAGTTCAAATTTGGCCTCAGATACTTACTTGCTGTGTGACCCTGGGCAGGTCTTTTAAACTCCATTTGCCTTAATTCACTGGAGAAGTAAATTGCAAACCACTCCAGTATCTTTGCCAAGAAAGCCCAAATGGGGTCACAAAGAGTCAGATATGACTGAATGACAACTGCTTTTTGCTCCAAATGCAGAATTTTTACCACCACACCCCATTTATGGTCCCAGAGTCATGCTCAGCCAGCCAACCAAGAACCTTTTGCCGCTGATGAGCTCTGGGTACTCTTCCAGCTATAACATCATTATTAAGAAACCAATTCTTCCTCTAAAGGGGGAGAGAAAAATGGAGTCATGAAGCATATGATATTATACCACTTGGGTAGGGATGGAAGTGCAAGAATAATTCAGTTGGACAACCGGTTCATCCCTAGGGAGGTGCCTAAGACATTTCCTTTCGTTTCACTCTGATTATCAGGGCTGTATCTATTTGACCTGCTCCCTGCTTTGTCTATAAGGCTTAATCATGTAGATGCCCTTCTTAGAGAGGGAGAATCAGTAGGGCTAAGGAGAAAGTGAAAAAGGCTGACGTGCATGCTGGAATGGAGGAGAGTTTGACAGTCCAAATGAGTTAGTTTGATTTTATATCCAAAGACCTGGAGCCTGTTGGGATGTACTCACACAAACCAAATGGATTGGACTTTATGGGTAGCCCTGGTCATAAAATGTCTAGGAATTTAGGCCACAGCCCCCTTGGCTCCCCTAGTAAAAGGCAGATCACTTTACAAATGATCAACCAACTGTTGAGATTCCTGTATAAAGAGATAGGCCACAGCATTCCCCATTAACCCATCCCTTCCTCTCAGTACATCTGGGTAGATGCATTAAGCCTGATGCATTAACGATGGTAGACCCCTATTAGGGCATTTACATCTATTCCCTGAGGTATGATTTAGGATGTGAAGCCTTCTTGGTCAGTAAGTGCCTCACTCAAGAATGTGGTTTAGGATCTTTGGCCATCCAGGCAAAGGAGCCCAGGGTGGGGGGGGTCACTCAGACACCACAGTGCTGTGTCAGAGAAATTCCTAGAGCAGGTGGTCCCAGATGGCTTTCCTGTGGAGAACAAGGAGGTGGTGCCAGGATGGCACCTGTAACTCATGTCTTAAGTGTTTCTGTCTCAGGGGCCTTCTAAAATGACCTTTTTAGAACAGTGGATTTGGAATCCAGGGACCTGGGTTTGAATCCCAGCTTTGCTAATTGATAATTGTGACTTTGAACCAATTACTTGATCTCTCTTGGCTTCAGTTCCATCTCCTGAAAATTGAGGCCTCTTGGATTAAATGGATATCCAAAATCTCTTTCAGCTTTAAAACCCTACAGCCTAGGCTAGGCTAAGGAATTTAAAATGTATCTTGCAGCCAAAGAAGAAATTACTAAGTAAAGGTGGTCTTTGAAGAAAAGGGACAAAAAAGACTTGGGAAAACTCTTAGTATTGCCTGGGGAGCTAGGGAGGATGAGGAATCAAGGAGAGGCCCTATTAGAGTAGGGGAGAGCAGGCTGTGCTTTGAGCTGTCAGTTTGGTATTAGTATCAGAATAGACCTCAGTTTCCTTATCTGTAAAATGAAGGGGTTGGACTACACAGCCTTTAGAAATCTAGTCCAACTCTGATATTCTGTGGTTCTCTGGCAGTGGTGGGGTTGGCTGGAGACTCCCACACCCCTCCAACAGAGCTAGCTGATGGGGAATGGGACATCTGCCTGGTCTGTTATAAAACTGTAATTCTTTAGTCTTTCTTTGGGCCTCATTCCTTACTCTTCCAAATAGCTAATGTGGTATACCCAGGAACTTCCTTGGGGCAAGGGTAGAGCTAGTGGGAGCTGCTATCAGAGTCTTTCAGTCTCATCTCTGTAACCTCTGCCTCCCCAGGATGCCCTTCGGAACTCGGGCGGTGATGGACTAGGGCAGATGTCCTTGGAGTTCTACCAGAAGAAGAAGTCACGGTGGCCGTTTTCTGATGAGTGCATCCCATGGGAGGTGTGGACAGTCAAGGTCCACGTGGTGGCTTTGGCCACGGAGCAGGAGCGGCAGATCTGCAGAGAGAAGGTGGGAGAGAAGCTCTGTGAGAAGGTCATCAACATCGTTGAAGTGATGAATCGGCACGAGTACCTGCCCAAGATGCCCACACAGTCTGAAGTGGACAACGTGTTTGACACGGGGCTTCGGGATGTGCAGCCCTACCTCTACAAGATCTCCTTCCAGATCACAGATGCCTTGGGTACTTCGGTCACCACCACCATGCGGAGGCTCATTAAGGACACGTTGGCCCTCTAGCTTCAAAGAGCCAGACCAAGAGAGAGGACTGGGTGGGAGACTAACTCTCGGTAGCCTTTTGAGGGGCTGTGTGAGCCTCAGAAACGGGGCAACTGCATTCTTTCTCTCTTTGGGGACTTGAATGGGCAAGTTGCATGTAGTGGGGAGCCTGATCCATGTTCCTGGGGGATATTTGGAAGGGGCTGTGACAAAAACCTGGGGTTATGGTATTTGGGCCGATCAGAGTAGAAGTCAGGTCTCCTGGTCAAACTTTCTGGGAGCAACCTGTTACCCTCAGGCCCTCCTTCCCTCCTCAGATTATTTCTTGAATTGAAACTCCCCTCCTCCTCCTTTTTTTTGCTGACAGCAAAGGCTCTCCTCCTGTCCCTCTCAAATGTTGAAGGTATGTTCATCTTCAAGTCCTTACTTAGGACACTATTACTATCTTTCCAAGACCCTGGTGTGGGAGTTCCCTTTCCCCTCTTCTTCCTCTTCTGTACAGAAAACATACTAAGGAATAGTGAATAAAAGTTGGAAATGTGAGTTTTGGGGTGACCTACCCCCTCCTCAGTCCTGTGCCCTGTGTTCTGTCCTGATACTTGGGTAGAAGTATTCAACCCTAAGATACAGACTTTATCTGAGGCAGGGGGCGGCTCCTGCCCTGTAGCTTTCTTTGCCTTACCCCCTTTGGTCCCAAGGCTGGGCTGGGCTCTGGGAGTAACTGGGAGTGTGTGTGGCCTAAGACTTGGGGGAGTAGGGAATCTCTTTGTGTTTTCCTGAGATCTGCCAGGACTCAGCTCCTCGACCAGCCTTATGGGGACTGGAAGGATAGGATGGCTCTGATTCCTCTAGGAGTTTGAGGGCTGACCCACAACATTGCCCTCAGCACAGATTAGCTGGATTGCAGCAGTCTGCACTTGCTACCTCTTTGCCTGTAATTACTTGGGGACATGTTGAATGGAACTTGATGACCCCCAAGCTTCTTTTCAAATGTAAATCTATATTTTAATGATGATGATATGCCTTGGTCCTTTACAGAGAGACTGAAGGAGAGGACTGGGAGGGAGACTAAGGCTTGGTAGCATTTTGAGGGGCTTTATGGGCCTCAGAAACAGGGCATCTGAATTCTTTCTCTCCTTGGGAACGTGAATGGGCAAGGTGCATGTAGTGGGAAGCCTGCTCTACCTTCCTGGGGGGTATTTGGAAGGGACTGTGATAAAAATCAGAGTTATGAGAGAGAGATAATGAATGTACATATGTGTCAACACCAAATCTCCCTGACCAAGCAGTTAGACCTGGAGCAGGCCTCCCTGTGCTTCAGCCCTCCCCACTTGCTGAACAAGTGCTCAGCCACTTAGACTGACCAACCAAACTCAAAAGACCAAGTCTCTAAAAAAGGACCATGTTGCCTTCACCCACATCCACAGCCTTGGATCTTGTTACCTTTAAGATCCTTTTTGCAAAATGTCTGTTGGTCTGAATGGACATTTGGTGAAAAAGTGTGGATGGATTTGTAGCAAGACCCCCCGCCCCTAATGGGAAAAACAACTTCAGATGCCATCCTACCAGAAATGGATTTGTAGTGTTGAAAGTTGGTGATTTTCTGACTCTTTTCCTGTGCCTTTTTCACCTTTTTGGCCTTCAGTTTAGGATTATAGATTAGAGTCCTGTTAGATCATTGACACACAGGCCTCTCTCACTTTAAAAATCTGAGAAACTGAGGTCGGGAAAAGTTAAGCACCTTGTCAGTTAAGGATCTCTGGTTCTAAACCCAACACACTTCCCACTCTAGGCTGCACCTACATTTGAGTGACTGGGACCTCTCTCCTGGAGGGAAAGATTGATAGGGTGAGAATTTTGAAGGGAGACTTCTGGTAAAGGAAAGTCCTGGAAGTGAGGAGAGTTGCATTTGAATTTAGGGTCTTTAATTTACTACCTGTGGGGCTCATCATTATAGCCAAGGTGACAGGGATCTTTAGCTCATGTCCCTTTAGGGGACATCAAAACCCCCTATTTGGGGGATTTGAAAGTGGCCTGGCCAGGGCAGAAGGTGCCTGTGGAGGAATGATTTCTTTCTGTCTGTTAATCAACGTCCTCGGAGTGTAAGTGAGCTGGGAGTGGGCCCAGGAGAGCCGGAATGGTTCCGCCCTTCTCCTCTCGCCCCTCCCCACTCACCCGCATTGGGCAGCTCTTGCACACATCTGGCTTTCCTTGCACATCTGCTGGCCGTGGGGATGAACGGTTCTGAGCCTGGGGAAGCTGTCCCGGGCTCTTGCTGTAATGTGTCGGGGCTGCCCCCAGGGGTGGGGCTGGATCCTGGGGCTGGGGGCCTCCCAGGGGCTCGGGTGCTGCAGGCTGCGGTGCTGGGAGTGCTCTCCCTGCTTGTGCTGTGTGGGGTTCTCTTCCTGGGTGGGAGCCTGCTCCTCCGGGCAGAGAGCCTGGCGGGTCAGTTAGCTCGGGAGCGGCGCCCGTCCCGGGAGGACGACTGGGGGTGCGGCGGCACCGGCCACTGCTCTTAAAGCTCTGGCAACTGCTGCCTGACCCCTGGGACTTCGACCTGGCTGCCCCGCTCCTGTGGCACGACCCTGGGGACCCGGGGACACAGCGCCCTCGAGTCTCCGGAAGAGACGCCCTCTGGATCCTTCCACACAACGCAGACTCTGCTCTGGACTCAGCTGAGACCCAGGTATCTGGAACTCCAACATGTGTACGGGCCAGCACTAAACCCTTTCAGCCCTAAAGGCCAGAGGGCTCGCCCCTGCAAAGGTGAGAGCTCCGCAATAGAAGATAGCCACTATAGAGTCTGGAGGTGGTCCAGGTATCTTAGAGGCAAGGGAGACAGGCCCGGGGAAGGGAAGAGGAGTGGGAAGGGTCTTGAAGCGATCTTCCCCTCACCCCCCACCAAAACCCAAAACTGTCCAAAGGCCTCAGGCTAGCTGGGACAATTGGTTTCTTCCTTTTTCCGTTGGTTCTGATGTTGAGACCCTGTGGGCTGTGGGGCCTGAGGTCTGGACCTGCTAGGTCCAGAGGAGAGGCTAGGCTAGATGATTTCCTCCAATGTCAGACCATGAGCTTGGGGTTTCAGAAGGCCCCAGAGAAAAACATGTCTACTCTCCCTCTGCTCCCCTCCCATTCCTCCAGAATAATTAAAACTAAATTTACTGAATAATTATTATGTTAAGATACAGTGGTGGGCCCTGACCTACTGGGACTTAAGATCAAACTAGGAACCCTGTCTCCCCAGGCTACCCTTCACCCCAGACTTTTCTGCCTCAGTCCCTGTACTACCCAGTGGGTAAACAGCCCTGGCCTTGACCTTTCATAGCAATCCTACCCCCGCTTTTCCATTCTCCAGGTTCTCAGGAGTTGAAGAGTATACGCCAAAACACAGTCCTCTAAGCTTTCAAAAAGCACTCCTTCAGAAACACAGACCATGGACTGAAGAGCAAACTTTGATTTCCCTCTGGAGGCTGGAACCATTGGACATTCTTGTGGCCTCAATTTACCAGCCTTTAAAATGGAGCAGTTGGATCAGATGATCTTTAACCTCTTCTGAGTCTATGATTGTAAAAAGATTTGAGGAGAAGGAGCCAAAGGCCTGAATAAACATTAAGAAGGCACCCCAGCTCTGAATCCTGGAGAATGGGTGGTCTTATTAAAGTTAGAGTGATGCCTTTCCTCCCAAACATCCAGATTGGTACTGGGGAGGAGAGGACACAAGTCTGCCTTGGAAGTATGCTAACCTAAGGAGCTGGGAAGCTGAAAAGTTCCAGCTGTGGTGTCTCACGCTTCATCTCTGTCTCTTGGGTCTTTCTTGATGTCCCAGTGACTGCTTCCAGCTGGAAGGGGATGTTTGGAGCTGGGGAGTTGGAGAAGGGTTCTGTGGACCTAAGAGAGGCCCAAGTCTATTTCCCTGCATCCTTGATTTCAATCAACCTTAGACCAAAGACACTGGCACTCTCCTTTCACCCCTCGGGGCGGGCAGAACCATTGTCTCTGATTAGGCAAGGACGCTGCTGGGCAGGAGTCTGGAGGAGAGTGATTTAATGATTGGGCCATCACTCTTTCTCCTCTTCTTTGTTCTGTTGAAAGGATCTCAAAGCACTTAACCCAGATTTGCTTTTCTAGACAGTTAGCAGCCTCTGGTCTTGCCTGTCCCAGGGCTGAGAACTGAATCATGCTCCTAGGATTTTGAAAGTTTTTCACCTTTCCATTTAGCAACCAGTCCTTAACCAAGGCCCCAGGTTCTTAGCCAATCCCGATTATTGAAAGATTCCAGCTCAGAGGCTTAATGGGGGCACAGTTGGGCAAGAAGACACATAAACCCTCCCCCCGCATCTGAGGCTGGGGAGAAGGAAGGAAGGAAGTTGAGGTGGGGGACTTGGAGGGTGAGTGAGAAAGGAGATGGGGATCAATACTGGAGTGTGGGGGTGGGTGGGTGGGATCATGGAGGAGCTTTGCAAGCAAGAGCAGCTGTTAAGTCTTGATCTTCCTCAGAATAAATTAGGTTTATTTGTGTGTGACATTTTCCAGCTAATCCTTGTTTTGTTAATCAATTCTACTTTTGAGATGCTTTCCATCACTCTGGGGAAGAAGCAGACCATTTCCCCCCCCCTTCTCCCCATGTTCATTCCGTTCCATTTATCAATTACATTAAGTACCCACTGTGTGCTGAACACTGCTGGGTCCTGAAGGGCCATCACAAGTTACTCGAGCTATCATCTCCACTGTCTTGAAATCTTCAGGATTAATAATAAGGGATTTAACCCCAGGAACTGGGATAAACATTTAAATCTATCTATTTGATTAATATATTGTGTCTGTACATCCTCTCACTTTTCATGCAATGGTCCTTGCCTCTTCCTCATGGGATAATTTCCTCTAGTATACTAATTGGTTTCCCCATCTACCATCTCCAGGCTAAAGCAGAGGGAGAATGTGAGTGTTGAGTCTAGGAACAGGGGTGGGCTGGAACTGATCATAGACTTAAAAACCTCCATGAAGCACACAGCTCCAAGAGGTCAGAACAGAGAGCTCAGGGTCACCAGAAGGAATGAGTACTTCCCACCATGACTTAGGGTCATCGAGGACTGGCCAAGCAGAAGGAAGGGCCCCCCAGAGCTCTCCCACCTCCAGTCTCCTGTCACCCAGCCTGCTGTATACCACTTGGGGAGAAGGAATGTGAAGAGAAGTAGAGCTGAGGCAGGGATGGGTGGCCCCAGTTTCTCTATCCAGGCTTTTTTGGCTGCCCATTGTCTGGGTGTGAAGACTAAGGGAGTCTGGGATTGGCTGGGAGGGTGGGTAGCAACCTTCATGTTCTCCCAAGAAAGATAAGGAGGAAGCCTTTGCTGGATAGTCATCACTACAGCCATAAGATGGGGAGGGAAGGAATTAGGAAAAATTGGAAACCCTGACTCTTTTTCCATCCCAACCCGCTAGCCTGGCTGAACTGGACTTGAAATAGATGAAGAAGTGTGGGTGGGGGATCAAAGTTCCCAGCAGGCCAGGGACCCCACTGCTCCAACAGAAGCCATCAGCAAAGGGAAAAGGCAACAACCCAGACTGAGCCCAGACATCCTGGCAGGCAGTCACAATGAGGGACAAGACCCTCAAAAGTACCACTGATGTCGGGAAAATCTGAAACAAAAGGAGAGAAATCGCCCTGTCCGTTTAGCCTACCTGGAAGCATTGGACATGGAAAGAATAAATAGTTCATGTACTTGCTCACAGCAACCCCATGAGGTGGTGCTGGCATTATGTCCATTTTACAGATGTGGAAAATGAATTTAGGAAAAGTGAAAGAAATTGCAAGAAGCAGTTAGATCTAAGACAAGTTTAAAACTCCAAAACGAATGTACTTTCCACTCGGTACCCTGTCCCCTTGCCCATGTTGGACAGGATACACCTTAATGAAACCAAGGTAGGAGCCTGCTTGTGAAGGGGGTCCCGTCCTTTCCTGACCCACAACACAACAGCGAGACAGTCAGGCCCCCTAACCGTCAGCACTTTTCGGCACTTTGGATTTATCTCTGACAAAGTGAGGGAATATTCACAGAATAACAAACATCTTCCAGCCCCTGCCTCTGTCCCCAGGATCCTCCCACCCATTCCTTGGTCTCTCCTCCCACTACTTCCCTTCAAAGATTTCTTTCCATGGTGGTGGTGGGTGGAACTGGCTTCAAGAACCATCTCTTTACTGTCACCATGTGGTTGTTGGTAGTCACCGCAGCGTTTACCCCACTGCCTCCTTTCCCAGGTGGTGACAGGAAAATCCATCAACACTGAAAGTCTAGTCGGGAACCTGCTGAGTGCCTAGTCCTGTATTGAGCTCTGTGGAATGAGAATGAAATTAGCCCAATGTGTGGGGTGCAGTGGGACGGTGGTGGGGTGGGGAGGGTATCAGAGCTCAGCCTAGAGGGAAATAAAACAAGTGGCCACTTATGGCACATCAGGAGTGTGTGTGCGAAATGAAATTTACATTTTCAGATGTTTCATTATAAATGTGCATATTGGAGTGCCAACTCTCTGTGTATCAAAGGGATCTATTTGTTTTGAATAAATTTGCTTAGGATAAGGTGAAGGCTCAAAACCCCTTCCACCCCTAGGGTGAGGAATTGGGAGATCAATTTTGATCTTTGCTGGATTTACTCGAAGATGAAGAATTGTATCAGTGGGATTAAATAATAATCCAGGGATAGGGGTATGTTTGGTGGTAGGTCTTGGGGAAAAGAGAAGGTACTGATTCTAGGGGAGGTATTTGTGGAGATGAGGCCCTTGGGGAAACAAGTTCATGGAAAGACCCCAAGATTTGGAACCATCGGACCTGGCGTTGAATCTTCACTTCCCCTGATTACTAGTAAAAGTCTTTTCCTCTCTCTGGTGTGGAGTGAGATCATTTCTAAGGTTCTTTTTAGCTATAAATCTTGTGATTATCCTCAAGCTGAGGATGTCTCCAATTTTCTCCTGACCTCTGAGGTTAGTATTTTCAGAGAACTCTAGCTAGGGATTCCAATAGTGAGGGAGCTACTTGCCAAAAATCCACCCCACCCAGGCTTTGAAAATCCTCAGCCTGGCTCTATATATACAAGGAGGAAACCCTCTGGATGACAGAGTATCATTCATCCAGCAGAGTCCCAGACTGCGGTCCTTGAGGATTCCTTTGGAATCTAATCCCTTTAACTGCCCTGCGGCATTGCCCATCAGCTCCCTTCCTGGTTCTTTGGGGTGTCCTGATTCCCACAGCTTTCCTGATTTCAGAATCCCCTCCTTCCTTTAAACTGACTGGGAAAAATTAGAATCAAATAAAGTTTCATTAGGGAAAATACAATCTATCAAGACCCTAGGCAAGTCTTTCAGACTCTAAGTTATCGAGATGACAAATTGCATTGGTAGAGGGAATATCTGCATCAGGGAATTCCCTAAACTAGTGAAACCACAGGTTCAACCCCAATTCTATCAACCAATCAATCAGCAATTTTAAACATATATTATATGACTGAGCTGTCCTAGTCTCTAGGGAAACAAAAACAAAGGTGACAGGTGCCTGCCTTCAGGGGCATTGCATTCTTTTGGAGGGGAACATATATATACTCTCATATACAGATTCTCTTTGAAATTGTTGTTGAGTCATGTCCATATCTTTGTGACCCCATTTGGGGTTTTCTTGGCAGATATACTGGAGTGGTTTGCTATTTCCTGCTCCAGCTCATTTTACAGGTGAAGAAATGGAGGCAAACAGGGTTAAATGACTTGCTAAGAATCACACAGCTAATAAGTGTCTGAGGCTGTATTTGAACTCAGGAAGATGTCTTCCTGATTCCAAGACCAATGTTCTCTCCACCTCACTACCTAGCTGTCCGATCCTCTGTTGAAAATAAGATTATGCAATACAATCACAAAGTATAGCCAGTTGCCCTGACCTATGTCTTGCCACTGGATTCCGATGACGCTTAAAGGAGTGGGTGGGGCTGATGACTTTGCACAGCTCTGCCTGGCTCAAATCCAATTCACTTGCAAGTCAAGACATCATCCTCCTGACATCACTGGTTTCCCATTGAGAACAAAGGATGAGCAGCCATAACAATTTTGGGGGGTGGTGTCACCAGCAGTTGGGAGGATGATGCACTTTAATGGTTGTTCTCAGGATCACATGAGTTTGTGTATGCAGAGTGCATCATTAGGAGACTGGCCTTGAACTGAACTTTGAAGAAAACTTGAGATTTTAAGAAGTGGTAAGGATGGAGAGCATTCCACTCAGAGGACCAGGGAGAGGGAGGAAACAGTGTGTACAAAGGCACAGAGATGGGAGATTTAAAATTGTGAGGAATAACAGAAAAGACCAGTTTGGCACAGTGGATAGAATAGTGGGTTTGGAATCAGGAAGACTCATCTACTTGAGTTCAAATCTGGCCTCAGACACTTACTAGCTGTGTGACCCTGCGTAAGTTACTTAACCCTGTTTGCCTCAGTTTCCTCATCTGTAAAATGAGCTGGAGAAGGAAATGGTAAAGTACTCCAGTATCTTTGGCAAGAAAACCCCAAATGGGGTCACAAAGAGTCAGATACTATTGAAATGACTGAGGAAAAACAATAATAAATTCAGCGAAATAACAACCAATAAAAACTTAAAGTGTAACTCAATGTTCCACATCCCTTAGGAGTCTTCCCTCATCTTCTGACTCAGTTATTATTTTTTCTCTCTCAGGCTTAATATGGCACTTGATTTATACCTTTCTGATAATGGCTGGCATTTATATAATTCTTAAAGATTTGCAAACTACATATGTTTTCTCATTTGATTCTCACAAAGACACCAGGAGATGAGTACTACCATTATCCCCATTTGACTGTTGAGGAAGCTGAGACTGAGGTTAAGTGACTTGTCCAGGGTCACACAACTAATAAGTGTCTGAAACTGAATTTGAACTCAGATCTTCCTGACTCCAGGTCCAGCCTTCTGCCCACCTAAGCTGCTTATCAGTTTACCATACTATGCAGTTTATCATACTATACATGCGTGTATGGTATGATTGTGAGCTCATATACATATAGGCAGGGATTGAATGGTGTGCTGCATCCAGTAGGTACTCAATAAATGGTTGTTAAATTGAGTTAAATTTTTAAAAAAGGATTAAAGTTTTGATGGTTAAAATATAAAGCCAGAAAACTGTTCCTTTCTAACTCTGGTCTGAGTATGTTTGCTCTAGGCAACATCTAGTCCCTCTATTTGATTTTTTTCCCTCTCCCTTGGAGGTATCCTAACCTAAAAGGGAACTATTCATTATGCACCTTCTATATGCGCCAGGGATACAGTAATACATTTATTACAAGTATCTAACTAGTGAGGTAGGTGCTATTATTAACCCTATTTTAGAGTTGAGGAAACCAAGGCAGACCGAGGTGAAGTGACTTGCCCAGGGTCACACACTAAGTGTCAGAGGTCGGATATGAACTCAGATCTCCCTCATTTTAGGCTTGGCCCTCATCAACTGGCTGCCTCAGGCAGAGAGAGGAGTACGTGACATCTGGTTAATTTAAGTAGACAATAAATTAAAGGCTCAGTTAAAGACTGATGCCGCCAAGCTGCCTTTCTATGTACAACTTCATTAATTGCTTTACCGAGTGGTCCAGACCCACTGGGCAAAGGGAAATACATACAAATACATGACAGAACTGAGTAGTCATTTCTTTCCTCTGGACGGATGGCCCGGTCCCTCCTTACCTCCTATATAGCTCGTGACTGTCTTTAGCTGAGAGCTGTCCAGCAGCACCTTTTCTGCTGATACTGGGGGGGACCTTCTGGGATCCCCTCCACAGCTTCAGCACTGCAAGGCAGCAGCAGGGCTTTGTAACTGCCAATAGTCCTGTCCAGTATCTCCAAAGTAAGACTCTTTCTTCAGCTCCCTCATTTCCAGCTGTCTTCATAATAGCTATTAGTGAGATGTAGTCTAGTTTTGCAAAAGCAGTTTGCATGCACAATCTCATTTGATCCTGACAACAGCCATGTGAGCTAGTTCCCATTTTGCAGAAGGGAAAACTGAGATGCAAAGGGGTTAAATGACGTTGTCCATAGTTACACAGTTTATGTCACAAGGTGGAATTTGCCCCTCTCCAACACTTTCCACCACACCAAGGTTGTTGGGATCTTCACTGGTTTTTTTGTTGTTGCTAATTTACCCAGCATCCCATGCTCTAAATCTTATGATCTTTGGGCTTCCAGCTCTATAATGGCAGGGACAGTGTCTTGTGGAAACATTATATCTCCTACAGCACAATTCTTTACATATAGTAGGTGCTTAATAAATATTTGTTGAATAAAAGAACTGAACCCCTATATCTCAGCAATTGTCCTGCATGAAAAGGTCAAGTCAATAAGCACAAGCTCTATTAGAGTATAGGGTGAATGAGCCTTTGGTTGGAGGAACCAGAGAGAGCACCTCTCTGTAAGGAATGAGGCCAAGCCAACTGGTCCATTGATGAGAGGGCACAGAGAACTTTTCCTTGACTGCTTCCAAGATGTCTAGCTTCCTGGGACTCAGGAAGACTGACCCCTGTCAGAGGAGTTACCCCATTGTTGTGGTGTATAAAGACAGATATCTCAGAATTATTCCCCCCACTTTTAGCTATTCAGAAAAAATATCAGCTTGCAGCAAAGCAGGGAGGTTGTTGTTGATGATAGTGATAAGTGTGGGAATGGTTGTTGGTGGTGATGATGTTCAAAGTCCCTCTTTCCAGGAACTAGACACTTTGCCTGTTGTACTGACCTAAGTGCCTGGAACAGAGTGGGTGCCTAATAAATACTTGATGATTAATGGAGGCACTGGTATAGGAGAGTTACATGAGGCTGTGTTGGACCTGAAAGGAGAGATACTGAGAGTAGAATTTCCCAGCTCAAGTGATAGTAGTACAAAGGCATTGAGAAAGATATGAAAGGTAGACAGATGTGCCCACTCAGACCAAAAAGTGTGTCTCAGGTTTTGGGATTGTTTTATAGGTCATGCCAAGTTCAAGAATTTCCCAATTCAAGAGTAGAGGGTTTAAACCTTCTAGTGCAGTGATTTTTAATCTTTTTCTGCCATGGCCCCTTTTGGTGAAGACTATGGACCCTGTCCCAATAATGTTTTAAAATGCATAATTAGATCATGAAGAATCAAATATATTGAAATAGTTATCTACATTGTTTAGAGAACAAGTTCATGAACCTCAGGTTAAGATTTCCTGTTTTAGGTGGAGAAGGGGATTTCCTGAGACAGTATATTTCTTTGCAAAAGAAAAACAAGGATTGTCCACATAGTTCCTTAGCAACTAGGTGGTGAGATGGATAGAACAATGGTCAGGAAGATTTAAATTCAAATACTGTCTCAGGCACTTACTAGCTGTATGACCCTGGGCAAGTTGCTTAACTCTGCCTCAGTTTCCACATCTGTAAACTAGGAATAACCATAATATCCACCTTACAGAGTTGTTGTGAGGATTGAATGAGGTAATATTTGTAAAGTATAAATGCTATTAAAGCTCATGATTGGAAATCTCTGCATTCCAGCTTCTTTAAAGTCTCAGATGAAATCCAACCATCTGTAAAAGACATTTTTAGTCCCCCTTAATCACAGTGCCTTCCTTCCGAGATTATCTCCAGCTTATACTCTTAATATATTTTTGTACATAGTTGTTTGCATGTTGTATTTTCTATTAGACTGTGAGCTTCTTGTGGGCAGGGACTGCTTTGTTTTGTTTTTGCCTTTCTTTGTATCCCCAATGCTTAGTGCAGTGCCTGGCACATTGTAAGGGCTTAATAAATTCTTGTTGTTTTGACTTGTGGGAGGGCTAGGGATCCACCATAATGTCAAAGGGGTCACTCTGATGGCAACCCTAAATTCAGTTCCCTTCTGATGGGAGTTGATAGGTTTTACCTGTTCCTCTATCTGTTATATGGATTCCTATCTGTACTCTGTGTCATCTTCATTTCCTCTGGAGTGAAGCTCCCCTTGAGATCTGGGGGACTGTTGCACATATTTGGGGAGACTAAACAAGAACCAAAGATGAGCTACATTTGGAAGTTTTACTGGTGCAAGCAGTGAACCAAAAAGAAAATAAAAATGACTCCATTGTGGTCAGCTCTCAAGTTTGAGCTGAGACTTAATGGTTCCTGGATCATGGTTTACCTGATCTGTTGTAATTCTCATAGACTTCTGGCCATTCAAAGGAACTCACCCAGTTGATAAGATCTCACTATTATGCAGAATCTTCATTAAGGTAAAATTCATAGTCTCATGTCCTCTTTCTTCTAACACCTAGTATATGTGGTTTCCTTCACTGTTACCACATTCCAATGACCTAGAGCTCTTCCAAAAACAACAGATAACAACAACACCCCAACTCCTGGTCCCCAGTTCTTTCCCTTGGGCTAAATAACTGGGTTATTTAAATTATGCTGAGCTGCTTCCTGTAATATCCAAGATAGAGAGATGGAAGGTTCCACCCATCATTAAAATATGGAGCAAAATGCTGGCAGGCTTTAAGGGCAGGGGATTTTAGTCTGGAGGTGATGGAGTGTGGGAAAAGGTTTAGAATTGTCAGCTTAGATCCTGCTGACAAAAACCACCATCTTGGGTTGTATCAAGAAGGATGTATCTTCAAGGAGTTATGGAGAAGTGTACATTTCCCGGAGCACTACCCTTGTCAACAGAGAACACCTTTTTTTCAGGTTTGAGGTCCCATTTGAGTGCAGTGGTGTCTACATTAGTAAGACTGATAGTGAGCTGTAGAGTGTCCAGAGAAGGGAGACCAGATGGTCCAGGGAGAGGAAACCATTCTTATCTGTCCTTCAGCATCAGGTTAAGTTTAGCCTAGAGGCTGGAAGTTCAGGGTGGGGGAAGAGAATGGTGAGATTAACTGTAGAGTAATCTGAAGGGTTTAAATTTGTTCTTCTTGGTTCCAGAGAGAGTAATGGGGGTAAGCTGCATGGAGGCAGATTTCATTCTGTATGAGCTAGGAATGAGAAATAAACCATTTCCAGTATGGCAGGCTGCTCAGGATCTATTTATCCAAACCCTAACTTTGTTACTGACTGGTAGTCTGGTTTTTCCAAATGCCTGTTAGACATCTAGAACCAAGTGTCTTGTAAGCATCTTAAATGTCCCAAACTGAACTCATTATTTTTAGCCCCTAATGCTGCCCCCTACCTTCCCTATTACAGTTGAGGGCAACATCCTCCTAGTCACTTAGGCTTACAATCTAGGTGTCATCCTCCATTTCTCACTCTCCCCAATTGCCAAGTTGTCAGATTATCTTTGTGACATCTCTCGTATATGCCCCCTTCTCTCCTCTGGTTGGTGTAGGTTCTCTTCATCTTACATCAACAGCTTGCCCGCCATGAGTCTCTCCCCATTACAATTCTGCTCATTTGCCAGAGTGATCTTCCTAAAGTGCAAGTCTGACCATGTCAACTCTCTCCCTCTCTTCCCACTCAATAAACTCCAGTGGCTCCCTATCACTTCCAGTATCAAAATAAAATCCTCTGTTTGGCATTCAAAGCCCTTTGAAACCTGCCCTTCATGACCTACCCTTAATAATTCCCCTACTTTTTCAGTCCTTACACCTTTCTCACCTCTGCCCACCAGATAAACTTTCCAGTTCAATGACATTGTCCTTTCTGGACCTAAAAAGAGACACTCCATCTCCCTAATCTTGGCATTTTCACTGTCTGTCCCCTAAACCTGTGATACTTTACCTTCTCATGTCCATCTCTTGGCTTCCTGGACTTCCTTTCATTCCCTGCTAAAAGGAAACAAGAACCCTTCTCAAAGCTACTTAATTCTAGTGCCTTCCCTCTGTGGATGACCTCTCATTTATTTTGTGTGTATACATGTGCATGTATACATATACACCTATATAAGCACATGTGTATACATACATGTACAACACATATGTATCCCACATATACATATATGTGGAGGTATATATATTTATCCAATATATGTAAATTTACTCATCTGCTTATTCATTCATTTAGTTTGTATATCGTTTTTTGCATGCTGTCTTTCCCATTAAGACTGTAAGTTCCTTGAAATAGGGACTGTCCTTTGCCTCTCTTTGTATTCCAAGCTTTCAACACAGAACCTGACACATAGATGGTGCTTAATAAATGTTTATTGACTGACTGAGATGGACTATCCCCTGGCCTACTAAGTGGCTCATAGCTGCCATCTTGTGGATTCTTCCATAATTTCTCAAGACAGCATCATAGAATGCTAGAACTGGAGAAGACCTCTGAGATCATCTGTCTAGCCCATCTGGAGTCATTACCTGTCACCTTGACCTATGTCTTGCACTGGACTCTGATGACTCTGGGAGAGAGTGAGGTTGATGAGCATGTATAGCTCTGCCTCACGTGCATCCAATCCAATTGCATGTCAAGACATCGCCCTCTTGATGTCATTGATTCTCTTCAAGAGCAAAGGATGAACAACATCCAAGATTAAATCATATGGACTTTTGGTGATAAGAAAAAAAATCTAGAACTGGGTACATGTACATCAAAGATTTGTGATTTTTTTTAAAAAGTAATTTATTCTTAATGAACACACATATGTATTCTTTCCCTCCCATTCCTTCCCATCCCCCAACTAGAAAAAAGAAAAGCAAAACCTTTGTAAAAATATGCATAATCAAGCAAAACAGATTCTCATAGTAGCTGTGTCCAAAATATATGCTTCATTCTGTATCTTTGTATCTATCACTTGTCTTTTAAGAGATGATGGGTAGCATATCTCAGTACTGGTTCTCTGAAACTGTTGATTGGTCATTGCATTGATTAGAGTTCTTAAGTTTTTCAAAGTTGTCTTTATCTCGTGATTATGATATGAACTAGGCAGCTAGGTGGTGCAGTGGATAGAGCATGAGTGCAGGAGTCAAGAGGACCTGGGTTCAAATCTCACCTCAGACACTTGACATTCACTAGCTGTGTGACCTTGGGCAAATCACTTAACCCCAATTGCCTCATCCTGGGTCATCTCCAGTCATCTTGATGAATATCTGGTCACTGGATTCAGATGACTGTGGAGAAGTGAGTCTGGTGACCTGCACAGCCCTCCCTCACTCAAAACAAGTCAAGTATAAGTCATGTCATTATTTCTCTGATGGCATGGTCTTCTTCAGCAACGAAGGACAAACACGCACATGATATGAACTATTTTCCTGATTCTACCTTTCACACTCTGTATCCCTTCATACAAGTCTTACCAGGTTTCTCTAAAACCATATTTCATCATTTCTTATGGCAAAAAGTATTCCATTCCCATCATTCATGTATTATAGTTTGTTCAATCATTACCTTATTGATTAATACCCCTTCAATTTCCAGTTCTTTGTCATTGCAAAAAGAGCTGATATGAATATTCTTTATATATAGCTACTCCTTTCTCTTTCTCTGATCTCTTGACTCATGACTTTGTCCATGCGAGAATTCTTTCTACCAAGGCAAATTCTTGAACAAAGGGAGTTGTGCAAGGATCTATTTGAGATTTATGATCTCAAATATAGTGTCTATGATATCTTACCATAGGTTCCTTCTATTCTCAATATGGGTTAGGCTCAGGACGATCTTCCTCTGTCCTTCGGTTGTTTCAGTTGAGTCTGACTCTTGACCCCACTTGAGGTTTTCTTGGCAAAGATACAGGAGTGTTTTGCCATTTCCTTCTCTATCTCATTTTACATATGAGGAACAGAGGCAAACAGGGTTAAATGACTTGCTCAGGGTCACACAGCTAGTAAGTGTCTGAAGCTGGATTTTGATTTAGAAAGATGAGTCCAGTGCTTTCTCCACTGCGCCACCTAGCTGCCTGACTGGTATTAGCTTTTTCTAACAGGAGACAGAGCTGTCCCCGGGGGCTGGCTGATTGATCCTTGCTTCTTTTGATAAAACTGCTTTCCATGAAAAGGTGAGGTAGGTATTATGTACCAAAGCCGAAGATAAGTTCCAGTCTGACCTTGTTGCACATCTTTGCTAGTTAAGGCAAAGTAAATTTCTTTTTTGTCAATTGTTCAATGACTTACAAGAGCCTCATTTTTGTCCCCAAATCAAACTTGAGTTAAGAGAGTACTGACACTAATGCCACCTCCTACATTTAGTATAGTCAATACGTTGGACTAGATGATCTTGTGGTTCACAGCATAGTTGAGTTTAGGGAAGAGTACTACAAAATCTGAAGGGTAAGGTGATCAGATGGCTGAGTAGCTCTTGGTGGTACCCAGGTTTTGGAGGATTTCTGATTTTGTGCAGGCAGTCCTCTCATTGGAACAGGGAGCAGAGTAGTTGGCCCAGTGGGTCATAGGGAAGGTATTGAGAGTGAATCCAGAATCCAGAATCCCCTGGGTATTATTAACCATCCTGCATAAATTGAACTACCAGCCTTATAAGATTGAAAATAAACTGGCCAAGAGTATTCAGCCACTAGAGGCAGAGCTCATGGCTTTTAAGGACCATGAACTGAAGGCTGAGGGGGAAACCAGTGGAGTTGTACAGATAAAAGGAGCTCTTTTGAAAGGTTGGGGACCAACAGTCCATAGCTAGAAAGCTATGAGTCTGGGGATGGAAATAAGATCTTCAACCAAGAGTTACACTGTATTCCGCTGAAATCATAACCATAAGACAAGAGGATGGCAATAGTAATGAGCAAGAGACCTGAGAATTACCTCTGCCCCAAAGAGGGATTTCCTCTACTGGGGGAGCAGGAGGAGGGCACAGCTTTTGCTATGAAAGAGCTTCCTAGGTTACAAGAAATCCACACGTCAACTGGACCAATGGCTTTTGAGAGTATGACGTGATTGAGCTAAAGCAGAGACTTTCTCTGCAGTGGAATTGCATAGGCTTAGGGGACTCTCTCTAGTTGTCTTCTACAGAATCAACTAAATCACCTAAAGGCTCTAGATGGGGATTGCTCTTTGTGCCTTTTTAGGTGGCTGAGGTGAGAGTAACTTGTACCTGGCTCCATAAAAAATAAATTCCAGTTCAGCTGGCTCCATGGAATTCCACTAAGGGGAGGATGAGGTTCCTGAAGGGATGGCTTTGACAGTTTGTATTGGTGCCTACTACTCCTTAGAATCAGTCTGCCTCAAGGGGAATTAGGTCCCACCTTCTAGGTGGAGTCCACCAGAATGGAGGTAAATTTTAGCTATCCCTAACTACACAACTATGTAGGTTAGGACAGATAAGCCAGTGACATTTGAAACAGACAGTAGGCATCAGGACAAATACAGTTGTGAGTAGTCTGAGGGCAGTGGAAGGAGGCTCATATAGATAGACTCTCCCAAAAGGAGCTTTGGATGTGGCTTCTGAATGATGAAATTGGTAAGAAAGCAATTGATCAGGACGGGTGCTAGTGAAATTATACAGGGAAATCTGAAACAGGGGCTATAAGGGTCCTAAAGCAGACCCCTCTTAAAACCGCCCCCCCCCCATCAACTGTAAGGCATTTTCTAAGCATCCCATGCTATTGGGAGGGTCTGAGTCATCCAAATATCTTTGTTCAGATTGGAGGAACTTTGGAGGAGGAACATGCCTAAAGCTAAGGTTAAGGTTTCCTGTCCATTATATCTGTACTCTCCTTCCCCAGGGCTATTTGAACCCAACTTCATACTGCCATAGTTTGATAGGCAGACACTTGAAAGAAGTTTCCTTTTCTTCAGGCTTGGGAGAATATGATTACACTGGTAACACAATGCTGAGTAGGCCAAATGAGATCACAATGACTGAGGTCATGGATCAAGGAGTGGGAAATTAACCCTGAGAAAATTCAGGGTCTAGCCTGCTTAGTAAAGTTGTTGGATATATGGTGAATGAAAAGAACACAGATCATTCAAGATACAATTTGGAATAAGCTATGGACACTGACTTTCCCACAATAGAAATAAGAAGCCCAGAGACTTATTAGGTATTTTGAGTCCTGGGGGAATTCACATTTCTCCACTTGGGTTTTCTAATAACCCCATTTATCAAGTCATCCACAAATCTGCTTCTTTTGAATGGAATCTAGAACAAGCTAGACCTCTGGAAGACCCAAAGAAGAACATCCTATAGCCTCTCCCTGTGGGTCCTTATGGTCCTGTGGGGCCCATGTTTTAATGGTCCTGATCCACAAAGATCAGTTGGAGACAGGGTACTCGTGGTGGCCAGACCAAATGACCATTATGTTTCCAGAGCCAGAATCTTCCTGAAAGAGCTGTCCACTATAGTCCTTTTGAAAAGTAATTATTCTCCTGCTACTTGCCACACTGGGTGTAGGACACCAGGGTAAACTATCACCTTTTGCCCATTTTGAGTTGGGTGGTGCAAAACTGCCTCTCTAACAAAGGAGATAAGGCACTAGAAGCCTCTAATGTCAAATGAAAATGGTACATTCATGACTGAATCCTCTTAGGCATCTCCAGTGGCCTTCACAAATAGGTTGTTATTTTACCAGACACTTCAGGCCTCCCCTACTAGCCCACTGGGCCCCTTGCCTATGAGGATCTGACTCCTGCATAATTCCATTTTGCCTAGTTGATTGACAACTCTGCCTTATTTGAGAGAAGTATATAAAACTGGACTTCAGCAACCATTAATTTGGGAACATGGGAATGTTCTCTTAGGAATGGGGGTTGAGCTGCCCAGTGGGCTGAGCTACGTGGCTGACATATTGAGAAGGTATTGAGGGACTGCGTAGATAAGATCTCTATCTACCCTGATACCTTGGGATGTGGCATAATGCTCTAGAGTCTGGGAAGAACAGTACTGTACAATCAAGAAATGTCTCCTTTGGGTACAGAATCAATGGAGACCTCTTACTACATAAAATTATTTGTGGTCTGTTAGTGTCCATTAAGGACATCATATGCCCTCAGATGAACTGAATAAACTAGTTGATATATTTACGAGAATAGCAGAGATTGGGGAGGAGGTCCATCACTGTTTGGGAATGGCTGCCATGATGCCATATTGAGATGGCCTTGGGACCATATGATTCCCCTAACACAGGACGAGGCAGATACTTTTGCCCAACTATGCTCCTCATCAGAGGAACCAATCAGAGTACCCACCTCTTAAAGACAAATATGACATGATTCTCTTTGCTTCCTGCCCTGCCTTTGACTGTTATATTCAGCCATCTAAGGGCAAGAGGTTTGTCCTTGCTGAAGTTGATACTTATTTAGATGATGGTATCTCAGTTCTGATCACTGTCTGCTACCTCAGCAGCAACCATCAGAGTTACCACTGGAGAACATACCTTCCTTCTTTTTTGGACCCCTTGCCCCAGGCTTCTGATCAAGGAATCCACTTTAATTCAAAGGAGGTCTATGGACCTCTTGGTATTACATGTTGGATTTTTTTTATCTCTCATACCATCCTTGCACAGATGGCATTGTTGAATGTTGGAATAATCTCTTGAATCAACAGCTTCATCTCCTACCCCTTTTTAAAATCATGGTTAGGTCCACTACCTCCCAAAAGTTATTTTCTTAATGAAGTCCTTAAAAAGATAAAGTTTGTTCATCTATTTCTTGGTTTCAGCCTCCAGGAAGACCTATCTGATAAGTTTGGACTGCTTGTTAGATATTAATTCAAGCTGACCTTTTAAAGGTCTTCTTTGTTCCACTACTATGTACAGAGTCACCAAGGTCACCAAGGTCACAAAGTCCCTGCTCCCTCAGGGAGCTCTGTCTATCTTGGAGAAATGTCTCAAATCTCACTTAATTGACAGGTCTTTTTTACCCCCAGATGGTTTTGAAAGCTCCATCCAAAGAAGAGCTTAGGGGAACATGGAGTGGAATTGTTGGGAGGTGCCCTACTTTCTGATAACATGGGGATGTAACACTGTCTCTACATGACTGCAGTGATTGCAAATTTTACATGTTGGGAAGGAGATCTCTTGGCCTACTGGGTGGCAATTCCAAGTCCTTGGAAAAAGGTGTGGGACAATCCTTACCTAACCTCACTGGAAGGAGGAACAGAGCTTTAGCAGAGGCCTCTAAAGGGGCAAAAATTGGGTTCCATCTCCGGATGAGGCCCTCAAGAATGGGGACGTTTTAGTAGGTGTTCTAGAGAACACTGGGTAGCTGGTGCTAGGGCAAGTGACTACAAGTAGCTTCTGAGCTCAGTTACTTTACTACAGATGACCTTGATTTATGATGAAGAACTGTTGACCCTGTTAGAAGTGTCCATTCAGAGGCCCTGATGTTCCTGAAGCCTCCTCCACTCATCATCACTACCATCTCATATTAGGAGAAGAAATCTGAGTCTGTCTTGGAGATTTTGTCTTATGTGCTGAGCTCTGGTGTTCCTTGTGCTTGCTCTGGTTCATCTTCTCCATCTTGCATTGGGACCTCATCTGTCACCTGAAAAGATTTGCCGTCACAGAGATCTGACTGTGAGACTTGAGACTTGTTCCTTCTGAAGTGGGGAGGAAAGGTCTCTAGTTATTGTTTTTTCAACTTTTTTTTCCATTTTTTCCTCTCTATATTATCTTTTTCCATAGGAAAAAAAGATGAAAGCATTTGAATCATGGAAAGTCCTATAGAAGATCCTTAGGACCTTGCTACTGTGGGGTGGTATGTGATAGGCTACCATGTTTTCCCTCTTCTGTCAACATGGGACAGGCTCAGGCCTCTCTTCCTTTCTCCAACAGGGATTAACTTTCCTTAAAAGGAGATAAAACTGCCCCCAGGACTTGATGGACCCCAGCTTCCCAGTGTCGCTTACTGGTTGCCTAAAGACAATAGAAGCCTAGCCACATAGGGCTAAGCCTCTTACACTTAATGAGTCACTATATCCTGATCACCAGCCTAGTTTCCCTAAGGAGTTAAGGGAGTTCACATCTACCAAAGCTGACTCTAAGTGCTGCCGTAGCCCTGTTGCACATCTTTGCTTTGTTTGGGTAAAGTCAACCTCTTTCTTAGGCAATGGTTCAATGAGTGTTTCATTTTATCCTGAAAGTGAACCTGAATTCTGAGAGTGCTGGTCTACCTCTTAGTGTCAAGGCAAGATTTGAATACAGCACTCTATCCACTATACCATCCTATATAGCATTGTAGCTTCAGTTAATGTGACCCACAAAGCAACAAAGATTATAAAACCAAACATATTATGATATTATTATTATATTAAATTATAATATATATTATGGGTACATTATAAAAACAGAAAAGTTAGCAGTCTACTCTTGTTTGAGCTGTGACCTGTCTGCCAGTGACTTTTTCGCTAAGTACTAAAGGAAAGGGGAGGGTAATAAGCCTTTATTACTCTCTCACTATGTGCCAAGCTTTGTGCTAAGCAGTTTACCAGTGTTGTCTCATTGGATCCTCACGACCTTTCTGAGAGGTAGGTGTTACTATCATCCCCATTTTGCGGTTGACATAACTAAGGCAGACAGAGATGGAGTAACTTGTCTAGAGTCATATAGTCAGTAGGTATCTGAGGCTGGATTTGAACTCAGGTTTTTATGACCCCAGGCCCAGCTTTCTATTCACTGTACCCTCTAGCTACCTCTAAAGACAGGCAATGATGATAAGCCCAGTGAACCATTTTTGTTGAGCAACATGGCTGTAGGCCAGAGACTGGTCTGTGCAAACTCACAGAATGTTAAAGGAGGAAGGAAACATCCTCATTTTCTATCTAGGAGAACAAGGCCTAGAAGGTGTGATTTTTCTGAGATGCATACCTGGTTAGTGACAGAGCTGGAACTCAAAGCCAGGTCTTTTAATTTCTAGTCAAATACTTGAGCTGCACCATATTTTTTTGCTAGATTTTTAATGGTGATGAGTGAAGTTTCTGAAAGGTGAGATAATGGGGAGGAGGGAGACATGAAAGACAGAAAGGAGCTCAGAGGGAGATGGGAGCAGGACAAGGGAGGCTGTTTGGAGGCAGAGCAAGCTTCCAAGAGGCAAAGAAGACAAAGATTTTGGAAAGATTGACACATGAAAGAGAGATCTGGATGTTTTCTGTTAGGCCCCACAGGATTAGAAACAGGATTGTGCTTGTCCTTCATTGCCAAAGAAGACATTTCCATTATTTCCATTGCCATTTCCATCATGGAAATAATGACATGACTTCACTTTGTTTTTGAGTGAGGGAGGGCTGTGCAGGTCACCAGCCTCACTTCTCCTCCAGAGCCATCTGAATCCAGTGACCAGATATTCATCAGGATGACTGGAGATGACCCAGGATGAGATAATTGGGGTTAAATGACTTGCCCAAGGTCACACAGCTAGTGAGTGTCAATATATCTGAGGTGAGATTTGAACTCAGGTCCTCCTGACTCCTGCACTGGTGCTCTATCCACTGCACCACCTAGCTGCCCAGAACTAGGATTAGTAAAGTAAGACTATCAAGGTGCTATTTCGCTTGAGACAAGGAAAACTCCCAAATAATTAGAACTGCAATGGGCTGAGTTAACTCCTGAGTTACTGAGCCTCAAACAAAGGCTGAATGACTATCCATCAGGAATTTCCCAGAGTGAAACATATGTCTTTAAATGCATAAAATGAAATAAATAGGATCACAGGAAAACCAATTATATGGAGAATTATCAAAATACTCTATTTTTAATTAAAATTTTTTTGTTACTTTTATTTTCAGTTCCAAATTCTCTCCTTTCCAGAATCTCTCCTACCCATTAGGAAGGCAAGAAATACAATAGAAATCATGCAAATATGTATATTAGTCATGTTGTCAAAATAATAATAAATAATAAAATAATGGGCCCAGATTTAAAACCCTGTGAGGGAGTTCTGCTCCAGGCTGCACCTGAATCTCTCATTTTAAGAAACAACAGGAAGCAAACCAAAGGAATATATGTGTGATCAACCAATCAGAGGGTGGGAAGGTAGCTTGCTTGCTGCCTTCTTTGTAAGTACCCAGCATGGGGACTGGGTCTAACACAACCTCTGCCCTTATCCTCCCTCCTCCTCTGCTAGGCTAGCTTCTAGTCTTCCCTGTTTTGAGATTAGTGATGGCCTCTTAGGGCACATATAACCACTAGGTGGTTCCCATAGCAACCATGCACAGGGGTCTTTGGAAAAGTCCCAACCCCCATTCCCTAGCTCCAGTCATCTCCTAACTGGTATAGGTTCCCTTTGGAGGGAGGGTTTTATTCTTCTGGTCAGTGGCCAATGCATCATCCAACCAGCTTAGGCATTAAAGATTTCATTACAGTATCTTTCCTTCCTCAACTCACCCTGCTTCTCAGTTTCTCAATCTCTATCAAGGGTGCCATCATACTTCCATTTATAGCTGTCACAACATTGCTGTCCCCTTCAGTTCCTCAGTCCCTTTCACCCATGTATCCAATCAAGAACTAGATCTTATAATTTGTCTCTGCAACATCTCCTGCATCTGGCATTTGTTCTCTTCTTACCATGTACAGTCACCACCTTGGTGTATTCCCTCATCACCTCTTTGTGTGGATTATTGCAAAAGGCTCCTAAATGATTTCCTTGCCTCAAGTCTCTCCTCTTTCCATTCTATCCTCCATGCAGCCACCTGAAAGAAACAATTATTTATTTCTCTCTTGTATCAATAACTAATTATTGAATTGGGACAAGGATTTTCCCTTTTCTATTTCCTCATTCAGAAATCAGCCCTGGTAGGTTATTCAGGCAGACTTTGAAGTGCAGGGCTAATACTGAGAGGGAAAACTCAGATCTGTTCAAAAGTTAAAAAAATTTTAGTTTAGGTGAATTGATGGATTCTGGCCAATTATGTTTTAATCAGACAGGTCTGAGAAAATGTGGATTCTCCCTTTTGTCAGAAGGGTGATGTGGATATAGATAAGTCTCTTTTGACTAAGACTGAGTGAGGAGTCATTACCCCAGACCCTCATTAGAATAGGTTAACCTCTCATTATAATATTCATTTTCTCATTAATTGTTAACCAATAAGAGTTGATTTCCATCTTCAGGAACATCTATTCTTCCAAGGGCATTTAAGCACTGAGAGGGTTCCATTAGGGGTCTTTGGAATTCCAGAGTGTCACTAATGCCTTTTTTAATGATATGTTATAATTAATAAGATTATTACCCAGAAACTGTGACTCGAACTTTTTAAATGTCACACATAAATGTGATTGTCTTAAAGCATTAGGTCTATGTCACTTCATTACTCAATTAACTCCAGTGGCTTTGTATTGATTCTAAGAGTACTATTATTTCAACTTTATCTCATCTTTTTTAAAAATTCTGAACTTAAGAACTAAAACAAGCGTTTCTGTAACAAAGTAGAATAGAAAAAAAGAGGATTGCACATGAAACTTCAAATCCATTATGTACAACTTGCTTTCTCTTTTAAATATATAGTCAAGTTATCATGAGCTTTCTTTTTTCCCCTCTCCCTTCCATCCCTCACCCTAGAGATGGCTACCATTAAATATCTCATCCTTTTAAAATGTCTATTTTTTGTGGGAGTTATCTGATACCTATTAGTATAGTAGTGGGGACTGGGAGTGGATCTGGGATTTTATTGATATAGGGAACTCCTGGATGATGAAACATCATCTTCTACCAATTTAGAGAGTTTGCCCAGGGTACTGAGAGTTTAAATCGGTGGTGTTAAACTCAGAAACAGAGGACACTAAACCATAAATAAAAATCTCTGGCTACATGTTGACTAAGAAAACCACATATTAACAATATCTAGATTCTATTGCATTTTTATGTATTTTATCAAATATTTTCCAATGACATTTTAATCTGGTTGGGCAGAGCTCCTGAATGTTGCCAGCTGCAATATATTCCTCAGGTAGCATGTTTGACATTTCTACTTTAAATGACTTTCTCGGTGTCCCACAACTAGAATAGTTATCACTTCCACATCACAGGGCTTAGGGGCACAATGCCCCTGTGATCTGGAAAATTAGTGTAAAATTTTTTTGGCCCTCCCTTTGTACCAGAGAAGAAGCCTGAATTATTATGGTATTAAAAGATACAATATATTAATATCATACAATACTGTACATATATTTTTGCATTTCTGAGTTTCTAAACTTTTTCTGTATCATCTGCTTGCCTTTCAGTATCATCTGTGACTTCTGCAAAACTCCCCCCAAATTCTCATTTAATTTCTTATTTTGACCCAAGATATATAGAAACTCATAATGGGGAAAGACAGTTACAATGTGGAAGGAATCACTGTGTCAGAAATGGAAACATTTGAATTCAAAGCTCCCTGGTTCTGGGGATAGCTCTCTATTCACTGTAGCACACTGCTTTTCATTACAGTAGTACATACAGACAATGCATTTATACATAAATAAATATATACATATTAAAGGTTCATGGCTAGATGCTTTTTTTTTTTCACTGAGTCTAAGTCCCTCATTTTTTACAGATAAAGAAAATATCACTTAACACTTAAAGGGTTGTGGCCCTGAGATGTTAAGTGAACTGTATACATTTTGTTAATCTATTGCCCACAATTTCATTTTGTTACTAGAAAAATATTTTTTATGCAGATGAATCAGCAACTTGTTATGCAAGATGAGGATGTTAGCAGGCCTCATCTAGAATATCGATAAAACTTAAACTAGTTCTAGGTAGACATTTTGAGTGGTTTTTATACTCCTACTATGATGTGAAGTTCCAGTGCACAAATTGACTATTCCAAGAAAATTCACTGATCTTTATCCAAAATTCAGCTTTACTGAGAAAATCTCATTTGAACAAACTTTTCAAAGGTCATTTAATGATTTTTAGAAAAGACTTGAAAAATATCTTTTTCATTTTTCATAGTATATTTATCTAGGCTTCAAATGGCTTATGAGAGGTTCAATTTCACTAAATCCACAGTGATGGGCTTCTAGCCAGTTCCACATACCTACTGCAGCCAAAACCTGAGAGATTAACTAATGATCAAATTCAATAAAAAATTGACATCTTTCTTCCCAGAACATCAGCCAGCAGCCTATAGTTGATAGGAAAAGGAATTTTCAGTACAGGTAGATAACTCCATAATTTCCCAGCTTAACCAGAGAAGGATCAGATACAAATTTAGCCTACTGGTCTCTTTTTGGAGGCAGCAAGAATGGATGTATTTGTCCCATCAGAAAGTCCCAGGATGGTTGTATATCCATGGTGGGGCTCTTGGAAACTAGGGAAAATGGTGGCAACCAATGACATATAAGTGACTGGTATGAACATAGTTCATATGGGTTACTAGCCTGAAATCCAAGGTTCCTAACATCCTGTCCTGACACACCATAGAGGTCCTGGATGACCCATTGATCTGGACCATAAAGATTCAGAAGGTGGAGGCAGAGCTAAGATGGCAGAGTAAAGGCAGGGACTCAGCTGAGCTTTCCCCTAAACCCCTCCACATACGTTTAAAAATGTCTCTAAACAAATTCTAGAGCAGCAGAATCCACAAAAAGATGGAGTGAAACAAATTTCTAGCCCAAGACAACTTGGAAAGTTGGCAGGAAAATCTGTTGCACTGGGTGAGAAAGGGGCACAATCCAGTGCTGGCTGGGTCAGCACAAATTGGGCCAGCACAGCCTGGACCCCAGCAAATCAGGAGCAGGTTTTGGGGCAACTGAATCAGTGGCAACAGTGACAGTTTCCAGACACCTCAGCCCATAGACTCCAAGGATGGTTTGGGAGGTCAAGAAGAAAAGTCTGTCATACCAGGGTGAGAGTGGAATGCAGTCCAGTACAGGCTATTCCAGCACATCCCTGGCCCAAGCAACCAGGAGCAGGCCTTGGGAGTGGCTGAATCAACAGCTGTGGAGCTTTCAGCCCACAAATGGTAAGGGCTCAAACAACTGGTCAGAAGGATATTACAGAGGTGTCTTTTTTGTCACTGAGTCAGGACTGTGGCTTTGCCCGTACTAAGATCTGGGTCACAGTCCTGGGTGGTGGTCGTAGGGCAAGGAGGAACACTAGCACAACAGAGCTCATGGTATCAGAAGAGGGGGGCCCTCTTCACAATTCCAGGGCAGAAAAGAGTACTTATGGCCACTCACAGACCAGAGCACAGGCCAGATGAGTAGTACACACCTCTCCTTAGATAATACAACTCTTGAAGAACTGAAAACTTATAGGTCCCTAGAAGTATCTCTGAACACTGCTACACAAAACCCTTGAAGCTTGGGACAGTGTGCCTTCTACCCTGGAACCAGAGCTATGCTTTAATAAAGAGTTAAAAGTCAATGAATAGACTGGGAAAAGGAGTAAACAACAGAAAAAATTCTTAACTATTAAAAATTACTATGGCAACAAGGAAGATCAAACACACACACTTGGAAGAAAACAACGAAGTCAAAACTCCTACATCCAAAGTCTCCAAGAAAAATATGAATTGGTCTCAGACCATGGAAGAGCTCAAAAAGGATTTTGAAAATTAAGTAAGAGAAGTAGAGGAAAAATTGGGAAGAGAAATGAGAACGATGCAAGAAAATAAAGAAAAATGAGTCATCAACTTGGTAAAGGAAACACAAAAACTACTGAAAAAAAAGAACACCTTAAAAAATAGACTAGGTTAAATGGTAAATAAAGGTCTAAAAAAACCAGTAAGGAGAAGAATGCCTTAAAAAGCAGAATTAGCCAAATGGAAGAGGGGTCCAAAAACTCACTGAAGAAAATAAATGCTTATGACTATTTAAGAAATCAAGAAACAATTAGACAAAACCAAAACAATGGGAAAAAAATAGAAGACAATGTGAAATATCTCACTGAAAAAACTACTGATCTGGAAAACAGAGTCAAGAGAGATAATTTAAAAATTATTGGACTACCTGAAAGCCTTGGTAAAAAAAAAAAAGGGCTTAGACATCACTTTTCAACACATTATCCTTCTAGAACCAGAGGGCAAAATAGAAATGGAAAGAATCCACCAATCACCTCCTGAAAGGGATCCCAAAATGAAAATTGCCAGGAATATTCTAACTGAATTCCAGAGTTCTCAGGTCAAGGAGAAAATATTGCAAGCTTCCAGAAAGAAACAATTCAAGTGTGGTGGAGCCAGTCAGGATAACAAGATTTAGTAGCTTCTAGATTAAAGAATCGGAGGATTGGAATATGATATTCCAGAGGGCAAAGGAGCTAGAATTACAACTAAGAATCACCTATTCAGCAGAACTGAGTATAGTCCTTTAGGGGTAAAAATGTATGTTCATGGAGATGGAGGACTCTCAAACATTTTTGCTGAAAAGATCAAAGCTGAATAGAAAATTTGACTTTCAAATACAAGACTCAAGTGAAACATAAAAGGGTAAACAGGAAAAGGAAATTATATGGGATTTAATCACTTTAAACTGTTTACATTTCTACATGGGGAGGTGATATTTGTAACTCATAAGATTTTTCTCATTATTAGGATAGTTGGAAGGAATCTATATGGACATAGGGCACAGGTTGAATATGAAGGGATGATATCTAAGAAATAAAATTAAGGGGTGAGAGACAGGAATGTAGTGAAGGAAAAAGAAAGGGAGAGGTAGAATGGGGTAAATTATCTCACATAAAAGATGTGAGATAAAGCTTTTATAGTGAGGAAAAGGGGGGAGTGAGGGGGAGTGGGTAACGATTGAGTATAGAAATCTACCTTACCCTACAGGAAAATAGGAGGGGAAGAGGATAAGAAAATGGGGGGAGGTGATAGAAGGGATGGGATATTGGGGCAGGGGGTAATCAGAAGCAAAATACTTTTGAAGAGGGACAGGGTGAAAGGGGAGAGAACAGAATAAATGGGGGAGGATAGGATGGAGTTAGCAATAATAAATGTGAAAAGAATTGAAGCAAGTTTCTCCGATAAAAGCCTCATTTCTCAAATTATACTGAGTCAAATTTATAAAAATAAGAGCCATTCTCCAACTGATAAGTGATCAAAAGATATGACTAGTTTTCAGATGAATCAAAGCCATCTAAAGCCATATTAAAAATATTCTAACTCACTATTGATTGGAGAAATGCAAATTAAAACAATTCTGAGGTACTATCCTTTACTTATTAGATTGACTAATAGGACAGAAAAATTAAATGACAAATGTTGGAGAGGATGTTGGAAAAATGAGACTTCAATGCACTGTTGGTGGAGTTGTGAACTGATTCAACCGTTCTATAGCCAAAGGGCTATAAAATTTTGACCTAGCACTATGATGTATTTATCTCCTAAAAGACATAAAAAACAAAAAGGAAAAGGACTTATATGTTCACAAATATTTATAGCAGCTCTTTTCTGAGGGTAAAGAATTAGAAGTTGAAGGGAAGTCCATCAATTGGGGGATGAACAAATTGTGGTATGTGATTGTGATGGAATACTATTGTACTATAAGAAATGATGAGCCGGATGCTTTCAGAAAAACCTGGAAATACTTGCTTGGGCTGTAGCAAAATGAAATGTACTGTGTACAAAGCAACAGCAATATTGTAAGATGCTCAGTTATGATTAACTTAGCTATTCTAAGCAATGCAATGATCCAAGACAACTTTGAAGGACTTATGATGAAAAATGCTATCCATTCCCAGAGAAAGAACTGATGGTGTCTGAATGTAGATTGAAGCACTTTTTAACAATTATTTTTCTTTAGGTTTTTTTTTTGATCTGTGTTTTCTTTCACAGCATGACAGTTATGGATATATTTTGCATGACTACATATGTATAACCTATATTGAATTGTTTGCCTTCTCAATGCAGGGTGGGGGAAAGGAGTGGGGAGGGAGGAAGGAAGAGAATGTGGAACTCAAAGTTTTAAAAACAAATGTTAAAAATTGTTTTTACGTGAAACTGAGGAAAAATAAAATACTAAATAAAAGCTAAAAAAGATCCTTAGAAGGATCTAACCCTTTATTAATGGGATCCAGGGGAACCCTGGCAAAGCCAACCATGTCCTATCATCTCACCCAAAACTTAGCAGAGGTAAGAAGAAGAAGAAAGGTTCGAGAGGTGTCAAACAAAAAGACATTGACCCAAATGATTATAAATATAGAGATTTCCCCAAATAAAGAGAGAGTAACTCTGTACCAACTGTAGGCAAAGATTCAAAGTAAAAAATGGATTTTTCCACAAGGGTGTAACCAGAAGAAAGTTAACAGGAGTTTTAAAAAAAATATAAAAGCTCTTGAAGAAAGAATTGGAAGAAATTTTACCTAAGTAGCATAGAAAAATGAAAACTAGAAATCAATGATTCCAAGGGAAACTATAAGAAATGTTAGAACAAAATCAAAAAGCTTGAAAAACAGAAGAAAATGCAATCTATATGGTAGAATAAATGGCTGTCCTAGAAAGCAGGTCAAAGAAGAATAATATAAGAATAACTGGGGACAGCTAGGAGGTGTGGATAGAGTGCCAGTCCTGAAGTCAGGAGGACCTGAGCTCAAATTGGGCCTTAGACATTTGCTAGCTGTGTGGCCCTGGGCTAGTCACTTAACCTGATTGCCTTCCCCCAAAACAAAAGTATAATTGGACTTCCTGAAATCATGATAAAAAAAATCTGAACACTATCTTTCAAGAAATCATAAGTAGAAATTTCCTACATCTATTTGAACCAGAAGGTAAGACTTTATCATTCATTTTCTGAAAGGACTTAAGTCTTAGGAATGTCACAGACGTAATTCCAAATTGCTTTCTAGTATGGTTGGACCCATTCATAGTCTAGTTTCCTATAGTCCTTATAACATTTGTAATTTCTTTTCTTTCTTTCTTCCTTCCTTTTTTCTCTTTTTTTCTTTTCCTTTCCTTTCTTTTTGTCATCTTTACTGATCTGGCAGGTATGAGATGGCAATTCAGATTGCTTTAATGTAAATTACCCTAATTATTGGTGATTAGGAGCACTGTCTTTCAGAGGTGGATGCTCTGATGGGTCGACAAGAAACATCACTGAACTGGAATGGCTGTCTCATCTTCAATTATGGAGATAATGGGGTCTCATATCCACTGCATCACAACCTCCAGGTCCAAAAGTTCTTGAAGAGCTAGATCATCTTAGTCAAGGATGCAGCAGGATAGTAGATGGGACAAAAGGCTGCAGCTGGGACTGGAAGTCTCATTGTCTGGGAAAGTTCCATCCTATTCACACAAGGTGCTAATATACAAGGGACGTTGTTGTTTAGTCATTTTTAAGTCATGTCCAACTCTTTGTGATCCCGCTTGGAATTTTCTTGGCAAAGATACTGAAGTGGCTTGCCATTTCCTTCTCTAGTTCATTTTACAGATAAGGAAACTGATACAAATGGGGTTAAGTGACTTGCCCAGGGTCACACAGCTAGAAAATGTCTTAGGTCAGATTTGAATGCGCACAGATGAGTCTTCTTGATTCCAGGCCTGGCATTCTATCCACTTGGCCACTTAACTGTCCTCAAGGGACATAGGCAAATATAATTTTGAATATCCTCTTTCCGTTGGAATCTTCCTATACCCCCTTTATCTTTATGAAGGGACCATCTCACATCACTCAGTTCATAATGGTAACTCTGGAAAAAGGGTGATGGATGATCATGTGCTTTCCATTTATTACTGACTAGAGCCCTGCTTTTCAGAAATAGTATAGTAAGTGGCTGCTTTGGGGAAGTGAACTCTAAAGCCAAAGAGTCATTTAACTGGGTCATGTATTAAGGCTTTGCTCAACCTGACCGTTTCAAAAAACTTAAAAAAAAATGGAAATCTACTTTCCTTCCCTTCCACGTCACTGGGAAAAATAAGGAAAACAATTTCCTTGTAACAAATGTATGTAGTTGAGCAAAACACATTCCATCTTTGACTCTGTCCAAAAAATATATGTGGCTCATTTTGCACCTTGAGCCTGGGCCTCACAGACAGAGACCTTCAAAAACACAGACTCCATTGAGACTTATGAATACCCAGGAGAAAAGACTGTTGGTTGGTACTCTTTAGGTGTTCCAGGCTTATAACCTGTTTTGAGTATCACTCAAAAGGGGATTTACAACAAACTTGGTAAAGGAGGCTAGCAAAATAGCCAGGTGAAAATATAGGTTTTAATAAGCTTCCTTATTAGGGAAGTAAGTAATTCTTTATTAGAAATTTTTTCTTAATTAATTAATTGATTAATAATTACTTATTAATTCCTTCCTTATTAGGGAAGATTATAAGAGACTATCCAAAGTCATCTAGGGTCTCCCAATTTGTCATATTCCCCTAAACTTCAATGCACAGGTTGGACCCTGGATTTTCTCAGGGTTGATATTTCCTTTAGTTAATTGGCCTTACCTGATTGTTTTTAATGTATGGAAGTCTGTCTACTCCTCTATTTGGCATCCAGGTCTAAGGTGAGGAGACCTGGTCCTGGTTTGTTGAACAGTTGTCATTCATTGCTTAATAAATTGACATACTTGGAAGATAGAACCTTTGTTTCCTCAGTCATTTCATCTTTCACCTGCCACATCATTCCCCTGGGGCCTGGGTCACCTGTGCTACCCTGTGGGCAAGGTCAGGAAACGTTATATCAATCAACATAATAATTTTAATCAGTTAACTGTAATCTTCTGTAAGCTTCCAGGTTCCATCTGTTTTCACTTATAGGGAGTTTGTATTGAAAAGCAATATAGTCTTCTTTATTTCTGCCACTAGGGAGGAAATATCTTTCAACTCCTTAAACTCCTTCCCACCTCCAACAGTACCCAATATTTCTTGATGTAAACTAACATTGCATAGTTCAAGCATCTCCAAAGGGTTCCATTTTGTCCTGCCCATACTAACCAGAATAGAAGTTACCAAAAGTGTCTGTACGCTCTGTCCACTCCTGCCATGACTGGGCACTACAACTAAGGCAGCTGAGATGGGCAAGCAGTTTTCTATCCATCTCCACTTGAGCTAACTATTCCTTCTTTTGGTGTTCTGCCTCTTCAAAACCTAATAGAAACTGGGGTGTCTCTGTGGACCCATTGAGAATCCCTTGTTAAAATAGTAAGTACTAGTGTCTAGAAATTATTTATTTAGAAATCTGTCCCTTTCTAAACCATTGTGATTTGGGCATGTGTTCTGCTGTCCCTCAAGGCAAAGTCTTAAAGTAAGAATGCTATGATAGGATAAGATAAGAATTAGATGAGGATGTGCAATTGATGCTAGAAAGAGTGCTCAGGTTAATCAAGAGGGAGTCCCGTCTCAGTGATAGCCGGAAGACAGAAGGAGTGGGAAAGAAAAAGATTTAGGATAAAAGTAAGTTTATTTATTTATGGAGCAGACATTCCAGAGAGGACAGTGAAAGAGGTGAGTATCTCGGTGGGGGATAGGAGGGGCATTGGATTGAGGGCGATGGGGCTAAGGGAACAAAGTGGAGGTCAGTGAATTGGGATTTAAAAGACAACTGAAGCTTCAAAAACATTGGGATTGGGAGAGTATGACCAGATAGGAGTTATCAATGAGGAAAGAATTCAGGTAGTGAGTGCAATATCTGAGTTGGCCACCAGGTGGCAGTCTCACCCAGACACTAAGTCATTCATCTCATCAGATCTTTCTGTCACTTACCTGAGATAGTCTTCATGTATACCGAGTGATTATCAGAGGAGACTCATCCTGCCTACAATGTTCTTCTTGCCCCTATCCCAATCCCAACTGAACCCATGACCTCTAGAAGTGGGGCTTAAGAGGTCTAGACTTTAATCTAGGATATTAGATGAAATATTACTCAAATTAATAAATTGTGATACCTATAGTTTGTATGGGGCAAGGAGGTGGCATAGTAGATAGACTACCACCTCTGAAGGCAGGAAGCCTCATCTTCCTGAGTTCAAATCTGACCTAAGATACTTAACTACCTGTGTGATCCTGGCAAGTCACTTAACTCTGTTTGCCTCAATTTCCTCATCTGTAAAATAAACTGGAGAATAAAATGGCAAATGACTCTAGTATCTTTGCCAAGAAAACCTCAAATTGGATCATGAAGAGTCAGGCACAACTGAAATGACTGAACAACAACCACCACAAAATTTGTCGATAGCTCTAGAGACTCCACCATCTGTGTCCTCTTTTCTCTTGTCCCAAGCCCTGCTCCTCCTCTTCCTCCAGAGGATTCAGACACTTCACTTATTGTGGATTGCATAATTTGTTAAATGTTATTTTTTAAAAGACAAGAAATAAGTCAATCAAACAACCAAAGTATTAGTATGTAGGACTAAAAAAATAGTAAAATTCATATGGAAGAAAAAAAGGTCAGGAGTCTCAAGGGAAATATGAAAAGAAATGGGAACAAAGTGAGTATAGCAGTGCCAGATCTCAAACTATATACTATATACAAAGCAGTAATTATTAAAGCAATTTGGTGCTGGTTAAAAAATAGAGGTATTGGTCAGGGGACTAGATTAGGTGTATAGTATAAAGGAGCAAAGATAAACACAAAACTGCTGAGACAGGTATCCATTATTTGACAAAAACTGCTGGGAAAACTGGACAGTAATGTAGAAGAAATCAGACTCAAACCAATACCTCTCATATTATGTAAAGATACTCTCCAGAAGGTACATGATTGAAATGTAAAAGGTCATATAATTAAAGAAACATGGAAAATATTACTTCTCAGATCTATGGATAGGAGAAAAGTTCATGACCAAACAAGGTATAGAGGATATCAGAGAAAATAAATTGGATACTTTTAATCATATAAAATTAAAAAGTTTTTGCACAAACTAATAAACTTAAGAGTAACATGGAAATAATTAGCTGGGGAAAATTTTTGCTGCAAGTTTCTCTGACAAGGGTCTCATATCTAAGATATATAAAAAACTGATTTAAATTTATATGGAAAACAGCCATTGTCCAACTGATAAATGGCCTAAAGATATGAACAGACAGTTCTCAGGGGAAGAAATTCAGGCTGTCTATAGCCATTTGAGGAAATGCTCCAAATCACTTCTAATAGGAGAAACACAAATTAAAGCAATTCTGAGATTGTATTTCACACCTGTCAGAGTGGTAAAGATGACAAAAAAAAATGATAAATGGTGGAGGGGCTGTGGGAAAATAGGCACAGTGATGGTGAGCCCATGAATGGGTACAACTGTTTTGGAAAGGAATTTCAAATTATACGCAAAAAGTTACTAAACAATATGTGCACTTTAACCCAACTATATACCACTGCAAGGTATATCCGAGAGAGAGGTAAAGATCCTTTATTTACAACAATACTTATGTCAGATCTTTTCGTGGTGGCAAAAAATGAAAATTAAGAGAATGTCCATCAATTGAGGAATGGTCAAATAAATTTTGGTCATATGAATGTGATGGAGTAAGAAACAAGAGAATAGATGATTTCACAAAGACATGAAAAGACCTATATGAATTGATGCAGAATAAAAATAACTAGATGAACAATTTATACTATAACTTCAATCTTATAAAAATGAACAAATATGAAGATTTTTATAAACTGGTGACAAATGAAATGGGCAGAACTAGGAGAATACTATAAAATAATAGCAAGTTTGTAAAAGCAGACAGCTCTAAAGCTGTAAGCATGATGATCAATGCAATGACTATGACTGTGGAAAATGGATGAAAACCTGTGCTGTTCATTACAGAGCAGTGCTGGATTTAGTGTGCAGAATCAGACATGAGCACTTTTGTATCCAGACATTGGGTGAATTTGGTTTGCTTGATTCTATATATTTGTTACAAGAAATTTGTTTTTCTTTTT
Source organism: Potorous gilbertii (assembly GCA_028658325.1). NCBI lineage: Eukaryota > Metazoa > Chordata > Mammalia > Diprotodontia > Potoroidae > Potorous > Potorous gilbertii. The sequence continues at coordinate 180,091,832 of CM053770.1, forward strand.
TTTATATAAAGCAGGATGTGAGTGGGAGAGAGACAAAATAAATTTCTATTATTTTTAAATTAATTATATTAAATTGATTAATTATTAATTTTTCAAAATTTAAAATAAATTTTTCTAAAAAATTTTTCCAAAAAATTTATATTAATTAAAATTTTTTTTATTAAAATAAACTTCTATTAAGTTAAATTTTTTTTAAAAAGTGAAATATTGCATGTGTTTTCACATGACAGCACTGTATTATTAGTTTTAGTTAACTCTTTTACTTGGTTATGAGAAATAGAAAAGGGAGTAATCTGTAACTATTTGTAATATAAACACAATAAAAGTTTAAAAAAAGTTCCTAAAGTGAGCCATTTGTCATATTTTGAACTTCATCCTGATAGGAGAGGATGTGGGGAAATGTCTGAATAACCTGCATATGTACATTTATATACATGTAAATGTTCATGTAAAGGGATAAAGACAGGGAAGGGGTCTGGGGTACTATCTCCAGATCATAGACTATAACCAGGAGACACAGTGTTAGAACTCCAACTTTTTTTCCTATCTCAGTTTTCCTCCTTTTCCAACCCAATGGAATTCACAGTATCCGACAGTCCTAGGAGTTGAGATTCTCTTTTATCCTGCTTCTTGTGCCTGTCTTTGCTTCAGGACCATGTGTTATGATCAGCACCTGACATATGTAGGCTGGGCTGTTTTTCTTTCATAACAATGAGAAGATCATTCTCAGGACCATTATTAGTTTCACTTCTTTGTTTCTGAGGTATAATAAAAAGCCCAGCCTATGGGAAGTTGATGTTGGCTGCTTTAGCAGAATTCCTATTGTCCTGCAGATATCGAATATGGAAGGAGAGAGGAATGTCGATTGTATCTGAATTATTATTTTTAACCCTTAAGAATTATATCATTTTTTATCCTTTGTCCTCACTATAGTTGTTTTTAGTGCAATTTATTATCCATGAGTGCTTCCTTGTGCTCTAATACCAAGCTTGAATCATTGGGCTTGCCTGATTTAGGCTGACCTAAAACACCCTGCCATCCATAATCTTCATTAGTCTCATTCGCTGGTCAGAAAGGCAGCAGGGACTACTGGAACCACAGCCCAGGCCAATCTGTGATTTGGTGAATCTACTTGTGAAATGTTCTTTGGGAACCCTCTTGCCACAAAGAATACAGTTTGAGAAACTTCGCTGTGGAGGACAAACAGAATGTAAAGTGACTAAATCAACATGGACCCTAAATCAAAGAATGAAAACATAGTTTCTATGATGTATAAGTCATAGAACACACAGATGGAGAATGGTTAGGGGAGGAGAGTCCAAGGAACCTTATATTGTAGACAGTAGTGTGTTGATGATGATAGCGTTGATGGCGCTCCCAGGTAATTGACCAATCAGTCAGTGAGGGACTTGGCTCAGATGGAAAAACATCTGATCCATAAGGGAGACTCAGATATCACAGAGTTAATAGTCTCATTGACTTTAGACAGTCTAAGGCCTAAAGTCAGTTAACAGTCATCCTTTACCTTTTTGTCCTGAGAGACCCAAGATGTAGGCTGGGCAATATTATAGGAGGAAAGAAAATTTTCTTAGAGTACTTGGTCTCAATTTCTCATTTATCCCACAAAGCCAAGCTTAATTTCCCATAAAGAGAAGGGAAACCATTGTCAAGACTTGATTGACTTAATGTCCCCTAACAGGCCACTTCTTCTGTAGGTGTCTCACTGGTGGATCAGAACACAGAGGCAGAGGAAGCTATGTCTAACTGAATCAATGCTGTATCCTTGCTGAATATCCTTTCCTTAACTTGAAAATTCTTTCCTTGCTGTGGCTAAGCAACCCTCCTTTTGGTAACTGTTAGATGAACTATGAGTGCCTCATTTGATTCCAAACTTGAACCCGATCTACCAGAGAAGCCTGAATCAAGTTGGCCTACTAAAACCTCAAGTATCGGAATAGGTCAATTCTATACCCAGGTCACTCCCCAAATTCACAGAAAATAGCTGGGAGGAGGCAGATGGGTTTACCTCCATGGGTATTTCTTTTTACAGTTTCAGTTCCCTCATTTGTCTAATGGGGATAACAGTAGATCCACATACCTAACAGGACTGTCATACAAATGGAATGAGATAATGTGCATAAAGTGCTTTGTGACTGTAGAATGATATCTACATGGTGAGCTCTCATTATTATTGGCTGCTAACAATAAAAACAGAAACAGGGGACGGGGGGGGGGGGGTGGGGGGAGAATTGTTTGCATTATCTTTTTTTAGGTGTGTTTGTCCTGAAAACTATTTGTAAGGGAAAATAGGAGTGGAGGCAGATAAGAGGGTAGAAAGAACATTTCCCAGACAGGAAAATACACATTTGATGTGTATCTAGTACCTACCATGGATATGTACCTTACTGACTAATAATTAGAGCTGTCTTAATGTGAAATGGTGGGGAAGTAGTGTGCATCACCTCCATGGGGGTCTTGCTAAAGAGACTGAATGACCACCTGAGGATGATGTTGAAGGGAAAGATTCTTATTTGAGTTTGGATTGGATTAAATGAGATCTGAGGTCTCTTTCATCCTGGAGATTCTCTGATATCACAATTCACACTGCCTGGCACACAGTAGGTACTTAATAAGTGCTTGTTAAGTGATTGATGATTGATTGATTGCTTGCTAATTCTCTTCCAGGAAGACAATGGAGTCCTCTACTCCTGTCCCAGGTGACTGGGCTGGTTTCCGTCTTTCTGCTTTGGCAAGGATGTCCAGATGGTGGCACTGCTACCCCATGAAACACAAGGTCCCCAGGCTTGGCAGAGGTATGGAAACTGAATGCTATGCTACAAGCCTTGGGTGTGGAATGAGTGTGGGAGAAGGGAGAGAGAAAGTGGAGGTTGGGGGAGGGTGGGGAGAAAAAGGAAGGAAAGAAGCATTTCTGTGTACCTACGGTGTGCTAGGCACTTTAGAATCCTTCAACAGGACACACAAATTCACAGGAGATAACATCTGGGGGAGGCAGTTGGGATTAGCTCTAGAGGGATTTCTTTGACAACGTCTCTGTTTCTTTATCTGTTGAATAGGAAATATTCAAGAGCTTTACAGTGATTATTGATCTTCCCAACAACCCTGGGAATTAGTACTTAATACTTTCCCCATTTGACAGTTGAGGAAACTGAGCAAATGTAGATTAAGTGACTTGCCCAGGGTCACACCACTAGCAAATGTCTCATGATGGATTTGAACTCAGGTCTGCAGGTAGGTGACTCAATGGACAGAGTGCTTGGCCTGAAATCAAGAAGACTCATTTCCTTGAGTTTAAAACTGGCCTCAGACACTTAACTAGCTGTGTGACTCTGAGCAAGTCACTTAATCCTGTTTGCCTCAGTTTCCTCATTTGTCAAATAAGCTGGAGAAGAAAATGGCAAACCACTCTAGTATCTTTGCCAACAAGACTCCAAATGGGGGGTGGGGGGTGAAGAATCAGATAAGACTGAAAGATTACTGAACAACAAACTTCTTGATTTCAGGCCCAGGGCTTTCCACTGTGCCATCCAACTGGGAGAAGAGAGAGTGAAAGAGGGGAGGCTGCAACCACTCCAAGACTATAAATTCTAGTCTAACCATGGATCTACAATTAATTGGCAGAATTTTCCAAAATGGAAGTCCCTTATACCATGTGTTTATAGTATGGTCTGAGTATTTTTGTGACTGAGTCTGTAAAAGTATAATAATAACTTACATTTATGTAAGAGTTGGAGAAATTCTTCTACTTCTCTGGACCTTAATATCTTCTTTTGTAGAACAGAGATGCAGTTAGCTGGTGCAGTGGATAGAGCACCAGGCTGTATCAGGAAACCTGAGTTCAAATCCAGCTTCAGACGCTTATAGCTGTGTGACCTTGGGCAAATCACTTAACCCTAAAATGAGCTGGAGAAGGAAATGGTGAACCACTCCAGTATCTTTGCCAAGAAAATGGGGTCAAGAAGAGTCAGGTTTGAAAAAGATTTAAAGTCAATAACAAAGCAATAGAGATAGCAATATTTCCTCACAGGGCTGAATAGTGTTTCCTGTTTCTGTAAGGTATTTCCCACCCCTTGATCCACGAATGACTGCTTACAATGTGGAGGCTTGAGGTCCATACAGCAAGAATATAGGATTGTAGCAAGGGACCCCAAAGACCATCTAATTGAGCTCCTTTATTTTACAGATGAAAAAACTGAGGACAAGCTCAACGGAGCCAATGTTGGAGTCAGGATTTGAAGTCAGATCCTCTGATTCCAGTTAATGTTCTTTTCACTGCATCAGGATACCTCCTCTTCCATATCAAGTGCTGAGAAAACTTGGCCCCAGGGGCCGATTCCTTTTTCCCAGTCTTGTAGCCATCACTTTGGTGCAGGGACCTATTACTTCTCCCTAGGACTAAGGTGATGACCTTCTGATTGGTCTCTGCCTCAAGTCTCTCCCTGATCCAAACTATCCTCTCCCCAGTTGCCAAAGAGATTCATCTCAAGGGAAGATCTGACTAGGTCACCTCCCACCTCCCCACTCAATAAACTCCCCTGGCTCTCTATTATTGCTAGGGTCAAAAATAAAACCCTCCATTAGGCATTTAAAGCTGTTGACAACCCATCCTCTTTCTATTTTTCTCCTTTTCTTGTAGCAACATATTTCTCACACACAGCAGTCTGTCAAACAACTCTATGTCTTTTCATTGGTTGCCCACTATGTCTGGATGGCTCTTCCTACTCACCTCTGTCTCCTGACTTCTCTGAGTTCCTTTGTGACTAAATTCCAGTCTTACCTTCTGCTGGAGGCCATTCCTGGCCCCCATCTCTCCACCCCAGCCCCCCTCTTTTCTTCAGAGATTACCTCCAATTTTCCATATATATGTTATATATTATAAACACAATTATTATATATTTACATGAATACAAACATACACATATTTTATATATATATATAATATATATATACATACACATATATGTGTGTATGGGTGTATATATCTATATTTCTTAGTAGTTACTTGCATGTTGTCTCCTCCATTAGAATGTGAGCTCATCAAGGACAGGAACTGGTTTTTTGTTTTTGTTTTTGTTTTTTTGCCTTTCTTTGTATTCTCATTCTGGGTGCCTGGCTCAGTATCTGGAGCATGTTAAGCACTGAATAAATCTTGATGACTGAACTGCTTATTCTCCAGATCTCTGGGTTTTCCTTGTCTCAATACCTATGGGTTCCAGAGAGGGCAGGCTAAATTTGGAAAGGGAGGCCTGGGTCTGATGCTTATTTTCCTCTCTCACTTATCAGTAGTATGGCCTTGGGTAAATCACTGTACCTCTTTGTTCAGAGCCATAACTGGGAATTCTGAAAGCCGGGGAAAGTTTAGTTAGAACTCTGGAGGACAGACAGAGATGCCAGGATATTCCAAAGATAATGCTGGAGGTCACTGGTGTGGAGCCCCAGACCAGGAGGACTAGACCTTATTGGGACCAGGCACTCTAGTGGGGTGAAAGGTTAAGGGAGGCCCTAGGTGATGGTGGAGCAGAGGCAGGTTAGGTGGAATCGGCACTCCACGCTAGCTAGGTACAGCTCAATCTCTGGGCCTCAGTTTCCTTACCTGCAAAATAAGAATTTGGACTAGAAGGTCTCTAAATCTATAATTATAAAGTTTTGGGGAATTTATTGAAGTTCTAACACTGGAGTCTGGCTTCAGGCCTAAATTTGGGGGTGGGGCAACAAACTTCTTCCACTCAACAAACATTGATTAATATCCACTGTATGCAGAGTACTGGTGGGTAGATAAAAACTTGAAATAAGATAAAATCTCTTCTCTGGTAGTTTATAGCTTAATAGTGGTGGGGTAAGAAGGAAAGACCTTTGGATTTAGAGTCAGAAGTCAGAATCCCTGGGTTCAAATACCACCTCTGATACTAGCTCAGTGATTATGGGCAAGTCAATTAACTTCTTGGAGCCTCTCCTGATCTGTGAGGGGTAGGAATGAAAAGATTTCAAATACTGTTTCTGTTCCTTGCTATCTGTGAGACCTTGGGCCAGTTGCTTACCTTCCCAGTTTCTTTATTTGTAAAATGAGGGGCAGCTAGGTGGCAAAGTGAATGAAGTGTGGGTCCTAAAGTTAGGAAGACTAGAGTTCAAATCTGACCTCAGACATTTACTAAGCTGTGTGACCCTGGGCAAGTCATCTGTAAAATGAGCTAGAGAATGAAATGGTGAACCACTTCAGTATCCTTCCCAAGAAATCCCAAACAGGGCCCTAAAGAATCTGATGTGACTGAAAAAGATTCAACAGTGGAAGCAGCAAAAAAATGAGAGGCTTAGAATAATAGTATGTGTTCTATAATATTAATGGTTGGCTCGGTGAGTTCTGAATCCTCCAATAACTAATCAATGGTAAGAGTAGCAGGAGGGCTAGCTTGGGGTAGTGAGTGGACAGCATCCCTCAGAAATAGAAAGACCTATCTAGTCCCATTCCTGACACTTGCTGAGTGAGCCATGCTGGGCAAATCACTTCTAATGCCTCAGGCATTAGAGGCTGAGTGGGAGCAGTGGAAAAAGCCCTGGGTCTGAGGTACTGAACTTAGAGTCGCTGGCCTAGGCTGGATCCTGCTCTTTATTACCTACGTGATCTTGAACTTTCTGACGACCTCTAAGGTCCCTTCCAGCCCAAGCAGTATGATCTGCATTGGTGGTTCAGCATGCCCCTCACCCTCAAAGTGCATCATAGAAAACCCAAGGCTTTGGGGAGTCAGAAAGGAACATTCAGGGCACTTTCATTGATGGGACAGCAGAAGTCCTTTGACAGAAGATTGGCAAAGCAGAATGTGTGGAGGTTTCTGATAATACCACACAGATGAGGATGCAGGAGCCTTAAAGACAGAAATGAAGAATTAGAATGTTTCCTACTCAGCACAAAGCTCAATTCTTTCTGAGAATCAGCTGATTTTTCTAGGAAGTGGGGAGAAAGTAGGCAGGGACGTTTTATATTGTTTTTATTTTACATTTTATTTTATTTTACATTAAGGGATTTGTTGAATGAATGAAAGGCTACCTAAGAAATGTTCTGAGGTTCCCCCTCCTTCTTCTAAGGGCTTTGGGACCAGAGGGCCCTGGGAGGGGTAATCCTGATTGGTATGTATGTCAGGAGAAGGCCTTTGGTGGATCTGATTGTAAATGCCACCTAGGCGTTTAGGCTGCCACTGAGGAAGGAATGCTTTTTGATCACAGTTGAGGAGGCTGAGAAGGTGAGCAGACAACCTTCCTTCCTGTTTATTCTCTGTGCAGAGATCCTTCGATGTACAGGTCTCTGCTTGTTGGGAATGCAGCCTGGCTGCCTGGGCCTTAAGAGGGGAGGCCCAGTCCTGCACCCAGAATCAAAGCCTCCTCTCCTTTTTGTCTCCTTCCCCACTCTAACAAGAACTCAGTCCTCTTGCTTCACCCTTTCCTCTCTTTTCCCCTTCCCCAATTGCCGCCCCCCCACCAATCTCAAACAAGTCATTGAGGGAGTCATGGCCCCTTCAAGCTTCCAGAAACTTTGCCCTCAACTGAGAAAGAAGGTGAAAGTCCTGTAGATGGTAGGAGTGTCTTGGGAAGGCCCTGAGAAGAGAGGGGAAGTTAAGGACTAGGTCAGCGACAGTGAAAGGAGCAGAATCTACAGAGGACACTGGGATAGAGGAGTGGGAGTTGGGGGACCAGTGGAGGAGAGAGGAAGGAGCTGAGGGGACATCAGGGGATAGGGGCAGGGCTGAGAGGATTCTGGAGCAAAAAGGCAGATGCTGAGGGATACTAGAGGAGAAGGAACAGAGAACACCGAGGGAGAGGGACTGAGGGAACTTTGGGAAAAATGGGGCAGAAGTTGGGGGCCACTGGAGGGGAAGGGAAAGAGCTGAGGAGACACAAGGGGAAAAGGTAAAGGTATCAGAGACTTTGGGAGAGAAGGGCAAGATTGGGTGGAACACTGGAGGGAATAAGCTAGAGGGCTAGGAGACATTGAGGGAGATGGACAAAGACTGGAGGACACTGACAGATAGGGACTGGGGATGCTTGGGAGAGGGTCTTAGAGTTAGAGGGTATTGGGGGGTGGCTGAGGACTGTGGGTATAGCCTGAGTGGTTCCAAGACCTCCTCATCTCAGGAATCCAGAACACAGGACTGGGCCTATACCAGGAATATCTGTCTGGCCCACAGATGCTTAGAGCTGAGCTTTGGGTGGGGACCCCTGTCTCATTTAACGAGCAAAGCTAGTCATCCACTGAGATGAGGCTCTGGGCCAAGCAGGCCCCTTAGCAACAGGGCAGGCTGAGGCAGGCTGTGGGGAGGGAGGAGGGTGAGGCTCACCTGGAGAGATTCTAGAAGCAGGGAGGAGAGGGGGCTGGGAGAGAGGGGACTCCCATGGTTTTTTTCTTGTTATCCTCAGCCACCCAGTTGGCATACCCAGTCACTTCTTGCTTTGTTCCTGGGAGCCCCATTCTGCCCACTAACTATGAAGGGGGAAAAACCTGGTATATGCAATTAAGAGCCTGTCTTCCTATGTGTCAAAGGACCACGGGACACAAGTTGATATGTATTGCATGTACCTACTACTGGGGCACTTTCATAATACCAACATAACCACCAATACCAACCAAGAAGTCATGCAGTGAGATTCCACTCTACCCTCATCCCCTGCTAAGGGGTCCCAGAGAATCATTTCTCAGAAGACCCTTCATAGCCTTGTCAAACAGAAGACCCTTCATATGGAGAAGTCTTGGAGAGAAGTCATTGAGGAGTTTGGGGGAGGATAGGTTTAGGACAGAATTGAAGGATGGGGGTGGAGATGGAGTAGGACTGAGATTTGATATAACATTAATATTTACAGATAAAGACTGGGGTTAAGGGAAAAATCAGGCTTTCCCAAAACATTCTGTTTCACATAGGATCAGATTTTGGGGTACCTTGATATCTGATATAGGATTAGATTTGCAGTGGGTTTGGGTTTTCATAAAGAACTGAGGTTTGGGGTTAGTAGTATAGATTTGTTGTAGGGTTAAGGGTATGGGGTATGGAGGTAGTCTCTCTCTGTGTATACACACATAAAAATATATTCATACATATATGTATGTATACACTGTATATATGTGTGAGTATAGGTATGTGTATGTATGTGTGCGTGTGTGTGTGTGTACACACCAGAGGTCAGGCTGGCCTCCTGCACTTCTCACCAACCTCTGTCTCTTTCTCCTTATGCTGGTCTCTGATTGGCTGATGTGTTTCTTCTCTCACTCCTCTCAGTGTCATAGCCTTCTTTCCCCACGTCCCTCCCAGAAGTCCTTGGTTTCATTCAGGTTGATAGTGTCTCTGGTCCCTTCAGTGAATGGGAAAAGGAGGATGTCTGTTCAGGACAAAGGAAGGAAGGAAGAGGAGAAAAGTCAGTTTTAGAGACTGGAGCCCATCTGTCTTTTCCCTATTCCTATTGCAAGGCTTCTTGCCTCAGGCAAAGGGTGCAGTCTAAGCTCTTCTGCAACAAAAATGTCTCTATGACTCAGTTTCCCTTGTGGGAACTTTTTGGGTTCCTCTGATTCCCACAGAGATGAAAAACAATATTAATGATAATGGGTATTTACATGGGGATAGGGATTAGACCTGGGATTTCATATATGTAGGGAAATCCTGGATAAGGAAATTTCCTCTACCAATGCAGGTCATCCACCTTTTCTGGAACATATAGTCTGAGAGAGCTGCCTGGATCAGTGGTGTCAAATATAAAGATTCTCATGGGCAATATGTTGACTTAGAAAAATCACAATCTGTATCTATATCTGTAGACACACATACATGTGTGCATATATATATATATATATATATATATATATATATATATATATATACTTGTATATTAATGGACATATCAATACACTAAAATCAGATGCAAACTACTTTTTAAGCTTGTTTGGGCCACACTCAGGACTGTTATGAACCTCATGGGAGCTATGAACTGTGCATTTATTGTCTCTGGCCTAGTTTAGCACCAAGAGGTTAAATGATTTCCTCACAGTTATAGAACCAGGATATGTTATAGGTGGGACTTGAATTCTTGTCTTTTTGCCTTGGAAGTCTACTCTCTACCCACGATGACCTATTAAGTTTATAAAGCACTTTCTTTATGATACTCCTATGGGATATCTTTCATATATCTGTATATATCTATCTATACACATACACACATATATATGTATATACACATGTACACATATATAGACACACACATATATGTGTGTGTCTATATATGTATATAAAGTTATTATTTCCATTTTACAAATGCCCAAGTATTTATTGATATTGGTGTTGGAACTGGGATTTGAACCTGGCTTTTTTGTGGTTCCCCCTCCCCCACAATTGGTACTCTTGCTACTAGGGTGTTGGGTTGCTGATTGAATTAGTATGCTTTTCTTTGAGTGAACTTGAGCAATGCTCAGCTGTGTGGGTGCTTTCTGAGACTGGAAGGAGCCTTGGAGATCATCTACACTAATCCTTTCATTTTATAGCCAAGGAAACAGAGAGGAATTACTGTTTAGGTTCAGGAAGGTAGTAAATAGAACTTGGATCCATATTTGGGTCTTTTGACTCCGTAGGTCTAGGTCACCTTCAATACTGGGTTTCTCTAGAATGGGTATCCAAGGGGAGCCCTGTGTTGATGGGGAGGAACTGTGTAAGGATCCGTAAAGTCAGGACCTGGAGCTCTTGCTGGAGCCTGCTCCTTTCTCCCCAGGGCAGCAGCTGGGACAATGTCAGACTTGCCTCCTCTGGCATCTCCCTGACTCAGCCTTGCTTCCTGCCCAGAGTCCATCCATCCCAGGAACCTGACAGGTACATGACAAAAGGCAGATGCTGGTGGGTGTGGCAGGGGCCCTCCTTGCCTGGGAACACTGGCCCCCTCTGTTTCCCCTGCTTTCACCCCCAGGGGCCTCTGCCTACTGTCTCTTGCTCTGACAGCCTCTTTAGCCTGTCTTTTCCTGAGTTTGGTGAGCCAGCTGCTCTGTGTCTCTCATGCAACATAGAACCCTCTTTGGCCCTACTCAATCTCTAGGCCTTTTACAGAGACAGAAAAGACACCAAGTCCTGCCATTAAAACAGACAAATGAAACTGAGACCTAAATAACTATGCCAGTCCTAACTAGAACACTGAGTGGGGTTTCCCTCTTAGCAAGACAATGTTACCAACTCACCATGACTGCCATGCATATTCCAGCAGCAGTTGGTCCTAACGCACCCTCTCTCTTTTGCTGGGTTCTACTCACCTACTCTCTCACTAGAGTTAGAGCAATTCCCTTCAAGAGATGGGGTGCAATGTCATAAAGCTTCTCAATGAGGATATGAGATCTGGCTTCTCTCATATCATGTTGCAACTCAAAGAAATGAGTAGCTAAGATAGTGCTACCCCTCAGAAGACATATTAATCCTAACTGAACCCTAAAGATGACCAGAACCTAACCCTAGCACTCAGCCCATGCAACACCAGGAGGTAGCTTAAGGTCAGTGATACAACTACAAAGATATTAAGTAAAGGAAGGAAGGAAGGAGGGAAAGAGGGGAAGAAAGGATAAAGGAAGCAAAGAAAACAAAGGAAGGAGAGAAAGAAATAAGGAAGGAAGGAAAGAACCCAACTATGTCTAGAACATTAAAGTATTTGATGTCCATATGGGAAACTAATCTCTATTTAAAACACACCACCAGTAATACCATAGTGTTAAAAACAATTAATCTAAAACATGGTATTTTGCTGGGAGGCAAAATTTAGGACCATTATGGTTCTGCCTAACCTCAAATCTGTGATCATGTCTCCTAAATAGAATTAAAAATGGATTCTGAATTAAGGAGTCAAACTAAAATATCTTATTAATCACATGATATACATGAATGGCATTCTATTTGGTTCTGCTGAAAAATAAATGGCTCATTCATCTCATGAAATCTTTCCCTAATTATATAGAAAGATCTTTGATCTTAATAAATGAAAACTTTTTTGATGTACTCCAGGGAAAAAGACTGAAGGCTTTGAGCTTGAACTGATGGATGAAGGCAATAAGTACACATACCTGATCTCTAAGTAAAACATACTGAGCAGAAAAATACCAAGGATGAATCCATTAAGAGACTTATTGGCATCCTGAAATCAAAGCTGAATGGAAAGAATATTCAAAAGACTTAACACCTATGTAATACCAAGTTTAATGTGTACTTTTGGAATTGTAGAATGGATCATAACAGATCTGGAAAGTATCCTAACAAAATTCTGCTTAATATTAATGAGACACAAGGTCCGATATCCAACTAACACAGCCTTGCCAAAAATGGAGAAAGGGGGTTAATAGTCATTCTTAGAATACATGGCAAACTGGTCAAAAGTTCACAGAAATACTTTTGGAACAAGTGAACGCTGTGTTCCTGAGCAGTGGTAGAGGCTGATGTAACACGGACACACTGTCAAAGGCAGCTAAAAGTAATTTGCTTCAAGATGGAACCACAAGTCTAAGACTCAAGAATGAAATCAGAGTGAGTGACCTCTGCATGAACCCAATCAACAACCTATGGACAAAGAAGCCTTGAATAAATGGTTGAGTCATGTGAATTTGTTTGTGGAAATGGAGGGATTTATGATGACAATCACACCAGGTTATTGCCATAAGAAATTACAGAAAGGTTCTCCATAAAGAGTACAGACCTAGTGATTAATGTAGAATATGTAATGAAATGATGTTACTATGCAGTATCTTTTACTGCAGGTTGCAAAAACTTAGCGTCAATCAGATATCTAGAAAGAGGCAGGTGGCTAGAATTATACACCAGAATCTCACAGATGACAAATCCACATACTCTAAATGCAAATCCCCAAAATAGCTTTGAAAATTCAGCAAAATGAACTGCACTGGAACTTGACTCTCATTACAGATAGTGCTATGGCATAACACTGATCCATTTAAGAATGATTTTAAAATAAATTTTTATTTTATTTTTCTCAATTTCATGCAAAAGCAATTTTAATATTCATTTTAAAAATAACTTTAGAATTCCAAATTCCTGTCCCCCCTCCTTCTCCTGTCCTCTCCTTGAGAAGGCAAGCAATTTGATATAGATTATACATGTGCGGTCATGCAAAGCATTTTCCGTATTAGCCATGTTACAAAAAAGAATACAAACAAAAAAAAAACCAGTCTCCCCAAAAATAAAGTAAAAAGCATGTTTCAATGTGCATAAAGATTCCATCAGTTATATCTCTGGAAATTGACAGCAATTCTGTCAATTCAGAATTGGCTTGGATCATTGTATGACTGAGAATAGTTAAATCATTCATAGACAATTGTTGCTGTTACTGTGTACAGTGATCTCCTGAACTTCCTACTTCACTTTGAATCAGTTTGTGTAAATTTTCCCAGGTTTTTCTGAAGTCCACCTGTTTGTCATTTCTTATAGCACAATAGTATTGCAACGTATTCATAGACCACAATTTGTTCATCCATTTCCCCAATGAATGGGTATTCCCTCAATTTCCAATTCTTTGCTAACACAAAAAGAGTGCTATGAATATTTTTGTACATATAAGTCCTTTCCCTTTTTCTTTGACCTCTTTGGGATACAGACCTTGTTGGGTTAAAGGGTATGCATAATTTTATAGTTCCAAATTGCTCTCCAAAAGACTTGGAAAGAATGGCATTTTTAATAGACATCATTATACCAAATACTCATGATGTCCAGTCCACATAGAATAAAAAACTTAACAAATATAGATAAAATATAGAGCAAGAAATTATATGTCTATAGAAATAGGACAATGTATATGTTATCTTTGTCATGTTTACCACTGGCATTTTGAAAACAAGATGCCATTTTTTGGGGTAATTTAATCTTAAGGCTAACAAGAGACTACTGATGCTTCAGGCCTCAGCCCTGGGTCCTAGGGAGCTGTTCTTTGACCACTAGAATTTTTGTCTTGGCTCCTTGGCCCCAACTATGCTCTAGGGAGTTGTAGGAATGAAGGGGAAGGAAAGGATGTGGGTATGGGGTGTGGGTGAAATACAGGCCCTGGGACAGAAGAGTGACACTTCTGTCTTCTGTCTACTTCCCCAGACAGGCCTAAGGTGGGTCTTCTCCCCCAACTCCCAGGTCAGTCTCAGGACCCTTCTGTTTCACTCTTTGCCCTGTAGCCATAGAAGTTAGAATGTGTGTGTGTGTGTGTGTGTGTGTGTGTGTGTGTGTGTGTGTGCGTGTGTGTGTATGTGTCTGCTCAGCACAGATACCTGAGCAATGAGCTGGTGGCTTTACCTCAGGCTACATCAACACTGGCCTGCCCACCTGCCCTGGCCAGGTTGGGCACATGCTGGAGCTATGAGTCACAGGGTGTGTCTGTCCCGCCTGTAGGGAAGGACACACAGTCACAGAGACAGACACTTGTGCAAGATATACAGTAGAAACTGTAGTCCTTTGCGTTGGCTTCTGTCTTTTGTTATTTTTGTGTGTCTATCTCTGCCCCCTACTCTTCCCTCCCTCAGTACCCTCCAGGGGAGCTAGAAGATCACTGGGGGCAGAGAACAATTCTCCTCTATCTGAAGCCTTCTTTCCCTGTCCCACCCTCAATTGTCTAGGAGAGAGTTCTGCATATGAACCATCAGGTTCTGAACCAGGATGCCTACACATCTTCATAATATGCCCAGTTGTGCACCAGTAACACAAACACACAGATTCACGGAGACATACACATAGGTTCAAGTGCACAAACATACTTCAGCCTTGACAAACATTACATGCCTGACGTGCTGGAGCTGAGGAGATCAGGAAGAATAAATCAGACTCAGTACCTGATCTCATGGGCCTTGTTCTAGTAGCTGGATAGAATATATATACAAATAACTATAATACAAAATGATATAATTAATGCAAAAGAAAGATGCAAGAAAGGTGCTTTTGAAGGTTCCAATTGAGATATATTCAAGTTGCTGACTGGGGAACGATTGGAGAAGTCACATGTCTCATCATCTTTACCGTCACAATATTTCTCCTGCACATCTTGCCTCTCCACTAACACAGCTACCACTCATGTACAGGCCCTCTTCACCTTTCTCCTTTGCTGTTTCAGTAGCCTGCTAATGAGTCTTAGGTCAGCTAGGTAGTGCAGTGTATAGAGCACTGGGCCTGAAGTTGGGAAGACCTGAGTTCAGATACTTACTAGCTATGTGACCCCAGGCAAGTCACTTAACCCTGTTTGCCTCAGTTTCTTCATCTGTAAAATGAGCTAGAGAAGAAACTGGTAAACCACTCCAGTATCTCTGTCAAGAAAACCACAAATGGGGGTCACAAAATGTCAGACATGACCAAACAGCAACAAAAATTGGTCTCAAATTTCTGTCTACTCCAATATATCCTCCACACAGCTACCCAAGTGATGTCTCTAATAAAGAGTAGGTCTGACCATATCACTCCTCTGCTCAATGGAGCAGCCTCATCTTTCCATGAGTCTTATTTGGCACATAAAGTCCTTCTGATCTGTCTGGTCTTCTTGTATCTAAACTCCTTCCATGTTCTCTGCCTTCCAGCCACATTGACCTTCTCGAGTTTCCTGGCACTGGATAGATGAAATGTTCCATCTCCCTCCTCTCCCCTCACTGACCCTCTAATCCCAGAATGCTCTTCCTCCTCACCTTTGTCTCCTGCCACCCTTGTCTTCCTTCAACACTTGGCTCAAATCTCATCTTTAGGAAGTTTTCAGGATGGTCTGTTCCCATCCTGGACCCATCCCACTAAATTTTTCTACACAATGTATCTCTCATATGGACATAGTTATTTGCGTGTACTCTTCTCCATTAGAATGTAAACATTTTGAAGGCAGGAACAGGTATTGTTGCCTATCCTCTATACAAAATCCTTATTGACTGACAGTTTTTAGAAATGACATTGAAGGAATAGAGTGAAAATTCAACTGATGAAGGCTGAGGGAACATTTTGGGCACAGGGAACAGGATGGAAAAAGGTGAGAGATTAAGGAAACTTTGGCTAGGGTAAAAGACATTTTGGCAATGTAGGGTGGTACCAGATTGTGAAGGGGCTTAAATGTCACATTAAGGAGTTTAAACTCTACATAGTCAATTGGAATTTCAGATACATAAAACTTAGACTATTGTGGTGGAAAAAGCCCCTGGATGTGAGGCCAGCAGAAATCTGGGTTAAATCTTACGGCTGACACTAGCTTTGTACACATGGGCAAATCATTACCCCTCTATAAGTCTCAGTTTCCTCATCCGTATAATGGAGGGATAATATACTTAGTACTTTTTTTCATGGTGAGAAAAGGAGAGAAACCACTTTAAGTTCTAAAGAGTCAGATATCATGAACCCCACTCACTAGCTGCTAAGAGTCACTCACCATTATCTCCTTCTTGTTTCCCCTTCTCTCAACTTTTACCATATTTCCTAACCCAGGAGCTGGAGCTTGGCTCCACTAGGTCCTATAGCTCTTGTCCCTATTGGAAGCAGTGACTGGGGGTGGGCGTGGGTGGGTGGTGTCATGTCCTGCAGCGGAGGTAGGGGCTGACTCATTTTAATGCACCCAACAGGGCCCAGCTTAGCCCAATCCCCACAGACTACTGCCCTCAAATTCCACTCAGCAATGCTGCTCTCCTGTTCCTCCTTCTCCCTACCATCTCAGTGACCCCTCTAGCCCTTACAGATTGTCTTCCATGTCCATCTCAAGATGCTAAGGGACAGAATACTGGAATGTTCTTTTTCCTACAACCCTTGTCCCATAATATTGCTCTGTTTACTGCACCGGACTCCCCAAGGTCCTGCGGCACAGACCCTGGAACAGAAGAGTGAGATGGGGGTCAGACTGCCCCTTCCTGCCCAGAGACAGATGTAAAGTACTGACCTCTGCTCATCAACTCCCCGCTTCCACATCCTCACTGGCTTTTTCCCTTGTGTATGCTGCACTGTTTCCCACTCTACCCCTGCCCCTGCCCAAGATCCTGTCTCTCCTGCTTATGTCCAGAGTTTGATGGAGTAGCTACAGAGTAGCTATGGAGTGTGGGAATATATATATATATATATATATATATATATATATATATATATATGAAAGCATAAGAAGAAGGAGGAGAAGAAGAAGGGGGAGGAGGAGGAGGAGAAAGGAGAAGAGGAAGAAGAAGAAGAGGGAGAAGGAGAAGAAGGAAAAGAAGGAGAGGAGAAGAAGAAGGGGGAGGAGGAGGAGAAGAAGAAGAAGGTACTGTCTAGGTGAGAAGCAACTAGGTGACACAGTGAAGTGAGCATGGATCCAGGAGTGAGGAAGTTCATTTGTGTCATTCTTCATGACCATCTTATGCCAACACTGTCCATGGGGTTTCCTTGCCAAGGATACTAGAGTGGTTTGCCATTTTCTTCTCCAGATTAAGGCAAACAGAGATTAAGGGACTTGCCCAAGGTCACACAGGTAGTGGCTAGATTTGAATCAGGACTTCCTGCAGGCCCAGTGCTCTATCCACTGAGCCACCCAGGGAGTGAGGAAGAACTGAGTTCAAATCCAGTCTTAGACACTTAATAGCTATGTGACCCTGGGCAAGTCACTTAACTTCTTATTCACCTACTTCCCAGGGTTGTTTTGAGGATCAATTGAGATCAATTGTAAAGTGCTTGGCACAGTACCTGGCGCATAGTAAGTGCTACAAAAATGTTATAAATGATGATCCCAAGACAATCAGAGACTGACTGGAGAATTCCTGAGGTCTTCTCAGACACTAAGGTTTTTTTCTTCTAACTTTTAAAAAAAAATTTAAACCATAATTTTTAATTACATAGATTCTTTCCCTCCCCACCTTTATAAAAATAGGTGTCACCAGATTTTCTGTAAGTAGAAGAATTTTAGACCTGTGAGGGTTGTTAGTGATCATCTAGGCCAAAGTCTCCATTTTTCAGATGAAACTATGGCTTAGTTAACCTTTAAGTTCATCAATGGTGAAGACAGAATTAAGGCCCAGGTCTCTTGATTTACTTTTCTTCTTCTTCTTCTTCTCCTCCTCCTCCTCCTTCTCTTTCTTCTTCTTCTTCTTCTTCTTCTTCTTCTTCTTCTTCTTCTTCTTCTTCTTCTTCTTCTCTTCCTCCTCCTCCTCTTTCTTCTTCTTCTTCTTCTCCTCCTCCTCCTCCTCCTCCCCTATCCCTCTTTCTTTAACATTTTTTCAGTCACATATAATCAAAATTATTTAACATTCTTTCTTAAAATTTTGAGTTCTAAATTCTCTCCCTTTTCTCTCTCTTTTCCCTTCCCTGAGACAGCAAGCACTTTGATATAGATTATACATGTGCAGTCATGCAGAACATTTCCCTATTAGCTGTTGCAAAAGAAAACTCAGACCAGAAAACCCAAGAATAATAAAGAAAGTTTAAAAATAGTATGCTTCGATCTGCATTCAGACTCCATCAATGCTTTCTCTGGAAAATGTTCTTTCTTTTTCATTGTAAGTCCTTTGGAATGGTCCTGGGTCATTGGATTGCTGGAAATAGCTAAGTAATTCATTAAATGTTTATTGCTGAGTACCTGTACTAGACCTTAGCTCCTCAGCTGTGAATATGTAGTGTTCCCACACATAAAATTTAAGAAATAGGGGGCTAATTATTCCCTGTTCTGCCTATGTCCCTGAAATTGTCCAAAGAATTAACTAGAAAGTCATTGCAATGTGAACCTTCACTAATCGCTCAAATTCCTTTTTCTCCTCTCTCTTTCTGAATGTCTTTTTCTTCAACTTCTATCTTCAATCAATATTCTTCTTGGGTCAACAGTGCAGCATGGCAGCCATAAAAAAGTTAATGTTATCAAGGACTACATCAAATGTAGCATAATGCTGAGGTCTAGGGAAGTCATGGGATCATAGATTCAGAACCAGAAGGAACTTCAGAAGCTATCTAATCTAATGCTTTCATCATTTGTTTTTATAGTTGAGGAAACTGAGGCATAGGAAAGTCAAGGGACACACCAGAGGTAACACATCTTATTGGTAAGATTTGAATACAGTGCTTTTTACAATGTATCAGTCTGCCCTAGTCAGTTACATATGAAGTATTTGTCTTCAGCTCTGGGTGCCATCATTTTGGAAGGACATTAACATGTCCAGAGGAGAGTGAGTGACTAGGTTGGGGAGGGGTTTGAGATCATGCCATAGGAGAATCATTTGGAGGAACTGGTAATGTTTAGACTGGAGAAGACATTACTTACTGAGTGGGGGTAGGAATGGAGGGAGCATAATAGTTATCTCCAAGTATCTGAAGAGCTATTTAATGGAAGGATTAGACTTGTTCTATTTGGCCCCAGAACAGAGACCTAGGAGTGGAAATTGCAGAGCAGCAGATTTAGGTCTCATGTAGGTAAAACAATTCCTGACAATTGGTATTATACATGGACTGCTTCGGGAGGTGGTGGGTTCCCCCTTGTGGGAGACCATCAAGCAAACGCTTGATGGGTATGTTGTGGAAGGCTAGGTTGGGATTGTTGAACTAGGTGACCTCTGAGCTACTTTTCAAAGCCAGAATTCTGTGATTCTTCCCTAACATCGTTTTTTGGAAGGACTTCAAGGCCTAGCCATCTCTCTCCAACTCTCACAGGGCCCCTGGAGTCATTATCATCTTTGGTGGATAGGCACTGGGGATGAATGGACTAAGGGACAAACAATCCTGGCCTTGAAATGGTGGTTGTGTTGAAGGTATTCCCTGACCACAGCTCATTACCACAGGGTCAATTTCCTTTTTGGTCTTAGCTCCTACACTATTCTGTGGACAGGGGATAGTTGGGGGGACCTGACCTGTGATTTCATTGATAGAGGGAACTCTCACATATAGAAATTCTCTCTAGCAATGCAAGTTAACTCTTTCTCTGTGACTGATAAGAGTTGCCTAGATCACTTAGAGGTTAAATGACTTGCCTAAGGTCACACATCAAGGGTGTCAGAGGCAGCCACATCCCCCTTCCCCTGAGGCTAAGTCTCTTGTCAAGGTGCCACAATAAATCTTCTTCCCTCACCTGTAATGCCTCTCTGTTTTTCTCTCTTCCTGATCCATATCTGTTACCTCTTTCCACAGCCAGTTTAAACTCACCTCCTCTGAGAAGCCTTCCCTGAATTACTCTAAGTGATAGAAGTCGTCTTTGCTTTTATGTTGCCTCAGCCTTCTGAGGTCCCCGTGGCCCCTGCTGTCCCCATAGCTTTTCCTGGGGGATCATGGTGGAGAAGGAGGGCAGTTGGCAGGGAGGCAGAGGGCACCAGAAATGGGTTGTGATAGAAAGGACAAGTGTGAAGGCCAAAGAACAGGAAAACCCAGGTCAGCCTGTTCAGCCCACCTTTGTAAAGGGGACGAGCACTGTGTGGAGAACAGAAAGAAAGAACAGAGGCTGGGCACTAGAAGAATGCTAACGGTAGTGAGGGGAACAGGGGGAGCTGGTGCCCTGGGGGAAGGAAGACCCCAATAATAATAGACCACATCTGCAGTGTATTTTGCAATTACAAAACACCTTCCTGAGGTGCTGAGGGTTCTAGTGGCTTGTCCAACCTCACTCACCTGGCTAGCCAAGGTGGGTTGTTCTGGAAGGTTATACACAGTCCCGGGAGACTCAGGTCATCGATACAGCTGTTAACAGCAATGCTTTCAGGAAAATCCCTCCCCTCCCCCAAAACCACAATCCCAAGATCCACACCTTGCCCCCAAGCCATTATCCCCATTGGCTAATAGGGGGTCAGAGAGTGGGTCTATTACCTAAGTGCTAGCTACCCTATATGTGGAGAGAATGAACAGAAAGAAATAGACTGGGTCAGCATGTTGGAAGAGGAGAGAGTGGACACACTGTCTAGTCATGACTGTGAAAGAGTCCTGGGAAGGGAGGAGGCTCACACAAAAATCTCCCCCCTATTAGAGATGAGATGGATTGGGGGTCAGAATTGGTTAGTGTGGGAAGATTCCCTATTCCCCCCTATTGGGGGGAGGGTGTAGGGATTTAAACTTCAATTGTAGCTTCAAAAGATCAAAGGCCCCAGAAAGCTAGGGTTTGTGGCCAACTAAAGGTGTTTCTATTTCATTGATTTGACAGGTTCAGGCCGTCCCTGGAGGCCCTCCCCCCACCTCAGGGAAGGAATGGGTGGGTGGGGTGGGGCCTGAGTGGAGGCTCAGGGAGCTGGAGTCTTTCCCTTAGGAGGAGGCGGGGTGGGGGTGGAGGATGAGGGAGATCACCTTATAAGGTAACAACAGCCTGTGTTGGGAGTGGAGTGAGCTCTGGCCCACTGCTCCTCCCTTCAGGCCGTGCCCTACCCTGCCCAGCTGGGGAACCAGCTTATTCTGGCTTAGCTTCTTCGCATTTTCATCCTGATATTTCCACC
This sequence comes from Potorous gilbertii, assembly GCA_028658325.1. Taxonomy (NCBI): domain Eukaryota; kingdom Metazoa; phylum Chordata; class Mammalia; order Diprotodontia; family Potoroidae; genus Potorous; species Potorous gilbertii. The sequence continues at coordinate 180,113,214 of CM053770.1, forward strand.
CCTCCTTGGCCCCAGGACTGGAGCCATTTGGACTCTGTTCCCAAAGAACAGTTCTTGCCCAAATTTGAAGAGCATGTGGTGGGGAAGGCTGAGGTTGGTGGATCCCTTGAGTTCTGGAGTTTTGAATTATAGTAGGGCTAAAGCCAATGGAGTGTTTTCTACTAAATCTGGAGCCAACATGATGACGCCTGTTCTAGGTCACCAATATGGACCCTCAGGGACCACCATGATGCCTAAAAAGAGGAGAAAACCCACCTAGGTTGGACCTGGAACAGGTCAAAGCACCCAAGATAATCCACAGCAGAGTCAGCTGTCCTTGTAGCCTGGGCAGGACATGGAGGCCCAGTCTCAAACCAAAAACAAAGAGGGATGAGCCGTGGGTTCTCTCCCGGTTCTGCCACCACCTGTCTGTGTGATTTGGGGCAAGATGTTTTATCTGTGTCTCAGTTTCCTCATTTGTAAAAACAAGGCATTCTAAGTGGTGCTGTGGCTAGAGCTTTAGACCCTTATGTAGCTGTGTGATCCTGGGCAAGTCGTTTAAACCTGTTTGCCTTAGTTTTCTCATCTGTAAAATGAGCTGGAGAAGGAAATGGCAAACCCTCCAGAATCTCTGCCAAGAAAACCCTCGATGAGGTCATGAAGAGTCAGGCACAACTGAACAACACAGCACAAAAAAGAGCATTGAATGAGATGGTCTTCAAGTCTCTTCTGATTATTCAATGGGTTAAATTCAGTGCAGGCATCTCCTTGACAATATCCCTGACAATTTCCACTTTAATCTGGAACAGATGGGAATCTCATGACCATTTTGTTAGTTCTTTTGCTGGTCTGTGCCTAAATTCTGTCTGTGATACCTAATGACCTTCAGGAGGCTTACTTTCCTTGTATATAAAAGGAGACATCATCCTGGTAATACCTACCCCACAGGTGGATGGCAATATAAAACTGAATCTGTAAATTTTAAAGTGTTCTATATTCATCAGGGATCTAAAAGTGACCTGTGACCTGTGTACTATGCTGAAACAATCCTTGCTGTGGGGATTTTCAGAGGATCTTTTCTTTCTAGGTTTCTTCTCTTTTCACCTGTCAGATCACTCCTTTATTGGTCCTTTTATATCATATACCTGTGAGTGCACCCTAAGGCTCGGTTCTGGGCTCTATTCTCTTTTTTTTTCCTACACCAGGGGTGGGAAACCTGAGGCCTCAAGGCCATATGTGACCCTGTAGGTCCTCAAGTGTGTTTTGACTTAATCCAAATTTTATAGAACAAATCCCCTTAATAAAAGTATTTGTTCTACAGAACTTGGATCCAGTCAAAAGGCTACACCCAAGGAACTAGAAGGCCACAAGTTCCCCATCCCTGTCCTATATTGTCTAGGTGACCTGATTAGCTCCTGTAAGTTTAATTACCATCTCTGTGTAGATGATTCCCAAATCTCTATATCTAGCTTCAGTCTCCCTCCTGAGCTCTTATACCATATCACCAAAATTGCCTGTTGGATATTTCAAACCTAATATGCCATAGTTACTTTGAATCCAACATTCAGAGAAGTTCAGAGAAGAACTTACTATCTTCTCCAAAGCCATTCTTCCTAACATCCCTATTTCTGCTGAAAGCACTACCATTTTTCAAGGTTCATAACCTTGGCCTTATCTTTGACCTCTCAGTCTATCTCATACCACATTTCCAATCAGTCACCAAATCTTGCAGCTTCTTCCTCCAAAATACCATCTCTAGTATCCATCCTTTTCTCTCTCTTCACTTGGCTCTCACCCTGGTTCAGGTCCTCATCACCCCTTGCCTAGACTGCTGAAAAAGCTTCTTTACTGGTCCTCTGGTTTTGAATCTTACTCTCTACTTCCAATTCATGTCCTTCTCCCTTCCCCAACAACTCCCAAGTGATTTTCTTTGGTAAGGCAAACGGCCCTACCCAAACCCCAATGGTTCCCAGATAACTCTAGGACAGAATATGCTCTCCTCTATTTAGCTTTTAAAACCTTCATAGCATGTTCACCTTTATAATTTATTATTTCCCTTCCTGAATTCTAAGGTCCATTCACATTGGCTTTTAAAAATATTTAATTGTTTTCAACACAGTAGGCGTTCCTGTCTCTTTGCCTTTTCATTGACTGACCTCCACTTCAGCTCTGCCTCTTAGAATCTCTTGTTTCCTTCAAAGATACACTTTCCGATTCCCTGGCCCAGCTCTTAGTATTTAACTATTTAATTTGTACAAATTGTATATAAATGCATATATTTCATCCTCCATAGAGTGGAAGTTCATTGAGGGCAGGGTTAGGTCTTGTGTCCCTTACACCTGGCACATAACATACACTTACTAAAATTGATTGACTAACTTATATTTTAGCTTTAAAGGTTGAAGTTGGGAGCAGGGGAGGCAAAATGCTATGGTTGGGGGGTCAAGGAATCTAGCATCATGAGGTCTGCTGGGTGGGGCCCAGCTTCTCAACACCGAGTTGCTGAACTCCTTGCTCTCTTCTTTTTCTTCTCCTTCCTTAATTAACCAGAAGCTTCCAGCCCAACTCATTTGACCAAATGGTGATTTGTTAGGGTGGCTGACAAGACAATTCTGTGCTGCTGAGAGCAGAAAGGAAAGGCAAGGATGGCATGTGGCAAGAGCCCAGCCTTGAGCCCTGCTGTCTCATAATCTTAGACTCCTTTGGCTAGTATAGTCTGTGAAAGATCATCCCAACCATTCCCCTGCCTCTGGGCAGAATCCTATTCCAGAATCTTATTCTCTATGCTAGAGAAGACTTAATTTGTTTGGAAGTTCTCTTATGAAATGATTCTATCCCTTACTGCCTTTGCCTATCTGGAAATCTATCAGTTTTTCATAGTAGGAAGTTCTTTCTCAAGTCTGGCTATAGTCCCTTATGTTGCATTTAGAGCATCTTTCCTGTTCTTAGAAGAGACAGAAATCATCAGATTGCCTCCCTGTGTGTCTGAGCCCTTTAGATATTTGAAGATTATGATTAAGATGACTCTTTACCTTTTCTGTACTGGTCTGTGAGTGGGGCAGCTAGGTAATACAGTGGATAGAGCACCAGTGCAGGAGTCAGGAGGAACTGAGTTCAAATCTCACCTCAGACACTTGACACTCACTAGCTGTGTGACCTTGGACAAGTCACTTAACCCCAATTGCCTCATCCTGGGTCATCTCCAGTCATCCTGATGAATATCTGATCACTGGATCCAGATGGCTCTGGAGGAGAAGTGAGGCTGGTGACCTGCACAGCCCTCCCTCACTCAAAACAGAGTCAAGTACAAGTCATGTCATTATTTGTCTGATGGCGTGGTCTTCTTTGGTAATGAAGGACGAACACACACACACACACACACACACATACACACACACACTGGTCTGTGGCATAGTTGGTAGGTGGTCCCAGCTCCATTCTGAATTCCTACTTGCTTTGCCTTCCCTTTCATGGAATCATTAGGGTTAGAGTTGAAAAATATCTTAAAGGGCACCCAATTCAAGCCTCCCTTTTTCAGAGGGGAAACTGAGACTTAGAGAATATCAAAGAAAGGATTTGAATTTAGGTCTTTCTGATCCCAAACCTAGCCTGGGCTTTTGTTTTTTTCAATCTTCTTAGTCTAGGAGGAGCAGTGGACAGAGTGCTGGGCTCAGCATGGGGAAGACTTGAGTTCAAATTTGACCTGACACTGAAAGGCACTTAAATCTTGCCTCAGTTTCCTCATCATAATAGCACTTAACTCATGGAGAGTTTTTCTTTAAGGATCAAATGACATAATAACTGTAATGCCCTTAGCACAGTTCCTGACCCATAGTAAGCACTATATAAATGTAAGCTACTGGTCCTCCCCTCATCCTAAACTCTGCTTCCATACTCTTCTCCTGCTGAAAACCTTTCCCTCTCCCATTTGTGCTTCCTTTCCTCTCATCCCTGGAGTCCAGAGTTCCATCTGGTTAATTCAAATTTTGTCCTAGTCTCTGGATCTGTCCTCCCTCGTAGACTGAGAGCCCCCAATGTCACCTTCCAATCTTAGCCTTTGAGGCCCAACAGAGTGAGGATAGGAGTGGGTGTGGGGATGGTGATAAGTGGGCAAAGATTACATGAGAGCTATGGCAAGGGATCAGAGCCTATGGGCCTTCTGCAATATGGAATCTCCTTCTCTAAGCTCTAATCTGGGGAACAAATTAGAGAGAGAAAGTTTTTGGCCTTTGCTTTGGGCCCCAGTTCAGTTTTTGGTGACTCATACACTTTCACTCAGTGCTCAGAAGGGGTCTGTGGGTGGGTCAGGACATAAATCACTAAAGGGGAACTTTGTGGTAGTGTGGAAAGAATATTGGCTCTGGATTAAAGGCCCTAGCTTCACATCTGGCCTCTAACTACTTACTTCTTAGGTCACTCACCTCTCCCCGCAAGCTTCTTCTACAGCAAAGTGGTAGAGTTGGATTGGATCACATCTGAGGTCCCTTCTAACTATAGAATGCTGATCCTAGAATGAATGAATGAAAATCAGCTCTTAAGTACTATGTGCCAGCGCTAAACCCTGAGGATATAACCAGAAGCAAGCAAGGTTGAGGAGTGGTAGGTAGCCAGAGAGGAATGTTTTGGAGAGGGAAGATTAAGGGAATAATGGGGGAGTGGAGAAGATTGACATGTCCCTTGCCAGAAATTATTGATCTGATCATTCTTTTCAGAGCTAGCATTGGTAGGGTGGTGGTCATGGTGGGGGACATGACATGAAGATGGCCAAGAGGTGACATGGTGGACTTGAAGAGGGACCAGGTAAGCTGAAATGCCCCCAATCAGAGTCTAGGACCATGATCAGTTCTGGATAGGAGTGAAAACACACACCTCCTAGCCTTCTCATCCATTTTTCTTTCTTTTTGAGTCTCCTCCTTTCCTCTTGTTTCATTGGGTTTCTGGAGCATCTCCTCAGAAATTCTTGAAATACCCAGAGGATCTCTAAAAGCTGAAAGGTAGAGGTAGAGAGGGCTAGACTAGATGTTTTGTGGGGTCACTTCCAATTTGAAGGATTTTAACCCTAAGGGACCCTTCCTAGGGATAGGGATTTCACTTTTTCATGGGACAGACCCCTTAATGTTGGATAACTCTCATCATTTGAAAGTTCTCATTATCATCTGCCTTGAGTTTATAAAATGAGGCTGTCAGACTATATCAGGGGTGAAAAATCTGCAACCTCAAGGCCACATGTGGCCCTCTAGATCCTCAAGTGTGGCCCTTGGACTATTTGGATTCAGTCAAAGGGTTGCACTTGAGGATCTAAAGGGTCACATGTAGCCTCAAGGCTGCAGGTTTCCCACCCCTGGACTAAATGTTCTCTAAGAAGCCCTACTATCTCATGAACTTCTACCAATCAGTTCTACCCTTTGGAGTGACATTTCTGCAACATGATTATCCAGCAAATATATAAAAACATGGAGAGGAGACATTTCCTGTCCAAGTCTACAAGTCTAAAGAGGAATCCCCCTTTCCCCAATTCCCAAGCCCCTTGAACACAATCCATGACCTCTATATTTATGGAATCAGGCTATAGAGAATACTTCCAAGTTTACTAAACACTTGACTTGCAATTTGAATTCCACTTCAATTACAAAATAACGTTGTGATTTAGGTGTATCAAGTATTACTTTCCCCCTTTACAGATGAGGAAAGTGAAGCTTGGTCACTTGCCCGTAGACTCATAATAGCAAATGTCCAAAGCTGGATTGGATCCCAGGCTTTCCTGGGTCCAAGCCCAACATTCTCTGACTGAAGCTGATGGATGAATTCAGTTTTTCTCCACTGGCCTGTAGATATTACCCAGTGTTGGATGATGAGGGAGGAGGACACAGGGAATTCTCTGTTGGGGAAGATAAGACACACACCCAGGACACAGACAGGCACTAAGACCCAGATGAGAGAGTAACAACTGTGAGGAAGCTGAGCTAGTGGGAAAAGTGTCTCTAAATGCTGAAGCTGCATGAAGAGGTGGGTGGGGTGAATCAGGGAAAGGTTCCTGAGATGCTGAGTCTCCAAAAGGAATCTGAAAGCAGGACAGGACAGATATTATTCAAAGAGAAGAGAGCAGAGAGTTTGGTTTTATTTTGGAGGGGACAGTGATTTAATCAGTGTAGGAAACTTCCAGTGTGGAAACTCTCTCCTCTGCACATGGCTAGCTTTTCTGCCTTGAGCAAGCAGAAATGAAGAGAGCTGCCCAAGGTCATACAGCCAGTATGTGTCTGAGGCAGGACTTTAGCTCAGGCACTGTATGAGCAGCCCCTACTCTTTGTAGGTGAGGCTAGTTTTTCTTTAAAAAATATTGAAACAAGACCTTGAGATTTAACTGGACAGGGGACAAAAGACCTGTTAATTGAGATAGCTTTCTGTCTGTTTAAAAGTGATTTCAGGGGGTGTCATGGCTCCTTCCTCAGGTTTGACTTAAGCTCCTGACCTGGGCCATTATGGTCCATATAGAGTTAAGGAAGCCATACCCAATTTGAGGCAATGCTGGGTCCTTGCTGAATGTCCTTTCCATGCTATGGCTAAGTGAAATTCCTTCTGTTGACTGTTGGATGGCCTGCAAGGGTCTAGTTCTAGTTCTACTATCAGGCCAGAGCCATGTGATTGGTCAGACTGAGTCAGGTCTGACCTGGGACACCAGGGCAATTCTTTGAGTGTCTTCTTCATGTTGGTTACTCTCCAGTGTGCAATATGTCTGTCTGTCTGAGAGGCTGAACCTTGGAGAGGGAATAAACTGTGACTGCATTATTTTGTGGCTGAGGTTTAAAGGGATGCAGCGGCAGCTAGGTGGCATAAGCCTACAAGTGAGCCTCCTGGACTTCTAGCTGGGAACATCAGAGTGTAAATTCTGCCTCAGAATAGCTATGTGACCCTGGTCAGGTCACTTAATGTCTCTCAGCCTCAGTTTCCTCATCTGTAAATGGAAACAATTACATTACTTACCCTCCAGGATTGTTGTGAGACTCAGATGGGATAACATGTAAAGTGCTTTACGAACATTAAAGCTAGTGTTATAATTAGCTGTTATGGGCTGTGTCTAGCTTGAGCCAGGCAGACATACACCCAGTGAAGGTTTTGGGGGGATAAATTTGAAGCCCACCATGTCACCTCTTGGCTATCTTTATCGCCCCCTCCCCCATTCTAGCTCTGAGAGGAATAATCAAATCAACAAGTTCTGGTGAGGGACACTTACTTTGTCCCCTTATAGGCCCTCATCTGCTTTCCCTAACTCTTGACTACAGAGGGAAAGGGAATAAACATTTATATAGTTACATATATGTGTGTGTATACACATATACATACATATATAACCTATAGTTAGGTCCTTTGCTATATGCTTTAGAAATATTGTCTTATTTGCTCCTTACAATAACTCTATGATTTAGGTACTATCATTATCTTTAACTTAGTTGATGAAAGCAGGGGTTAAGTGACTTGCCCAGGGTCACACAACTAGTTAGTATCCAAGGCTATATTTGAACTCAGGTCTTCCTGCCTCCAGGCCTAACTAGCTCATAGATGATGAGGAAGGTGGGGGCCAAACCATAACAGCTAAGAGCTGGACTCAGGGGACAGAGAAAGAGAAAGGCTCAAGTCCTCTATTCACATTCACATTATTCTGTTCATTCACTCCTTTCATTTAACAAATATTTACTCTGGTATTCAGTACTCTGGCAGATATGTTGTTAGGTTATGTGATTATGTTTCCCTACTGTAAAATGAGAGGGTTGTTGTAGATGACTTCTAAAGTTCCTACTGGCTCTATGAATGAGTCTTTGAGATACTGTATCTCTCTGTATATTTCTAATTGTGCCTGTGCCTGTATGAATATTGGTGGGTGTGTTTGTGTAAGTACAAAGGTTCAATCCAATGAACACCCAGCATTTGTAATGTACTAGGTCCTAGAGATACAATGATGAAAACTTAGCAGTCCCTGACCTCAAGGAGAGAGATACAAAATGTACAAATGTAAGTAAAGTTCTACAAAGTGATACAAAGTAGCTTTAAAAAGGAAAGAGCACTGGTAACTAAGGAGAGAGAAGAAAAGGAGATCAGGAAAGCCTCAGTATGGAAAAGGCAGCACGTAACTATATTTAGAAGGAAGTTAGGGATTCTCCAACCAACAAGAGGGCAAGAAAATGGTTTCTGCCTAGAAGGTGATTACTATATTTTGGAGCCCGCTGGTCATTTGGAATATAAGATAAAGAACAGATCTAGTTTCTGCCATAAAGATATTTTAAGCTATAGTCTAAGACAGGTGGACAGGAAATCAGTCGAAGTACATTCACACCAATGTAGATCGGGAGCAGTGATGGACAACATAGGGCGTGTTTGTGTAAGTGGCATGGGGGCTTAGTAGGGTTGGTCCTGGAATGAGATGAGCTATCATTTCCTGGATGAGGTTTCTTTTTGGGTTGCTAAGTAAGAGATGGGCAGTGGGGTGAGGCTTTTCCTGTGTAGGGAGAGAGGGAATCAAATGAGGCAAGATTAAAAGCGGGGTAGAGAATGAAATGAGGGCAGACCAAATCAGGGAGGGGAAAGAAGCAGAGTCTGTGTGAGACTTTAGCCTGGAGCAATCTCAGGAGAGAGAGAGAGACAGCAACAACTCAGGGTGACAGGTTTTGAGACCTGAGCAGTCCATTAGCCTGACAGGGCATTGAGGAAGGTGTGGCCTTTGTGGCTAAAGGCCAAGTGTGTGTTGGAGATTAATATGGCACAGGGGTGAGGGTGGGCTAAGAACCTAGGTATGTGTCCATAGTTAAAACAAGGAAGCATAAATTTAGGGCCACACTGGGGAGCCGCCCATCTGTACAGAACTGGGAGGAAAGTTAGAAGCCATCTCGTCCAACCCCTCCATCTTTCAACACAAACAAAAACAAATCTCCAACCCAAAACAAAACAGCTGAGACTCAGGAAGTTAAATGAACTTTTCAGAGGAGTAAGCATCAGACTCTCTGACTCCAGGGTCAATGGTCTTTCCACAGCACCATATTGACAGTTAGACAGTACTGAGAATGGTGTTAGACTTTGAGTGATGTAGACCAGAGTTTGAATCCTACGTCAGATTGGTTGTATGACCCTGGGCAAATCACTTAAACTCTGTTAGCCTCAGTTTCCTCATCTGTGAATTAGGGATAATACTGATACCTATCCCACAAGATTATCGTGGAGAGCAAATGAAATAATTTACAAAACTTAAAGAATTGTATAAATGTTAGTTAGCATTTATCATATGTGCTCTGAGAGTAGGAATGGTGACTTTTGTATCCCTCTAGTGATTAATAGTGACTTAAGACTGTACAGTGATTGGGCACTTAGTACATACTAATCAACTGACTTCTTTTTGGGGGAGCGGAGAGGAGGAGTGAGTCAGAAAAATTAAACAAAGGCAGTCCACAGATTGTCCAAGGCCTTACTTTCTGGAGTCCAAGTACATGAGACTGCAATGCTCACTTTTAACCACTAGAGGGAGATGGACACCAACTTTTGGCCTGCTCCTAAGGCTGTGGAGGGTGGGGGCAGGGTGGCTTGGCCTCAGATGCATTTGGGTCCCGCCCTGTCCTGAATCCATGAAGCTGAGAACAGCCTTCCTGCCCAGGCATGTCCTTCGTCCTTCAGGCATGGGACACCAGATGTCTGTGTTTTCAGGACGCTTCCACAAGCACTGGGCCTGGGGGATTCTTGAGCCCTGTCCCATTGGGTACCAGTCCTTTTTCCATGATGCAGATGGTGGTGTGCCCATGTGGCTCAAGAATTCAGAGCCATGGTGCTGTAACCACATGGACCATGCTCTTAGCCGAATCCTATTTAGGAGGGGTAGTGGCAGGGCTTCAGGTATCTCAGCCCCCTTTTAAAACCCTTATGGTTCCTGCAGTGTTTGTCTGGGTCAGATCTTGGGAGTGAGCAGCCTTGCTTGCCCTCCTGTAGCTCCTCTGACATCATCCTCATCCTCATCATGCCCTTCATCTTCCCTGCCCTGTGTTCAGAAGGTAGAGGCTCTGTTTTCCTGTTCTTTGTTCATTGTGTCCCTGACTCAGACTGGAAGTTTAAGGAGGGTAGAACTTTGTCCTTCCTCTAGATTCTCCTGGTCCCTCCAACTCATAGCACACAGCAGTTTACACAACAGACTGGTTTCTGCCTTCCTCATGGGGCATTATTTGTTGGCTGCTCCCGGATAACACAGGCAGGCCAACTCACTCCGAGGCCTTGGAAGGGCTTTTTTTTTTAATCTGTCCACATTTGTCAATAGTTAGTTAAGTCATGTATTCTGATGAACATGTCAGGTTAATTGGACAAAGAAAATAAACATTTTCTTCCTTCAGGAAAAAAGGCAACTTAAATGGACATGTTACCTATAGCTATGTGATTTGGAGCAAATCATTTACCCTCCTCATGCCTCAGTTACCTTATCTATAAAATGAGAGAGACTTTAATACCTCTAAGGTGCTCTCCTCACCCTACCCGAATCCAGTTCGAAGTCTGTGATCCTATGATATAATCCTTTGACTGGGAGACATTCATAAATTGGAGATATTGAGTCAGTATTGAGGAGTGTGGCTAGGAGAAGGGCAGACTATAGAGTTGATTAGATTAAAAAAAAATGAAATTTTCTTTTTTTCAATCAATACAGTTCTGACTTCTCTCCCTCCTTTCCTCTCTCTTCCATTGTAATTTTCTTGAGGTTAGGGACCACTTTTCTTGCTCATCTTCATAATGAGACACATATCAGACATAAATGGGCTTCTTTAGGAGGTAATGAGCTGCTCATCTTTGGAGGTCCTTACAGAGACTGGATAGCTCTTTTCTGGAGAGCTGTAGAGGAGATTTCTCTTCAGATGATCTCTGAGGCACCATTCAACCCTGCAGTTCTGGGGTTGTCATACATATGAATTGCTTAACCTTTGTGAATTTACATGCTCTTTCCCCTGGTGAATTGGAAAAGCTGCACTCAGTTTTGATTGTGTGTTGGTAGAAAGGGAGACAAGCAGAGAATGTGAGTCCTGATGCCAGGAGACCCTTTTCCCCTCTAGGGGTGGGATAGGGTGTGTGTGTGGCAGGGCAGTAGCAAGAGTAGTGACTGAGAACAGTATGTTTGGGCTTTCGGCTTGGTTTGGGCGCTGGGGGCTCAGTAATTGGAGATCATTCAGAGATGAGGGTTACTGAGTTTACACTGAGAGTTTGCAACTGCTAGTGTTGCAGTAGTAGTGATATAATGACTTGTTTAGGGATATATAGATTCTAAGTGTGACATATAGAATTGGAACTTAGGTCTTTCTGACCACAAAGCTTGCCCACTGCTACTGATTTCCCCTCCCTCAAGGCAGTATGATGTGGAAGGAGAATAGGATTTGGAGTCAGTAAACTTTGGGGAGTGGGGACTGATCCTAAATCTGGCCAGAGGGCCAAGAATGCTTTTGAAAATTTGAGATAACGTTTCTCAACTCTTTTAAAAACAATTAAAATTGTATCTTTTATTTTTAAATTGCTTCTTGTATTCATTCTTCCCCTTCCTTCCAATTACTTTTAAAAATGCTCTATAACTGATGAACTAAGAGAGTTTGCTAGCTGTGTGACTTTGGGCAAGTTATTTTGACTTAGTTTTCTTGTCTGAAAAATGAGAAGGTTGGATTATCCATCACTGCTAGTCTCAAGTCTCTTCTACTTCTTCGCTTTCTTTGTTTCTTCCTTCCTTCCTTCCTTCCTTTCAATTCAGGTTAAGTGACTTGTCCAGGGTCGCACAGCTACTAATTATCTGAGGTCAGATTTGAGCTCGGTCCTCTTCATTCCAGGGTCGTGCTCTATCTACTGCACCACCCAGCTGTCCTCTAATTCCGACATTCTGTGCCTCCCTCCCACACTAGGGACTGAGGAACAGGGAATAAAGGAGATGGAAATACTTAGTCAAGAGTTCTTGCCCTTTCCTGAGCCATATATTTAGAGTTGGAAGGGTCCTGGGGATAACCTAAACTGCCTCGTTTTTAGATGGGGAAATTCTTTTGGAACTGTGGCCTCTCCCAGTCTCCCTTTCAGGATTCAGAGTTAGAGAATAAAACAGGAAGAGGGGCGTATGGTGTGTGAATTTAGCCCTGGTTCAGTTTCTAGTGACTCATTCCCCCTCCCCCAATGCCAGGGGGAAATGTGTGTGTGTGTGTGTGTGTGTGTGTGTGTGTGTGTGTGTGTGTGTGTGTATCTGTGTATGTGTGTGTATTTGTATGTGTGTGTGTATGTATGTGTGTGTGTGTGTGTGTGTGTGTGTGTGTGTGTGTATGGATGGGTAGGTGCATAGGATGTGGGTGGGGGCACATTCCTGGAATATCAGGGGGGATACTCACTGGGGCTCCATGGGGGCAGGCTCAATACACTGGTGGCTCTTTCCCAAGGAAGGAAGAGTCCCCAGAATAAGACTGGATGCTGGGACAGGATCCTATTTCTCCCTCCTTTCACTCTTCTTTCTTCTCACCTTCTCCATTCCCCCCCCCAACTCTGGGATCTTTCTCTCCCCATCTCCCATACAAAATCACTAAGTTGGAAGGAACCTGATAACTTGTCCTATCTGACCCTTTCATTTTATAGATGAGGAACCTGTGGCTCGGCGAGGTGAACACCTAGTAAGCAGTGGAGCTAGGACTCTACCCCAGCTCTCTGGACTCCTGGTCCAGTGAGTTGTCTTACACCCCAGGGATTAAGTATAAAAATGACTTGACAAGAAGGATCAGAATGAATTGGAGCTTCCCCTCCCCAAACACACTCCAGGACTGATGTTATACCAGCTCCTGCCTTAGGATGGTCCTGGCCCTGGATAGTCCAGACCTTGTCAAAAGAATGGTATTTATAGTGTTATGTCACATTAGCCCATAAGGTACAGCAAGGGAAAACAAGATGGGGTGATTTCTTTTTTTCCCTCTTCCAAAACTGGGCTCTGGATAACTGCCCAATGGGTTTCCTTCTTTCTCTAAGGAGAGGAATGTTTAGATTTATGATTGTTCCCAGCCCAGTGGCAGAGCAAACCTAGTACTTAATCTGAACTCGCAGAGGTTTAGCCTCTCTGGGCCTCAGTTTCCTTATTTTAAAAAGAAGAGTGGTGGAATTAGATTAGAAGATCTAGCAGGGGTGGGGAACCTATGGCTTTGAGGCCACATGTGGCCTTCTAGGTCCTTGGGTGCAGCCTTTTGGCTGAGTTCAAATTTTACAGAACAAATCATTTGATTAAGGGGATTTATTCTGTGAAGTTTGGATTCAGTCAAAGGGCCACACTTGAGGACCTAGAGGGTCACATGGGTCCTTGAGGTCATAGGTTCCCCATCCCTGGTAGACCTTTTGTTTTTAATATTTTATAATTCTATGAAACAGAGATAGGTCAGGATTAGTTTCATGATCTATATCCATAGTGTAGGAGTGATTAAGTGACCAGCTGGGGGGAGGATAGACTAATAATAGCTAGTAAACATATTACTAATAGTTTATAATGTTAATAGTTAACCATTAATATCTATGTTATTGATTAAATCAATATAATCAAGTCAATCAACATTATCATGATTAACATTAATAATATAACCAACATAATTATATTATTAATAGTTTTATGGTTTTACAGATATTTTCTCATTTGATAAAATAGCCCTGCAAGATAGATGTGTTATCATTCTCCCCATTTTATAGATAAGAAAGTTGAGAGAGGTGAAGGAACTTGCTCAGTCTCACACAGCTAATAAATTTCTGAAGTAGAATTCAAACTCAGGTCTGATTTCTGATCCAGCAATTTATCTGTAGAATTCAAATGCAGGTCTGATTTCTGATCCAGCAATTTATCTGTTATATACTTCCTGACTTCTCTGGCTGGTATAGGAAGAGGCCCATTGGGGAGAGATGACTCCAGGCAGCCTGGCACAGTGAAAAAATCATGGAGTCTAGTGTTAAGAGACTTGGGTTCTGATTCCAGCTTTATCACCGGTCATTATGTTGTTGGGTAGATCACAGTACTTCACTGGACCTCAGTTTACTCATCTTTAAGATGCCATTTTGACTTTCTGATGGTTCATGTGACAAGTACTGTTGGGTCAAGACTAGCCTGGTGAGAAAATTCCCTCTACTAATGCACACAGATGCCTTCTCTACAACTTACAGGGATAGAGAGTTGCCTCGAGCATGGAGAGCTTGTGACTTTCCCAGGGTCACACAGCCAGGGTATTTATGTCAGTGGTAAGACTTGAACCCAGGTCTTCCAGGGCTCCAAGATCCAGAAAGGTATCTATTCTACCACAAGTAGGGGGAAGGCAACATGCATTTATTAAGTGCCTACTATGTGCCAGGCACTATGTTCAGGGCTTTACAAATATCTCATTTGATTCAAGTGACTAGCTTAAAAAAAAAAAAAGGGAAAGAGGCCTGTTAGGATTATGTGTATGTGTGTGTGTGTGTGTGTGTGTGTGTGTGTGTGTGTGTGTGTGTGTGTTCATGGTCATAGGAAGTATAGTTGAGAAACCAAATAAATAAAGCATAGAAGTGCAAGTGAACAGCAGCAGTCACTCATGTGTGCAATGTAGAAATGTACACATGTATGTCCTGGCATGTTTGCCTGTGCTTAATGGTTGGACTGAAGCGAAGAGGCTGTGGCTAAGCCTGAGCCTTCTGAGCAGCTGTCATGAGCCAGGGCCTCATTACTTTATACCCAGATCTTTACTCTTATGTGTTATTGTATGCACAAATGTGTTTAAGGCACAGATAAATGTATATTTGGGGAGTTAACTCATTGAAATTCAATGAAAACTTAGGATCTGATTGGTGAATTTTGTCTTATTTTGTTGGAAATTAGGCCACCAAGTCCTGACATCTCCATACTATTCAGATTAATGTATCCTTTTCACCCTTCCAGCTTTCTTCTATTTGTTATCTTTCCTCATTAGAATGGATGCGCCTTAAGGTCAGGAACTGTCTTATAGTCTTATGTTTCAGTTTAGCAAAGTGCTTGATATTTATTAAATGCTAAGTACGTGATCTATTTATCTATCAGTCATCTACTTTTTGTCTAGCTTTGTCTGTATCATTTATTTCTATCCATCCATCCATCATCTCTCTCTCTTTCTCTGTCTCATCTATCATCTACTGGTCACTAGGGGAGCTACATTCAGAAGAGATAGCTCCAATGGATCTTACATGTCTATATTTATGTCTAGATATGCGTGTTATGTGCATGTACTTATACATGCAAGTATGTACTTGTATTCTGTTGGGGAGCAGAGAGGGCCTCATTATGCTGTTACCCACTTTCATATTCTGAATGAAGTCCTTTTCAGAGTCCTTATTAGACTTGTGTGGGAGCTATGGGTGGGGGTGCTTCTTGACAGGGCTCTGGGGTCTGGGGAGTACCAAATTCCTGACACTTAAAGGAGTGGCACTTGGGGAGAAAGTGGATTAGATTGGGTGTGGCAGAAAGGAAGATAAGATGAATGGAGAACAGGGCTGGGCTTTGCTTTTTTCCTTCCTTCCCTTCGTTTTCCCTTTCTTTCTTCTTCATTCCCTCCCAATCTTCCTTCTTTTATTCTTCCCTTCCTTTCCTTGCTTCCTTCCTCCCTCCATTCCTTTTTTCCTTCCTCCTTCTTTCCTCCTTTCCTTTTTCTTTCCTTCTTTCCCTTCCTTCCTTTCTTCTCTCCTTCCCCTCCTTTCTTCCTTCCTCCCTTTCCTTCCTTCTTCCCTCCCTCTCTCCCTTCCTCTCCCTTTTTCCTTCCTCTTTCCTTTTTTCCTTCCTTCCTTCTTTCCCTTCTTTCTTCCTTCCTTCCTTGCTTCCTTCTTTCCTCCCTCTTTCCCTCCTTCCTTCCTTTTTACTTAGCTCCCCAACCAATAAATCATATGGGATAATTTGAAAGGGCTTCTTTCCAAGGAGCCAATATCTACTTTTGCACATCTCCTGCCCCTGAACTTGGGGGTGGGGAGATGGGTGGATTTGGGAACCAGGTTCTTGCTTCTCTTTTTTCCATTTGCTTAGTGTCCTCAGACAGGTTCTCTATTTCTCCTGAATTTCAATTCCCTTCCAGGAGGAGAGAGGGGAAGAAGTGGGAATAGAAAGTCGTTTAGCCTTAAAAAGGACATTCTTCCATTGGGCCTGGACGTCTCCCTCCTATAAACTCACCTTAAGACTAGGGATAGAGACAGTAGAACAGAAGGAATCTTGATCTGAGACCTTGAACTGGCCAAAAAATGGAACAAAACAAAGGCCAACCTTTCTACCTCATCAGGTTCTAGGCCTCATGGACTTTGCACACAGTGCTGGCCCTGGCTGGAGGCTTCCAGCTTTTACCTGAGCCTCCTTTTAGGCTAGGGTGTGGGAGGGTGTGAAGCAGTGTAGCCAGCAGGGAGTGCTCCCTTCTCAAGAATGCCTCTGATCTGGGGCTCAACAGAAGAGGAAAAGGGACGGGTCTTAAAGAAAAGGAAGTCTACAGATCAAAGGTGCCATCCTTTTTTCACTAGCTGGAGCTTAGATACATATGCCCTTCTGAAGAGTCCTAGACACTGACTGAATGAATGCCCCATGCCTCAAAAAACATGCATGGATAGTTCAGACACATACTCCAACACACACATGCACACAGACATAGACACAGTCACAGACACAGACCTCCTTTGAGAAACCCCACAGAAAAAGGGGTTTTAAAATTGGGATTCATCGAACTTCGAGGAGCCTGGGGAAAGATTTCAGTGGGGTTTGTGAACTAGGATGGGAAAAAATTTTCATCTTTATTTTCACTAAGTTCTAACTGAAGTGCAGCATTTCCTTCACTTATTTAAAAACATTTTGAGAAAGGGTCCACAAGTTTCATTGTATTGCCAAAGGGGTCTGTAAAACACAAAAGACAGGTATAAGCCTCTGCCCTAGGGATTGCAGGTGAGAGGACGGAGGAGAGTTGGAGACTGGAGAGAGGCTAACTCTGAATTGTTGGCCTGAGTGCTTCTGCTGGTGGGATGACTGTTCACAGAGGCATCCTAGGGGCTATGATGCCTGACTTCTCAGCAAGCAGCAAAGGCTCTCTGAACACACTTTACAGCTTAGCTAAATGATTTAGTCTCAGTCATCGGAATCAGGAAGACTTGTGTGTGAGTTCAAATCTGGCCTCAGACGCTTACTGGCGGTGTGACTCTGGGGAAGTCACTTAACCCTGATTGCCTCAGTTTCTCATCTGTAAAATGAGTTGGAGCAGCAAATGATAGAGCTATTAACAGCCTCTGGAGGCCCCACAAACCTTGAAGGAGAGCAGGGGCATGCATGATGCCAATGAATTTACTATAATGTAGAAACTTATACAACATTTTACCATGGAAAAAATACTAGATACTAGCTGTGCAATTCACTGGATCTCAGTTTCCCCATCTGTAAAATCAAATTGTTGGATAAGGAAGAATTCTTAAGTATTTTTTTATGTTATGAATGCCTTTGGTAGCTTTGTCTTCTACTATCATAACTGAAGGAAATGCCAAGTTTTAATTAGAGGTTATAAAATAAAATATAATTAAAGATGAAAGATTCTCCCCCCCCTCCCCGCCCCATCCAAGTTCATAGACCCTCTGAAATCTATCCATAGTACCCTTACCTGAGGTGAAGAATCCCTAGATTTAAGTCTCTCTTATTTTGTTTCGTTTCAACACTAAAACCTGCTAGCCTGTGTTATGACCTGGAATTATCCTGGAGTCAGCTCAAACCTGCTTGAGGACTGCCTGGTAAATCTTCAGCGTGAACATATTCACATTGGCAAATGCTTTAAATCAGGGGTTGATTTATTGCTCTGTTGATTGCTGGAGACTGGAAAAGATGACAGAGAAAATGTTAATAATGCATTTTAGGGTTGAGTATGTGTGGCTTCCTTACCCCCTTCCCCTCTTTCTTTCTGGAGATCCTTTTGTCAAACATTTACCAGCATACCACTAACCCTAGCTTTAATTTTCCCTAAAGAGAGGGGACTGGTCTAAAGGGTTCCTGAAATTTCCTTTTATCTTTAAATGTTCACTCCTATGAGCCTACCTATGTGCCTATATATGGTTTTGCAGTAAGAAGGCCTGGGTTCAAATCCCCATTCTGCTACTCACTACTTTCTGTCTCATTTTGGGAATGCCTTTTATTTTCTCTGGGCCCCTCTTTTATTCGCTCTCTAAAATGAAGTGTGATCCTAAGTCTTTCCCAGCTATAAATCCTCTGAACCTATGACTTTTAAAGTTGATCCCCCTCTCTCTTTCTTCCATCTGTTCCTTTCTATCAATCTGAACTCAGATCCCAGTAAAACCCAATGCTTCCTAGTGATCCTGGGAAACACTGGAGTTGGTGGTTACAGTGAGAGGCAGTAGGGCAGGCAGGCAGGCAGAGAGTGACCTTCTCCCAATGGAATGCGGCTCAGTTGGTTTGCCCGGGGAAGAGGGGAGAAGGTTGCAGCTTTCTTCCCCTGGCCTCTTGGCTCTTTGCTCCTTGCCACCCCTCAAGACCTACAAACCCGGAAGTGTGAGGGAGGGGAGGACGTAAGATTGAGGGGACATCCAGGTACCCCACCTGATGCCTGCTGTCTTTGTTGTTCCCTTCAGAGAACTCCTGGTGTTTGAAGTAACAGGAAGGCAGGTTTTAGTTCGATGTGAGGAAGAACTGCTATGTAATTGAGCTCCCTGAAAGTCTCGAGGCAGTGGCTGGAGGAACGACCTCAGTGGGAGGAAAAACTGGGTGACAGCTAGGTGGTGCAGGCTTGGCTGGGCTCAGGAAGACCTGAGTTCAAATCTAACCTCAGACACTTAGTAGCTGTGTGACCCTGGGCAAGTCACTTAACCCTGTTTGTCTCAGTTCCACAACTATAAAACAAGCTGGAGAAGGAAACGGCAATCCACTCTAGTATCTTTGCCAAGAAAACTCCTCAATGGGGTCAGGGAGAGTTGAACATGACTGAACAATGATAAAAAGGGGTGGATGGCATGGTGATGCATGGTTATAATCTCCGCTACTTACTAAAGAAGGTTGAGGCTGCTGGAGCACTTGAATTTGGGTGTTCTGAGCTACAGTAGGCTGTCTGGCACCAATGCAACAAGGTCCTGAAAGCTGAGGTGGGTAGAAGGGGAGGCCACCAGGATGCCTAAGGAGAGGCCAACTGATTTGCTCCAGAAATGGAGTTGTCCTTCCAGACTGGGTGAGATAGGATAACCTTGTCTGTCTCAAACAGAAGGGGAAGAGAGGGGGAGGAAAGGGGGAGGGGAGAAAGAGAGAGAGAGAGAGAGAGAAAGTGACAGAGAGACAGAGAGAGACTTGGGTTCAAGTCCTATCTCTGACACATCCTGACTGTGTGACCCTGACCAAGTCACCTTGCTTTCATCTCTTCAGTGATCTGGACAGTTCCCTAAGACCATAAATTGCAGAGAAGACACTGATCTGCTCCACTGGTATAGGGAGCTCTTCTACCCAGGGCAATCAGAGGTCCAATCCCTTTCCCAGTATGAAAGTAATAACAATATCCTTAATCAATCAATCAAAAACATTTATTGAAAAAACTATGATGTTCCCTCGGCAACATGCTGGGGACGCACATGCGATATATGAAACCATCCTTACCAGCAAGGAGCTTTCTACATTCTAAGGAGTGATTCTCCTGTCACTGAATGTATGCAAGCAGAGGCTAAATGGTTGGGGACATTGTAGAAGACCTTCCTTGTGCTGTGTGGAAAGGAAGGGAAGTGAGAAGGATGAAGATAGGGGAGTCTGGGGTGTACCCCCCCTCCCCCTGCCCAGAGGCAGGAGAGTGTTCCTGCACACTCTGTGCCAGATTATAAGCTCCTTAAGGGCAGGTGTCATCTTATACTCCTCTTGCATTCTCCACAGTGCATACTTAGCATAGTAGGTACTCAGCAAACACTGGCAGGGGGTCCAAAAATAGACAGCATTACTTCCACTAACTTTTGGTTTTCTTTGCAATCCTTTATGTTTTATTTTATACATTTAAAAACAATTATTAGAAAGGATCCATAGGCTTCATCAGATTGTCAAAGGGGGCCATGACACAAGGGAAAAGGCCCTTATTAACTGCCTACTATGTGCCAAGTACCATGCTAAATTCTTTGTACATATTACATTCTATCCTTGCAACATCCCTGGAAGGTAGATGCTATTTTGATCCTCCTTTTACAGTTGAGGAAACTGAGGCAGGCAGAAGTTAAATGACTTGCCACACTCACCTAGCCTTTATTCCTTTAGTTGCTTGCTTTCATAATCTGCATCTGCTGCTTCTCTCCTCCCTTTCCCTACTCCCTACCTTTTCAGAGGTGTGAGTTATCTCTTCAGCCTGGGCTTCAGTAGTCCTAATTCACCATTATCTGAAATACGGATCCCTTTTATTGAACAACATATTGTTCACCAGCAATATTGACTTGCTAGAGCTGATTGTTAAATTTTCAGCATAAACCTTTTTCCACCTTGAGAACTGGCAAAGGTATAAATCAGGGCTTAATTTATTGTTTTGTCAATTGTCTAGATTTAAGAAAGTGATGGAGAAAATCCTAACAGTGCAGATGAGATATACAAATATGTCATGCATTTCTGGAGAGCTTGTTGTTAAACATTTATCCTAAAGTTGTTATCCAACCTCTACTTGAAGACATCCAGAGAGAGGGTACTTACTACATGCCCATTCTTCTTATTCTGGGTCAGCTCTAATTGTTAGGAAGTTTTTCTTTATATCCTCCTTCTTAATCAGCACTAAGGATAATTTTATGAGCCAAGGAGGAAGGGAGTGTGCCTACTGATGCTCAGGTTAATTGATAGCTACTGCAAAGAAATGTCACTTTGACTCTTTCTGTGTCCTGAAATTTCAACCAGGCATTAGATGAATGGCACACTTTTGTATAGAGCAGGGGTTCTTAGCTAGATGGCATAGTGGGTAGAGCATTGGGCCTGGAGTCAAGAAGACCTGAATTCAAAGCCAGCTTCAGGTACTTACTAACTGTGTTACCGTGGGCAAGTCACTTAAAATCTGTTTGTCTCAGGATTTTTATCTCTCTAAGGGGATAACGATAGTACCTGCCTCACAGGTGCTGTGAGGAATAAATGAGATAAAGTATAAAGTGCTTAGCACAGTGCTTGGCTAATAGTAAGTGCTATATAAATGTTATTTATTTATTACTACTACTACTACCCCACCACCATCACCATCACCACCACTACTAACTACTACCACTACCACTACCACTACTACTACCATTACTACTACTACTACTACTACTACTACTACTACTACTACTACTACTACTACTGCTACTTCTTAAACAGACCTATTCAATGAATGGGCATTGCCTCACCCTAAGTGATTACCTGCAAAGACTTTGGCCTAAAGGGCCCAAGGTCTCCCAGTGCATCCTGGGTCATCTCCAGTCATCCTGAGGAATATCAGGTCTCTGGATTCAAATGACTCAGGAGGAGACGTGAGGCTGGTGACCTGCACAGCCCTCCCTCACTCAAAAACAAAGTCAAGTGCAAGTCATGTCATCATTTCTCCAATGGCATGGTCTTCTTTGGCAATGAAGGACGAACACAACACAAACACTACGAATGCCACTACCACTACTACTACCACCACCACTACCACTACCACTACTACTACTACTACCATTACTATTACACTATGAACACAACTACCACTACTATCACCACCACCACTACTGCTACTGCTACTACTAATGTGAGGCACAGAGGATAGAGTGAGCCTGGAGTTAGGAAGACCTGAGTTCAAATGTGGCCTCAAAAACTCATTGGTGTGTAAACTTGGGCAGGTGATTTAACCTCTTTCTGCCTCAGTTTACTGAACTGTAAAAATGAAGATCATAACAGCATCTACCTCCCAGGGTTGTTGCAAAGATAAAACGTAATATGTGCAAAAAGCTTGGCACACAATAGGCACTTAATAGATGCCTTTCGCCTTGTGTCATGGTCCCCATTGTCAGTCAGTCTGATAAAGTTTATGGACCCCTTCTCATAATAATTTTTAAATACATAAAACACACAGGATTACAAAAGAAACCAAAAGTTAGTGAAAATAATGATGTACTATTTTGGTCCAAGAGTTCATGGACCCCTGCAATCTATCCACAGACTCCTTGGGTTCCAGGTTAAGAATTCTTGGTATAGGAATATGTAAGCTATTCCCTCCCTGAGGCCTGGGGAAATAGGAGATGCACAGTTTGAAAGGAAATGTCTTTTGATGTTCTAAGAGTAAGGAGGAACTCTGAGTATTCAGTGCCTTGCACAGAATCACAACAAGAGATGTACACATTTAGAGAACCCACCTCAAAGGTTCACAGGGACTGTTTGTGCCCAAGCTGTGGTAGAGCATTCTGAGCTCATATCACACTGTAACTTGACTCCAACATAGAAATGCCATTTTGGTCTTCTTTAGGAGCAAAGGACAATAACCAATCAACAAGAACTCACACTTCCATAATGCTAGTATTTAGTTTGCTACCTCAAGGATCTGTGATCTCATTAGTGTCCACTTTCATTTGATGTAGATCACAGCTCCTCTCTAATTAAACAGGTCTTTGTGACTTGTGGTGGCTGAGAAATTCATCACTTTACAGCCAGTCTGGTGATGAACCTTTTAAAATTCAGTTTTGAGGGTCCCCAGGTGACAACAATGTATGAATAAAAGATTATAGATTCAGAGATGGAAGGATCTCAAAGATGATACAGTCTAATCTCCTTATTTTTATAGATCTGCTAGGTAATCAATAAATAATTAAGCCCCTAGTATGCGCCAGGCATTATGATATGTTCTGAGGATCCAAAGTTAAACAAAAGATAGTCATGGTTCTTTCAGGGCTCAGAGTTAATGGGAGAGACAACACTCCAACCCCTATGTAAGAACAAACGAGCTACATGATAAATTAGAGGTAATCTTAAAGGGGAAGTGCTAAAATTAAGGAGGATGGTGAAAAGCTTCTCATAGAAATTAGAATTTTATCTGGGACCCGACGCGGGAGAGGGAAGCCAAGAGGCAGAGATGAGAAGGTAAGGAATTCTAGCCATGCATGGAGTAATACCAAGGAATGTGCCTGGAGTTAGGAAATGGGAGGGTCTTGTTTGAGGACTAACAAGGAGGACTTCACTGGATAGCTCAGTACATGTAGGTGAGTAAGGTGTTAAGAAGACTGGAAAAGTAGGAAGGAGTCAGGTTGTGAAAGGCATTGAATGCCAAACACAGGATTTTATATTTGTTCCTGGAGGTGACAGGGAGTCTGTGGAATTTATTGAGTAGACATGGGAAGATTTGTGCTTTGATAGCAGAAAGGAGGTTGGACTACACTGGGGAGAGACTTGAGACAGGGAGGCCAACCAGCAAATGAGGAAAAGGAGGGCCATAGGGTCACACAGACAGTAGTTTGATTTGAACCCAGGATCTCTGACTCTAGACCCATGACCTTTCTCGCAGTATTATGATGACCTGTTTTCCTTCTCAGAGCTTCATTTTTTTAGTCTCTGAGGACCCACTGGAGTTTGCTCTCCACTGGCATACGTTTTGAGGCCTCCCAGGTGACCTCCACACCAGGAATGGGCAGTGAAGTGGGAGGTTAAAAGATTAGGAAGAGTGTTGTCTTTCTCATTTTGTTGAGGAAATTTTGGCTCAGAGATCTTTAACCACAGTCACAAAGCTGGTGTCCAATCTATTACTCAAAGCTCAGTAATCTTTTCATCATACCTCACCATTCAAAAATGTTTTTGAATTAATGAAGGAATATATATATAGAGCAGGAGATGGCAACTTTTCCAAGAGTCTTCCTTCACTCACAGGGAACGGGGGTTGCAAAAAGAGGATCTTTCAACAAAGGGAAGGTACATTTCAAGGATGAAAAAGTTTTATCCAGTGTTAAACTGCTAGAATGGGAAGAATACTAGGTGTGAGTCTGGAGATATTATTCCAATATTTCCCATCTATGGGACAATAGTCACTTACCCTCCCTCAACCTCAGTTTACTCATCTGTTAAATGGAAACAATAATACACTCCTTATCTCATAGAATTCTGGGGAAAGCAATCTGTAAACATTAAAGTACTATAGGAATAAGAACTATTATTATTTTAAATTAATTAATTAGCATTCATTTAAAAAACTTTGAGTTCCAAATTCTCTCCTTTACTCCAATCTTTTTCTTTTCCATTGAGAAGGCAAGTAATATGATACTTACTATACATGTGAAGTCATGAAAAACATATTTCCATATTAACCATGCTAACAAAAAGAGAGTGAAATACAGAAAGTGAAAAAAGTATGCTTCAATCTGCATGTGGAAGTCACCACTTTTCTCTCTGGAGGTGGACAACATTTTTCATCATGAGTTTCTTGGGATTGGTTTGGATCATTATATTGTTGAGAAGAGTCAAATCTTTCACAGTTGATAGTTGTTACAATATTACTGTGTACAATATTCTCCTGGTTCTGTTCACTTCACTTTGCATCAATTCATATAAATCTTCCCAAATTTTTCTGAAACCATCCCCTCATCATTTTTATAGCACAATAGTACTCCATTGCAATCATATGCCACAGCTTGTGCTTGTGCAGTCATTTCCCAATTCATGAGCATCCCTTTAATTTCCAATTCTTTGCCACCACAAAAATCTGCTTTTGTACATATTTTGCACATTTAAGCCCTTTCCCTTTTTATTTTATCTCTTCAGGATATAGACCTAGTAGTAGTACTGCTTGGTCAAAGGGTATGGACAGTTTTATAGTCTTTTGAGTATAGTTCCAAATTGTTTTTCAGAATGGTTGAACCAGTTCGCAATTCCCCCAATATTATCATCTGTTAATCTTCTGGCTATCCCTCAGTAGCCAACGTCATCAGCGTCGATGTTAGTAGCAGAGTAGGTGATCAGGCTTGACCCCTTCCCCTAATCTCAAGGGGGAGCCCCTGGACAGAAACAATTAGAGTAATTGGGAGTCCATCATTATCACTGAAGGAGGAATTATGCCAATTCATTCATAGAACTTTGGAAAGGAGAATTAAAAAAAAAAAGGAGTTGAATAAGAATGTGTCCTTGTTTTACTGAGCATTCTCCTATGATTGGTCTATTTATCAGTCCACTGGGCTTTCTTACCATGGATTGATACATTTATATAGTGCCTCTGTGTAGTTTGTGTTCTATTGTAGGGGCTCTCTCTGTCTGTCTCTTACACTCTGTCTCTGTTTTTCTCTCGTTCACTCTCTCTGTCTCTGTCTGTCTCTTGAGGTGGGAGATGGAGGGGAGCTTGATTTGGGCTGCTCACAGTCTGTCTGAAGCCCTAGGCTGGGTTGACTAGCTACTGCCTAGATATCACATGTGCTGGTTTATATCTAGGGTTGGGATGGGAGATCCATGGTAGCTATGTCACAGAATCACACACATCCTGTGATTTGCAACAACATGCAATTTATTTAGGTAAATTTCCTGAGCCTGAGCAGTGTCTCTCCTTGAATCCTCAGATTACAGAGGGAGCATGGCATAAAGGAGAGAGTGCTGGATTTGGAGTTGGTAATATCAGTGTTGAAATCCCTTCCAAGACATTTATTTAGTTGTGTGACCCTGGAAAAATAATTTCACCTTTCTAATCTTCAGTTTCCTCATCTGTAAAATGGGCAGAAGAACAGCACTGGGTTGTTGTGAGAATTAAGTGAGATAATGCCTTAAAGACCTTGCAAGTCATAAAGTGCTACAGGAATGTCAACTCTTACTAATCCAGAGCTGAACCATAATCCAGAGATTGACTCAGGGCAGGCGCCAGAGAGGGAGAGCCAAAGACAAATCTCCATGATGTCATAGTTTCTCTTAAGGCTTATTGCTAACACACATCTGCCTGTCACTATGGAATGCACACCACAAGCTATCCACCCCTGCGATAGAGGAAATGGGAAACCTTCCCAACAACAAGGGAAGGGCCAAGGGAAAGAGACCGAGGGTAGATGTTTGGGGCACCAGCAGAGGATTAGAAAATCATGAAAATTCTTTTCTTTTCTTTTCTTTCCTTTTCTTTTTTAAAAAGAAATGGCAGGGTACGAAACAGCCATAGGCTCGGGACCTGAGTTCTTCTATGATATTTATTTACTGTGTGACCATGAACAAATGACTTAGTCTCTCTGGGTTTAAGTGGACAGTTAGCAGGAACAGTGGATAGAATACCGTATCTGGAGTTAAGAAGCCTCATCTTCCTGAGTTCAAATCCAGCCTCAGACACTTACTAGAAGTGTGACCCTGGTCAAGTCACTTTGCCTCCGTTTTCTCTTCTGTAAAATGATCTGGAGAAGGAAACAGCAAATCGCTCCAGTATCTTTGCCAAGAAAACCCCAGATGGGGTCACAAAGAGCTGGACATGACTGATACAAATGAATAACAACTGGGTCTCAAGTTTCTCCTCCATTGTTGAGAGGAGTGAGCAGGGATGGATGATTTATAGTATGGCAACAACATTATAAAGAAAAGCAACTCTGAAAGACTTGAGAACTCTGATGAGTACATTAGGTCCAAGATACTGAAGAGATAGTGTGTTACTTTTCTTCTGCCAGAGTGGGGAGGAACTTTGAATGCAGAATGAGATTCTTCCTGCCCTCTCAGGGAACGGTGGGTGGGCTGGGGCACTTTTGGACACAGCTAATGTGGAATATGGTTTGTTGGGCTATGCATATTGGTTATGAGAGTTTTCTTTTTCTTCCTTTTTTTGTTCAATTGTGGGATAGGCAATGGGAGGGAGAGAGAATTTGTACAAATCAATCAAATAATTAATTTTTATCTTTACTTGTATAATGGGGATATTATTACTTGCACTCCCTGACTCACAGGGATTCTGTGATCCAAGTACTTTGTAAACCATCAGTTGCTTTAGAAAGCAGTGTTATTTTTTACTAAGCAGAGGGGATTTAGGAAAAGACAATTCGCAGAAAGCTAGGATCTGGGCAGGGACTGTAGCAGAAGAGCTCTAGGCTGAGGGAGAAGGTATTGTTGTTCAGTAGTGTTCAACTCCTTGTGACTTCATTGGGGTTTTCTTGGCAGATAGACTTAGAGGGTTTGCATTTCCTTCTCCAATTCATTTTACAAATGAGGAAACTGAGGCAAATAGGATTAAGTGACTTGTCCAGGGCCACACAGCTAATAAATGTCTGAGGCTGGATTTGAACTCAGGATGATGTTTTCCTGACTTGAGGGCAAGTGCTCTATCCACTATGCCACCTACCAACCTCATGAAGGAAGGAAGCCAGAGATGACAATAGAGCTCTGAATTTATTCTAGGTTCTGCAGACAGTGGGTAGAGGGCTACAGGCCCTAAAAACAAAATATATGTGAGCCTCAATCCAGGACAAATGTTAGGGAGGGCTAAGATGAGCCAGACAAATCAGGGAAGGCCAGGCTCCTTGAGAGATAACAAGAAGACATGGGGAATGGATGAAGTTGTCTCCCTCTATGTTTCCAGGAAGCATCCACCCAGAAAGGTAACCAGTGAGAGATAAACAGCAGTTTTGGAATTTGTAACCTCTTGTGTGGCAAGCCATTCCATAATGACGGAAGATGCTGGTAATTGATAAGGACTGTTGAAAAAGAGACTTGGAAAAAGCAGTTGAGTAAGACTTTGTCAATTTTTTTATCCAGTACTTTCCCAGAGAGAGGAGGTTCCAATTCTAAGCCATTAGTTTTAATTCTGTGCCTCCTTGGGGTGGACAAGGCAAGTCATTACCAAAACTTGGTGGAAATAATCTTTGGGAACACTGAGTGCTCTTTGTTCTTATTCAGTCATCACCAAACCATTTTCTCATTTGTCATTTGGTTTCCCCAATGGTGCAGTGTCTGTCCAAGCACAGGCCTGAGACTGGTGGGGGCTTCTCTAGACACTGCTGTAGCTCCCCCAAGCTGATGGCCCACTTTCCCTTTATACTAAGCTTGAAGCTGCTATTTTGGAGGCTAAGGAGTATGGGACAACTGTCTTCAAGACTACAGGGGTGAAGTAGGAGAAATTATTGCTATAGGCAGCTAGGTGGTTCAGTAAAGAGAGCACTGGGCTTAGAGGCAGGAAGTTTTGAATTCAAATCTTGGGGCAGATACTAGCTGGACAATACTCAGCAAGTCATTCATCTTCCCAGTCTCAGTTTCCCCATCTGCAAAATGGGGATAATACAGCCTTTACCTCCCAGGGTGGTTGTCAGAATCAAATGAGATCTTATATGTAAATGCTTTGTCAGTCTTAAAGTGCTCTATAAATGCTACCTGTTCTTATTATTTATAATAATTAGAAGCCATCCTGCAGAAAGTCAGTGAAGGTGCAGAATGGCAGCTGTGCCAGAACCAGGAGCTGCCACCTATGGGCTGCTGGAAGAATATGAGAGCATGTGGGTATGGGGGTTGAGGAGGAGATGTAGATTAGGAAAAAATTTACTTCTGGCATACCTTTCAGACCTCTTGGAATCAATGAAATCATTAGGAGCAACAAAATGGTACAGTGAATGGAGCATTGAGCCTGGAGTCAGGAAGATCTGAGTTCAAATCTAGTCTCAGACACTGACTAGCTGTGTGACCCTAAGCAAAGCATTTGACCTCAGTTTCCCCATTTATAAAATGGGGAGAATGATGGCACCTACCTTTCAAGGTTGTTGTGGGAATCAAATGAGATAATTAACTGTAAAACATAGTGCCTGGCACATAAGTAAGTGTTATATAAGTGTTAATTATTATTTTTATGACATGTATGAGGCACAATGAAGCCCAGTAAGAGGAGGTGTGCCTGTATTCTGCTTTGCTCTGCTTTTTAATTATCCTATTTTTGTTAGGGTGGAAATGGGCATCAGGCTCAGAGCCATGAAGCCCTAGGTTCAAATCCAACCCTTGACATCTAGCTTTGTGATTATGATGAACAACTTAACTGAATCCCAAGTGCCTATAGCATAGGGTTATTGTGAAGCACAAACGAAATAATGTTTGCAAATTATCCAAGTAATTATTATCAATCTCCCTATAACATGGTAAGGCAGGCATGATAGCTTAAATTTATTTGCACTGAGACTGTAGAAATACTCAGTACCATCCCAACTGCAATAGGTGAGTGGGAATATTTGGAAAATATTTCGAAAATAGAGCTGTGATGATAATTCAGGGGACTCCTCATGGCAACTCACATAGAACTATTGCTCCACAGTTGGAAATAATAGCATAGATCCTGTTAGTAGATTGTCCTTTTAGGACATTCAATACCACATCTGGGGTCAGAATAGTATGGAAGGCATTGTATGCTGACGTAGGATTGTCTGATTGAAATTGGCGCCAGTCCCTATGAGTTCCCTAGCCCCTAATGGGGAAAATTTCGCACTGACTGTGGAGTGGATGCATCTTTCAGATAGAGATTGGACTACAGACCTTCCCTGATGTCTCTAACTTTGAGATTATGTGATTAGAGAACCACCTCTATTGGCACTGTCAGAGAGTAAGGGAAATTTCATAGAAGGTGGTCTAGGTGAGTTTAGGCTGGTCTAGGGTTTAGCTGCCAGTGCTACCTTCTTTTTTATTTTGAGTTTTTACTATTGGTTATCAGTATTAATATTTACAAAAGCAAAGGATTCTGAAATGGATAATTATATCCCAATAGGGCTTTCTATTTTCATAATGGTGGAAACTTCATTATATGTATGTATTTCACAGGATGACAGACTATTAGAGGAAAGGAGATTTGTACCTGTCTAAAGTTCAAGCCCTTTACTTTTCTGCAGAGGAAACTGAGGACCTTTGTCTAAGGTCACACAGGTAATAAAGAGCAAGTCAGGTCTTCTGACTTCAAATGAGATCTTCCTGCTCCACCATATTGCAGTTTACAGCTTCCTGCCTTTCCCCTAGAGGTGGGGAATGAATGATGGCAGAAAGGATGTATAAGTGACACCACAGGAATGTGACCAGGGTACTCCCCTACTCCCAATTCCATTAGGAGGTTTTTGATTTGATGACAATAAACCTAGAGATAAAAGAACTATTGATCTTGATCCTAAATGGGCAAATTTAAAATCAGCACGGGATTATCCCAGGTAGAAAATGTCTGTCTTTTCTGTGGCTATGAGGCAGTCAGATGTTCCCAGCCTAGAGAGGGTTGTGAACTCATCTGGCCCAATTCCATCCTGGGAAAATGAAGTTTTCCTTCATTCCCACTTTTTGTTCACCTAATCCTAGTAAACATAATTTGTATGTTCTTATTTCTTTTGTCCCTTTCTATCCTCAAGGATAGAAATAATTTGGGATCCATCAGTGTGGGAATGCCTTTCCACCAAGCAGATCACATCCTAGTATGACTACG
The DNA here is from genome assembly GCA_028658325.1 of Potorous gilbertii. Taxonomy (NCBI): domain Eukaryota; kingdom Metazoa; phylum Chordata; class Mammalia; order Diprotodontia; family Potoroidae; genus Potorous; species Potorous gilbertii. The sequence continues at coordinate 180,143,537 of CM053770.1, forward strand.
CTAGTGGAGCGGTGCTAGGCGTTCCCTTTGAGATGAAATGGATTGTCCTGAATCGAACAACTTGAAAGCATCAGAGGCAGGAGGTTAAACTCAGGTCTGCATGATTCCAGAGCCAACATTATTCACTGCACCACACTGCCTCTCATCTCTTCTAAACAAATCCTAGCAAATTCCTCTTGGGGTGTGGATGGTATGGACACAAGAACTATAAAGGGAAAGAGGGAATAAATCCTAAGATCATGCATCTAATTGTGTTGCAGTGATGGAACAAGGGAGACAAGTCATTGGATTGTCTTCATCAGGCATCCAAACTCAGGGAGCCAAGTAGGATTAGGGATTAGGAAGGTATATGTGATTCTTTTGGTCCTTGGTTCTTTGAGTATCTTGATTTGGGGGATTGGAGATCAAAAATGTTTAGAAAGCAGAGAAAATTAATAGTGCAGGAATCAAAGGTAAGATTCCTGGCCTGTTCCCACCAGGGAATTGATACCTGGCTTGTATCAGACAGATCTAAGCTCCAGTCCTGGATCCCTCATTGTCCCTCTACTGCACCGGCCAACACAAGAGGGAACATAGAAACGGACACGTCTCCATCTTTAGATGATGCTTAGCACACTTTATTCACCCCACCAGGCAGAGGAGGGGTTATTGTCCCAGGAGAGTTCAGTCCATGAGGTACAGTGACTAGGACAGGTGTTGTCCACAAACACAGTCTAGAGTATTGATGATGTAAGCAGAAAGGAGATAATAAGTTAAGAGCCACATAACTTATGAAAAAATAATATATATTTCTATGTATCTCATATCCCACTGATGTATTTGCACCCTTAGAGACCAATAAATAGCATGGAAAACAGCAGTTAGAGGCTTTGTTTGGGGTTTGGAGGGTGTTGGACAGCTCCCCAGACAGAGGTGTGTTTGAACCTGGGTCCCCTGGATTTCTCATCTGAGACTCAGGTGGTAGATGGCATTCTACTCTGTTTAGCAGCTTAGAGTACTAAGGTTGTGAAGACCAAAGGAAGGGACAGAGTCTAGACACCTACTACCTTGAGAAGTGGGACTTGGGGATGAGTGAGGAGCTAGGGCTGGGAGCATCAGGGAGCCCCAGGAGAGAGAAGAGGATAGAATGAGGGAAAAGATGGGCTCTGAAGTGGGAGAAGAAGGGGGGGGTCAATTGTGTATGAGAGATTTTAGACTGAAAAAAGGACGTCAGTAGGCGGAAGCTTGTAATCTGACAGGAAAAGGGAAAAGCAGCTAATAGGGTCACAGACCCAAATACCCTTGCTTTAGATATGATTTTTTTCTCTTATGTCTCTTTAAGACATTCATTTTGGGGCTGCTAGGATATCCTCTTCAGAATAGCTGTAGAGGATAGTAGCTAAGGAGATTCCTTACCTCCCCATACTTAGATTCTCCCCACTCAGGGCTCCAAAGGGCTCTAATGAAGCCTTTTTTCATGGCCCAATGGGAAAAAAGGCAGGGAGGCAGGAAGGCATAGAGGCGAGGGATAAGATGTTAGTCTTAGGGAAAGGGAAAGGGCAGCAAATCCAGCCATAGATGACCAAGAGTTTGAAGTTCAAGGCATTTCTGGTTCTATCTTGGTGGGGGGGGGATGGATAGGGAGGGGGCCATCTAGGCAATGTGACTATACTGGAGATTTGAGAACTTTGCCTTTTTGGGTAGAGTACATGGCTAGAGAATAGGAATTCTAAGTGTGAGGCCACAGGGACTCTAGGACAAGGGGCCCGACCCCATAGTAACTGCACTTGAATAAGGTGAGATGAGATTCTGTTAGCTCTCCTCTGGGAGGGTATGGTAAGGTTTAAGTGTTTGCAACATCCACAAGAACTTGGAATTAGCTGGGAAAAGGCTTCTTCTAACCCTCTCTTCCAACTAAATGGCAAGAATATAAGGTTTCCCTGATAGGGAGATGGGAAGCTGCCTCAGGAATAGGCCAGTGGACTATTCCTTTCCTGGGGGCTATTAAACTGGAGCAAAAGTCCTTGGAGGGTGGGACTCCTATGGGTCAGAAGGGAAAGGGAGGGATAATGAGGCATCTAAGCTGGGTCATCAAGGCCCAGGAGCCTCAAGGCTAATTCCCTGGTTCCACCCAAAAGAACATCTCATTTCTCCCCCAGGAATCCCCACACCCTGCCTACTTTTAATACTGTCAGGGTTTAGGGAGCAAGTAAAGATTGGTGGCAAGGAAGTAGTGGGCTTTCATCCTCCCTGCTAATCTGGCTGATCAGTGGCACCCAAACTTCCTTTCCTCCACCCATCCCCTGGAGGTGCCAGAGGAGGGACAAACAACATGAAGGTGACCAGACCAGGGAGCAATGGGAGACTTGCTCACTCAATTCTGTCCTGAAGCAGGGACTTGAGAGGCATATCCAGGGCAGGGGATCATGCCAGATGGATCAGTTGTTCAGATCCCCAGACCTCAAATGAAAACTGTGTGTGTGTGTGTGTGTGTGTGTGTGTGTGTGTGTGTGTGTTGACCACTGGGCGGAAATTCCCGAAATGAGTGATGCTGTTGGGAGGTTGAAAAGTAGAGTGGAATGATCACTAATCTCCTCTGGACACCTTCTCCTACCAAGAGTATAGGCAGGCTGCTGCTTCCCTCTTCCATGAGTTGGAGTGGCAAGCTGGGCCGGGCCAGCCGCTTTACTGAGTTGCCTCAGACTCCTGAGAGATGAGCTTCTCCGACGTCTCTGTGATCTTGATTACTGGACCCCGGTTCTTCCTCCTGAGGAAGGAGGTGATTGAGGGGCCTGATTTGGAGGCAACTGCAAGGAGAATAAATATGAGAGCTGATTGGGTGGCTCCCACCTATCTTTTTCATCTTTCTCTTATTACCCCCTCTATATACTTTTTGTTCCAGACAAATTGGCATATTAACTATTATTTCTGATAACCGAGATGCCAATCTCGATCCTCACCTGCATCTCACTTGGCTGCCACTTCCTGAGTGCTTCCCTCCCCACCATTTCTTAGTTTTCTCTCCCTTTAGAAGTTACTTTGAATATTTATCTCTGTGTGTTCAGGTTCCAGCCTTTTTAGCAGATTATAAACTTTGTGAGGTTGTTTCCTTTTAATTTTGGCTTTTCCATGCCTAGCTCAGTGCCTTGCAAGTCACAGGTACTTAAAACATGTTAATTAAATTGGATTAAACTGCTCTTAGAGTCCCCTAAAAAAAGGAATCAGGCTCCCACCTCCATCCTCCTCCCTCAAACACACAAAAGATAAGATGGATCAACTCACTGGGTCTGGATCGGGACTGGACAGAACTGACAACCGCAGAAGATGGAGAGTCCATCCTGGGGAGAGAGAAGCAGGTCAGCTGGAGAAGAGAGCTCCCCCAGTGCAACCGAGAGAAGGCCAAGAGGGGTCAGAGCCTACAGGCAAGCCTTCTGCTGCGGTGCTTTGTTAACCTGGGCAAGTAACATGTCCCTTTTGTGGGTTCACTATTCTCCTTGGAGAAGCTTCCTGATTTCTATTAGCCCGTTGCCTGATTTCATTTAAGGTTTGGATTCCCAGACTCAAGGATGGTGTTTAATCACATTTTTCCATTCATATACTAGAAGTATTTTTGATACTTAAAAAATGAAATACAGTGTGCTAGGGTGGGTAGAGCACTCAGCAGGAAGCAGGGGAATCCTGATATATAGGCTCAGATTAACCACTAACTGTATAATCTTTGCCAAATTGTATAATAACAGGAATCATCAAATGTTTATAGAATATTTCTGTATATGAGGGACTTTTGCATATATGCTCTCTTCGAGTCTCATACCATGTGAGGCAGGAAGTGCAAGTATTATTTTTACTTTACCGATGAGGAAACTGAAACTCAAAAAGGTCACATGATGTGCCAGAGATCACACAGAGCAAGTGCCAAATGTCTTCCAATTCAAGGTTACAGCATGTGACCTCTCCTCTACATCTATTTACCCATCTGTAAAGTGGGGAGTGGGGTGAGTTAGACTGAATGACCTAGCATTAAATCCTGTAATTCTCACTTATCTGGCCTTGCCTCTGACCTTGTCCAGTCAGTTCCCTCCCATTACCTGCACTCTTCTCCTTCCACCAGTTTCCTGTAGGTGGCGATCTCGATGTCCAGGGCCAGCTTGACATTCATCAGCTCCTGGTAATCTCGCAGCTGGATGGCCATGTCCTTCTTGGCTTTCTGCAAGGCCTCCTCAAGCTGGGTCAGCTTGGCCCGGGCATCCCGGAAAGCCAACTCCCCCTCTTCCTCCGCAGCCTTGATGTTCTCTTCCAAATGCAGACACTACGACCAGGACAATGAAGGGAGATTATCAGAGCGGGAGAGACTAGAGCTCAGCCTGGGCGTACTTGGGTAGAGGGACGATAGGGTATCACAAAACCCACATCCCCCCAGGTGTGGAGATGGAGGAACTTAAATGTGATGGTATAGTGCTTTATGGTTCCTACAAGAAAAAGTTGGAACAATGAAAGGCAGTGTGGTGTAATGGATAGAGACCTGGCCTTGAAACCAGGAGGACCTGAGTTCAAGCCTTATCTCAGAAACATCCTAGCTGTGTGACCTTAGGCAAGTCATTTAACCTCTAGGCAACTTTCTAAGACTGTAAGTTACAAAGAAGACTCTGATCTCAGTGATAGAGAGGGTTTCTTCATTAGGAATTCCCCATATCATTGAAACCATAGGTTCAGTCCCTAATATCATTTGACACTCGTAACAATCCTGTAAGATAAGCAGGAAAAGGATCATGAATAAGTCCATTTAGAGGCAGCTGGGCCTAGATTCAGGAAGACTTGAGTTCAGATTTGACCTCAGGTTCTTACTAGCTATGTGATCCTGGGCATGTCACTTAACCTCCTTTTGCCTCAACTGTAAAATGGGAGTAACAGCTGCCCCTCCCTCACAGGATTATTGTAAAGGTCAAATGAGATAATATTTATAGAGCTTTGCACAGTGTCTAAATGCTTCTTACCTCCCCCAACCCCCTCCCACCATTTACAGATGAAGAAATTGAGAACCAGAGAAATTGTCCTTTGTCCAATGCGACAACCAAGAAGAGAAGGAAGAGACGAATCGCAAAGACCTCTCAACCCCACAGTCTTTTTTTGTTGCCTACCCAGAAGAGCTGGACAAGATGGCTTCTATCCTCCTTTCCAGATCTAAATTTCATGGTCCAAATGGGACCTGAGTCCAGTCTAGATTCCATTAAGAAATGCTTATTGACTGACAGTGCCCCACTGTGACATGCCTGTCCCAGGGATATTTTAAAACCAGCCTTTTTCCTTGGGTGATTTGGGCCTCTGATTGAGGAACCCCAGTCCAGTTTTCTTGGCTGAGAGACCTGGGAGAAAGTGTGAGTGTGTCTCCCCTACCCCTCCTCCCCTCTCCACGCTGGCCCATTTGAGTCACTCACATGGCTTTTGAGAGACAGAATTTGGGACCTTAGCTTCTGAATCTGGATGTTCAAGTCGGCAATCTCACTTCGGCTGTTTTGAAGGCTGTTCCCAAACTCAGCAGATCGAGCTGCCCTCTCCTCCAGCTGAGAATTGAACAAGGGTAAATGGGAGATACGGTCTGGTGTGGGAAGACTTCTCTGTCACTGCTTCCTCTTTCTTCCCCCTTCTCATCCTTTTCCTTTCCCTCCTTACTAACTCTCCTCTCCCCTCTTTTCTGTAGGCTCTCTACTATTCTCTACCATTTTTTCTTTTTCTCTCACTCTCATGCCGTTCTCTCTCTTCATCCTGTTCTCTTATCATTTCCCCCCACATCTCTCCTCAACCCACCCCCAGGATCTGATCTCCTTCCTCTCTTCCATCCTTTACCTTCCTCTGTCACTTTAGATCCAGGAGTCTTTCCATTATATGAAGTTACTCCACTCACCTTCCTGTTCTCTTGTCTTCCTTCTCTCTAACTTCTCTATTTTCTCCCTCTTCCCCCTTTTCTCTCCTCTCCTGTCTCATTTTCTCCTCTCTCCTACTCTGTTTGTCTGCTCTGTCCTCCTCTATTCTCCCCACATCTTCCCACTTTCCTAATCTCTGCTTTCTGCTCTTGCTCCTTTTCTCTGTTCTCCCGCTCTCCCTCATTCTCTTGTTGCCTGTGTTTCTCCCTTCTTTTCCCTTCTCCCTCTCTTTCTCTTATCTTCTCCCCCATTTTCTATTTTCTGCCCTCTCTTTATTTTTTCCCTTCACTTTATTCTCTCCCCTCCTCCCAAATCCTTATTCTCTGTCTCCTTCCCTTCATCCTGCTATTTTTCTGTCCCTAGAAGTCCTATAGTTTAGAATCTGAACATCACGAGATGGTATTGTTTCAGGTGTATGTATCTCCAATTGCCCAAACATTTATCAAGTGCCTACTGTATAAAAGACACTGGATTGAGAGGTACAAAGACAGGTGTAACACTGACCCTGACCATGAAAGTATTCAGTTCAAGAAGGGCAGGGGAGAGATATGGATGCATATTCCCATGAGATGAGGGAGAATGAACTAATTAGAGAGTGCCAGGCTAAGCAATCTAAGAAACGGATGAAAAGCAGGTCCCTTTTACCTGGGGGAGGGGCATTAGTGGTATCAGGGAAGTCTCCATGGAGGTGACTGTACTTGAGTCAAGCCTTAACAGAAGGCAACTAGTTTAAAATATAGGGGGAGTTCATTCCAGGCAAGTGGGATGATCTAAACAAGGGTGTGGAGGTAGAAAAGGGAAGGGTGGGAATGGAAGATGGTGAAAGAGTCAGGAGGGTGACATGTGGCAGCCATGATGATCAGGATGAGGTAAGACTGGATATATATGGTAGAGCCACGTTGTGAAAAGTCTAGGATGCCCCAAGGGCCAGGAGTTTACAGTTTTTTTCCACCAGGGAAATGGAGCCACTGAAAGGTTTTGAGCAAACAGAGGAGGCATGTTTAAAGGAAGATTAATTGTCCAGGAGTATGAAGGAAGCGTGGTTTGGAGAAGCAAAGGCTAGAAGTAGGGTGGCACAGTAGAATCAGAAGACTTGGGTCAAGATCCTACTTCTGACACTTATTCCCTGTGTGTCTTTTGATGTCATTTAATATTTTAAATATTAAAGGAATATTTTAAAACAAGCCTTTTTTTTCTTGAGTGGTTAAATCTGTGTGGTTTTGGATTAGCCATTTAACTCCCTGAGTATCTTGGATAAGACATTTTACTTCTTTTGGCCCCATTCCCTTCATTTGAGGGTGCTGGATGGTCTTTGAGGTCCTTCCAATGCTAGATGTAGGGTCTGATGATTCTGTAAGTCTGGTCATGCGTTATAATAATCTAGGTGAAAGTCACTGAGGGCCTGATTGGGTAGGTGCAGAAGAAAAGGAGGGAAGGGGACAGAGAAAAGATATGGCAGGGGATGATGGAAACTGATGGAAACTGATGGGATATTGAGGGCCAAAGGGAAGAGTCAAAGTTGTTTACCATGTTTTAAGATGAACTGATAGGAAAGATGGGCTGAGCTGCCGCTGGGGGTGTGTGTTAAGATAATGAGTCACTTTTGGCCATGTTGAGTGGGAGAGATCAGTGTAGATACACAGCAGGCAGTTCTATGCCTTAGTTTCCCACTTAGACCATAAACTCCCCGAAAGCAGGGACCATTGTGTTTGCTCCCCTCCTTTCTTTGCTTCCCTCAAAACTGCCATATAATAGATACCAAATCAGTACTTGATGGATTGCTCTATTCTTCTCTGAAATGCCCCCCAAGAGAGCCACAGTCTATCAGGACTGGAAGGAACTTGAGAATTCATTGGGTTCACTTTATTCCTTTTGCACAAGAAGCTGGAGTCCAGAGACTGAGGTTGAAGAGAGAGTTGGTGGCAATGTCAGTTGGATTCTGGTCTGATGCTCTCTCCTCTGGGCTAGACTACCTCTTTCTCCCCAGAACTTCCTTTCTGTATTTTATGTCTCCCTACTTCCCAAACTTCCCTCACATTGGGTCCAAGTTTTTCATGAAAATTCGAGATCGATTATATTCCTGAGCTCACTTTCCCCACCCCCAACACTTACTGACACTTAGTCCCCTTCCCCACTCCTAGTATGGAACAACTTTCTGGAGTTAGCCCCCCAGTTTCTCCCTCTCACCCATCTGTGGGGTGGAATACTGTCTATGGTCAATGATGCCCTGCTGGCATGGTCTTCCCTTTCCTCTTCCTTTTCTGCCCTCCTGTTTGCCCTTACTCTGCTTCTGGAATATGCCTCGGCTTCCTCCAGACTTCTGGCAGCAATGGCATCATATTGGGCCTTCACCTCCTCCACAATGCCACTGAGGTCGATGTGGCAGCGACTGTCCATTCCCACGGTCACTGATATGTCCTTCACCTGGGCCATCAGGTCCTGGAGCTCCTGGGTGGAGGGAAGATGGGAGAGAACAGGATTGAACAGAGAGGAAGGATGCAGGAGATTCCACTTGGGGTGCCTATCACCTTTATTTTCTCAGTTCCTCCATTTTTACAGTAGGGAAGATAGTATCCCAGCATGTCCACTTCCATGAAAAGAGAATGGAAGTATCTGTGATATTTTGAAAAAATAGCTCAAAATACTGGAATGGAAATAGAGGACCTGAATTCAAAGCCTGGTTCTGTATGCCCTTGAGAAAGTCATTTCCCTTTTTTGGGTCTTAGTTTTCTTTTCTACAAAATGAAGGGGTGGGGTTCTAACTAGAAGGCTTCTAAGGTCCTTTCCAGCTAGGAATCCTAGGATGATCTTTCTCACTGCTCAGCTTCCTCATCTAAGTGCTCCTTCCTTGGTACATCTTCTCCTTCCCTCATCCCTCTTGCCCCTAAGCCTTCTACCCTGGATTCCTAGCCCAAACTCCACTCTTCTTTCTCTAGAGAACCCTTCTCCATTTTTTTACTTTCTCCCCATTGCCTCAGCACTGAAGCCTGGCATGCTGCTCATTTGTTTTCATTCTGTCTTTGTATTTGGTCTATCTTCTGTAAGTACATCCTGTCTTTCCCACAAGAGTAGTGTCTCCATGAGAGCAGATGCTGTGTCTCTTTCCTCAGATCTCAATTAAGGATGGATTCCAGTTAAAGATGAGTTAAACAGCAACCATTAATTAAGGACCTACTACGTACAGCGTTCTGAATTAGGCGGTGGAAAGGGATATGAAATTTATACAATACATGCTCCCTCAGCTCATGGAAATTATAGCTCACTAGAGGTAGATGGCTCATTTTTGTTGTTGTACAGTTGTTTAGTTGTGTCTCACTCTGTGACCCCATGGACCATTAATACATGATTGTATTAAAGAGATGTGAATGAAAATATGAGTGAAGTCAGAGTGAGGGAAAGGTCATAATGGCTACCTGGGGGAAATCAGGAAAGATCACAGGGAAAGAGATATTAGAATTGGGAAGAGTGAGTGGGGTGGTATAGGGACATACTTAGATACATAGAAATATGTTTTATTTTTTTCTAGCTTTGTTCCGAGGCTCAAATCTGATTTTTATCAGTTCTACATTATGATTTCTTCCTACTTTGATACTTATAGGTGATCTTGAATAAATTATTTCTCTCTGAGACTATACATGGAGAAGATTAGATGGGATTCTTTCAATGTTCATGGGGCTGCCAGGGAGCTTGTTTCTCTCACCTGTTCATATACAGTTTTCATCAACTCCACAAAACTCTGTAGTCCTTGGAGTTTGGCCTCCAACTCTGTCCTTCGAAGACACTCAGCATCCAGATCCTGGTAAGAAGGGAGTGATCAGTGAGAAAGAGGATGTGTGTAAGGTACATTGGGAATAAGCTGGGCTGGGGAAGGAGGAATAGTGGGGCAGATATTAGGATTGCCCTTTAACTCTATGGTGTGAAAGTGTCTGCCTGGGAAGGAGAGATCCTGGGCAATTAGGGAAGAGGGAGGAGAAGGGTACATGGGAAGAACCTAAAAGGATTCTGGGAAAAAGGATCGAGACAAGAACAGTGCCCTTCTACCTGTGCCGTGTATCTCTCTCTTTGCCTGCTCATATATTTGCCTACTTGCTCTTCTATCTTGGGATAAATACTGTTGCGTTTTCAAGAGGTGTTTTAAAAAACAGTCAGGTGGACCCAATGGAAACCAGAAAGGAGGGTTAGGAAAAATCAAGACATGGACCTGGGGGGGAGTTTTTAATCTGGGGTTCATAGACCCTGTGAGATATTCAGGGGGTTCATAAAATTACATCTTTGCTTTTGCTAATATCTATTTTAAATTTATTGTTTCCTCCAGTTATGAAAGTAATATTATTCTGAGATGCTGTTCATAGACTTCACCAGACTGACAGTGCGGTCTGCAACATAAAAAAGTTTAAGAGCCCCTGGCCTAAGGGAGCTGGATTCTGTCCTGAGGCCAGGCAGACTGGGTGATAGGAAGGGGTGAGGGGAGTAGAATGGGGGCAGTACCTTCTTCAGCTGGACAAAGGTGAACTCCATGTCTGTCCTCTTGGTAATCTCTTCTTCATATCTGAGAGGGACAGAAACAAAAAGAGACTCTAGCTACAAATATGGGACTCAGAAACCACTTTCCCCAAGGATCATTGGGAATAAAAACTGGAATGTTTTTATATAAAGTCAATACAATTAAAATTAGAAGGGAAACAGTTAATGGGGGGAAATCTTTGCAGAAAACTTCTCTGATAAAGGTCTTGTATCTAAGAGCTGTAAGGGACTGATTCAATTATATAAGCACAAGAGTCATTCTCTAACAGATAAATGATTAAAGAATAAGAACAGGCAGTTCCAAATCAAGCTATTGACACCCAATTTTAGAAATACTCTAAATAACCCAAAATAAGAGAAATATAAATGAAATATCTCTCAGGTTATGCCTCACAGCCATCAGACTGGCAAGAATAACAAAAAGGAAAATGCCACTTGTTGGTGGGGAGGTGGAAGGACAGGCATACTAACGAATTGTTGGTAGATCTGTGAACTGGTCCAACTGTTTTGGAAAGCAATTTGAAAAACTGTACCCAAAAGTCACTATCCAACAATAGCGCTTCTAGACACATATCCCCCCAAAATCACATACAATAGGAAAGGAACCATGTGTACAAAACCATCTATAGCTTGCAAAGAACAGGGAGCCAAAGACATGCCCATCAATTGGAGAGTGGCTGAACAAAATACAGTGTATAAATGTAGGGAGGAGTAAGTAAGAAATGCCCTTTTTCAGTGAAGGTCAGCACCTTCTCCGCCACTTGTAGTCTTGGAGGGGAAAGGGAACACACATTTATATAATGCCTGTTGGATGTCAGGCAGTATGTTAAGTGCTTTAAAATATCTCTTGATTCTTATAACAACTCTGAGATGTAGATTCTATTATGATCCTTATTTTATTGTTGAGGAAATTGAGACAGATAGAGGTTAAATGACTTGCCCGAGGTCATGTAGCTGCTAAATGTCTGACTCTAGATTTGAATTCAGGTCTTCTTAACCTGATTCTTTGCCTCCAAATCCAGGGCATTAGCTGATGCCAACTTCCTGGTTAGCTGAGGGTGACCCTGGTATTGTTTAATAGGTCAATAAACTTGAGCCAGAGTGCCAGGTGGGCAAATCCCACCTCAATGTCAGGACTTTTAATTTTTAATTGCTTGCAACACTATACTTTTAAATATGTTTTATTAGTGCTTTTCATTTTTACATAGTCATTTCTGGATATTACCCTCCCTGCCACTCACCCAGAATTACATACCTCCCATGTGAAAAATGCTTAAGTATAAAGAATTTTTATAGTGACTTCATCTGACAAGGTATGTAAGGTTCTGCCTCTCCACTAAGGGTGAGGGAGATATGTTTCATTATTTGTTCTCTAGGGACATTTTTACTTTTTTCATTCACTCAGAATTTAGTTTCTGTAGCACTAACAAATCTTATTATTTCTGGGTTCTACCCTTCTTCTGTATCTGGAGCATGGGTAAGGTAGGGTGTGGGTAATGAGGGAAAGGAGAGGCTCACTTAGTCTGGATGAATATATGGGTAAGGAGAAGATGGTGCAGTTTTGCAAAGGACTGAGTCAAACAACTTCACTCCAAGAGGAATGAAGACAATCCAGCCAGGGATTACAGGTCCTTTAGGCAGCTAGGTGGTCCAGTGGATAGAGCATCAGTGCAGGAGTCAAGAGAACTTGAGTTCAAATCTCAACTCAGACACTTGACACTCACTAGCTGTGTGACCTTGGGCAAGTCACTTAATCCCAACTGCCTCATCCTGGGTCATCTCCAGTCATTCTGATGAATATCTGGTCACTGGATTCAGATAGCTCTGGAGGAAAAGTGAAGCTGGTGACCTGCACAACACTCCCTCACTCAAAACAAAGTCAAGCGCAAGTCATGTCATTATTTCTCTGATGGCATGGTCTTCTTCAGCAATGGATGAACACACATAGGTCCTTTAGACTTGGAGTGTAACCTAACTCTGATGTGGAGACAGATCCCAATCAGCAAAGCCAGAACTGAATCCTGCACCTCAGAACTTCCCAAGCTGGTGAGAGAAAAAAGGGTGGGGATTCCACTTTCATGTATTTGAAAAACTGTCACAAATTCTGAGCTTGAGAGATGGAGGAGGATGTAGCAGGACCACCAGACACCCCATTCCCATCTCTATCTTATCACATCACTGGGGGGAATCTCTTGATGTCCTCATCCTCAACTTTCCTTTCTTCCTACATATCTCTCCCATTGTCCAGGTTCATTCAGGTTCCCCGTTTGTGAAAAGGAAAAGGTAGAATCATATTACATATTTCCATAATAAGTCAAGAAAGAGTTAATGACCCTAACAGTCAGGGTCACTTTCATGTCTCTACCCCTATCCCCATTCCCACCCCATGACTCCCCTAACCCTTGGAAGCTGGTGAGTTACTCCCATCACTCAAATTCTCGGCCATTAAACTTCATCAGACTTTTCTTTCCCTGGGACTCCCTGACTTCCTGCAGCCCTGCTTCCTCTGGGAAGTCTTTCCTGATTGTACACTCAACCTGGTTTTTAATCTCCTTTCACTGTCTGTCTTTAAAGCATCCTTCCCTAGAGGTTCTTCCATCTTACCCCCTTCTCCTCTTCCATGACTCTGGCTTCACTCTAACTTAGCTGGGCTAATCTGCTCCCAGCACCCTGTTTACACCTCAGTCTCTTTTCACATCCTTTCCCCTACTTCCAGCTGGCTTCTTTTCAGCTCTCTTCCTCTCCTTCCTCCAATCCTATCCCTCGCTCCTTCCCAACCTTGTACATATTGCATAATAACAATGTTTCTTTAAGTTTTTCAAAGTGTTTCCCTCACAACAACCCTGTGAAGTCAATAGTGTATGGTTACTCTCATTTTACGAATGGGGAAATTGAGCCTCATAGAAGTGAGTGACTTGCACAAGCTGACACAGCTGGAAGAACTAGTCTAGACCTGAATCTATATTCCATGACTCAAAATCCAAGGCTCTCTGTATCATTCTGTTCTCTTCTCTGGGAAGTCTTCCCTGATTGATTCCATTGATGACCATCTTGCCAGGACTGATGTCTTCACTTTACCCAGGACCACTCCATGTTTGTGGCTTAGTTTATATAGCAGGAGTTCCTCAAGCGCACAGGTAGAGTCTCCTCTAGAAGGGTAGAATTGTAGTCCTAACTCTTTAGGAGTTAGAAGGGTAGAATTGAGTCTAACTCTTTAGGAGTTAGAGACTAACTTGTGTCTTAGACTTTGTGGTTGTTCAATCATGTCAGATTCTTTGTGATCTCATGCCAGAATGGTTTGCCATTTCCTTCTCCAGCTCATTTTACGGATGAGGAAACTGAGGCAAGCAGGGTTAAGTGACTTGCCCAGTGTCACACAGCTAGCAACTGTCTTATGCTAAATTTGAACTCAGGACTGGACTCTAGCTCCACACTCTATCCACTGGGGCACCTAGCTGCCTGCTGTTATTAGTTAGTTTCTTTGTCATTTAATTGAAGTCAGAAGTACTTAGGGCCAAGCAGCAGGAGAGATCTCCTAATAGACCAGACAGAGAAATGGGGTGGGGTAGCCTCTCTTCTTGGAGAGACCTTCTTGAAGAAGGGAGACTAGATAGATTGACCTGTGAAGGGTTGTCCTTGGATGTTGCTGCCGCTTTCCCTTAGTTTCCAAGTGTTCTTTGCTGGTCTTCTGGATGGAATAGGGACCCTCTCTGAAGGATGGAACTGGAGATGGGACAGGATTAGGTTTCTGAGTTCCCTCTCCCATCCAACACTCCCTGGTCTTGTGTAACTGACTCCCCTTGGGACAAAATTTGCTGGGGAGCCTATCACTCATAAGCTATTCTCCCTCCCACCTGCCCTTTGACACTCAGTCTGTGGCTGCTTCAGCTATGATCTCTGCATGACCCTGAAGAGATCTCTGGTGCTTCCCTCTCCCTCCATTCTGGGCATTCTTCAGGTGCCCTGAAGATTAGAGCTGTGTGTGTACACTGGGATCTTGTAGCTTCAGAGTTGCCTGAGGGATGGGTACCTCCTCTTTTCTATAGTTTTCTCCCCTGGAATTCCTGTATCACCTTCTGGTGATAATTCTTTCTTGTCATGCACCAGGTACTGCTCTGGACCTATGTCACCAGCTGGCATGGTTTCTCAGGCCCTAGGAGGAACCTGAGTGGGAGGACCTCCTCACAGCCTGGACCTTTGCCATCTCACAACTGTTCGTAGATACGTACCTAAGAGAGAGAAACTAGGTCTACAGGAAATCAGGCTACTGGTCAGAGAGAAAAGAATTTTCCTTGGCTGCTGCTCTCATATCCTGGGCTCCCCAGGAGATGCTGTGGGGGACAAAGCCCTGAGCTGAGAGTCCTAACTCTTCCACTAACTTATCCATATGACTGTGGGCAAGAGTCTTAGCTGATGGGCCTCAGTTTCCCTGTAAAATGAGGGGGTTGCTGTGCCTTTTCAGTGACTGTCCTCCATGTCTGAAATGCTTTCCTTCTTCACTTTCAGCTTTTACCTATGTAGGCCCTTCAGTATTCAGTTCAAATCCTATCTTCTTCAAGAAGCCTTTCCTGGTCCCTACCCTTTTCCCACAGTCCCTTCTTTCTAAGACTACCTTCTATTTATATGTTTATATACATGTATATATCATGTATAGGAAGGAACAGGTAGGTGGCATAGTAGATAGAGTGCCAGATCTGGAGTCAGGAAGACCAGAGATTTAATTCGGGCCTCAGATACTTCCTATTCAGCTGTGTGACCTTGGGTAAGTTACTTGACCCCTTTTGCCTTAGTTCCTTTATCTGTAAAATGAGTTGGAGAAGAAAATGGCAATTTACTCTGGTATCTTGGCTAAGAAAACCACAAAACGGGATCACAAAAAGTTAGGCACCATTGAAAATGATTGACAACAGCAGCAAATATCATGTATATACAAACGTGAGTTCTCCAAGACCAGGTTCTGTCTTTGGCCTCTCTTGCTATCCTCTGTACTTATACAGTGCCTGGCAGTAATAAGTACTTAGGAAATGTTGGTTGACTGGACGATTTCTGGTCTGGGTGGGAAAACTTTGAGGGTGTTGGCTACAAACACTCACCTTGAGGATGATGAGAGGTAGAAAATGGGGGAGGAGAAGACACTGTCAACATGTGGGTGGGGTTAATGCAAATATAGTACCCAAATTGCATGATCTGGGAATTATAATGAATGGCAGTGTGTTGTGGGCTTCCCCTCCTCGCTTAACAATAAACACTATAAACTGTTGGGATCTGGGACGCACCAACATATTCTATAGCTAATTGTGAGAAAGGGGGCAGACTCAGTCAGGTCAATAGGGTCAGGCCTGGGGATCACTGGGACCATGGCCAGCCACACCACTTTCTCCTACTCATGGATATGGGATATATCATAGGAGAGATACCCCTGAAAGACTGAGGATCTGCCAGACTTTCTAATTTTTAGGAGATCCCTCACCTGACCTTCATTATTACCCACTGCTGAACTCTCATCATATCTAATTCTTTATTTTTATGAGATCCTCTCATATCACCAGATCATAATATCATGGTGGTCATCTAGAAAGGGGCAACTAGGTGGCACCATAGTGCACACTCTGCTGAGTTCAAATCTGGCCTCAGATATTTACCGGCTGTGTGACCCTGGGAAAATCACATACCTCAATTTGCCTCAGTTTCCTCCTCTGTCAAATGAACTGGAGAAGGAAATGGCTGTATCTTTGCCCAAGAAAACCCCAAATGGAATCACAGAGAGTCAGATATGACTGAAAACTGACTGAACAATATTTGGAACACCCTCCCCTATCCTGTCCCATTTTACAGATGAGGAAACAGTCTCAGAGAGCTCTAGTTCTCTTCTTGCCTGATTTCCTAGTAGACTTACTTTCCTTTGGGTTTCCTGACCAATTACTTTTTTGTTCTACTGTCTGGGACATGCTATTCTGAGAATCACTTGTTGTCCTTCCCAGTTCCCAGCTCCAACAGGAGGAGACCTTAGATTTAGTAGAGAGGTCACCTGGGAGGGATCCTACAATTTGAGCTGGGAGGGACCTTTATTTTTGTTCAGCGATTTCAGTCATGTCTGACTCTCTGTAACCCCATTTGGAGTTTTTTTGGCAAAGTTACTGGAGTGATTTGTCATTTCCTCTTCTCCAATTAATTTTACAGATGAGGAAACTGAGGCAAACAGAGTTAAGTGACTTATCCAGGGTCTCACAGCTAGTAAATGTCTGAGACCAGATTTGAACTTAGGTCCTTCTGAGTCTAGGGAGGTGCTCTATCCACTGAGCCACTCAGCTGCCCTGGAAGGGACCTTAGAGATTATAGTTCCACCCCTTCATTATCTAGAGGAGGAAACTGAGGTTCAGGGTGGTAAAGTGATTTATCTGAGGTCATGTAGGGTTCTCCACCTCCTGTCCCCCTGTTCTTCCCTTTCCGGTTCCTTCCTAGCCTCTCCTGACTGAAGTATGGCTTCTCCTCTAGAAGTCTAGACCTTTACACTAAAACTGAGTTGTAGGGTAGCATCTGACTTGGAGGCAAAGGCTTGACCTGGACAGCCTATCCACTGAGATTCCACTCGGTTCTCTGGTGGAAAAAAGGCAGTATTAGATATGGGAATTTGCTTTGTTTGATTTTACATATTGGATCCAAGGGTTGTATTTTTCTTTCCTTTTTTTTTCTCTGTGGAGGGAGGTGGGCAGTGAGAAGGGAGATGGGGAGGAGGAAAAATGAATGCTTGATAATTAAAAATAAAATTTGATTTAAAAATAGGCTGTGAATTTCAGTAGAAACCAGGGGCAAGTCAGGCAGAGACACAGGTTGGTCCTCATGGAGACACAATATCTCTACTATGTGCACTCTTTCCCTTTAGTGTGGGTTTCACCCAGGACAGTGTCTGTGAGGAGGGGGAGATGGGGCACAGGGTCAAGGTCATTGAGCTCTCTATGGAAGAGAAGGGGAGAAGGTCATGAACAGGACAGAGGCAGACACTGAAGGAGTGATTGCTGAATGTTTCCAGGAACTGCTGCTTTTGCCAGGAAGGGAGGGCCTCTTGTGGGTGGATAGGGTCTCTCCTGTCTGCCCAGCTAGCTGCCCATTGGACCGAATGTTGAGTTGGCTTAGAGCCACATGGAAACTGCCCAGGAATGGAACTTGGACATGTGGGGAGGCAGGTCTGACTTTTGGCTCCTTCTCCAGGTGAAAGGCAAGCAATTGTTCTCAAGCCCTAACCTTCTCAGGGTGGCCCCAGCATGATGTGAAAACAGCCTGTGACTAGGAATCAGGAATCCTACCTTGGCCTCATGCTCTATGTATAAATAAACTTGGGACAATTGCTTCCCTTCTTTGGGCCTCATTTGGAAAATAAAGTCCTTTCCAGTTCTTATATTCTACAATTCTATGTTCCATGGAGGCTGCCCCTTCCTGGATGGAAAGCCCAACTGTGGTGACCGTGACTCTTTGCCCTTCCTTCCCTCACCTCTGTTGAGATCCACAAAAAATCTTTAATTCAATTTGCTGCCTTGTTCCATCCCCACTTTGTTCCATCCACCACCATCCCCACAACTTCCACCCCACTCCCCAACTTGTTTGTTTGTCAAGAGCAAGGGCTGATCTCATCAGTTTTATGAAACCAAGGATTAGCCCCTCCCTGTTCCATCTTGCAACCTAGCCCAAAGTCACCTAGGCACCTCCTCCAACATGCATAGCAACCTGGGGGGTCTGGGAGATACAAAACATTCCCCACGCCTAACTCCCGCAATCTGAGCTCTTCTCTCTGGGGAGCCCTGGTACTTTCTCATCTCATCATCGGTCCTCCCCTTTCCCCTTATGTACTCTGGAACCCAGCTTGGAAAAACCTTTCTTGGACCTTGAGTGTTAGATAAAACTAGGCAAGATACCATAGACCCCATGCCCAGTACAGAGTAGAATTTGGTAATGAATCTAATGGAGATCACATGCCAGACCAAATAGAAGGCAATCACCTAATTTGTTTTTTTTTAGATTGAGATGGGACCTTACAGATCTAGTGTGGTAGAAAGCCTAATGGAAATTAGGCAGTAGGCCTATGAGAAATCAGGTAGAAAACTGAATGAAAATCAGGGAGAGGCTAAATGAGAAATCAAATAGCTGAACAGAAACAAGGCAAGAGGCCTAATAGAATTCAGATAAAGACCTTATGGAATTTAGGTGGAGACTTCAAGAGAAATCCCACAGTGAACTTTGGAACTAGATGACAGATCTAGGAAAAATGGAATCCCTCTGGTCTTTCCTGTGGGATCTCTCTGTCCTGGTCTCCATTCAGTTCTGTGTCTGGGGGTGGTTGGTAGGAACTCTGAAGGTGGTGAGGTCAGATGTTGGGGAGAAGGTGGAATATTAGGGCTAGGGAGTCAAGGAGGCTATAGGGTGAGAGTGTTGACAATATTGGGCAGACTGGGTAGGATCATAGACTCTTAGGCCATCAAATACGAGGATTTGAGGACATGAGGAAAGTGTCTTATGGGGAAACAAGGAAAGCCACTCAGACTTCTAGACTTCCTAGGACTATACTGTTTTGCCACTGAAAGGTCTTTCTTGGATCTCTTGTTATCTGTCCTGGCTTGAGCTCTTACTTAAGGAACAGTTTACGAAGGAGCTTGGACTAGCTTTGCTGCTATAGATAGCATTACAGTAAGGAAAGAGGCTGGTGCCCTTGCAAGGATTATTGGCAATTGCTGCCACCATAATTGCCTTGCCTTCCTTATTGTGGTAATAAAAAAGGAAATTTGGGGTCCATAGTAGGAAGCCTGGGGACCCAGAATAGAGGTAGAATAGTTAGGGACCCAGGCTGCTCCAACATCCATAGGAAGTGGGAAAAAAAAATCATGTTTCAGGTCTCCCTGTCCTTAGGGAGAGTCAACCCATCCTAGGTCACAGAGCAGAGACTTACTTGATCTTGTATTCTTCCACCTTCCCCATCATCTGTGTCAGGTTGGTTTCCAGCTGACTCCGCTCCTGGCTCACCGTCTTCAGCTCCTGCTGCAGGCGATTCAGGTACTCCTCATATATGTGGCTGAAGTCAGCTGAGGTGAATTCTTGCTCCTGCAGAAAGCTCCATCGGGTTTGCAGCAGCTGATTCCGCTGTTCCAGGGACTGCACCTAGAAGAGTTAGGGAAAGGGTGATGAGGGGGCAGGCATCTGGGGCTGGGCTGTTTGGTGGAATTTGGGGAGCTCTGGGTCCAAGGTGAGGAGAAAAGAAGTTCGAATTCAGAGGATTTGAGACATGTCTCAGATTATACATTCACTAAGAGCCCTAAGATTTGAACTCAAATTTGCCTCCAAATCGAGGTGTCTTTCCATTATCTCTTAGTTCCATTTTGACAAGCACATAGGGACCTTAGAGGTTCTATTGTCTAGCTCTTACCTGAATAGCAACCTGCATGAAGGATCTCTGATGAGTGACCATCCACTTGTCCCCCAGGGATAGGGAACCCTCCCCTTAGGCGGTCTTGGCTTTTTGGCCAGCTCTCAGGAAGTTTTCCCTGACATCCCCCTGAAATCTGCTGTTGCAACTGCTACTTGGATTTGCCCTATGGGCAAAGCAAAGCTTATTTCACATGATGTGCTTTCAGATATTTGAGGATAGCAATTATGTTCCCCCTCCAAATCTTCTTTTCTTCCTTTCAATATCCCTGGTTCCCCCATTCATCCTCCTACCACATGGTCTCCCACCTCTCCCTTACTTTGTTCTTCCTAAAATGTGGTGTCCAGACAAGTCTGAATAGACCATTATGAACATGGTTCCATCAGGACAGAGGACATGACATGGGATTGTCAATGCTTTTCTTGTTTCCTGGGTTCTCTCATTGCCCCAGAAGCTCTTGGCCCAAGCTTGGACATCCCTTTCTTTGCTCTAGAGACAGAGATATGATTTTCAAAAGAAAACTTTACTAGTAGTGAAAGCAAAACAGGAGAAAATTCAAGTCTTACAGAATTTATTTACAGAGTTACAGAGCATAGGAATCTTATTCCAAGGCATTGCTATTTTAGGTGTTGCTAAGGTTCATTAGGCTGGGTTCTATCTAACTCATCTCTCCCCCTAAGGAGGTAGGTGGCTCAGTAGATAGCTTGGTCCTGGCATCTGGAAGATCTGAGTTCAAATTTGACCTCAGACACTTACTGGCTGTGTCCCTGGGCAAGCCACTTAACCTCTGTTTGTCTCAGTTTCCTTAACTATAAAATAGGAATAAAATCATACCTATCTTTGAGGGTTGTTATGAGGATCAAAATAAGATAATATTTGTAAAGTATCTGGCACACAGTAGGCACTTAATAAATGCTTGTTCTCTTTCTTTCCTTCCTTCTTCCCACCTGGTTTCATATTTCCTTTCCTCTGGAGCATATCTGGTCTCCTGACCTGTCTTTGTGCTTGTATCCTCAGGACCTAGCACAGTTGCTGGACACATGATAGGTGCTCAATGAATATTTGTTGATTGATTGGTAAATCTTAGGGTTCTGTGAAAATGTGGTTCACTATTATGATTCACATTCAAAGCTGAAGCCCTTTTAGGCCTTTCTCCCCAAGTTCTAGGCCCCATAGTTGGAAGTTAAGCCCTCATTATTCTATAACCTGAACAAGGCTCCACACTCCCTGTCCCCCCACAATCATTTGGACAAGAGCTTGCCTTCACATCCTCCAAAGAAACAGCCTTTCCTTTATGACTGGGAATAGAAATTACATGTTTCTTTTACCATATGCTTGTATTATTAGAAAATGTCTTTGTATTATGTATGTATTGCCAGTCCTTTTGTGGGACAGTGTGTGATGTCCAGCTGTCATTGTGTGATAACTATACACTGCTATGGGCTCCTGGGGGAGCATTGCTCATGAAGCAATGTCATGGCTGCTAGAAGTCAGGAATCAGAGATCTCGAGCTCAGAGCGGCCTCTGGAGGGCAGCTAGTCCAACCTCCTTCATTTTACTGAAAAAGAAAAGTGAATTTCAGGGAGGTTAAATCACTTGCCTAAGGTCACAGCTAGTAAATATCAGAGGGAAGATTAGAACCCATGTACCATGCTGCCTTCTCTGAGTTCTTTCCCTAGAAGTTGGCAGTTAGAACCAGAGACCTGGCTAGGACTCCTAGAAATTTGAAGAATTGGGGTGGGATAATTTAGGCTGGATTACTGTCAATTCAAGATCCCTGTCATTCTCCATGGACTTAAAGCCTGAGACTGTGGCCATCTAAGATTATGTCTGGATAGACAAGGGCGTCAGTGAGGGGTGATGGCCAGCATTCTACCATTGCAAGACAAGTTCATCTTGGGCAGAGAAGCTTGGAGATAGCATCTTATCTTATCTCCCCAGGCTTGTTGCTGCTCTTGGTATGGGGTTCTATCTGATTTGGGGCTGACTTCCCTGGCCTTGGACCATTGTTGTAAATTCCTATCTCTGTCTCTGTCATAGTCCCTTGGATCTCAGTTCCTACACTTGACTAGCTGTATGAGCACATGAGAGAGAGGAACAGATTGTAGTCCTGAGAAACTGATGAGGGCGGAAAAGGGAGTGGTGGT
Source organism: Potorous gilbertii (assembly GCA_028658325.1). Lineage (NCBI taxonomy): Eukaryota > Metazoa > Chordata > Mammalia > Diprotodontia > Potoroidae > Potorous > Potorous gilbertii. The sequence continues at coordinate 180,165,520 of CM053770.1, forward strand.
GAGCCCCCCCCCCTCCAAAGGCCAGGGTACTAGGGGCAGGCCACCTGGAAGGAATTCGCGGACTCAAGCATTGTTGAGATCAAGGTAAAAATTTATTACAGTTTTCAGCGAGCAAGAGTTCTTAGGGAACCTGCAACCTTACAGGGGTATAAGTAACGTTTATATAGGATATTCTATAGTGAAGCATGTGCCAAAAACGCTAATTAGGTGTTTTGGGGTGGGGTTAGGGAGTGATTGATTAAGGAGTGGTTAGTTCTTAAAGGAACATGCACTTTTGGTATCTACTGAGCAGGTATTTTACCCAAAAATTCATCGGGAAATAGCTCAAGGTGGGGCTACCTATAGGTGTGGTTTTAGGCATGAAATGCCACTAAGTCAACCAACAGTCAGTGGGCTGACTCAGAAATATCAGGATGCTCTCATCAATGTCTTATTAGACAAGATAAATTTAAGGAGTATATGTATGTCTAAGTCTAGGATACATATGATTGGTCAATGAGTAGTAAATGTTTATGACCCAGGGCACAGCCAGTTCAATCAGTGCATAGTTGGTTCATACTAGTAAGTTCTATAGGCGCAACTGGCTGCTGTAGCAGGAAGGGAGATAATGGTTGTTAGTAGGGCAGGTGTCCTTGGGCTGGGGAGAAACTGTTTGAGATAGTATTTTGAGGTTAGGGAGAAATGTGATTTTTAAAGAGAAATGCGATTTTAGAATTGGGGCCCAAGCACATGCACCCAAGCACCCCATCAACACCACTGATGGGGGCTTCCAGGGACTAATGATAATAGATTTGTCCCTTGTTAGCAGCTAGGTGCTTCTGGGGGTAATTGTATGGGAGTGGAATTGAGGTAGAATGGAGGTGACTGATTCTCACACTTGTATAGGAATAAGTTTCTTTTCCTTTTCCCCTTTCCCCTTCCCCTCTTCCTTCCCTTTCTTTCTCTTCCTTTTCCTTGTCTTCCTTAGGCTGGCTCTCCAAATTAGGCCACTCTCCATAGTGGCCAATGATGGGCTCAATCCTAGTGCTAATTTGCATGGAAATTTTTATCCCAGGTGGCTCACTCCTCAGGAAGCCTGGTGGTCCTGCTCAGGGCTCACCATATTAGTGCCAGATGTATTATGAACACCTAATAGGCTTTAGCCCAGCTGTAGCTCGGAATTTTCAAACTAAAGAGATCACCAAGCTTTTGCCTCCCCCAGGAGCAAGGATTAGCTCCAGCACTAGACTGGAGATTATCTCTTAGCCTACTGTAGCCTGAACTCTCAATTTCCACATCTTTAGAATGGGATTGATAATACTCATACCATCTGCTTCTGTTCATAGGATTTAGAAAGTCTAAGCCTGGAAAGTACCTTAGAGATAATGGAACCTTTTACAGAGAGGAAAGATGATTTGTTGAAATTCACAAAGTTGATAAATTTCAGGGATAAGACTCAAATCTAGGTTTTCTAACATCAAGTCTAGTTCCTTTACTGCTTTTCTTGTTGCTTCCAAAAAGTATTTTGTAATAAACTTTAAAGGCTACATGAGAAGGCCAGGTAGCGCAGTGGATAGAGTCAACTTGGCAATCAAGGAGACCTCGATCCAAGCCTTACCTCTGACCGTCCTGGGGCCATATCAAATAACTTAACCTCTTTGTGCCCCAGATGACTCTCTGACTATTTGCAGCAGAAAAGGTGCTGACCTGCATTAGTGGGGAGAGTTCATCCCTTGGAGTTCCCTACGTCAATGGTATCACAAGACTGGCTTAAAAAAAAAACCCAGTATATAAATGTGGGCTATGATTACTCGGGTGCTGCTGAACTCTCACTTGACCTGGTTAGTATCCTGTCTACTATCTTGGAGATGGACCACACCCTTTCCCTAGGAGGATTCCTTCCCTTAGCATCTTCCTGCTGATGATTCCTCCCTGCAGCCTTGCCAGTCCCATGTCCTCCTTTGGGGCTGGACATTGGACATCATGTACCAGTCTGCAAGACTGGCTAATGCAACATCTTAGGAAAAGACTCTCTGGGCCAGAACTCAGCACTTGGTCTTTCTGGGATCGTTTGCAAGCTTTTTTCTTTTAGCTACTCCCTCTCTAATGTAGGACAAACTCACTTAAGCCTCACTTCGGATTGTATCTGTAAATGGAAAAGGAAGTATCCAATGGTGACAGTGGGGACAGAGGAATACAGAGGGGAAGTTAGATAAATATAGAAGCCCTGAGAGTTAGAGGGTGCTGGTTGGCATGTTAGAGGTTACAGAGAAGGAGCAACAGTTTCTAGGAGGGATTCAGTATTTGCCTTGTTCCTCTTTCCTGACTGGAGACAGCTACCAATGTTTCTACTATATGTCTATATCTATATATCTGTGTGTTAGTCCTTTGTTGACGAAGAAGACCATGCCATCAGAGAAGTGATGAAATGACTTGCACTTGACTTTGTTTTGAGTGAGGGAGGACTGTGCAGGTCACCAGCCTCACTTCTCCTCCAGAGCCATCTGAATCCAGTGACCAGTGACCATTCAGTGATCATTCATCAGGATGACTGGAGATGACCACAGATGAGGCAATTGGGGTTAAGTGACTTGCCCAAGGTCACACAGTTAGTGAGTGCCAAGTGTCTGAGGTGAGATTTGAACTTAGGTCCTGACTCCTGCACTGGTGCTCTACCCACTGCACCACCTAGCTATCTATATATATCTACTATATATATGTATAAATATACTACATATTTACAATGATATCTCATCATACTATGTATCTCTCTACATATATCTACTATACACACATACATATATATACATACACACATATATACATATATATGTATATACAATAATATCTCAACAAGTACAGATTAGGAAGGTAATGTGGCACGGTGGAAGGAGCTCAGGGTGTAGGGTGAGTGGACCTGGGTTTGACTCTTGGTTCTATCACTACCTAGTTCTGTGACCTTGGATGATTCATGTCATTTATTTCCTTTAGCCTCAGTTTCCTCATTGCAAAATGAGGGGATTTGAATAGATACACTAAGGTGTTTTCCAGATCCAAATCTGTGGTTCCAAGGGTAGGTTCTCACAGAAGACAGAAGAGATGCAGAGAGGGGTGGTATCAGTCGGGGGAAGCTTTCCTAGGAAAGTGTGTGGTAGAAGAGGCTGTGAGGAGAGGAGGCCATGAGTGGGCATTTTGAATTGCCCATCATATATAGTGACATGAGAGATAGAGAGGTGTGGATCAGGGATGAGGGGGAGGCTGAATTGGGCAAGGTTAGGAAGCTGTGAGTTCCCATGACCTTTGGTTTGGGGGTAGCCCTGACTGAAGGGGAATCATCTTGCAACAATACTCAAGGGTGGCTCCATCCTGGGCTCTCCCAGGTTAGTGGGGAAAGATTGTAGTCATTAGAGACTGAGGATGGGGGCTGCTGGGGACTAGAGACAGCGGACCTAGTCTAGGACTAGGTGCTGCTGGTGGGGGTGGGGCATGGGAGCTTGTTTTAGGACCAAGCTCTTCTCTCCTTCAGGTAGGGGCTGTTTCTGTACCTTCTACATCTTGAGCATCTGTAGATGCTAAAGGTCTGGAGAAGGAGATGGCTGTTTTCCCTTGGGTCTCTTCAAGATGCTGATTTGTCTGCATCCTAAGCACTTGCCATTTTCTATTTTGCACCATAGCAATTTTTGTTTACATTTTATCTTCTCTCCTAGAGAGGATGAAATCACAGAGTGCATTGTATTCATCTTTGCATTCTAGGAACCTGCTGCCCTCCAAGCTGTGAAACTATGTGGAAAGCACTTATTTTCTCTGGGCCTCAGTTTCCTTATCTGTACAATAGGAATAATAGTTGTGGGACCAACTTACAGGGTCATTGTAAGACTCAAATGAAAATAACATATGTACAGTACTTCGCAATTTTTAAAGTTTAAAGTCTCTCAGGCTGGTGTCTCCTTGACTCCTTACTATTTCTTACCCCCTTTGTCCTCACAACCAACCTGTTGCCAAGCCCTGCAGATTTCACCTTTCTCTCCTCTTGACACTGCTATCACACTGGTGTAAACCCTTATCACCTCACACCCCGATTACTCCAAGAGCTTGCTGGAGGATCTGCCTGCCACAAGTCTCTCTTTACTCCATCCACCATTTAGTCACCAAAGTGATTTTTCCTAAAGCTCAGGTCTGACCCTGCCATCTCCTTATTCAATAAACTTCAGTGGCTCCCAGTCACCTCTAGTCCCAAAGTCCCCTGTTTGATGTTCAAAGCCCTACATAACCTTTTCCCCTCCTACCTTATTTTTTCACCTTACTCCTAACCACATATACTCCAATCCAGTGACCCTGTCCTTGCTGCTGTTTCACGAACTAGATCTTGTGGCTCTGGGCGTTTTCTCTGGCTGTTTTCCATACCTGGAATGCTCTCCTCCTCAGTTTTCTCTATTGGCTTCCTTGATTTCTTTTGCAGTTCTTGTTATTCTTTTGTTTTTTAAGAGGACATCACACTAGTTCCAATTAAAATCCCATCTTCTACAGGAAGTATTTCTCAACCCCTCTTGGTTCTCACCTGTTATTTCTCAATTTTTCCCCATATGGTTTTCAGTACATATTCTCTTATTGTCTCTCCATTAGACTGTGAGCTCCTCAAAGATAGAGACTATTTTTTGCCCCCTTTTAGATGCGCTACCTGGGGCAACTAGATGGATAGTAGATGGAATGTAGGTCCTAGAGTCAGGAAGACTCATCCAACCTCAGATATTTACTAGCTGTGTGACCCTGGGCAAGTCACTTTACCCTGTTTGCCTCAGTTTCTTCATCTGTAAAATGAAGGAAATGACAAGCCACTCTGTATCTTTGCCAAGAAAACCCCAAATGGAGTCACAGAGAATCAGACATAATTGAAACAATGTAATAAGTACTTATCAATTAACTGACTGTCCAGATTGCCATAAAAATATCAAGTTATTATGACTAGGAATGTCTGTCTGAACTCAAATGTGAACCTGTGACAGTTCTAAATCATCAGCTATCTAACATGACATTATGAAGGTCAAATTAATCCCGCATGTCAAGATTAATAACATTGATATCAATGATATCAACATATCAATTCAACAAATATTTCTTAAGCATATTTTATGGGGCATCACCACATTGTGCTAGGTTCTTTGAATCCAAAGAAGGATAAAATGAGGTCCCTTACTTCACCCTTTCCAGTCTGGGAGAGAAAACATGGACGCAATCAGCTGAAGTGAAACAGAAAACAACCGTAAGTGCTGACATCTCCCAGGCCTCTAAGGGTAATGTTCTGTCTGTAACTGGAATAGCTAATAGCGCTTTCACGTATCCTCCATTATCCTGATGAAAAACTAGCAGATAGGGATGGGAAGTGAGTATTGGGAATAGGGCTGAGCACAGGGGTTCAGGAATAAACCCAAGCTTTGCTCTTGGAACTGGTGATGTGACCTATGTTATCCTGTTAGCAAGAGGTAGATTTTCTCCATTCTAGGCTGAGAGCAGGCCACCTCTTTAGGCTTGTCACCTGGTGACACCTGGTACCCGGGCTGTTGGGATCATTCTATTTTATCCTCTGCCTGCCCAAGCTGTTATCCCCTCTTGGTTTACCATTTGTCTCTTCTGAGGTAGGTTTAAGTTCCCAGCACTGAAGACTCTGTAGATGACGGCTGCTCTTCAGCCGCCTAGTGTCTGTCCTGCCAAGTGACTGCCCAGAATATAAAAACTGAGATTCATAATCCTCTCTCTTCCATGTTCCCTTTTGAAATCCCCAAAACCAAATCAAGACATGCAAGGGAGTGGGGTACCGTGAAGGTCAGAAAACTGGGTTCAAATTTAGATTCTGACTCTGACTTATGTGACCTTGGACAAGTCAATGTACCTCTTTAGATCTCAGTTTCCTAATTTATTAGAAGAGGGGGTTGGACTAACTGGTATGTAATGTCTCTATGCCAGGAAGATTATGGGCACAGGATTCAGTTGATGCTATTTGATTATCTTAACCTTCTAGCTTCTGGAAGGTTGTACGTAAGATCTTTGTCAAGTCTACCTTCTGTAGTGGTCATAGCTAGATTAGTTCATAGATATCAGAAAATGTATGTGTATGTGTGTATGTTTGTGTGTGTGTGTGTGTGTGTGTGTGACAGAGAAACAGACAAAGAGAGACAGAGAGAGAGAGACAAGAGACAGAGAGACACACACAGACAGACAAAGAGGGAGAGGGAGAGGGAGGGAGGAAGACACAGAGGGAGAGAGAGAGAGAGAAAGAGAGAGAGAGAGAGAGAGAGAGAGAGAGAGAGAGAGAGAGAGAGAGAGAGAGAGAGAGAGAGAGAATGAATTTGGGGAAGGATGGAGTGGAAGAAGGGGAATTACTTCTCCCACTACCATACTGATCTCCCACCTTCCTTACCTGGGCAGTAGTCCCATGTTTATGCAGTGGGTGGGGAGGGAGGAGACATGCAAAGCTCTCTTTCCTCCACCCGTGGTGTATAGACAAATCTTCCCTCCCAGTTTTGCCTTCCATCTAATCTCAGGCTCTTATGTTGTAGCCCCAGTTAATTTTACTCATGAAGACAGTGTGAATGAAGCCAAGTGCTCCAAAGGTGAAGGGACCTCTAGTCACAGGATTGGGAGGCCATTTGCCCCCTTGAAGAATTCTATGTTGTCATAGTGGGTGGGGAGGGATGTGAATGTCTGTCCCCCACCCAGGAACTCCCCAAAAAATCTTCTTTTGTAGAGGCCTCCTCCCTCAATGCCCGTGCTGGAAACAAAAGGGCTGGGAAGGGCAACTAATCCAGAGCCAGATGAAGTGCCAGTTTAGTTGTTTCCAAGAGGCCAAAGGAATTTACTCCAAGCAGGGATGGGCTAACCCTCTGGGCCTCTTTCACTAAGATACAAACCCCAGCTCTCCAGCCCTAGGCTTAGCTCACCTCCTGCCTGGGTGGTCCTTCTCTGGACTTAGGAGAATACAGGCCAAATGAGGGAGCTCTAGGGAACTGGGGAGATTGCTCCCTGGGGCCAAGGTGGGAAAGTGATCCTTGTAGACTTTCTTGGATTTATGCCCCTGAACACTTTGTCCCACAGCCTGGCCTTCTGCAGAAAGGCTGTTTGTCTATGAGATAGTGTGTGTGTGTGTGTGTGTGTGTGTGTGTGTGTGCTGGGAGGGGGTAGGGGATTTAGAGTTCTCCACCCAATTCCCTGCCCTTATCTGACTATACTCTTCATTCTGTGACTTCCTGGCTTGGCAGCTTTGCTAGGATGTGAGGTCCTCTCCCCGCTCCACCTGCTTGGAATGACCCTGGAGGATTCCTGTGTCTCTTTGCTTCTAGGTAGGAATGGCTTTGTTCAGGGAGGTTTGGAGGCTAGCTATGTATAGTTTGCCTGCATGCAGGGGTCTGGCACTCCTGGTATCCAGACCTTCCTCCTAATCCTGGAATTCCTTAGGGACTAGTGGAAAAGATCTCAGTTATCTTTATGCCTGCAGGCAGCCCAGAGGAGAGGCCAGTGCCTCTCTGTTCCTATCTGTACAAGTGGACATTTCACAATCTTGTTCCATTTCCTCTTTCTCCTGACAGACCTTCTTACTGTCTTACCTCTCTCAATCCATTTCCTTTTGCCTGACCCTCCAGGAGTGCTAAGAATCCATTCATAGACCATTCCCTCCCCACCCCCAAATAGTGCCCTTTTCAACGACTGACAGGTAGGGTGGGTGTGATGGAAAAGCCATGAGAGAATATGAATTGGAATCACTGCCCTACTTCTTTCTGCTTCCATGACCTGGGACAAGTCACTCAACCTTAGGAAGCCTAGTTTCTTCATCTGTAAAATGAGAGCTTTAAATTCAATGATCTCTAAGATCTCCTCAGGCTCTAAATCTATGATAGCTCAAAAGGTACAGTCTTAATTTTCTGATCTGTAAACTGGGGATAACAATATCCCCATTTTGCAGGTAGGACCTACATCATAGTGTGACTGTGAGTACTTTTTGATCATTGTGCTATGATCCAACCTGTCTCAGTTTTCTCTTCCCTAGAGGAGATAATCCTTGCTCCCTCTGATTTTTCTCCTAGCTTTCTTATCATCCCTCATGCTCCCCTCTCTTGCTCTTTGTCCTCACTCCTCTCCTAATGAATTCTGTAGCTTTTAATTCACCTTGAAGTAGCCAGATGGCACAATGGATACCGTGCTGAACTAGGACCAAGAAGTTCTAAAAGTTCTAATCCAGCTCTAAGAAGTCCTGAGTTCTAATTCAACCTCAGACACTTGCTAGCTGGGCCACCAGTGGGCAAGCCATTAATCTCTGCCAGTTTCCTCACTGGTTAAATGAAAGTAATTGAACACCTATTTCCCAGGGTTGCTGAGGTAATTTAGGTGAAGTGTTTTGCAAATCACTATATAAATTCTGTTGTTATTTTAATCATGGGGGAAGAAATAGGGAATGGAGGGTAAATGCCTCAGACCCCTCACATTTAAAAGATGACAGGGATTGATTAGATTGGGGGTGGTCCTCTAGATCCTTAAGTGCGGCCCTTTGACCAAATCCAAACTCCATAGAACAAATCCCCTTAATAAAAGGATTTGTTCTATAAAATGGACTCCATCAAAGGGCTGCACTTGAGGATTTAGAAGGCCACATGTGGCCTTGAGGCTGCAGGTTCTCCATCTCTGGACTAGATGATTCTAAGATGTCTTCTAACTTTATCATCTGTGCTGGCTCCTTCATTCCCTCCATTTTACATGCACCTCCATTCCAGTTTGCAATCTGATATCCATTTCCTTTCTTTCTTAGTGTTCTGCACTTTTTTAGTGTCTCCTTAGTGTTTCTCCAGACTTGTTCCCTTCCCAGCACTCTTCAGGCAGATCTTTCCCCCTACCCCCATTTCCACTCCCAATCTACAGTGAGTTAGTATTCTGTCCATTTGCTCTGGGTTCTGTCCATTTTCCACATCAGAATCTGGGGGTGGGGCAGGGAACTTTCTTTGCTGCCATCTAGGATGGAGCTACACATTCAAAGAAAGGGGAGAGGGAGAAGAGCAGTCAAGGTAGGAGGCAGACAAACAAATTGTCTTTCCAGAGTTATAGAATCAATGGGGCCCCTTCTTGGCCAAAGGCCAACACTCATAACCCTGAAGGGAACCTTGGGGCTGTGGGAGTTGAGGCTATAACTTCCCGGAAAAACATTCCAAAGGCAGTTTCCTCAATCCCAGCTTCTGGGGTGCCTTTTGGGGTCATCCTGCCCAGCACTCTATAAACAAAATTCCAGCTTCCTTTTTCCCTATGGCAACAGCTCAAAGTGATATCAGCACTGACATTCAATGGAGAAAAGTCACCCACCCTGGCCAAATGACGTAGTTTGGTGAAGCAATACTTGGGGATTAAACCAGGATTGGAGAGGAAAGCTCTGCAGGGACCTGCCTCCCATCTACAAATTACTTGTCATTGGAGGGAAATTATAGTTTTGGGGCTTATCAGTTGTTAGGAATTGGCAGAAAGTTCTCACCTAGCTAGACAATTGTTCTTCAGGGAGGCAGCTAGGTCGAATAGTAGATGGAAGACAGGGCTTGGATTCAAAATAGATCTAAGTTTGAAATTTGTCTCAGGTAGTTAATAGCCATATGACCCTGGACAAGTTGTTTAACCTTTGTCAACCCCATCTGTAGAATGGAGATAAGAATAGTACCCACTTCACAGTATTGTGAATATGTGAGGTATATATATATGTGTGTGTGTGCGTGTGCGTGCGTATGTGTATATGTATGCATATATGTATGTATATATGTATATAAACACATATGTAAATACGTGTATACACATATATACACACATATTTTATATATATGTGTGTATGTATATATATATATGTGGAGAGAGAGAGAGAGAGAGAGAGAGAGAGAGAGAGAGCATTTTGTGACTCTCAAAGAGTTATATAAATGGTAGCTATTATTATAGCTGGTCAGTCTTTTTTCTCTGCCTTGAATATATGCAGAAGAGACTGATGAGGGAGAAGGGACTCTCACTCAGGATGCACACTTTGGGGACCAGACAGAGAATTCTGAACATCAATGCTGAGAGGATGAGGGCCAGAGCTGGAGAATGAAAGATTAGCCAGAGAACACTTTTGGGGAAGTGTGTGGTGGGGAGGATAGTGCTATTTGGAGCTGGAAGCAGAAAAAAATGGCTTCTTAGCATGAGGGCTCATGGTCTTTGCTCTATGGGACTAGATCAGAAAGGGGAATCAGAACACACAAAGACAGATTAGTGTCAGAGAACAGAATGCAGGCTAAGGATGGAGGTGCTGAAGATACCCAGAGCCAAAGTGGGGCTGAATTTCTGCTGTAATTTCAGCAGAGCTGCGGGCCTGGCTAGTGAGCCATGGAACTGAGAAGCCATGTGCTGGGCTATCTCCTCTATCCCAGCATCACCACCAACATTCCTATCCCCTGACATGCCTGGGGCAGCATCCTCCTTCTGGCTAAGGCTTCTTGGGCCCACTTCATCTCTGCAGGGAATCGCAGGGACTGGCCAAAGAAAAACAAAAGGGATAATATACGTCCCCAGTATTATGATAAAAGGACAGGAACAGATTCCCGGGTTCTTAAGGGATGGATGGGCAGAGTGTGGGGTTTGGGTTGTTCTTTGGCTTTCTTGACAAACCTCCACCTCTACTTTTATACCCATATGTATAAGAGAATCTGATGGAGGAGAAGGGACTTTTTGACCCAGGATGTGCACTTTGGGGAGCAGCTCTAAGTCGAATAAACGCTCTTCCACTCCTAGACATCCTTCAGGGACAGTGGGTCCTGTCCTTTCCTCCTAAGTGCTGGGATGGAGCCGGGAAAGTCCCGCCCCTTCTCAGAGGTTAGCTCAGCTGAGTATCCTGCCTTCCCATTGGCTGGTGAGGGATCCTAGGGGATGCTCAGAGCCAGGGTAGTGGGGAGGAGGGGCAAGAAGCAAAATAAACCCACTTGCTTGTTCCCGCGCATCCCACTTTGCAAAGGGTCCCAGTCAGCCCGAGACCAGCGGCGCGGTCCTTTTATCGTCAGATACGGTTACAAAAGAAGCTGCCTCCTCTTACCTTCCCAATCAAAGAGGCAAACTTATCATTGAGGGTCTTCAGCTCCTCTTTCTCCTGATTCTTCTGCTGCTGAATGGCGGGGTCCACCTTGATGTCCAAAGGCACCAGGAGACTGGGGTTCACGGTCACCTTCTGGAAGGTGCCCCTTGACTCGCAGTCGGTGACACTGCGAGAGCTGAAGCTGGGGTTGGGGCCGGGCTCCCCACAGCCATTCCATCCCAGGGAGCCTAGTCCGGTGCTCCATACTGAGGTTACGCCGCTGCTGCTGAGTTTGCTGAAGCTGACGCTGGACTGGCCGGCCATCTTGCCCCCCCTGGGGGGCAGTGAGACCGGGCACCCAAGGGAGCACCCTGGGTGAGAGGGATGTGGCAGCCGGGGTCCGCCAGTCGTCTCCTGTCTCTACCAGGCAGGAGGGAGCTGGGTAATGAGGAGCAAACACCTGTTGTGCTGTGCTCATTACCTTTTCGGGGAGGGCGTGACGCCTCCCAGCCAGACCAACCTGTTAGATGATGTTGCTCTCTCTCCCTCCTCCCTCCCTCCCCCTCCAGATCCCTGAATCCTTCCCCTCCCCTCCTGAGGTAGTTTGCCATGAGTGGGTTGTGAGACTCCCAAACAAAACCCAGGTCAGGCTCTGAAGCGGGTGGAAGGGAGGGGAGGAGTCTTAAGGTGGGTGGGTGGGAGAGAGGAAGGGCAGACACAACAAGGAAGGAGAAAGAGAGAGAAGCTCTCACCACAGACCTCAGTGGCATACCTGAGGAGTGACGTATTAATACTCACATACTTCTGGAAAAGCTGAGCCCAGGAAAAGGCTGTGCCCTGGCCCTGGGCTCTCAGGTGTGGATGGTGGCCCCTCAGGTGCCAGACTGGCAGTGAAAAACAGCTTCTAAAATTATTTCTTTTTCACTGTGAAAGTTTTTATTCTTTCTTTCTCTCCTTCTATCCTTCCTCCCATCCCTTACCCCTCCCACATCTTGAGATTAAAAGAGATATTTACAAAAGGATATTTTTTGACCTCAAAAGGTTTGTAAATTGGTGACCAAAGTGTCGTCCCCAAGCCTTCCTAGGCTCTATCAGTCCCCAAAGTTCCCCACTTCCAGGAACTTTCCTGGAATGCTATTTTTCTGTAGCTTTGCCCAAATGAAATGGAGTGGGCATGGGATTCTACCATGGCGACCTTGGTGATGACCTCTTTCCTACTCTGTCCTCACTGACCCCTCCAGCTGAGGCGTCATGCACATGTCCATAGCAGACTTGGGAAAGCAGGGGCTGGACTCTGGGCAATCTAATTCTGAACTCAGCTCAGCTCAGCATCCCATTCATAAGGTGACCCTTTTGGGACAAGTGTGCTCATGAGGAGAGAAGATACTTGTGTGCATAGGAAAGCACATGCCTCAGATGATTTGGTACAGCATCTAAGAAGCTTGGACCTATTGTCCTCAGCCTAAGAGCCTGGGATGGCTACTCTGCAAAACAGAGAAACTGAACCTCCTAATGTTACTGTCCCTCTGCCTGCATGATGGGGGAGTGAATGAGTATTTAGATTCGAGGCACTATGCTAGTACTTCTCAGATATTATCTCTTTTTATCCTCACAATAATCCTGGGAGGTGGGAGCTATTATCTCCATTTTACATTTGAGGAAACTGAGGCAGACAGAAGTTAAGTGACTTGCCCAAGGTCACACAGCTAATGATGGCTGAGGCAGGATCTGAATTCATGTCTTCTTGACTGCAGACCCATTGTTCTGTCCATTGGGCTACCTAGATACCTACATCACATCTAACCATCTTCTAGAAGGAGAGGGGGAGCACAAAGGAGAGGCCTCAGATTTAGCATCCAGCTATTGCATTCTTGATGTAGTAGAGTGGATCCAGGATATAGAATCAGAAGATTAAGGTCTGAACCCTAATGTCAGGGTCCATTATTCAATCAACAATCATTTATAAAATGCCTACTAGGTACTAGACACTGATGAAATAGTCCCTGTTGCTTATAGTTCATTACGGGAGACAATAAGTATATGTGAAATAAAAGCAAGGTTAAGTTCTTGCTGGAGAGGGCACTAGCATTTAGGATGACAAAGAAAGGCTTCATGTAGATGTTGCTTTGACCAAATTCAGATTCTCTCAGCCCCAGATCTGAGCATGACTACAAAGCATGGAGGATCCCTTAGTGTTTCCTAGGATAAAACAGATCCTGATCTAGTGGCACAAATTCATTGTCATCTAAACCCTTTAGTATTCTCTGTGCTCAAGATCTCAGGCAATTTGCAGCCAGGTCTGTAACATAAGACTTTCCCACAAGAGGTACACACAGTACAAGGGAATGTGAAGGCAACTTCAGAGCAGGAGAGAGCGTGAATGAGCTTCTGAAATCAGCTGCTAACCTATCTGCCTCATTGTAATAACATACCACACACACCAGTTATTTCACTGGTGTGAGTACCTCAACAGTTTTTTCCCAATTCAATTTAATCCCATTCCATTCCATTCAGCAAACAGCCACTATATGCAAGTTTACCAAGAGGTTATAAAGGTTTTACAAAGAGAAACAATTTCTGCCTTCAGGGAGCTTAAATTTAATTGAAATTCATACCAATGGACACAGTCAATCTAAGGAGGCAGCTGGGTTGCTCAGTGCATAGAACATTGGGCCTGGAGTCAGGAAGACCTGAGTTCAAATTTGGCCTCAGATGCTTACTAGCTGAGTGAATTTTGGCAAGTAACTTAGTTGGGCAAGTAACTTAGTTCTGTTTGCCTCCATTCCCTCATCTGTAAAAAGATCTGGAGAAGGAAATGGCAAACCACTTCAGTATCTTTGCTAAGAAAAACCCCACATGGGGTCACAAATGACTGCAACAACCTGTAAAAAAAGAACCCTTCCTTCACTGCTGATGGGAGGAGCCTTGCTAACATGGTGGAATGATGGTATCTGAAAGCAATGACCCTGAAAGTCTCAAGGAGGACCCAGACTTAGAACTGCAGCTTAGAATGAAATGGAAGATTAGCTTCTAGGATTTAGACTTGCCAGCACTTTACAAGCCATTCAGTCCAACAAATAAGGAAACTAAAGCCCAAATAATGGAAATGGTTTGTTCAAGGTCATGCTATTCACAAGTGCCGAGATAGGACCACTCCAAGTGCAGTGATCTTTCTGTCACCTCACACTTCCTATCATTGCCTGACTTTAGACCTGACCAATTCCCATGATGCCTCAAGCCCATGACCCTGAGTCTGGACTCTTCTCTGGTCTCAGCTCAACCCAGCAGTGAAGTAGCTCGTAGGGAGTAGGGAGAACACTGGATTTGTAATACCTGGGCTTCCATCCAAGCTTGGATGGCTTTGGAACTTCTGCTGACATCCTATTCCATGGCCTTTTCATGGCCCAGAGGTGACCCAGGGTTCCCACAGACTGTGGAATCTGAGTACGAGTCCCAGCAGGTCTTTGTCTAAGGATAAGTCCAAGTGAGCTCAGAGACACTCAACACCAACATAGTTGCAAACACATGAGAAGATCATCTTATTAGGCTCTGTGAGGGGAGAGACTATCTTTTTTTTTCATATTTGTATCCCTAGTTTTTAACTCAGTGCCTGGCACATAGGAAATGTTTTGTAAATCTTGACACATAACAGAATTGTCGTTAAATGTTACAACCCCTACAAAATGCTTATGGAATTAAATTTAATTTACTCTCCTAGGGCAAGGGTTCTGAACTTGGAGTATGTGGACTTAAATTTTTTTTTAAATGATGGTTTCCTTTGTAATCCTATGCATTTTATTTTATGCCTTTAAAAACACGATTCTTTGAAGGGTTTACCAGACTGCCAAAGAGGTCCAACACATGCACAAAAAACATTAAGTACCCTAGTACTTAATGAAGACTTTTAATGGGTATGAGTGGAGGAAATATTGCAATCAATGAGATCACAGATCCTTGAAGTTTTGAAGTGATTGAATTTGGGCAAGTCACTTGATGTATCTGGGCCTCAGTTTCCTTCTGTATAAAAGAGGGAGGGATAAGCGTTTATTAAGTGCCTACTATGTATAAGGCATTCTGCTAAGCATGTTACAAGTATTATATCTTTTGATCTTGATGGGATTAAATGGTCTCTTAAAGTCTCTTTCCAATCAAAATATTGTGGTCCTATGTCTTGCTATGTGGATTGAGAATTTACCATCAGCCTCTAGTTGCTGGTGAAGTCCCTTTGATAACTCAACTTTTGTCTTCAGTAGTTAAAAGGGATATATTGAGCAACTATGTTGAGTTATGGATCATAGCAATGAGAGATGCAAAAGGACCTTCCTCTTCTCAGACTGTGAGGCAATACTGGGGCATTTTAAGGTAAGATTGCTTTGTTCATGCTTTATGTGACATCTCCTCTGATGTTTGCAGGGGCTGTTACACACAATTTGACAATTCCATTATATGGTTAGAATTTTTAAAAAAATTTTAAATTTTTAAATTGATTTTTAAAAATTTTGTCTCATTTCCTCTTATTGCTGAAGTCCTTTTTGATAACTCAAACGTTGCCTTCAGCGATTAAAAGGGACGTATAATGTTTTGGGTTGTCACTTCTCCCTTTGCCTTCCTCTACTCTTTGCCTGCGCTGTGACCTCAGATCCTTTGCCCTCTCAATTCTCTCCCAGGCCACCTTTTCTGTAGCAGCCACTTTTTTCTCTTCTCCTCAGCTTGACTTTTGATGAACCAATTCAACTCTATACTATGCTTGTCTCTTGAATCCCTAGGACCCTTATCGTGTTGCAAATAATGTCCAACCAAGCCTCAGCCTCTCACCCTTTGTCCCCATTCTAAAGCTGAAAACTTTGCCTCATTCTTTACAGAAAAAAATGAGGCTATTTGCCTGTGAACTCCCTCTTCTCCCTTCTTCCTCATCCATCACTCAGGTACCTGCTGCCATTATCTTCTCCTCCACCCCTGTCTCACATAATGACATGATCTTACTCCTTACCAAGGCTAACACCTCTACTTGTTCAGGTGATCCCATTCCATCCCATCTCTTCCAACAGATTGCACCCCCCCCATGTCATCCCATTTTTTCACTTGTTTTTAATCTCTCCCTCTCCACTGGCTCATTTCTTACTATCTGCAAGCCCATGTCTCCCATCCTGAAGAAAACCCTCACTTGACCCTTTCATCCCCACTTACTATCCTCCTATCTCTCTTCTGCCCTTTGTAGCTAAACTCTTCAGAAAGGTGATCTAGAACTGTCTCTACTTTCTCTCCTCTCACTCTCTTCTCAACCTCTTACAATCTGACTTCTGACATTCCAACAGAACTGCTCTTTCCAAAGTTACCAATGATTTCTGAGTTGCCAAATCTAATGGTGTTTTCTCAGTCCTCCTTGACGTCTCTGCAGCCTTTGACACTGTTGATCACTCTCTTGTCCTTGATACTCGCTTCTCTTTAGGTTTTCAAGATACCACTTTCTCCTGGTTCTCCTCTTACCTATCTGATAGCCTTTTCTCTGTCTCCTTTACTGGATCCTCCTCCATATCTTGCCATCAAGTGTCTCTCAGGGTTCTGTCCTCAGGATCTCATCAGCTCCCATATGTTTAATTACCACCTCTATAGTGATGATTCTCAAATCTACCTTTCCTGCCCCAATCTCCCTGCTGATCTACCTCACATCTCCAATTGCCTTTCAGACATCATGAACTAGATGTCCAGGAGATATATCTTAAATTTAATATGTCCAAACCAAAACTCATTATATTTCCTATATATAGCTTGCTTTGTATATATTTCTATACATATATATATTTAAATGTATAAAATAAAATATATTTAAATATATAAATAAATATAAATGAATAAATAAATATTTTCATGTTGTCTCCCCCTTTAGGTTTTTTGAGGACAGTGACTGTCTTTTGCCTTTTTTTATCCCTAGCTCTTAGCACATTGCCTGGCACATGATAGATGCTTAATAAGTGTTTATCGATTGATTGAACTAAAAGCCCACCTTCTACAGAATGCCTTTCCTGATCCCCATTAATTCTAATACCTTCCTTCTACTAATTATTTTATTCTCCTATATATAGCATTAGTAAGTGTGTATTTCTTTTCAGGTGGTACGTTGGATAGAGCACCAGTGCAGGAGTCAGGAGGACCTGAGTTCAAATCCACCTCAGACACTTGACATTCACTAGCTGTGTGCCCTTGGGCAAGTCACTTAATCCCAACTGTCTCATCCAGGGTCATCTCCAGTCATTCTGATGAATATCTGGTCACTGGATTCAGATGGCTCTGGAGCAGAAATGAGGCTGGTGACCTGCACAGCCCTCCCTCACTCAAAACAAAGGTCAAGTGCAAGTCATGTCATCATTTCTCTGAAGGAATAGTCTTCTTCGGCAATGAAGGACGAACACACCACCTTCATTAGATTATAAGCTCCTTGAGGACAGGAGCATCTTCTGCCTTTTTCTGTATCCCCCTCACTTAACAAAGTGCCTGACCCATAATAGACACTTGAAGAATAAAGATCATTGACTGACTGACTGCTAGCCCTTCAAATACTTGGAAGACAGCAGTTGTATATCTTCCCTAAATCTTTTTTTTCTTCTTTTCTTCCCATCTCCTTCAACTGATCTCCACAGAACCTGGTCTTAAATCCTTTAAGGCCTAGATTGTTGCCCTCTGGATACTTTCCATCTTGTCAATGTTTTCCCTAAAATGTGATGCCCAGTACTGAACACATGATTCTGGTTGTGATCAGACTCCAGAAGGTTGGCAGGGCAAATAAAGCAGGTTAAAACTGCATTGAGTTGCGTAATTATCTCTGTGGGCCACATATTGACTTCTTTTTAAAATGTGATGTTATCTGTTTTGTTGCGTTTTTATTTATTTTAAAAACTATTTCCCAGTGACACTTTAACATGATTCCAGTAGCAGTTGGGAGTGCTGTGGGCCACATGGGTAGGCTCTGTGTTGGCATTTCTTGGGTACCCTGAAAAGTTGAGGTATCTCTTCCTTACTACCACTGACTGGAGCCCCCAAAGACTGTGCTATGTCAGGTGTCATTGGCTAGTACCTCAGAGATATATTAAGAACTTAACATCAATTAACTTTTACAAAGGGTTATTTATTTCAAAGATAAAGAAAGAATAAAGTACAAATTTCTCCTCCCCACCTCATCAAATACCTCAGGGCCATACTTGCTTCCCCAGAACAGCTTGGTTTCTGGGAGGAATAGCTTAGCTCCTAGGCAGCACTAATCAAACAAGTTCATCTTGGATGGATGAGTTCTTGTTTTAGCTACTGCTCTGTTGGGGTACTGAAGATCAAACCCCAAGGTCACTTGTTGTTCCTTGGGACAGTGATACTGCACTGGCCTTGGACCCCAGACTATGGGATGTGAGGTACCAGGGTGACTTCCTGACTTTTTGAACTCACACGGTTATATGCTCCAAAATCTTTCACTTAAAGTACAACCCCAGGGGTCAGGGACCAAAGCCCTTTCCCAGGGCCTCAGAGGACCTAGGAAGTACCTTAGCTTAAAAAGGCCAGGGTATCCTTCCATATCTGGGGCTATCACTAGTCCTCCTGATCTGTATCTGACCACTGGACTTCTGTGACCCTGGAGGAGAGAGTGAGGCTGGTGACTTGGCACAGCCCTCCCTCACTTAAATTCAATTCACTTGTAAGTCAAGACATCCTGATATTATCCGTCCTCTTTGAGATGAAGGACAAACCACACCAACAATATGGATGACAATGGAGTCAACGGGATGAAGGTCTGATGGCTTCCCTCCTTCTGGTAATGTCTCTTACCCAACACTGTGAGTGAAGAAGATGTATCACCAGAATGTAACTGAAGGGAATACAGTTCAAAGGCTTAAACTGAGGTTGACAGGCCTTTTTGAATACTTCTACAGTCAACCAAAGAACCTCCCCTTCCTCCTCATGGTTAGGAGATCACAACTATAGTCTTTCCAAGGCTCTTCCCCTAACACATTACCTCAGCTCTCTGGGAAGTTGGCTCCCTGGTCTCCCCACATGGAGAGAGACTGTCCCATGTACTCCATTCTTGTGCCCAGTCCCCTTGATAAAATGATCACCTCCCACGTGCTGGACACCAAGCTTCTCTTAATGTTGCCAAAGAGCATATAAGGTCATTTGGCTGCCATGTTGTACTATGTAATTTCTCCTCAGCTATCTTCTTTCTATTTGTATTGATGGAGTTGGGTGGGAGTGGGTTCCTTTATTCCCACCCCAATTGTAATCAAATCGATGTTACCATTGAAATGTCAATTAACTTTTATGGCTCCACTTAGCATCCCTATGACTTCCCAAACCAAAACACTCTTCCTCAGTCACCATTTCCCCACATGTTTTGTCTTCATCTATTTGAATGTAAGCTTCTTCAGGGAAGAGATGGTATTGCTTTTGTATTTGAATCAATAGTATGGGGGAGGGGAGAAGGAAACAAGAGTTTGTTAAGCACCTACTATGTGCACTGTGCTGACTCCTTTATAGATATGATCTCATTTGATCCTTGGATCCTTACTACAACCTAGCTAGGTGCTATTTTTATCCCCTTTTTACAGTTGAGGGAACTGAGGCTGACAGAGATTAAGTGACTTGCCCAGGGTCACACAGCTACTTAGTATCTTGAGGCTAGATTTGAACTCAGGTCTTCCTGACTTCATGCCCAGTACTCTATCCACTGTACCCCCTGAGCTTGGCACATAGTAAGCAGTTAAATGCTCTTTCATTTATTCATGAGTTTGCAGTCCTTTATAAGTTTCATATCTTTTCATGAAAAGATTGTTCAGCCTTTATTTCATACTTGTAAAGTGATTTTTTCTAAACTTAAATATAGGACTTAGATTTGTCTCTTTTAAATTCCATCTTTTATGAGTTTCTTGTGTCCTATCTGATACCTGATTTCTATTAGTTACTCTGCCTGACTCCCACCGTTCCTTCTTCCTGGTTGATCTTTGGCATGGTTCAATTCCCAAGGCCCCCATCTTCAGCTGTGTGACTGGCCTGTCTTTCCCAGGGCCCTGTCCCTGGGTTTGGCACAGGGTGCTCGGAGGGGGAGCCCGGGACCAGGATTCTGGGCTTCATGGAGTTGACACCAGAGTCCAGTGTTGGTGATTTTTTTCATCAGACTTGGTGGAGTCTTCCTTTGGGTGCCGCTGAGGAAGGTAAGGAAGGTGTTGCACTGGCCTGTTCCAGCTGTCAAACAGGAACAACAGGAGGAAAAGCCCAAAATAAACAAAAGCCAACCAAATCACGAGGCATCATTCCCTCTCCTCCCCTTCCAGAATCATATAGAACACTAGGGATGAAATTTCAGTTCAACACACATTATGTGCAAGGTTCTTTGGGAGGCACTGGGGATGCAAAATGGGAATTAGATTTATGATTTAATAGATACGAGGGACTCCCAGATGAAGAAACTTCCTCCACCAGTGCAGATAGTCAGACAGTCAACATCTTATGTATTTTAGAGTTGTCTAGAGCACTAAGAGGTTAAGTAACTTGCCCAGGGACACCCAAAGTCAAGACTAGAACTTGGGTCTTCTTATCTCCAAGACTGGCTCTCTCTATCACTGAGCTAGGGGATATAGAAACAAAGCCCAGCTACAGTTACCCCTTCCACACTGTAGAGGTTGGGGGCATGCCTCTATGATTTGGAAAATCCACATAAAATATTTCTCTAACAGAGAAGAAACCTGAATTTTTTCTTTGTCTTTTATGGGGAATATACAGTACCTTACTGTAAAATTTGGGTTAAGTATTTGGTCATAGGCTCTCTGTTGTCTGTTGACCTTCACATGTCATCTGTGGTTTCCACAAACCTGCCCCCTCAATTCTCATTTAATTTTAATGCTGACCCATGACATATGAAAACCCAATGGAGAAAGTCAAAATGTGGAAGGGATCACTATAGTTGTTACTCTCAAGGAGCTTATGCTCTTCTTAAAGGAATCTTAGAGTCTAACCCTTCCAATGGGATGTGAGATACTTAGAGGCAGGAACTAGTCTGTTTTTGTCTTTGTGGTCCCAGCAGAGCTTAATAAATCTTAATTGAATTGAATGTTACAGCCACAGCACAATACAGCAAACATTTATTTATTTATTTTCATTTATAATGGTATTTTTTCTAATTACATGTAAAGACAAGTTTAACATTCATTTAAAAATTTTGAGTTTCAAATTTTCTCTCTCCCTCTCTCACCTCCCCCCTCCCTAAGAGGGTAAGCATTTTGATATAGGTTATATATGTGTAATCATGTAAAGCATATTTCCATATTACTCATGTTGTAAAAGAAGAAACAGATTCCCCTAAAAAACCACGTGGAAAAAATAGAGCGAAAATTGTATGCTTTGATCTGCATTTAGATTCCATCAGTTCTTTGTCTGGATGTGAATTTCATTTGCCATCATAAATCCTTTGGAATTTTCTTGGATCCTTGTATAACCAGGAATAGGTAAGTCATTCATAGCTGATCATCATCCAGTGTAGTACAGAAAATATTTATTAAGGGACTATGATGGGCAAAGCACTGTGCTAGATCCTTACTATAAAGTTTAAATCAGAAATGGTCCTTTTGATGAGCCCACCAGAGTGCTGAGCAGAGAGATAGATAGATAGATAGCTAGATAGAAAGACAGAGACAGAGACAGAGACAGAGACAGACAGACAAAGAAGATAAGATTGTTCCTGCCTTCACAGAACTTATACTCTGGGAACAAATATGCCTCCAGTATAAGTAAAGCATACCATTGGCTGTCATTGAAGTCTGCTCAGTGTGTAGGGTGATAGAATTAGAAAGTAGTTTATTGATCATCTTATCCAACTTTTTCATTTTGCAGATGAGATGAAGCTATTTGTCCAATCTTAGGGGAAGATCTAGGATTAGAACTCTTCTGATTCCTATTCTCTCTCTCTCTCTCTTTCTCTAAACTCTCTTTTTTTCTTTCTCTCTCTCTTTCTTTCTCCCTCTCTCTGCATGTCTTCTTTCCCTCTCTTCCTTCACTTTCTCCCTCCTCACATCCCTCCTCTCTGGCTTTCTCCCCTGTTTCCCCTTCTCCTTTTCTTCCCTATCTTCCACACCACTCCTCTTTCTGCCTTTAGGCCTCTAGCTCTAGGTCTCTCTATTTTTCTATTCACTTCCTCTCTCTCTCTAAGTTATGGCCACCTGGATATGACAGGCATGAGCCTCACAGCTTACGAGTCTGGGGGTGGAGAAGGTGGCTCAGTTCAACCCATCAAGGTTGAGGGGTGGATGAGAAAGGCATTTCCTTATGTCATAGTTTCAGCTTCTCCTCCTTACCTTGCTTCCTCATCTGGGCAGAGGCCTATCTCATAAAAGCAAAACCAGTATCTTGCACACAGTAGGCACTCAGTAAATATTTGGGTGATGAATGGATACCACATAGCTTAAGAAGAATTTCCAAGATGGGAAGAAACTGAAGTGTGTGGAGACTGTCAGTTGGGTGTGGGGAAAGAAAAGGAACCCAAGGGGTGAAATGAAGGTTCTGGAAGCAGAGGGAGAGAAGATTTTGGTTTTGATTCATTAAATCAGGGCTTCTTAATTGGGGGACATAGTTAGATTTCAGAGGATCCTGGGAAATTAAGGAAAAATTAGATTCTTTATTTCCATTGTCCTCTAACTGAAATCAGCATTTTCTTCAATTATGAATTAAAAAAATAACAACACATGATTCTGAGAAAGGTTCCATAGGCTTCATGAGAATGACAAAGGGATCCAGGACACAAAGGAAAAGAAAAGTTAAGAACTTCTATATTAGTGATAGAGGAACTCAATTACCAGCTGCAGGAAGCCTTTGCAGATTAATCTCACTCAATCTTTACCTTCCTTCCTGACCCCCAATCCTTTCTCTCGTTATTCAAGTCTGAATACTTCTTAGAAGTACTAGAGTTAGTTCCCTATGAGCCAACAAATTCAAGTTTCATGATCTTTTGTTAAATAACTACTGTGTTTCAGATATTGTGAAGGCATATACAGATGAAAGGATGAAATAGTCTCTAAGGAGCTTACATTCTATGGAATGATCAGACTGGAAATTTCCTGGAGAGCAGTTGTCTTTTTCCCCCTCAAAGCACATAGTAGGGATATATTGAGATTATGGTCACTGATGATCTGGGAATGAGATAAGTGATGGGGGAGGGGGTAATCCAATGGATGAGAACTTTCCAAATAGAAGAGATTTTATTATAAAAATCAGCTCAACTTGGTAGGAACATTCTCAGTGTCTCATAGGACAAAGTGTTGGAGGAGTCCATGAGTAAGAAGGTTAAATTTCAGATGTAGGAGTTTGTTTTTAACAACCAAATGTCAAAAATGAGGAGTTGGGAGACCAATTTTCATTGACTAGAGAAAAATTTCCAAGGAGAGCAGTGGTAGGAAATGAGTGACAGGTAGACATGGAAACCTAAGGGCTAGAATTGATGTTAATACCAATAGCTTCTATATTTGTGGGACTTTTTAGTTTCCTCAAAACAGCTCTGTAAGACATATGGGCAAATATTGTCATTTCCATTTTAGGTCTAAGAGTGTGAGCTACTTAGACTTCAGCAATGTTGAATGTTCTAAAGGGGTGAAGACAATGAAGGCAAAATGTGAAGGTAATATAACTTCAGATATAAATAATAAGTAAGTAAATTAAAAAGGGCTTTGAATAGCTTAATTGCGATGAAAATTCCAACCAACAGAAACTTGCCTCAGAACACAGATTGTCCCTAACCATTTGGTTTACATAGGACCCATACAGGAATCTGGGAAATGTAATCTATAAGTAAGGGTGGAACCCTGCTTTGAACCAGGAAAAATTGCCAGACAGGACAGGCTATACCTCTCCCACCTTTGCCAGGGAAGTAACAAACCTCTGACCATGAGGGAATCAAAAGGAAGACTAAAGGTCTCTTCATTTTTGAAAGATTTTTATTATACTCCAGCTGAAAAAGAGTACTGTAATACCCAGGGAAACCTGAAGCTGGATGTGGTGGAGATGGTAGCTGCCTGTCTAAAAATGAGTTTAGGAAGTCCAGTGAATTGACCTTTTCACAGAAAGGCTACATCCTCTGAAAAGCCATTTTGGTGGTGAATGACGAACTGTGTTGGGTGAGGAACTGATCAACCCTATCAGTCCATCTCCATTGTGGAATGACTTATCCAAGAGAGATACTGTGCCCTATGTGAAGAAAGCTCAGCTGATCAGTTCACCCAGCTGAGATGCTGTGCCCTTCAAGGAACCAGCTAATCATCAGAGCAAATCAACCATCACCTATACCATGCCCTGCAGTGAACTTCATGAGGATTCTGAAGAAGTTGCATCAAAGCCCTGAAGTTCTAGAGTTGTGAGTTCTCTTGATCATCTACGTCACCCTTATGTCATGCCATTGTAATTTATGATTAAGCCCACTCTTTTGCATGACATCTAAATATATTTATGAGGCAATATATCCCAGGATCTAGGAATCAATGTTTTGTAACTACTGTTCTAGTCATGCCATTTGTATAAATGAAATTTTTAAGAACTAATTGAGTCTACTGGCTGATTATTAATGTGAAGTACACTGGTGGGGGCTTGCTAATGTTAGGAGAATAGCCACTCACAGAACCTGACTAGAACCTGAAGTAGCAAGCTACACCTCTGGGAATGTAATCTGCCAGTACCATTTTAAGAGGGGGAATTGAGCCCAATGGAGTACCACGTATAGATGAAGAAATTGAGGTTCAGAAAATGTAAGAGTCTTGTTTACATTCACACAACTATTAAATATGAATGCTGGGGTTCAAACTCAGCTCTACAGACACTAAGTCTAGTCCTCTAATTACTGTGCTATGCAAAGGATAGCACCTTAAGTACCAGGGGCAGAGGGAATTGGATTGAAGATTGTTGGGTTGGATTAAAAGTCACAATCTTCTGAAGAGCATAGTATAGAAGACCTGCTCTTCTCCATTCCCCCAAGGGGAGACTAAAACAAGTGGAAATGGGATAAAGTTGTCAGTTCTAGACTTTTCCAAGTGGAAGGAAGTGTGAGACAGAAGAGTATCATGGTTGAGGGAGGCTTTGGGTTCTTAAACACAGGGAGAACTTTAACCACCTAGGGTGATGTGGTCACAGTCATGCCAGGGTTCTTTCTAGCTTGTAAAAGGGAAGTCCTGGAATGGAGGAAAACCTGCTTGATGCTTTAGTCTAGATGAGAAGTCTGATAGGGAATAATAATTAATAATAATAAATAATAAAGGAATGGATAGGATGGACACAGATTTTGGAGGCAGCTAGTGCAGTTGAGAGAATCAGGGGACTAGAAGCTAGGGGACACTGTCCCTTAATGGTTAAGTGACTTTAGTTAGGTCACTTTCCTTCTTGGGTCCCCAGTCTCTGTTGGGGGAGTAGAGCCACATGACCCATAGATTCCTTTCCTTTTATAACCCTCTAAGATCTGAGTTCAAATCCTGACTTGGATATTTACTAGCTGAGTGACTCTGGGCAAGTCACTTCATTGCTTTCTAGGTCTCTGTTTTGTTCCCTGTGAAATGGCTATGAATCCATGTCCCAGGGTTGATGCGGCAAAAGAGCTTTGTAAGCTTTAAAGGACTAGTAAAATAGATGTTAGTTATTGTTAGCATATTTCTAGGATCAAGAAGGATTGAGATAAATTCCTGGATGACCAGTCCCGAATGGGATATTAAGAGGAAAAGCTAGGGGTACATCCTTAAATCTGAGATTGGCAGCAAAGAGTAGGACAGTCTATCCTCTGCACTGTCCCATGGTTAGATTTAGAGCTAATGGTGGGGAATCTGCGACCTCAAGGTCACTGGTCTGTGGCCCTCTAGGTCCTCAAGTGTGGCCACCTATGTGGGGAAGCCGCAGGTTCCCCATTCCTGATTAGACCATAGGGGGACCTAGAAATCATTTAGTCCAGCCCCTTTGTATTCTGGGTGGGAAAAGGTGAGGATCGTAGAGGTGCAGTAACTTGTTCTAGGTTACATAATCAGTGTTGTACAGCTAGGATATGCCCCAGACCTCCCAATTCCAATCCAACGTTCTTTCCAATAGACCATATTGTCTTTTAGTATCTTCACTGGCAACATAAGCTTTGGTTGGCTTGACCACAGGATTGGCATAGGAGGACATTTCCAATGTCATCACATTTTAAACCCCCTACCTGTTCTTGTGACATCTCATAGATCACAGCTACTCCCCTAAATTCTAAATCCCAGGTTTTGGAGGCTGTTGTGAGGGTAATATGAGAAAATATTTGTAGGTGCTTAGTAAATATTTGTTCCCCACCCCACCAAATAAGTCAATAACCTTGGAATTGTTAGTGTGAACAGAAAATACCTGAGACAGTTACCCTGAGCCAGCTCCTTTTGGAAATGTACCAGTCCCCAGGAGACTGGGTCCTGGACAGTAGATTATGTGGAAATGGAGGCCACAGTCAGGAGGTTTACAGAGAGCAGGCCTTGCTGGCTGTATCACTCCTCCAGGAGCCCCTGCCTAGGCGCCATCACCCGCTCTGGAATGCAGGTGCTGGGCTCATGCCAATGGCACTTCAGGCATGTGTGCTCTGCCTGCTGTTGGGTGGAGAGGAGTAGGAAAAGGGATTGCACAAGGGGAAACTGGAGGCAGGGAGGCTGGCTGACTTCCTCTCTCCCTCCCACTCCAACACCACTGTCTCTGGTCCCAAGGGGAGGCAAGGGGAAGAAGAAGAAATCAAGTATCTGAAGACATGGCTACAACCTTCTTTGTTTCCCTCCTTTTGTTTTTATTCCCCTGAAGGAAATGCCCAGCCAAAGATGATGTTGGCTTCTCACTGCGGTCTGCCTCAGGACCTACTCTCCTCATTTCCTACTTCCCAGGTGGTCCTGCTTGGCCCATCTCCCTATTCACTGTCTCCTGTTCCCCAGCCTCCTTATTTCTCAGAATACCCAGTGGGAGTTTTCAGATTAGCCAGAGTGGAACTGAGCTGATCTCTACCACAGCCAGTGCCAGCCTAAGGTTCTTCAACCTTCCAACCCTCCTGTGGCTTTTTCCTTCCCTCCAATCTTGCTTGTTGTTCCTCCTCCAGGAAGCCTTCCCTGACTGACTTCACCCAGTTCTACTTCTTTCAACTTTTCCATACATAGTCTACATTCTTGTTACACAGAACCAATTACTGTCTGCTCTTGGGGTGTGTGTCCTGTGTCATCCATCCATCAGGATGGGGGTTCTCTAAGGGCAGGTCTTGGTTTCTTTCCTCCTCCCTGACAGAACAAAACACCAAAGATTGCATGAAACACTTAATATTGACAAAAATTCATTTAAACATGCAAGAGGGATTAATACATGGATAATTTAATAAAATGCCTCCTACATGCCCTATTTCCAGGATACCCAGTAGGTATATAACATTTTTAGAGGAGGGCAGGATGGTGTGGCAAAAGGGCACAGGTTTTGGCATCAAAGACCATGGGTTGAAATCTTACCTCTGCCACGGGCCACCTGTGTGACATTAGGCATATCACTTGAACTTTCTGGGTCTCAGTTTTCTGAGCAGTCGTGAAAGGATCAGACTAGACAATAAGTATAATTGGTAAATTTTATATAATGTTTTGAGGTTTAAAAACACTTTACATATATTATCTCATTTGAAATAATCCTGTGAAGTAGGTGTTATTCCCCATTTTCAAGATAAGGAAACTGAGACTGAGAGGACTTACGTGACAGGGTCATGCAGCTAGTGTCTGAGTTAGGATTCCAACTCAGATATTCCTGACTCTAGAGTCCCACACTCTACTCACTATGGCACATAGCTGCCTGTAATCTATGATCCTTTTAACACAAACCCTCCCCTTGAGGAGACTACAGTCTACTAGGGAAATATGAAAGGTATGTAGATAAATATAATACAAGGTAGAGAGTGATGGAGGCCAAGGAGAAATTTAGTTAAAGTCATCTAGGAAAATTTAAGGAGGGAAGTAATAATTTTAACTGGGGGGATCAAGGAAGCCTTCATGTAGGAGGTAGTACATGAGCTGGATCTTGAGACTTCTACTGGGTATCAGAAACTCATTCAATTATTCCCTTGGGGGACCTTTGCCTCTCAGAGAGGAGTCTACTAGTCTACTCCTGCTTCTCCTCTGTCTCCCTCGAGCTACCCCTATATCAAACCTTGGAATTCTAGTTCATCAAATCTACCTTCACACACCAGCTAGTAACACTTGACTTATCTTAACCTCCTCTCCCTTCTACAATGATTGACAAAAAACAATGCTGGTGCCACCTCCCACACTCCACTCCTTTCAGAGGGGAGACAAAAGTCGTTTGAAAGTGCAGTCATTTGTCAAAAGGAGGCCAGAGGAGTGGTCGGGTAAACGCCAAGGAATAATGCCCAAATAACCAACAACCGCTCCTTCACTAGCAATCTGGCATTTCTTTTATCTGCCCTGATAATGGACCGAAACCACATCTAGAGCTGTCTCTGCTTACTAGCTAGGGAGAGTGATAAACTCTAAACCTCAGCTTCACACCCAGCCTAGACTTCAATATTGGTGCCAATCTCTCCGTCAGGTCCTACTGCATCTTTCTCATCAGTTGACACAATTTGACAGAAGCCAGGAGGCAGCTCTAAGATTGAGCTGAGATCTTTTGCTCTTGGGGCCACACCTATCCATCCATCCACTTGTCTGTTTATCCATCCATCCATCCATCCATCTAGTAGACAGCCAGATAGACAGTAAGCTTTAAATTAAATTCAAATCAATTAAAATCCATTGGTATAATGGAAATATTGCTGTACTTTTAAGTCTGGAGAAATTGATTTCAAATCCCAGCTGCAACACTTAATTCCTCTTCAATCATGAGCAAGACAGGTAGCAAGTCAAAGTACCTGTGTTCAAATTTCCCCATCTGATCTAAACTCCCTGGGAGACCTTGGGCAAGTTACTTACCCTCCCTGGGTCTCAGTTTCCTCATCTGTAAAGTGAGGGAATTGGCCTCTGAGGTCCCTTCTAGCACCACATCTATGAAATCACTTGACTTCTGAGCCTCAGTTTCCTCAGTTGTAAAATGGGGAGAGTTAAGACCTATTGTACCTGTCCCACTTGGTGGTTGTGAGAATCTTAAGCCTATTTGAGGATTATAGATTTAGAGCTTGGAGGTACTTTAGAAGTCATCTGGTCCAACTGTGTCATTTTCCAAATGAGGAAACTGAGACCAAGTGAAGGAAAATGACTTGTCCAAATTCACACAGTGACAAAGTTAGGATGAGATTCCAAATCTAGTACACTTCCCACCGTACATTGCTGAGCAATGAACTGATGTATGAAAAGCACTTTGCAAACTTTATCATCATTTTCACTATCAATTCAACTGAGACTGGAGAGTAGGGATTGGAGATTGGGACAGAGGAGAACTGGTTGAAAAAACTGGGAATGTTTTACTGGAAGAAGAGAAGGTTTAGGGGGAAGCATGATTGATGGATGTTTTTAGGTAGGCGTTCGAATGTGGAAAAGAAATTAGATTTGTTCTGTGTGGCACTAGAAGAAAGAAATGGGAGTGAAGGATAGAAGAAACCTAGGCTAATTTAATCTTGATGTCAGGGAAAAATTTGCCAATAATTCAAGGGATCTCCAAAAGGGATGAACTATTTTATGAGGTCACAAAATCATTGATTTTAAACTGGAAGAGACCTAGAATAATAATATTTACTATTTGCCAGGTACCACTTTACCAATAATCTCATTTGATCTTCAGAATGATCCTGGGAGGTAGGATCTATTATCATCCTCCTTTTTACAGTTAAGCAAATCAAGGCAAACAGGTCACACAGCTCGCTATGCGTTTGAGGTTAGATTTGAACTCAGGACTTCTGACTAGGTTCAGAGCTCTAGCCCACTGCACTGTGTAGCTGCCACAAATCTAACGCCTTCATCTTAGAGGTGAGAAGACCAAGGCATAAAAAGGGTAAGTGATTTGCCCAAGGTGCCATAGGCAGTAAATATCAGAGGGGAGAGTGGTTCAGCAGCAGAATTAGGTCTTGAACTCTTTAACCCGTGATCTGGCACTTGGCTCATGTCACCACACTGTTGCTTTCTCTTACCTGGATGTCTTCAGGTAGAAGGGTGGGTAGCCGATGATTGGGGATCCTTATTCAGCTGTGGGTTAGACTAGAAGGTATCTAAGGACCCTTCCAGTCCTGAGGGTCTGTGATTCAATCCAGACAAGCATTTCTTAGGTAAAAATCACCTACTTATATAAGTGTGTGTGTGTGTGTGTGTGTGTGTGTGTGTGTGTGTGTGTATGTGGTGTCAAGGGACACTATGCCAGGAATCCAAGGGTCCTCATAGACCTTACATTCTACAGAGAGATGTATGTGATATACATACACTCACACATACAGATATGATGCCAAGTAAAATGTGATAGGGCAAGGGAGAGATTAAATCAATGACTTCAGGAAAATTTGAGAAGGGACAGATCACTTTGAGCTAAGGGGTAGGGGCATCATGAAAGGCTTCATGGTAAGAGGTGAGATCTGAGAAGAAACTTGAATGAATGATTAGCAAACTCATCTATTCATTCAAGAACCTACTGTATCCAAGGTGATAGAAAGGACACTGGTTTAGGATTGAGGAGACAAGGACTTACCTTGGCTCTGCAAGTGACCTCAACTGGCTATCATCAATTAGTCAATAAACATCTATTAAGTCCCTATTATGTGCCAGGTACTGTGCTAAGTGCTGGCTGTGTGACCTTGGAACAGTTACTATAGCTCTGCAGGCCTCACTCAGCTTTCTCCCCTAGAGGAGAGGGATGCAACTTGGAGCACTGGCTGGGAGGGGGATCTGAGGTCAGCCCAAATTGCTGTCTTTTCCTCAGTAAATCTTTTAGACTACTGCATGTAGAGCCCTGGACCTGGGCACTGAGATACGTGATTCAAAGCTTAGATTAAGGCCTAGTCCCTGCCCTTATAGGTCTTGTAGTCTACCAGGAAAATAAGAAGCCAATGTGGATAACTACTATCTGACATAAGCGGTGAGACACGTGGGGTTATGAGGAGAAATCGTTACTGACGTGAGGGTAGGGGGAAGTGACAAGAGCAGGTGGGATTGGGGAGCATCCGAGCAGGAGCAGAAAGGGCCTGCCCCTGCCTCTTTTCTCATTTCCTTTAACTTCTTGCAGAAGATATCTGATAGTTTTGGTCAGGGAGTGAGGTGGTGGTGGTGGTGACGGTGGCGATGGCGGTGGTGGGGGTGACAGTGGCAGTGGCGGTGGTGGGGTGACGGTGGCAGTGGCGGTGGTGGTGGTGACGGTGGCGATGGCGATGGTGGGGGTGACGGTGGCGATGGCGGTGGGGGTGGTGACGGTGGCGATGGCGGTGGTGGGGGTGACGGTGGCGATGGCGGTGGTGGGGGTGACGGTGGCGATGGCGGTGGTGGGGGTGACGGTGGCAATGGCGGTGGTGGGGGTGACGGTGGCAATGGCGGTGGTGGGGGTGACGGTGGCAGTGGCGGTGGTGGGGGTGACGGTGGCGATGGCGGTGGTGGGGGTGACGGTGGTGGTGGTGGAGCTGACTTTAGAAATTTGACCATGGGGGAGTCAAGGCTAGGATAACTGAGGAGCAATGGGGTCCATTTGAAGGACTGAGGTAGTAGGAGGAAGAAGGGTACTTTGGATATGAAGATCAGTATAGAAGATTGGGTGGGAGAATGGGTATGTGCAGCTGGAAAGAACCAAAAGCTATAGAAACAGGTATGGGGTGGTAGTAATCTACTGGGAAAGGCATTAAGGGTAAGGCTTGCATAGGTATAGATCATAGGAATGGAAGGACAAATGTGTGAGTCTAGACTGGCAATGGAGGTGGGGAGGGTTGGGATGAGAGATATGGAGGCCTGGGCAGATGCCAGATTTGGGGAGGAATGGAAGTGTAGAAGGTGGCCTTGAGTAGGGGAGGACAGGGCAGGTGGTCATGGAGGTATCTGTGAGGGGGTGTAGCATGGGAGGCTGGGAAGGCACTGGTAGGAATCTGATGACCTCAGCTCCTCTCTGATCTGCCATCTGAGTGCAGGACTACCAGGAAAGCAAACAAACACCAGGGCTAGATTGGGGACCTAATGATTGTTTTCAATGGGATAGATTCCTCTATTCAGGGAGTTTATCTTCCCAGGTCATCGATCATACAGCCTGCACTTACTGAGGGCTAATAGCAGCTCACTGGGTCGTGGGCAGTGAGCTCAGGGCAATATAAACAAAGGAGAAAAAATAAGAGCCCCACTCCCATCCTGGGGACGGCACCCTGGCCAATTCTCGGTTCCAGGCCAGGCCCCAAAAGCTAGCACACATACTTCAATGAAATCCCATCCAATTCCACAAACAATTATTAAGTTATTACTATGTACTAGGCTCTGGAGATAAAAAGATTAAATAATCTAGCCTCAGTCTTCAAGGAGTTTGGGGGGAATGGGATTAGGTATGTATGTGTGTATGTATACACAATACAAAGACACAGAGACACACATATACACACCTACATATGTATAGATACACATATTATATATGCATGTATATACATAGGTGACTGTGTAAAGTATATATGTGTATACACACATATATATGCATGTATATTTACATATATACACATATATTTAATACAAGATAACATGTGATAGACCAAACGGTTCTCAGAAACTCAAAGTGTAGAGAAATCACTCTCAAATAGGGAAACTAAGTGAGGTATCTTTCCCCCCTTAGATGATGTCCTCGTCTCAGACCTCTTGGCTTCTCCCTTCATTTTCTTTGTTTAATATCTTCTGTCTTTTAGAAGTCTTCATCTGGAACTTTTCTCTCCAGTGGAGGAAATTTGACCTTTATTCCACTTGTCTTCCCAACTTCCTTTCCCAGAAACCTTGACTCTCTGCCCCTTCCCAAGCCTGGTCTATAGGCTTCAGAAAGCCTTCCTTGACTCACCTTTCCAGGCCCTACTCCTCTAGATCCATCAACCAACCAGTCAATCAATTGATCAATTAATCAAACCTCAATTAACCAGACACTGTATTAGGTATTGAGGGTTGTTGTTGTTAGTTGTGTCTGACTTTTTGTGAGCCCATTTGGAGATTTCTTGGCAAAGACACTGGAGTGGTTTGCCATTTCCTTCTGCAGCTCCTTGAACAGATGAAGTAACTGAGGCAAACAGGTTAAGTGACTTGGCTAGGGTCATCAGATAGGTGTCTGGGGCAATTTGAACTCAGGTCCTGCTGATTCTAAGCCCAATGCTGTATCCACTTTGACACCTAATTGCCCAGGTATTGGGGAATATAAAGATAAAATGGAAACAGTTCCTACCTTAAAGATTCAACATAGAGTTATGTACAAAACACATATAAAGCAGATGCATGGTAACACTAGAGAAAGCTGAGGGAGCCAGGAATAGCCTCATACAGAAGGAGCTTGAGCTAAGGCTTAAAAGAAATTTTCTGTCTATCTTCTCTTAGACTTATCTGAAACTGATAAAAGGATATTGAACTCTCCTGTTGTCAAAAGAAAGAAAAAATGAATGAATGAATGAAAGAAAGAAAAAAGAAAAAAGAAATTAGGGATTTCAAGGGGCAGAGATGAAGAAAGAAAGTATTCCAGGCATAGGGACCAGCCAGTGCAAAGGTACTGAGATCAGAAGTGGAGAGAGGTTCACGAAGAAGAGTAAGAAGGCTGGTTTGGCTGGATCATAGAGTTTGTGGAGGGGTGTAAGGTATAAGAGGTTTGGGAAGGTAAAATGGGGCCATGCCATGAAGAGTTTTTTGAATGGTAAGCTGTGGATCTTACTTTTACTCCTAGGGGTAATAGGAAACTGAGGGAAATATACTAAGTAGGGGTCAGAACTTCACTTCAGGAAAATCCTTTTGGTGGCTGGGTGGGCATGGTGAGAGATTTGAGGCTGGGAGGCCACTGAGGAGGTTATTGCCATAGTTAAGGAGACACTTGATGAGGTCCCAGATTGGGAGTGGCTGTGTGCATGGAGAGAAAGGGAAGGGGATGCTTTGGAAGTAGAATCCACAAGATTTGTTAACTGATGGGAGATGTGGGGCCAGTAGAATTGATTCAAGGAGGACACCAAGGTTGTCAAAATGGGTCATTGAAAGGATGGAGTGGGGAACATTTGGGGGCAAAGACAAATACCTCCCCATGAACCTTAGGAGTAAAAAATCCTAAAACACTTTAACACTTGGATCGAGTCTACATTTCCATTCTTAGTAGATAGTACTACTATCACACACACCCACACACACACACACACACCCCCCCCCCCCCCGACACACACGAGTTCAGACAAGGCTTTGTATTATTCCTTTATGTCCCCTACTCTTCCCCATGCCTGAAGTACTTCCTCTTCACTTTTATGTCTTAAAATTCTTAATTTTCTTCAAGACTCACCTCTAGGCTCACCCTCTTCTGTATGAGGCCTTTACTGAACTCTCCCCAAGGACTAGTACTCCTCCCCTTCATTCCTTTGTATTTATTTGACAAGAATGAGGGGTGAGAGGAAGTACCTTAGGCGGACCTTCTGGAGTATGATGGGTCAATTAGAGTCGAACAAGATGAGAAGGTATGGGCAAGGCATAGAACATAAGCTCCTTGAGGGCAGGGACATTTTCACTTTTGTTTTCACCCCTCCAGTATCTAAGAGACCTAGCACAATGCCTGCCATGTGACGATTAATAAATATTTGTTAATTCACTGATTTGGGTAGAATGACTCCAAGTCCAATGCTAACAAATGCTGCACCTCAGTATCCATTTCCTTCTCTTTAAAGGCAGGAGGTTGGATTAGATGACTTGGAATGTACTTTCCAATTCTAGGATGCTTTGATTCCCTATATGGACAAAACTAGAGCTCTAATGTTCCCTGCCAGCCACACCCTGGGAGGCCAAGTTATACGGCTGGGTGTCTGGGCACTAAAGAAATTGCTGTTTCCTTTCCTGTTCTAGGAGAGGGCAGGCAGTGCAATCCTCCTCCTTTTCCTTCCAATCATATGCCTCTTGAGTTTATTTAGACTTTGACTCCTTTGGTTCTAGAAACAAAGGGTCCTTGGAATCCTTGGGGAGTCTGTATATCTGAGTGGTAGTGTCTGCATGTCAGAATCTTTTGGGGGAGGGTCTGAGTTTGCTATCCTTGGTAAGGGGTGAGGAGGGGTCTGGATCTGGAACCTTTTGAGGAGTATTCTGAGGGCCCTAATGAGCCCTTCTGGGGAGGGTCCCTGGGTGGGGGTATTTGGGTGTCTGAACCTTCTCGGGGGTTGAGAGCTGTGGGTTAATGTTGTGAGGAGGTATCTGAGATCCTGAGGAAATGTATAGCTGTGTGTCTGAGCCTCGAGTCTGGATGACTTAGTCTGGGAACTTAGAGAATGCTTTGTGGGGGGGTATCTGTGTATGTGGCGCAGGGTGAAGGAATTGTGTGTTTTGTCTTTTTGGAATGGGGGTCTGCGTTTTGGGGACCCTCTTAGGCAGAGTGACTGTGTATCTGGGTCCCTGGAGTTGGGGTAACTGTGTCTGGAAACTTGGGGAATACCTTGTTGGGGCGGTATCTGCATATGGTGCAAGGTGTATATGATGCAGGGTGTATGTGGTGTAGGGTAAGGGGATTGTGTGTTTGAGCTTCTAGAATCAGGATGGCTGTGTCCAGGAACTTGGAGGATGCCTTGTGGGAGGCATCTGTGTATATGGTGCAGGGTGAGGGGATTGTGTGTTTGGTCTCTTTTGAAATGGAGTCTGTGTTTTTGGGACCCCGTGTGTGGGCCCTTGGAGTTGGAGGGAGGGTCACTGTGTGTTTGGGACCTTGGGGAGGGGTGTGGTTATATATTTGGCCCCTCTGGAGAGCCTGGTCTCCATCTGGCAGGCTCTGCCCTTCCTGGCCCGGGGGAGGGGGAGAGGGGAAGCAGTGCCAGCTGAGGCAGCTCCCTGGGTGGGTTCTGTGGCTGGCTGGCCCAGCATTGCTTCATCCTAATGACACAGTTCTTAATGACTGTTTGCCATTGTCTGAGAGATGGCAACATATCTCCCCTAATGATACATTCTCTTGTGGCTAATGACCCGCTCCTTCCCCTTCATTTGGGGAGCTGCTGCCTGGCACTCAGATGTTGACAAGCTCAAGACATTAGTGCCTGATGGGGTGGGGGTGGCTGCCGCAGAATAACTCTAAAGCTCATTCATTGCGCACTGGGGAGCTAACCCAGGCTAATTCCATTCCTGGGTGGGAATTGAACTCCTGGACGCCCTGCCCTCTGTCTCCTGGGAGGCCCACTGCTTGTGTCTGGTGTCTGGAATTGGCAACAAGTTATTCCTATCATCTCTGTGTCCCCATACTGATCCTCCTGCTCTCTCCCCACCCCATATTAAACAGCAGATTTCTGTCCTGGAATCAGGAAAGTTACTCTTCCTGAGTTCAAATCTGGCCTCAGACATTTACTAGCTGTGTGACCTTGGGCAAGTTGCTTAACCTAGTTTTCCTCGGTTTCCTCGTCTGTAAATGGGCTGGAGAAGGAAATGGCAAACCAACCTAGTATCTTTTGCCAAGAAAATCCCGGATAGGGTCCCAGAGAGTCAGACAGGACTGAAAAAAATGACTAAGCAACAACCAAAAGTCCCTAAAAACCTGTAGATAAGAGTTGGAGTCCTTGCACTTCAGCTTACTAGGGTGTGAACTTAGATGAGTCATTTCATTTTCTGTAAACCTCAGTTTCTTCAATTCTAAAATGAGGGTTTTAGATTAGGTCATATCTAATGCTCACATTCATCTTTAGCATTCTGTGACCTTGTCTTCCCTAGACGGATGAAGGATCTTACAAATCTCCTAGGCTTTTGAGAGTCCTGGGCCAACCATCTAGTGAACACCAAAACTCATCTTCTGTCTATTTTTTAAAAATTAAATTTTTAATCAATAAAAAAGAATTTTCTCTTCCTCTCATTTTACTTTCCACCAGTGAAAAAAGAAAGAAAAAGAAAACTCTTGAAACAAATATGCCTGGTCAAGCAAAACAAATTCTTGCCTTGGGCCATGTCTCCTTCTGCACCGAGTCCATCCCTTCTGCCAGCAGATGGGGAGCATCATTGAACCTTCTGTCTATCTGGAGGTAGGCAAACCTTCTTCAGAGGAGAATAAAAGGCAGTCTTGAAGGAGAAATGAAAGAAAGGAGTTACCAAAAAGAACCTTGCAGTCTGGGGCAGTTGTAGAAGAGAAGGGGGAAAGACGGATGATGTCAGGTAGGCAGATTTATTCCAACACTGACCCCAGCAGGATCCATTGCTCCCTGGTGAGTCTTTCTGAGCACCATTCAACAATGTTCCCTCAGTTCCCAGCACCCCACCTTCATCTCCCACTGTTGTCTGCTTCCCCTTCCTTAGTCTTTCAGGGTAACCCTTGACCCAGAAAGCAAGAGTGGTTGTCCTGAATTAGTTCATTCATTCATTCACTCCACAAGTATTTATAAATCTTGCCCCAAATATTTGTCTCATTCTGTACCCTGAGTCCATCATTTCTGTCAGCAGATGGATAGCACCTATAGTAGCAAGGCACTGGGGCTACAAATGAAGGGCTCCTACCCTCAAGAAGTTTTGGAAAATAGAACATGTACATAGTTCAGTAAATACAAGATGATCTGAGGAGAGAAGGGGCCAACAACTTGGAGGATCAGGGCAGGTTTGCCACCAGAGGTGGTGCCTAAATGGAACTTTGAAAGACGCCTGGGATCCACTGCATGGTAAGAAGAGCTCCCTGGAGTTAGCTGCTGTGTGTGGTCACCTAAGCTCAAAAACCCACCTCTCAATGAATGCTCATTTAGAAACATGAACCAGCTTGGCCCTCTCCCTGCCCCTCATACCTAGGTCCACAAAGAGATACATGCTTCCTCTCCTCGCCCCTGGACCTCCACCCCTGTGCCCCTCATACCTGTGCACTTATCTCCTGTGCCCCTCATACCTGTGCACTTATCTCCTGTGCCCCTCATGCGGCTGTCCCTACGTTCTGTATCCCTCACCTCTGTCTCTACCTCCCATACTACTCATTTAAGTTTGTCACACCCTGGAGCCTTTTTACAAGCCTTTGCTTCATCTTTTCCAGCCCCCGTCTTGTTTTTCTCTATTCGAACTGTTCCACACTTCCCTCCTCTAGGAAGTCTTTCTCGGTCCACAGTGATTTGGGACAGACAGTGTTAAGGAATCCCTCCTCATCCTCCAAGGCCTTCTGCATATACTCCCATGCAGTTGTACTTGCTTAGACATGAACCTGTGCATATATCTGTCCTGGGTGTGTGCCTCATCTACCTCATCTCCCTCATCGAAATGGAAGTTCCCCAAAGGCAAAGACCAAATCTCTTCCTCTGGAAAGCTGACTTTGACCCACTTCCCTCACCTAAAACAGGCCTCTACACATGTGAGTGTCTCAGGACTGTCCAACTCTATGCTTTTCTGTTTGTTTTCCTCCCCTTCTTGGGCTCTCCTCCTTTCTTTCTCCTCCTCTTCTCTTCCTTTTCCTCTGCCCTTCCTTCTCTTCTCCTCCAATCCAACAATCATTTAAAATTTTTTTATTAATTAATTTATTTTTAGTTTTCAACATTCGCTTCTATGAGATTTTGAGTGCCAAATTTTCTCCCCGTCTTTCCCTTCTCCCCTATCCCAAGATGGTGTGCATTCTCTTTCCCTTTCCCCAATCTGCCCTCCTTTTCTCACCCCTCCTTCTCGTATCTCCTTCCCCTTCTATTTTCCTATGGGGCAAGATAGATTTCTATTCTCCACTGCCTGTATATCTTATTTCCCATTTATTATGCACTTACAACATACAAGGTACTGTACTGGGGCTTGGAGATCCAAAGATAAAATGAGAAAATGTCTTCAAGCAGCTTGTATTCTGCTGGGGACACCACATCTAAGCAAGATCAATATATACATGATAATTTGAGGAGGAGGAGAGAGTACAAAAATGAGAGAACAGGCCAGGCTTCCTGTATAGGAGATGGAATGTGAGGTGAGGTCTGCAGGAAGGTGGGATTATAAGAGGTGAAGGTAAGGAGAGGGTGCATTCCAAGCAGGGGGCATGACTGATACAAAGTCACAGAGATAGGAGATGAAGTTCTGAGTTAGGAAAAAAGCAAATGTGCCTGTTTGGCTGAGAAACAGAGGTCAGGAAAGGGAAAAATGAAGGTGCAATAAGCTCGGAAGGAGAGACTGGAACCATATCATGAAGGGCTTTAAATGTGTATGACTATAGACTTAGGAAGGTTTGGAATATCAGCATGGAGCTCACATGACAGTAAAGCAACTTGCTTTATGGAGAGGGAAATGCTTACAATATGAAAGGTAGTCAGGGAAGAGGGTGGAAACTGGTTAGGTCCACTGAGCTTCTGGGGGGAGTGTGACACCTTCTTACCAAACCAGTAACGTCTGTGTTTATAAGGTTCTTTGTCTGGATCTAACAGGACCACACACACAGGGGCAAGAGAACCAGGATCTTTCATGCTATAAGGGAAAAGAAAGATTCCTGGGACACTGGTGGCTCCCTGATGTTCAAATTTCCCATGGGCAGCCCCAAAGGAGTTTTGGTCTTAATTGGCCTTACTACTGGTCTTACTCTAATAGGGCAGCCAGGTGACACAGTACATAGAGGGCCAGGTCGGAAGTCAGGAAGACAGTTCAAATCTAATCTGTCACTTACTAGCTGTGTGACCCTGGGTGAGTCACTTTACCCTGTTTGCCTCAGTTTCCTCATCTGTAAATGTAAATGAGCTGGAGAAGGAAATGGTAAGCCACTCCAGTATCTTTGCCAAGAAAACCCCAAATAGGGACACAGTGTCAGGTACAAATCAACAACAACAACAGAGTGAGTCAGCTTCCCCTGGGCTTCTTCATTTGGCTAATGTATTCCTTTCAAAATGCCAAGCTAAGGAGCTTATATATCTCTGTATCCCAGAGGCAAAATAGGGAGCTACTGAACAAAGCTTTCATTAAGTGCCAGTCTGTGGGCACAGATGCCAAAGGACTTGTAGAAGATGGGGAGATGATATGGTATATACGTAGTAGGCTGTGCAGTACTTGAAAGACCACTAGATTTGGGGCAACCTATTCCCAGACTCTCAAATCTGTGAGGGACCTCAGAGGTTATCAGGTGTGACCTAGAGCTAACCAGGATTCCCTATGACATCATCTCCTGCAGTGGGGCATCTTGTCTGCACTTGAGTATCTTCAGTGAAGGGGAACTGGTTGCCCCCCACGCCATCTGTACTTGGTTCTTCTAGACAGCCCTAATTCTTAGAAGACTTTCCCCTAAATCTTTTATTACCTGCCTTCAAGCTCATATTCCTCTTTGTTCTGACCTGTGGAGGTCCAGTAGATCAGCTCTAATCTCTCTTTTAAATGATAACATTTCAGAGATTTGGAGACATGGAGATCACGGCCCCTCTAGTGTCTTCCCAATAATACAGGTCGCTTGCTTTGCCACAAATCTGCCATCAGCATGGGATGAGGGGGACACAACGGCCTCCGTTCTGAGCTCCAAAGGCAGCTTCTGTGATCTGAGTCATCTAGTCTCTCCCAAGGCTAGCTTTTTTTGCAGCTAGATGGAAGGACACCAAGCAGGGTTGGCCAGCTAGAAAAAGGTCTCACATCCAGCCCTCTACCTGGACTATTTCCCTTCAGGCTAAGGTTCCACGGTAGAATTTCCCTGGACTTGTTCAGATGACCATTTTCCTCTAGGGTTTGGGTAGAAAGCTTCTTGGTTTTGGTCCTTCTTGACTTTTACTCCTTCCTTCATACCAGTTTAAAGTACAGCCAGGCAAGAAGAAAATTCTCCTTCCACCTTTCAAGCCTCCTCTATGGGGGCCAAAGTCCTTTTGAACTGAGCCACACACAGGGAAATGTGGACAGTGAGTGGTCCAGGCCCCTCTGGAATGGTCATGATGGAGGTCTGGGACTGAATTTCACTTTGAGTCACTAGGAAATAGTGGCCGTAATCTCTATCTGCACCAGGAGAAGTAGTGGCTGCTGGATTTTCTTTAAAAAGGGGAATAAGATGATAACAATGAAAAGACAATGGGGGTGTGGTGGGGAATAGCTTGTGTATAGGAAGATGTTGATGATTCATGCTTCTGGTTGCAGAGGAGAAATTCGATTCTCATTTTAAATCCTTCCCATCATGGGAAAGGAGACCGAACTTTGATGGATTGGGCAGTTAATAGAGGGTTGCTTTCTCACCCGGAATGGAAAGGTGTGTGTGGAGGAGATGTCCCCATGTACTTGAATTAGCTCACCAATCAGCACTCTCAGCTCTCAGCAGTCTCTTTTCCATCTCCCAACCCCAGTCTCTCTTGCAGCAGTGGAGTCTCAGAAAATAGGGTCAGGGGAGTTGATATCTTGAGATCGAACGTTCCTCTCTCCCTGCCCGGGGTGTCCCAAGATAGGGAATGACTTCTTTTCTTCTGGCTTCTCTTTCCCAGTATTCTCCGAAAGTCAAGTTCAGAAGATTCCACCAACTGCTGAATTTTGGGATTCTACTTGAGCACTTTAGGGACATTTTGTCTAACAAACTCAGGGTTCAATAGAAATTCCTCTGTCATTTAAGACCTTTGCTACCTGGCCCCAGCCTGCCTTTCCAGTTGAATTGTCCATTTCTCCCATTTCACACTTATGTGATATCACATGATTTCACACACAGCATGATAATCTATTCCTTTTCTCTGTGTTCATGTATTTCCTGTCTCCCTACATCTGGAAAACATTTCTTCCTTCCTTCTCTGCCTCTTGGAATTCCAGTTTCATTCAAGGGTCAACTCAACCATCACTTTCAATGGGAAACTTTTCCTGATCTGCCCAGTCATTTATTCCTTCCCTCCTCAAATCTCTTGGTATCTAACTTGAAAATATTTTCTCCATGCCTGTATATGTCCATGTCTCTCTCCTCCTCCCAGGTGGTTAAGCAGCTTAAGGACAGGGGACTGTTTTACTTTTGAGGTTTTTATCTCCAGGTCCTATCACTATTCCTGGACTATTTGTTGTTTTTGTTTAGTCCTGTCTGACTCTCTGTGACCCCATGGATTATAGGATGCTAGGCCATTTTATCATTTACTATCTTTTCTGAAGTGTGTCCAAGTTCATGTTTGTTGTTTCCATGCAAAGGTACTTAATAAATGCTTGTGGATTGATAGATTTGTGAAGGTCCCTTTTAGCTCTGAATATTACAATTTCTCTTAGATAACATATAAAGATTTAATGTTTGGTCAAAGTGTGATCACTGTCATTCTGATGAATTTAGGTAGGCTTCCTGGAGAAGGCAGGATTATAGAATCTGCTTGAAGAATAGGGAGGCTGTGTTATGGTAAAGGGTGAGGTAGAAGGAATTTGGGGTACTTTACTCTTTCAGAGGCAGGAGTGGGAGATGGCATTTGGTTGAGTGAACCTATTCCTGAGTTCAGAAACGTGCGGCCTGTGCTCCATTGCTCCAATCTTGAGCAGATAGGTCCTAAGAAATTTCTGTCCTAGCTTAAAACTCCCTAGGGTTAATTTTCTTTTCTTATATATCTTACATGATTGCACATGTGTAATCTATATCAGATTGCTTACTGTCTCAGAGAAGGGGGAAAGGAAGGAGGGAGGGATAGAATTTGGAACTCAAAACTTTTAAAAAAATGTTAAAAATTGTTTTACATGTAATTGGGGAAACCAAAATATTATTTAAAATGTTATTCTTTTTTATTTAATTCAAAATTTTCAGTTTCAAATTCTCTCTCTCTCTCCATCCCTCCCCTACCCATATTGAAGGCAAGAAATATGACACCTAGGGTTAATTTTCTTTTCTTCAGGGACATTCAGCCCATGCCAAAGGCAAATGTGTATGACTTGAGGGGTAAGAGATGCCTGTCAGAGCTTTGCCTTTAGATCTGGGGGATAACAATGTGTACTTAGATAACACTTTACAGCACACTTGGTAATTCACAACAATCGTCTAAGATAGGTGGTGCTAGAATTTTTAACCCCATTCTATGGATGAAGAAACTGAGTATTTTGCTCCCAGTTATACAACTGGAGCCCAGATTCAAACACTGGCCCCTGAGATTAGTGTTCTTTTCTCTGTGCTAAACTATCTGGGCAGTAAGTGACTGCCTAGAAATTTTGATACATAGGCTGATCTCTTGATGGCCAGAATTCATTACTACAGCATTTACAGTGAAATACTGGAAAGGAAAGTTCAATTCAACAAATATTTACACCTACTACATGCAAGTTGCATCCTATATTATTCCAAGAATGAAATATGATATACAAACCTTGACCTCAAGGAGGTAACATTCAGCTGGGGAAGTGTAATATCTTATTGACTGGTAAATTCAAAGTATTTTTAGGTAATTAATACAAAGTCATTTCAAAAGGCAGAAAGAAGTGGGAGGAGCTGACTCACCTAGCCAACCTCTTCCCAAAGCTATT
Source organism: Potorous gilbertii (assembly GCA_028658325.1). Classification (NCBI taxonomy): domain Eukaryota; kingdom Metazoa; phylum Chordata; class Mammalia; order Diprotodontia; family Potoroidae; genus Potorous; species Potorous gilbertii. The sequence goes on from CM053770.1 coordinate 180,209,026, forward strand.
AGCTCTCACAGTGCTCGCTGCTCTAAAAGCAGAAGACTTTAGAGAAGGAACAAAACTTTGAACTCTAGTCCAGTGCCATTAGTTTTCAGTTTAGGAAACAGAAGCCCAAAGAGGGAACTCACTAAATCTCTGCCGATAAATGACAGAGTCAGAATTCAAATTCAGATCTTTGGACCTGACCCAGTCCAAAGCCTTTTGGCCCAGAATAGAGCTAGTCTCTTTTATCCAGGCTTCCCTGTCGTGACAAACAGAGAGCAGTTGAGATTTAGGCAGAAATTGGCTCAGAGCCGTGAATGTCATTGACAAACAGTATGGTTGCTGTTGAGCTGCTGAGTTATCCAAAGAGAGTCGCTGCTGCAGGAGGGATTGAGTATATACACCAGTTTCTGACCAGGTGCTCCTTGAGGGCAGGGACTAAGTTTCTTTCCATCAGGTTAATCCCCCAGCTCACTGGGCTTAGTAAATGGTGGGGAATCCCCAAGCTAATGATGGTAATGAGAGAAGCCAAGCTTCCTAAGAATATTTACAAACAATTTGTAAATAAGCGAATAGGAATGAACACCCAGGAAAGAAATGCCAAGGGGATACAGGGTAATGGAGCAGAGAGGACTGGGTGGGGTTGTCTGGTGTAACCTGTCTTTTGGCCCCACCCATAGGAGCATTGTATTTGGAAGCCGTGAGGAGCGGGGAGGGAACTGACTTGCTTACTGGGCAATTTATCCATCATTCCTGGCATTTAAGGGGTCTATACCTGACTTTGAAAGGAAAGGGGTTCCGGGAGGAAGAAGGTGTGGTGTTACAGCTATGGTATGGCCACTGGAACTGATGAGGGTAGGTGAGGGGTTGTGCAAATGTGGTGTAGAGCAACGATCAGGCATGAACTAGGTGAGTAAGAGAGTGACCTTACCCCCCTTCTCAGCCCCACACTGAAAAAAAACCCCAAAACCCTGAATTTTCCTGCCAGTCAATCCATTTCTTTCCTTCTCCCATGGTCCTTCTTTAGGCTGTCTGACTGATAGTGGAAACTGGGAAACTTTGTTCTTTTCCTAAACACTTACTGTCATTTCTAAGCTATTTGATAAAACTTGTTGGCCAACAAAACTCAAGCTGTTCATTGTAAGCAGATAGAGATGAGGAGAAAGATTTCCCCTTTTCGAAGCCTGGAGATATTTATCGCCTCAGGAAAACTGAGCTGGGGGCTGGACCCTAAGAGAGCTCAAAAACATAGAGCCAGAGAGGCAGACAGAGGACTGATGTCATTATTCCCTAGAAGCTCTGTGAATGCATGAGTCCCAGTTTGAACTATAGAATTATTTCCTTCCCCTTTTGTAAATCAGGGAGCCTGAAAGCAGTCTACTATGAGTAAAAATTTATTGATTCAATCTGAGAGGCTTTAGTGTTAGGCTTCTCCTGTGTATGCATTTCAAATCATGATGGAGGGGGTAGGTGAGGAGGAGGAGGACTGCTATACAGGCATGATTATTAGAGTGATGCCACCATAGTAATTTAATGAAGTTACCAGTGTACTACCTTGTTCATAACAGGGTTTAGAAGGAGAAGATGGATAAAGTGTTACTAGGGGTGGGGTGAAAATGGGCAGCAAAAAAAGCAGTGGATACCAGAGGCCAAACACTCCCCATCTCCACCCAGTCTGTACCCAAGTGACATCATTCAAAGGTGTCTGATGAGGCCCAGTCTTGCTCAGGCTCTCCTATCCTGAGAGGAATTTGTAAGGCCTCAGATAGAGATAATCCAGCCCATTTCTGTCCATGTGAGACCCTATACAATCAGAATGCAAATGATACTTGTATAGCTCTCAACCATTTTCTTGTTCTTCCATGTAGAGTTGAGAAGAGAACTTAGAAGTTCTCTATGTCAATATCTTCATTCTTCAGATGAGGGAACTGAGATTTAGACAGAGAGGAAGTGCCTTGCCCAAGGAAGTGGACTGCTCATATGAGTTAGTAACCCAACTGGGATTGGAATCCAGTTTCTAAGACCCCATTTGAATGAATGAATAAATAAATGAAATAATGAAAAACAATTATTAAATGTTTACTATGTGCAAAGAGCCATGCTAAGCACTGGAGATAAAAATAGTACAGCAGAGAACATCCTTGCTCTCAAGGAATTCATATTCTTACAGGATAAACAATATTTAAAGGCAGTTTCAGCTATACAGTTAGACTGAAAGATGCCATGGTCCTTAGCAGCAAAGCAGATGGTAATATATCTTTTAAATTTTCTTTTTTCACTGGCAAAGTCATGTCTGTTGCTGATTTTGAGTCACTTGATAGTGCCAGGCACTTGGTTGTCAGAACTTTCTTTCCTGGGTCTTCAGGAGCTGTGGTTGTTGAGAAGGGGCAATTTGTAGCAATGCATAGAAGCAATTCCCAAGTCCCATCCCCAGTGAGATTGCTTGATGAGAGAATGCATGACTACAGAGGCTGGGCTGGAAGTAGGCTCAATGGTCTAGAAGGTACTTTCATTCCTAGGACTCTTGGGCTTGCCTATCCATTGGTGGCAACTGGTCAATAGTTGATTTTTGTGGTGGTGAGCAAGGTGGGGATTTTTTTCCAAAGGGGATTACTTCCCTCAATAAGGATAGAAGGGACAAGGCTAGAACAGTCCTGGTTATCTGGGTAGGTGGGGGTGGGTATTCCTAGATGTGGGTTCAGAATACTGGGTGGGTCCACTAGTAGCAGTTTGACTCATTTCCTATCTTTCCCTCAGCATATCTTCTTGAAGCTGGGCTAGCATGATTTTGCTGTGGGTAACAGCTCATTTGCAGTCTATGGGAATCATTGGCCCCTTCTTTACAGTAGTTATTTACCCAGATGACCCTACCCAGGGGAAGGGGGCACTGACCTTTCCCTGACTCTGGGGCTTACCTGTCCATCAGTGGATGGTTTTGGTGGCATCTAGGAATGTGACTCCTTTGTCACAAGAATTTCTCCCTTCAATGCAACTTTAAGGACCAGGTGGTCAAACCCAGGGATCTTTCCAGCAGATAGTGAACTACCCAGAATGTGACTCCTTGGCATATCATATCTTTGTCCTCTTGGGCAGTCTGTGAAACTCACTAGACAGGGTGGCTAAATTCACTTTAGAATTCCATCCTAGTGGAGTGGAGGCAGACAAAGAATTGGTGAGCTAGTGATACTCAGAAGGTTCTTTGCAACTATCTTTTTGCCTGAGGTCTCTGGCATTCCCTAACACAGGGAGAAAAACCTCTCCCAGGGCCAATCAGACTGTGTGAGTCTCCACATCTGTCCCAAACCTTTCTGTCATGCAAGCCTAATCCTGGACATTGATTGGGGAGAGATTTAGAAGGAAGAGATCCAAGCCTTAGTTTGATGGCAGAGCATGGACATTGGCTCAGGACACAGACACTGAAAGACAAGGACAGAATTAGGAACACCTTGTTATAGTGGGAGGGGGTGGAGAGGGAAGGGGGTGTCTACAAGGTGCATACAAATATAGATCATAGATTTAGAACTAAAAGGAACTTTAGGGCTCATCTAGTTCACCCCCTTCAGTTTTACAGGCGAAGAAATAGAGTCCTAGAGACATTGGGTGACTTTCCCCAAACCATTTCAAATAAGACCATAGATTTAGAGCCAAAAGGAACCGTGTGGGACATCTACTCAACCTCTTTTCTTACAAATGTGACTTGCGCAAGGTCACATAAGTAGCATGATTGAAACTAGGTCTTCTGATTCTGAATACAGGACCTTTTCCACTGTGCCATGCTGTATACTCATGCGATGGAAGAATGGAAAAGGCATCAAATAGGCTTTTATTAAATACCTACTATTTGCCAGGAGCTGTGCTAAGCATTTTATAAATATAATCTCATTCTATCCTCACAGCTCTGGGAGCTAGGTTCTATTACTTATTCCCATTTTACTTCTGGGGAAACTGAGGCAAACAAGTTAAGTGGTTTGTCCAGTATCACACAGTTCATAAGTATCTGCGGCTAAATTTGAACTCAGGTCTTCCTTTCTCAATGCCCAGCTTTCTACCCACTTTACCACCTATAGGCCTCAGGAGAAATTCTGGAGTGGGAGGGATTATGAAGCAAAGCTGAGAAGGGGTGAAGAAAGGTCAAGAATTAGAAAGCTGGGAGAGCAACCCAGGCATGTGGGAGAAGGGAGAGTATGTGTGGGTCAGAGTATATGGGAGCAAACTTTCCTGGTTTGACTTGAGTAGAAAGTCTGAGACCAAGATGTAAGGTGGGGATGAAATGGGGGGAAGGAAGGGGCAATGTGTGGATGTGTCCAGCAGTATTGATTAGCTAGCTAGCTAAAACATTTATGAAACACTTACTATGCATGTGCTAAGCATTGTGTTAAGTTTTATAAATACATATTTTATATATATATGTATGTATATACACACACACACATACACATGCAAAGTTCTCAAGAAGCTTACTAATTCTAACGGGGGAAGACAAAACATAAAAGAGGGCCGGAATTGGGGATGGAGGTGAGGGAAGGGTACCTGCATGGAACAAGAGTCAAGATTGATTCGAACTGGAAGATCATTGGATTTATAGTCCAGAAACTTGGGTTCAAGTTTTACCTTTGTTATTGTCTTGCTTTGTGATCTTAGCAAATTTCTATAGCCCTTTTGGTCCCCAGTTTCTTTATCTATAAAATGAGGGGTTTGAACCAATCACAGGGATGTGCTGGGGCCAGCTATAAGGGTTCATAAGAAACGATTGTTAAATTTTCATTAAAAGCATTTATTTGCATCTCAGAAACTGACAAATACTACAAATTAGGGATTGGTTGATTGTTTTGTGGATTGGCTTAAGAAAGAAATGGAAGAAATTTTCATAATGCCAGTTAAATTTAAAATGTGTCCTGTGTACTTTCCCTCATCTCTATCCCAAAGTCGGTTGTTAAATATTTAATAGTACACTCCTGGAAATAAATGTTCACTAAGGGTCATTTCAGCTCTAGCAGATTTACAAAGTATGTTATCAAATTGTGGGGTTGCACTTAAGGCAAGAGGCACTTGTAAACTAGGGAGATAGAATAGGAACTTTGATGAAAACCACAGAGGGCAGATATAATCCTCAGCCTCAGGCTTCTCCCCATGTCCTAATCAGTCAGACTTTCCCTTAGAGTGTGGGGGGGCGTGGTATGAAACTGATATGATGGCTCTGTAGTGACTTACAGATCAAATCTAGATCCCCAGGGCAAAGGAAAGTTAGAGAAGGGCAGGGGGTGGGGGGAACTTCCTCCCTCCCTCTCTCCCTCCCTCCCTCCCTCCCTTCCTTCCTTCCTTCCTTCCTTCCTTCTTTCTTTCTTTCCTTCCTTCATTCCTTCCCTCTCTCCTTCCTGCTTGACATATATTAAGCACCTACTATGCAGACTTTACAAAGATCAGCAAGACATGGTCGCTGCCCTTAATGAGATTATAATTTAATAAATACATCCTACAACCTGTCTTCCTTCCTAGCTTTTTACAACATCACTGCTACTTGCAAGCTAGGTAACCCTGGGTAAGCCACATTAACCAGTTTTAGAGGCAGTTTGACCTAGTGGACAGAATTCTGGATTTGGAATCAAGAAGACTTGATCTTGAATCCCACTTTAGACACTTATTGGCCACATGGCCCTGGGCTCTTGGGCTTTCCAGGCCTGATTCCTCGTATGTAAAATGGAGATGTTAGTAGCACCAACCTCATAGTATTGTTGGATCAGATGAGATAATATAAGACTCTTAAGTGGGAGCTACTATTATCTGTCCATCTGGAGAATAATCGGGGGTGGACTGATCGGCTTATAAGGTCACTTCCAGTCCTAAACCTTCTGGCTCTCATGAGGTCTGCCCCCGCGGCAGGAGGAAGCCGAGCAGGTTGGCTCAGTGGAGTTTTGATGGGACACCAGCTACTGTCTGTGCAATGAGCTTAGGGTGTAGAGTTGCCCTGGCAGTCCTTGACCTCTGTGGAGGGCAGCAAGGGAGGATGCTGAAGCACCCTGAGACTGGCAGTGGGAGAAGACACTTTAGCACAAACTGAACTGTCCTGTCAGGACCACCCTCAATCCCAGATGAGGGATTGAGTTGAATGTTGATGTACATGTCGTGTGAAATGGCATGCTAGAAGGGGTAGAACATTGGCCTCAAAATCCAGGAAGAGCTGCCTTCAAGTCCTGTCCCAGTCACTTAGTGACTGTGTGACTCTGGTCAAATCATTCTACCTTTAAGTGGTCTAGGCAGTGAGTGCTCTGAGTAACAGGAAAGATGACAGTCTGTATTGGTAGAGGAATTTCCTCTTCTGGGAGTTCTCTAAACCACTGTAATAATAATAGCATTCATATAGTTCCTAGGGTGGTGCAGTGCACAGAGTTCCATGCCTGGAGTCTGGAAGACTTGTCTTCCTGAGTTAAGATTCACCCTCAGACGCTTACTACTGTGTGGCAAGTCACTTAACCCTGTTTGCCACAGTTTCCTCAGTTGTAAAATGCGCCAGAGAGGGAAATGGCAGACCTCTCCAGTATCTTCACCAAGAAGACCTCAGATGGGGCCACAAAGAGTCAGACATGACTGAAGCAACTGACTGAGAGTAACAATAGATTCTTTAAGATTTTCAAAACCCTTTACAAATATTCTCTAAACCAATGAAATAATAACATGTGCAGTAATGAGAACCGGCAGTGTTCTAGATCTTCAGGGTTGGCAAAGCATGCCATCATGTTATCTCATTTGATCATTTGCTTTTCTGCTGCAGTCCCTGTTTCTAAGCTTTGCTCACGTCATAAGTGGCACTTTGGGTCTCGGTGTGTAAAGGTTCGGTAATAACTATCTTTAGCCATTTCCCCTAAAGCTTCATGCTCAACAAGCTTAACCTGATTTTTAAAAAAAATTCTCCAACTTGTCATTGAATTCTGGACCAGCAATGTGAGAGAGTATGGAGACTCTGTCCTCCTCTTTGGAAAGGGAGAAACTGAGTCCCTTAAGAGAAGCATCATGATATAGTAGAAAGGATACTGGATTTAGAATTGGATTTGTATCTAGGTTCTGTCATTTACCAGCTGGGGAAGGTCACTTCAGCTACTTTGTGCCTCAGTTTTCCTGCAAAAATCAAATAAAAAAGAATAACTTGCACGATCTACCTTGCAGCATTATTATGAGGGAAATAACTCATAAAAGCAAGACTCCAATTAAAAGTGTGCCTTTATAAAGAGCAGTATTAGATGGTGTCCTTTGGTGCGCCCCTCCCCTCCCATCCCTCTGGGCTCCATAGCTTTTCGCCACCTTCTTCTCTTTATCGGCTGTCTGCCCAGAAGTGGCTGTCTGCACCTGCTCCCTGAGCCAGCAACTTGGCAAATGCTCCCCATGAGCTCATGGGGAGGAGTAACCTGGCAGGCCCTCTAGTCCTGCTGAGAACTGTGGCAGGTGTATTGCCGAAATCTGGAACAGGGGCCTTTTTAATCCCTCCTGGCTCTGTCCTCATGTAGAAGGAGACTCCTCAAAAGCAGCCAGCGTTTCCTCTTCTCCCCCATTTTCCCCTGTCTTCTCAAGGGAGCATGGATTCAGAGAAAATTGACTGATACTAGGATATGAAGGACTGAGATTATTTCCTGCTCTTAAGAGTAGATGTTGAGTGGGATAGGGCAGATATTCTTTCTCTGAAAACTGAGTTTCATTTGGGTGAGTAGAAGTCAAGTGGCAAAAAGAATAGATTCATTGAGTCACTTGGAGGGGACCCTCTGAAACCAGCTAGCCAGACTGAAGAATGCAGTAAAATGACCTTTTAAGGTTTCAATGTCCCATCCAGCCCTCGGAGAAGATATGGTTGTAGAGAATAGGAGTGAGATGTGGAGGGAATAGATGAGAATGACTAAAGCTCACAAGAGCTAGCATTGGTAATGCGTGTTAGGCTTGCAAGCTTCACGCAAATTTGACCCAATCAGAGGTTAAGGGTCCAGAAAGGGGAGAGCTTTGAGGAACGTAGCCCTGGCTAATGAGAGCACTGATCTAGAATCTGGAAGACAGTTATCAAGAATTTACCGCGTAGAAAGAACCATGTTAGGTGCTAGGGATGCAAAGGTAAAAATAATTCTTTCTTTTAAAGGGCTTGTGTTCTGGACCAGCGTGGGGAAGGGAAGGAGGAAGGACACAATATGTGCACAGATAAGTGAATAAAGAGGAAAAGCAGAGTGTTGAATAATTTAGGAGGATCAGACACTCTCATTCATTTCTTCCTTCTTTCATCTCTGGATATTCGTTCATTCATGCACGCACTGAAAGATCTGAGTGCCCATTTGTGTATAGGAATGAGAAGACATGGTTAATAATCATGTTCCAATGATCAGAAGTTGAATAGAAGGAAACCAGTAAAGCGTCCGTTTTCCATTTCTACCTGAGTTGGAATGGGTAGGAATGAACTGGGATTATAGTGAAGTGAGAATGTCATGGAACCCTCTCCTGACCACCAAGATCACAGTCTCTGTGGAGGGGGGGTGGTGGTGGATGTATAGTGTGAGGGGTCAAAGGGAGGAGCCTTCCCAACTCAAAGGTCTTCCTTTCTTCTGTCCTTCATTCATTCTACCACTCACTAATTCATTTCTTTATCCATCCATTCATTCAATAAACATTTATTAAACCCCTACTACATGCAAACTGGGCAGTTAGGTGGTGCAGTGAGTAGGGCACTGTACCTGAGGTCAAATTTGGCTTCAGACACTTACTTAATAGCTGTGTGACACTGGGCAAATCACTTAGCCCTTTTTGCCTCAGTTTCCTCACCTGTAAAATGACCTGGAGAAGGCAAAGCACCTTAGCATGATTTGTGTGTCCTTTCCCCTCGTGACCTGAGAAGTGTCACTGGGGTGTGTGGGAGGTATAAAAAGATAAGTAAGCCATGGTTCTTGCCCTCCAGTAGAGGTATAAGAGAAGAGTCACCAGCACCCTACCTGGAGACAGGGGGTGTGGCTGAGAGGGCAGAGATGTCATAAAGTCATAGGTTTATATGATTTTAGATTTAGATTTAGGCTTTTAGAGATTGTCCAGCTTGGTTAAAACCCCTCATTTTACAGATGAGGATAGTGAGTCCTCCAAAGAGACTTGGCCAATGTTACATGACTGTTGAACAGGCTCATAGATGAAGAGGTGGAAGGACTTTAGAGGCTATCTGGTCTAACCCTCTCATTTTCCAGCAGAGGAAATTAAAGCCTGAACAGGGGAAGTGAGGAGGTATTAGAGCTTGGGGGCCTCTGTCTCTGTCTCCAAAGTCAGAGGACCCGATGCCTCTATTATCTACTTTTTTCATTTCCCTTCTCTGAATCTCTGTCATATATCGTTTGTCTTCTGCCTTCCTTCGACTTGCTAAAAAATACTCGTCGCCCTTCATTTTTGCCTCTTGAAATATTTTTATGCCAACAAGCCTTCCTTGCTTGGTCAAAGGACAGCCTACAGTTTCTCAGGATCCCCTCCAAGCAGACCCCAACCCTCCTCCTTCTCCCCTCAATGTTTCAACTCCATTTCATTTAATTCAGTACAACCAACAGGTATTAACTGTGTCCAGTGTGCCAGGCATCATACAAACAAATATCTTGCCTTTGCTCTCCTCCCAGTCCCAACCACAGTGCCTTCAACTTGACAGAGATGTTGCTGCTTCAATGCCTGGGTTTGGACTGGTCTGTTGCCTTTTGGGTGTTACATCAGCTTACGTATAAATGGTAGTGTGTCCTGCTGAGACAGAATCCCCTAGAGTCAGGACCAGTATCTGTCTCTGGACCTCTCATTTTACAGAAACTTCATCATGCATTGGTCACAGGACTATGGAAAACCAGTTCTGGAAAGGACTTTAGTGGTGGTCGAGAGGGGAAAGGACACACAAATCAATGAATACAAGTCCCCAAAGCCCCATTTCATGCCTGCATTCTTGAAGACTCATTGGCTTTCTTGAGGTAGGGTTCCTTACTGGCTCTGTGATCCTGGCTAAATCCCTTCCTCTCTGAGTCTGTAAAATGGGGCTAATCACACTAGTGCTCCTAACCTCACAGGAGGAAACGTCTTTGTGACACTTAAGAGTCTTGTATGAATGTGAGCAGCTATCATGAGGCCACTCCCTCCATGCTCCACACCTTGGTTCCTATTATTTCTCTGGTCTGGAATAACCTTCCTCTGCTCTGCTAATGTAAATCATACGCAGCCCAGTGCAAGCTTTGCCTCCTCCAAAGGGGCCAATCCATATACCGGCCCTCACTGAGCTCTTTGCTCACTCTCCAGTTACTGACTGTATTCAGCCACCTCTAGGCTTATTCTCTGGGGACTTGGAATGCATAATTTAGCACTTTATTATGCTCCCATAGAGACCTACCTGTTCTATTGTTAACTATTTCATGTAGTGTCGTTGTCAAATCCTTTCAATTGTATCTGACTATCTGTGACCCCATTTAGGGTTTTCTTGGAAGAGATATTGGAGTGGTTTGCTACTTCCTTCCTTAATTCATTTTACACATGAGGAAACTGAGGTAAACAGGGTTAAGTGACTTACCCAGGGTCACATAGCTAGTAACTCTTCTGGTACCCTATCCACTACATCATGTAGCTGCCTGTTTTATGTCTATAATTAAATCAATTGTGCAAATATTAAGGGCCTGCTGTATATAAAGCACTCTTCAAGGGGCTGGTGCAGATACAGAGTTTAAAGAGGATCCAGTCACTACTCTCATGTTTCTTATAGTCTAATATGGGGAAAGAAAAGGGGCAGCTGGATGGTGCAGTGAATTGAGACCCATGTCTGGAGTAGGAAGACCTGAGTTCAAATATGACCTCAGGCACTTACTGGTTGTGTGACCCTGGGCAAGTCACTTAACCCTGTTTGCCTCAGTTTCCTCATTTACAAAATGAGCTGGAGAAGGCAATGGTAAACCACTCCAGCATCTCTGCCAAGAACATCCCTGATGGGGTCATGAAGAGTTGGATGCTGTTCAGAAACTTCTGAACAGCAGCCACAGCAAAGAAAAGGAAAGGAAGGAAGGAAACAAGGATTTATTAAACACCTACGACTACCAGGTTAAGCACTTTACAGGTATTATCTCATGTGATCCTCACAAGAACCCTTAAAAATATATGCTCCTTACAACTGAGGAAACTGAGGCAGAGTAGAATTGACTTGTCCAAGATCACACAGCTATTAAGTATCTGAGGCTAAATTTGAACATGCATCTTCCTGACTCCAGACCCAGAACTCTATCCACCACACCAACATATGGTGACTGTAATATATAATATGACTTGATAAATGCATTAGAAAAAATATTGAGTGAGAAAAATGCCTTCAGGAGAGACCAAGGAAGGCTTGAAAATGTAGAAGATGGGTGTATATCAGTAGACAAAGAAATAGAGCAAGGGCTTTCTGCCATCTTATGGTCTGGGCTCTGGTCTAAGGCTATCTTTGCTGGTTCCAAGTGTGGTCTATGAAACCAGAGAGAACACATAGCTCTTCTGCAAACTGAAGGAGTGTATGCCCAGGAGGAAATTGAATTCTATTTAGGCAAGAGATAATGCCTGTGTTCACAAAGCGAAGAAACAACAGAAATCATAGCAAACCCAACCGAACCAGAGTGATCTGGGGCAAAGTTCCTTAGGCTCATGGAAAACAGCTGAATGCTCTGAGCCAAATTCTGAAGCAATGTTACTGCATTGGACATGGGAGCTGGGTGATACTGTATCCCTCAACAGTTCAGAATGTTGCTGAAAACGAAATAAAATTATACATGGAGGCTGGTGGGGGAGAAGGGCATAGAGGTCACTCTTAGCAGGAATATGGTAAACTTAATCTCAACTAAGTTGTGAGCTCCTTGAGGTTAAGTCTTTCGCTCCCTCATTGCCTGGCCAGGTTCCAGCCACATAGTAAGGTTTATAAATCTTTATTGCTTGATGCCAACTGCAGCAGAAAGCGGCGATCCCAGGGGAGGTGGGGAGAGGAGCCTGGGAAGGAGATCATAACAAAGCCATCATTTGATTTCCTCCCCCCTGCCAATAATTTGTGAGAGGCAGAATGGCAGTAATGACCTGAGAGTCATCCTTGGAGTCTGGAAGACCGGGTTCAAATTCTGTCTCTGACATGTTTGATTGTGTGGCTCTGGGCAAGTCACTTACTTAATTTGTCCAGTCCCCAAGCCACTCTCTGAGACTCTAAGTTGCAGAATAAGGGACTCCTCTAGATAGGATGAGAAAATTCCTCACTGGGAGCTTCATATACTGATAAAATCACAGGTCTGGACAAAATAAAAATGACTGGACTCTCCACAACAGTCCATAAAAAGATAATACAGTAGCTGAGGCTTAAATAGCACTCAACTTTTTCTAGTGCTTCACTTATCACCATAGACATATTTTCACACTCTAGCCTTACAACAGCTCTGTGAAGGCAGGTGCTACAAAGAATTAATTAGCATTCCCACTTTATGAGTGAGAAAACTTAGACTCAGAGAGGTCATGACTTGTTTGTGGTCATATGACTCATTTGGATTAGGGGGTAGGATTTGAACCCAGTTTTCATGACTTGAAATGCAGGATCCTTTCCACAACAGCACATGACATCTTTCATCATAGAACATTTCAGTTCCCTTGTCTAGGGAGCCTCTTACCTCTGACACCTTGTCATTTACCCGGCCCCAGTCGCCATCCTTGACTTTGGTTTCTCTCTTTCTGTTCCATACTGTTTCCCCACCTCCCCACCCCCAATGCTAGTCTTTACTGATCTTCTCACTAACTCTCTGGTTACTCTCCATCTGCAGCTATCAGCCCCTCTTTGTACCAGCACCAGGCCTATGCTATGAGAATTTGTGATATACAATTTAATATTTTACTCCCTCCCTATATAGACTAGCTAGGTGGCACAGCAGATAGAGTGCTGGACCTGGAGTCAGGAAGACCTCATCTTTGTGAGTTCAAATCTGGCCTCAGACACTTACTAGCTGGGTGACCAGTGCCCAGGCAAGTCACTTCACTTCATCTTGTCTGCTTCAGTTTCCTCAACTGTAAAATGAGCTCCAATATCTCTGCCAAGAAAACTCCAAATGGGGGTCACAAAAAGTTGAACGTGAATGAAAATGACTGCAGACAACAATAACGATATGTGTACCTACCTGGCTTATTAACTGGCCTTCAGAACACCATAGGATTTAGAGATGAATTGGACCTGAGAGATCATCTGGTCTGCCATTTTATAAATGAGAAAACTGAGTCTGGGCTCACATGGGTAGGAAGGCCCGAAGATCGAATTCAAACCTAGGTGTCCTGACTCCAAATCTAGATTATTTACACCTTGGCATTGGAGTTCACCAGAGGACCCCACAAGGCGTGTTTAGACTCTGGTATCACAGATCCAGAAACTCCTGCCCCTCCCAGCCCTACCTGGTGGTTAAGGGGGATTAAAGATCCTCTGGGAATTGCATGTCAACACGGTGTTTCTTTATCATAGGACTATCAAGCCAGTCCTCCCCATGAATATTTCCTCTGGGGCTGTGCACACACTGCTGCCAGCTACCTGTCTCTGCATGCCAGTCAGAGGCTCTACTGCTGCTGCTCCATCCCCCAAATGGCAGCAGGGTCTGGTTTGAGGAAGGTGGGGGGTGGGAGAAGCTCGAGTGACTAGCGCAAGTCCCAGGCCCTACCCTGTCCAATGCACTGGGGGAAGAGACTCAAAGGGAGGAGAAAATATGGGTCCTGCCCCCAGAAGCTTCCATGTCTGGCAGAAAGGCGATGAGACACATACTCCAGGACACAGATTGACAGGTAGATTCAGAGATGAGGTCAGAAACAGGTGGACAGGGCTCTAGAGAGCAAAGAGGGGAGTATGGGGAGAGGTCAGGGAAGGCTTCTTGCAGGAGGAGAGGAGCAGGGTCCTGAGTGGAAAGGCTGAGAGGGGCGGGGTTGGTGTGAACAGGATTGTCTTCCAGCCTAGGAAAAGAGCAATGGTTTACAAAGGCCAAGCATTTATGAAGCAGGAGAGCTTCGTGCAAGAGAGTGCAAGGACTGATGGGGGAGGTAAGATGAGAGTAAGTAAATGGGTGATGAGGAGGAGAGAGTGAACATTGTTGAAACCACTATAAGAATATTGGATCAGGATCAAGAGGCAAATGATCAGAGTTGTCACTCACTGTGGGTCTTGTCCTAGGAGAGCAGACAAGGTTGAAGGATGATGGAGGAGACAAGACCAAAGAAGCTAAATGGATCATGGTGTTTTTATCTAGGGAAGGGCTCCAAATTCACCGCGTGGCAGTGGATGTGTCAATTTCCCCTTTCCGGGCCACAGTTTACTCATCTGTTAAATCAGAGAGTTGAGTATCTAGGGCCTTTTCTAGGTCTAACATTCTTTGTTTCCATGACTTGCTCAAGAAAGAACCATGGATTTTAGTTCTTAGCTCAATTCTCTCATTTTACGTGGCTTGAAGCAGCAAGGAGTGAGCTCTGCCTTGGTTACTATCTCAGCTCTAAAATTCTTAGTCTATGACTTTTACTCAGAGAAGGAGGATACAGTCTTTGACTCACTGGTCTACAAACTGGAGGAAGTAGGTTCCAAATAGGGCAGGAGGAAATCAGGGCAGGGAGCTGCCTTGTTGTATCATTGTCTCAGTGTTGAGTTGACCTAGCCTAGGAAAACAATTAGTTGGTCTCCACCTCAGGCAGGCCATTTCTTCTGGGGCAGGTCCAACTGATGGTTCTATCTACCTTTCTCTTCTCCCTGAAAAACTGGAGGCCCTTGTCCAGGAAAGACTGAATCAGGTGGCTCCTTGCCCCCTTTGGTCCCTGGGCTCAGGGTCTGGACTCCCTTCTACTCTTTCTAGGATCCCCTCACCTTGCTGCCACTGGGATCTTGCTGGGAATGTTTTTTCCATGTAGGTGTCAGGTAGGGCGTTTCCAAGTTGCTGAGGAGCTTGACAACTGCATGTGGGTACTGGGACTGTTTGCCAAGTCTGGGCTAGGTCAAGGGCTACCATAGAGGGAAGAATACTCCTTCAGTCACTCTGGGCTGATTCAAGGGAAGGGTTATTAGCATGCTTATTAGAATAAATTTAAATACAATTGCTATATAGATTTCAGCTCTAATAAGGGCATTGGTCCCAGGCCAATAATCTTCCATATTTGGAGTTGTTTCCAGATTCTACATTTTGGGGAGCCCTGGAAGAAGGGACGTGGACACAGAGCAGAGAATCACAGAGAATTTTTTCTACATTTCCTTTTGTCTCCCCCATCCCTCAATAGATCTGGGTCTCTTAATATTCTTTCCTCCTTTTCCCTTCATTTCCTTTTTCTTCTTCCTTCTCTCCATCTTTCCTTCTGCCCCTTCCTTCTCTTCTCTTCCCTCTTTCCTCCATTTTGTCTTTCCCTTCCTCCTTTTCCATTTCGGTCCATCTCATTCTTCTTATCTATCTCTCCGCTCTGTATACTCCTTTCAGTCTCTTCAGTTCTCCCACATCCCATTTCCCCATTCTTTTCGGTGTCTTCCTCTCCCTCACCCTCCTCTTCTTCTTTGTCTCTCCTCTCTTTCTTTTCATCTTTTCCCTCTTTCATGGTTTTACCACTCAATTTCTCCTCTTCCCCTTAATTTCTCCCTTTCAGTTTTTTCTTTTCTTTTCTCTCTCACTCTCTCCTTCCTTCCTACTCTGGTTTTCTTCCTCTCTCCATCTCAATCTTCTACTCTTCTCCTATGTCCTCTCTCTCCTACTCTCTCATTTAACAACCTTCTCCTGCCTTCTTATTTCACCCATCTCAGTTTTTCCTGCTGGAATCCCAAGTCCTATCATATAGCAAACACTAATGGCTTGTGTAAGGCTAAAGCACTCTGGTATGCCCAGGTCGAAGGCCTGGACGATTCCTCTCTCTTGCCCTCTGCTCTCCTGGTGGGCCCAGCTTGGAAGCCCTATGGTGCCACCTGCTGCCTCAGGCTGATTTTGCCTCAGGCTCTAGACCAAGCCTACTTTTGTCTACATAGGTGGCTGCTGCAGCTGCCCCTTGCTTTTCCACCGCTATCCCTACTGCATCCTGGAGATGTGGCCATGAGAGGTTTCTCTGAGTTGTATGTTTGGATATGTATATGTGTATGTTCATGGTGTGGGGATGGGAGTGAATGAGTCTTAACATTTGTGTACCTGTTGTGTATAGGTAGAGGGGGATGAGCAAGAATTGAAGGAGTATAGAAAATGCAGTGTGTGTGTGTGTGTGTGTGTATACGTGTGTGTGTGTGTGTGTGTGTTTAACCAGGATGCAGAGCTAGAAAGGACTTTAGAGATTATTATTTCAATTCCTCCTTGATAGTAAGACTAGCATATTCTTAAAGCATATAATGCTTTAAGGTTTACAAAGTACTTTTACAAATATGCTCTTAGCTTCTCACAACAATGTTGGAGTGCAGGTGATATTCTTATCCCCATTTGACAGATGAGGAAACAGAGGCAAATAAGTTATATGACTTGCCCAGGCTCACTTAGCTAGTAAGTATCTGAGGCTACATTTGAATGCAGGTCTTTGTGACTCCAGGCCCAGAGCTCTAACCATTGTGCCACCTTCATGGTGGGAGAACTGAGGCATAGAGAGGGAAAGTGGTTTGTCAAGGCAGAGTCAGGATTTAAACCTAGGTCTTTTGACTCTAAATTTAGGGCTCTTTCCACAAGGGTTCTTAACCTGCTGTTGTTTGTCCTTGGTTTTCAATGAGGACCGATGACATCATGAGGGCGATGTCTTGACTTGTGTGAATTGGATTTAAGTGAGGCAGAGTTGCATCAAGTCATCAGCCTCATTCTTTTCCAGAGACATCCAAGTCAAGATGACTGGCCGTGGCCCAGGATGCAGTGGATGACCTTGGGTCTTAACTTGGGGTCCACAGGGTTGAAAGGGTTTATGGATAGATTTTAAGAGGTTATGTCAACTTGGACAGGGAAAAATTGTATCTTCTTTTCATTAATCTTTGGTTTCTTTTTCCAATCTGGTTATAATTTATTCACACATTTAAGAATGTTCAAGGAAAGGACTCAGGGACTTCACCAGACTGTCAGAGGGGTCCAGGACACAAGGAAGGTGAAGGATCCCTGCCTGTACTAAAACATGATGAGAGTAATCTCTCTTAATTTTGACCAATAAGGTCACTGAGACCAAATGACCTCCAGACATCATGTTGTCCATCTCTCTGCCTCCGTACAGAGATTCTGAGAGGAGATGACCCAGGTTCCTGTTTGATCTCAGGCCTCTGTAACGGATTCCCCACATGTGTGCCCCATCTCCCTTAATTTAGGAGGCGTAAGGGACAGAAACATTGCCATGTGTTGGCATGTTTATCTACACATACAAGGGACAGTTCAGTTATTGTTATTAATAAATGACATCATCATTATTACATAAACATAACAATAACAGCTAGCACTTATATAAGGGCAGTTAGCCTGCGTAGTGGTTAGAGTACTGGGCCTGGAGTCAGGAAGACCCAGGTTCAAATATGGCCTCAGGCGCTTACTAGCTGTGTGACCCAGGGCAAGTCATTTCACCCTGTATGCCTTAGTTTTCTCATCTGTAAATTGAGCTGGAAAAGGAAATGGCAAACCATTGAAGTATCTTTGCCAAAAAAATTCCAAATGGGTCACAAAGAGTCCGACACAACTCCACAACAACTACAACAACAAAAGCATTTAAGATTTGCTAGACACTTTACAATTACTATCCTAGTTCTTCCTCCGAAGAGTCCTAGGGAAGTAGGCACTATTATTAAGTCTGTTTTACAGATGAGGAGCCTGAGGGAAGCAGAGGTTAGGGGACTTGTCCAGGGATCACACAGTTTGGAAATAGCTGAAGCCACATTTGAACTCAGGTCTTCCTGACTCCAGGTCCAGTGTTTAACATGACAGAGTCCTTGGCGTGGATGGTTACATGTATACCTCTATGCATGTTTTGGCAGAAATGGTATATGCTTGTTTTAACTGTGCTTTTTGTAAGCAGATGTTCATGTTGGTGAACTTGGGGATGGTGTATGAACATATATTTGAACAAGTATATGAACAAATACAACATGTATTTGTATATTTTGTACTTGTAATGATGATGGTGTATGAACATATATTTGTATTTGTGTGTGAGTTGGATGTTAGTGTATTTATGTTACCTACCTGAGCACTTTCATTCACTTTTGTATTCCTAAAACAGTGGCAGGTGTAGGCATGTTTCAACACATATGTGAGAGATGTGGGGTATGTTCCCTGAAGTGAGTGAGGGCATGTGGAAGAAACACATGTGTGTGGTGGAACGAATTGGAGGAAAGGATGCCTGTGTACGTGTGGAAGCATGTATCCTTGGAAGCCAAGTGAACTGGGTGAGGTTTTGACTTCCCCAAAATGGGAAATGTTTAGTGATTTTACAAGCTTTTAAAACACATGACAATGTCTTCTGACAAAGTGAAGGGACGCCGGCTTGTGGATTCCACGCTTCTTTTGGGCTTGAGGTTTAGTCCTTGCACCTATAGTCATAGGACTGAAAGACAGCAGCATCCACACTTGGCTGCTTCTCTCCTTCCCTCCCTCCCTTTTCCCTCTGTCCCTCCTCTACTTGCCTTGGGGCCCCAGAAAGATTGGGTGAGAAAACAGTGATGTCATTCCCTATTTTCCAGCATGCATACACACACCTAACAGAAACCTGCCAGGGACCTTTCTAAATTCAAACTCAAATTCAACACACCTTTATTAGGTTCAAAACACAAGTATTAAGCACAACGTATATGCATAATATTTTGGTTGGCACTTGATGAAATAAAAGTGTAGATAAGACTTTTTAGAGAAGACAAACATGTATGGCACAAAAGCACACAGAGGTGCATATCTATCCATCTATATATAAATATACATGTGTTGTTGTTGTCATAGGGGCCACTAGGAGAAGCCATAGTTCACAGAAGGCCAGACCTTGAGTCAGGGAGATTTGAATTCAAATTTGTCATCAGATACTTACTAGCTGTGTGATCCTGGGCAAGTCACTTAAACCTGTTTGCCTCACTTTCCTCATTTGTAAAATGTGTGTGTATGCATAAATACGTGTGTATATATGACTAAATATATAAGTAAATGGAATGAGTTCCTATACTGACCAAATCAATGATTTGGTCAGTATAGGAACTCATTCCACCAGCATAGATTACAATTTGTCATAGGATCATAGGATCATTGATTTAGAACTAGAAAAGACTTTAGAAACTACTGAACTTGATGCCCTCATGTTACAGACGAGATAACTGGGACACAGAGAGGTTCGGTGCCTTGCCCAGGGTCACATAGAAATAAATCTAGTGCAAGATTTGAACTTGGGTTTTCTTTACCTCAAGTCTGGTGTTTTATTGACTAGATCAGGGGTGGGGAATGTGTCCTTGAGGCCACACGTGGCCCTCTAGGTCCTCAAGGGTGGTCCTTTGACGGAATCCAAACTTCACAAGTCATAGTTAAAGGGCCGCCGTTGCGGGCCTAGAGGGCCACATGTGGTCTCGAGGCCATGTTTTCTGCCCCTTGTTTTCTATGACATGGTAGACCCTTGGTAGTAAGCAACATCCCCTCTCCATCTTTCATTCATTCCCTTTGCCACAAGCCTAGTTCTCATGATTCACTAGCTAGTATTGGCAAAACACTTATTCATTTCATCTTCTCAATAACTTTTGGAGAGAGGTGCTGTTATGATCCCTATTTTGTCAGTGAAGTAACTGGGGCAAACACAGGTTAAGTGACTTACCCTGGGTCGCACAGCTACTAAGTGGCAGAGACAAGATTAGAACCTAAACATAGAATTAAAATGACCTGCCCAGGATCGCATACTAATGTTAAGTGTTAGATGTAGGTTTCAAGTTTATCTTTCTTCTGACTCCAAGCTTAACAGGCATAAGAATACACATAATCTATAACCGATATCTATATAATATTACAGCATAAGTATATCAGCTATCTGGAAGACACAGTGTTACTTAAGTAGTCTAAGGGGAGAGGGGAGCAAGCAAGGAGACTCCATAGAAGACAAGACATTTGAGTTGGCTTTCAAGGCTGAGTAGAAATTGTGAATAAAGGGACAGGGAGGGGTAAGCGCAGAGGGGGAGCAGTGCAGCTTGGCTAAAGTGTAATAGGAGTAATATGAGAAAAAACTAAAAAGTCAGAGTAATGCTGGTTTGCTTTAAATAGCTAGAGGGTTTTAAATACCAGGGAACTCTCTTTGAATTTTATTCATGCAGCAGTTGGGAGCCACTGGAGACAGGGGAGCAGAGTGGAGATATGAACAGGTCTTGGCCATTTTCTTACCATGCTGTCTACATTCCTGCCATCTTCCTCATCGACTCCCTCCCCTGGCCCCCTGATGCAAACTTAGGCCAAGTCTCTCCCGATTCCCCAGCTCTGATAACAGAGAACCAGGCCTCCGTGCCACTTTCTGGTCATCTATCACCCCACTTTTTCTTCTCCTCTTAGTGTGTTAGCTTCCCCATTGGAATGTCAGCTTCTTGAGGGAAGGGACTATCTTACTTGGTTACCTTTTTATCATTTGAGTTTTATATACATTGTAAGTGCTTAACAAATACTTCTACCTGTCTATCTAGAGTAGCTAGGTGGTACAATGAATAAAGTACCAGACCTGGAGTCAGAGTGCAAATCTGGCCTCAGATAATTACTTGCTGTGTGACCCTGGGCAAGTTACTTAACCCTGTCTGCCTCAGTTTCCTCATCTATAAAATGAGATGGAGAGGAAATGGCAGACCACTCCAGTATCTTTGCCAAAAAAAAACCCCCAACCCTAAATGGGGTCATAAAGAGTGGAACATGAATGAAAACGACTGAACCACAATGTATATCCATAGCCTCCCTTCTGAGATTATCTCCATTTTACCCTGCATATATCCTGTATTGTTTGTATACAGCCATTTGCATGTTGTCTCCCACAATAGACTGTGAGGTCTTGAGAGCAGGGATTGTGTTTTTTTTATGCTAGCATGTAGCACAGTGCCTCCCAACATTCATTAGCTACTTAATAAAGGTTTGTTGACTATATCTATCCATCTATCTATCATCTCTCATCCATCTATCCACTCAACTATTATCTATCTTCTGTCATCAATCTACCCATCTATCATCTATCTACCCATCGATTACATATCATCATCTTTCTATCTACCTATCTTTCTATCTACCTCTGTATCCATCTATCATCTATCAATCTGTGTCCATCTATATATCATCTATCAAACTCTGTGTCGATCTATCTCTGTATTTATCTACCATTTATCTCTATATCCATCTATCAATGTATCTCCGTATCCATCTATCCTCTATCCATCTATCCGTTTTTCTATCTCTGTATCCATCTATCATCTATCTTTCAATCTTTGTATCCATCTATTTATCTTTCTGTCTCTGAATCTATCATCCATCCATCCATCCATCTAGCTATCCTCTATCCATCTGTCTGTCTATCTGCCTGCCTGTCAGTTTGTCTGTCTTCACCTATCTATTATCTCTCTATGTGTAAAGAAGAATATTTGTCAGATAGATTGGGTGTTGAGAGTGGGAACACGAAGATACATGGACCTATTCTGTTAGACCAGGTTTCTAGTAATGATGGCCCAAATGCACTAGGTTGTGTCCTTGTTCATCAACTCAGAGCAGTTAGGCCAGGGGCCTTAGCTTCCTTAAGAAGGAGCTTGAAGGATTATGAGGAAGAATTCCCTCCCCAGTTCCCAGCTCCAGTTGCAGACACTCTCTCTCCTTCTGTCCTTGTCTTGTATCAAAAAGACCTAGGTTGGAGACCCATTTCTGCTTCCTGTGTAGCCTTGGAATAATGTTTACCTCTGTGGGCCTCTGCTTTCTTATCTGTAGAGTGAGGAGATTGGCCTATCTGGTCCCTGAGGATCCTTCCTGGGGGCCCCTGGTGTCACAGAGCTCCTTATCCTGGAGAGGCACAGTTTGACCTTCCTGAGACTTAGACCAGAGTTTTTACTCCAACACTTACTTGGAAAAGATGCTTCCCTCGGTTCTGTTTCACTGTCTATAAAATGAGGAACACAATACCTTACTTGACAAGGTTATTGTGAGGAAAAGGTTTTATAAACCTTAAAAGGCTATATAAATGTGAATTCTTTTATTACTATGACTCACAGTTAAGGAGGTTGGAGTAGGAGGTAGGTATAGTTGATAGAACATGTAAATTGGAATCAGGAAAATCAAATCTTGTCTCAGATACTCAATAATTGTGTGACCTTGTTCAAGTCATTTAATCTCTCTGCGCTTCAGCTCCCTCATTTTACAAATGAGGGCATCAGACTCCATGACCTCTAATGTCCTTTCTAGCTTTGGATCTCTGATCCTATAAAGTTGGGCAGTCAGGACCCAACAGACTGGTCGGGTTAACGGTTCTTCTTATTAAAGTGACCCTGACCAATCATGAAATCTCAGGAGACAGAATCAAGGCAGGAAGTCACTGAAACCTGGAACAGATGCCTAGAGACCCAGGCAGGTTCATATCCTGGCTCAGACATCTTCTGGGTACATGACCTAAGCCTCAACTTCTCATCTGTAAAATGGAGATAATAGCACCTATCTTGCTGTGGGAACCAAAGGAGATAACGTAAATCGACACTTTACAAACCCCAAGCCTGCATAGGAGCTGTGATTATCACCAGCTGGGCAGGAAGACCAAGGCTGGGGGTTCATCTCCATCCACTCTGGGTGAGAGGAAAACCAGAACAGGAACACAGGCCAGGAAGAACCCCGAACCCAGGGGTGTTGTCTCAGGTGTGCTTATCGCTCACATGCGGTGCACATATAGCAGGGCTAGGACTATTTTCCCATGTCTGCTGTGGAATTAGTGATTAGATTCTTACACTTAGTTAAAACAAGCTACTCTTACTCTCTTGGCATAGGAAAAGTGGAACAAAGCTTTCCTCTTATTCTCCTTGTTGCACCGGAGGAGAGAATGGGGGATGCTTGGGCCTCCAGGTACTTGACTCTACCTATAGGGTCCCCATGCCAAAAATGTTTGCATTTCCCCTGAGCAGACCCAGTTTGTATAATGAATAGATATGTTTTTGGAATTTTGATCTAAGTGGTGCAATACATAGAGTGCAAACCTGAGTTCAAATGCAGCCCTCAGATACTAACTAGCTGCATGACCCTGGAGAAATCACTTAACCTCCTTCAACCTCAGTTTCCTCATCTGTAAAATGGGGATAACAGCACCCACCTCCCAGGGTTGTTTTGAGGATCAAATGAGATAATGTATAGAACATCACACAAATGTTGTTGTTCTAATTATTACATCCAGCACTTAGCGTAATTTCTGGCACGTAGTAGGGACTTGAAAAATGTTTATTGATTAATTATCATCAACATTGTCATTATTGGTTTCCAAACGCAACTTCTAAAGCTCATACTCAGATTGCATGATATCGAAAGATAGATGCCCTCTGAAAGAAAACTCTAGGCTTCCTGATTTCAGCTGGTTCCTTGAAGGTAGAAGTTCACAGAGACACTCAAACTAGTCTTTCATTAACAAAAAAAGGTATTACCACCTTTGATTTTTAAACCACAGCTATTTCCCAGTAGGATCCTCCCTGCTCCACCCCGCCCCCTGAAACATTACCACCACTATTATTGTACTACTGTATCCTCCCTTATAACAGAACCCCACTTTCCCCAATTTCTTTTGTAAATTCCTCAGGCCATCTATTAAATTTATTAATACACACACACATACACAGAAATCAGTCAGCAGTGATATTGAAAAATCCTGAACTTTTCTGAGGATGAAGTAACTTCTACTCTTCAGGGACACCAGGTTCTTATAGATTCCATAATATTAGTCAGTGACTGGGAGCTATGAAATGCTACATCAAGGTGGAAGAGCGATCCATCTGGGACGATCCAAGCCCTTGTACACCTGGCCACACTGACCTGTTTGTCAGTTTTGCTTATCCCTGGGGGAATATTCTCTCCCATCCTTCTGCTCTCTGGTGCACTGCATGTGTGCTCCGGCCACTAGAGGGACTGGGAGAGGGAATGGGTTGGGCTCTGGATGTCTCAAGGCACACGCATGATCACTGCTTCCTCTTGTGCTTTAATACTTTAGAGTGTTAGCGAGTACAACTCAAGCCTTTTATCTTCTTTCCCTCTCTCTTTACCTTTTCTTTACTTCCCTTTCCCTGATTTCCTCTCCCTTCCCCTACCTTCCACTGCTTTATTTTTCCTTCTCCTTTCTCCTACCTATTCTTCCTCCATTCTCTCTTTCTACACCTTCCCTTCTCCCACAACTTCTCTTTTCATTCTTTCCTTCCCTTTTCATAGATCCATGATGCTTTAGAACTGTCAGGACCTTAGAGATGACTCTCCTACAGATCATTTTACAGGTGAGGAAACTGAGGTTCATCAAAGTGAAATGCCTGGTCCAAGCTCACACAGCCTTGCTATTCCCTATTCTCCTCCTTTCTTTCCCTTTCTCTCTCTCCTCCCTTCTCCTCTGTGCTTGTGTAATGTAATGAGCCCTGGTCTGAGACGTTAATGAATGAACTCTAGTTGTAGCTTGGTCATTGATAAGTGTACGTGTACAAGGTCCACCCTCATGAGTGTGTGTTCCTCATTAGGCTTCAGTTAGTATAGGGAACCTTGAAAATGTGATGTAGATACCAGATACGTCTTCTAGGTCTAGGAGCTAGGCTCAGAGCTGTTGCCACCTCAGTATCAAGTGTCAACCAATTTCCCAGGTAGACTGTTCATCAAGACCCTTTCTATACACCCTATACTTACAAACATTTCTCCTATTGAGTTGAAAGGGAAAGGACCCGGTTATATACAGATATGTGTATATCTTTTATTTATTATATTATATAGCTATCATATATTATATAAGTATCTTCATATAAAATCCAGAAGATCATTGATGTCAGTAAATGCTCTTTCCCTTGGCTTTGGCTCCCACCCCAGTGCTCAAGCAGGGTGGGGGGGGTGGGGCCTCCCATACAGTTAAGGGATGGGTCCCTCCTCTCTAAAACTTGGACACTAAGAACATGGACACGAATTATAGCATATAAACGTGGTTTTTGGTTAATGCTACAGTATTGAATAGCACAGACATACCGATAGAACATTTAAAGGACCACACTTTTCATTGCAGGCTGTAGTGATACCACACCAGGACTTCTTTGCTTTTTTCCCCCATAGTCTGCTACTAATATCAGAAGAGTAATGAGATAGAGGCGATCAGATGAGCAATGGGGAATAAACTTTGGTCTTCACAGAGCGAACATCCTTGGATGTCTCATCGTCGCATGTGACAAGCGTCACTTCCATTGATCGGTCTTGGCAGTCCTGGACCAGTCCCTGTTGCGTTGGACATCACTTATAACCATACTCCCTCACGCCTCTTAGTTCAGGATTGTTAGTAGCGCCCTGTGGCTGTTCCTGGAGAAGCAGCAATTTGCTACTTCTTCGTTTCCCCTTTGACTAGGTGACTACTTTCTTAGGACAAAATGGCATACCCTTTGGTATGCTGTCTGGCTGTTTTGTGCAAACTCTCTTGGCTTCTCTGTGGAGTTAATCCCCCAAACAATGGAGATCTGGAAGAATGAACACTACTCCTCTAGTTCTCATCAAGAGCCAATGTTCTAGTTCTCCAACTTTCATTGTTCTCCAGAGAGAGCACTACAATTCTGTTTACAGTTTTGTTTACATAAATGTGTTTACTACCATTCTCCATAACCTTCTGTGTAACAAAATTTGCTATAGGAGTGAGTTGTTATGACCTTCCTCCTGAGATCAATCAGGGAAAGCATACCTGAAACCAGTTACTTTACCTCCCTTGGCCTCAGTTTACCCATATGCAAAATGAAGAGAAGTGGGATTAGATGATTTCCAAAGTCTACTTCTAATACTGTATGATTTCCATCTTCTCAACTTTTTCACTCCTTACCTCCTTGGTAGGGAAAGAGTCAGCCTGGAAGTTAGGAGAACCTGCCTTCAAATCCTACTTCTGACACACACTGCCTGGTCACACTGGCTGTGTTACCTTGGGCTAGTCATTTAACATGTCAGGATTCTAGGAAAACTTTCTAAGACTATAGACATTGAAGAGAAAGTGTTTCCCTACATGGGTGGAGAGAGATTCCATGCCATCGAATTTATAGGTCCATTTAATCCCTGCCTCCCTCTCCAAATCCCTGAACATGTAGGGGCATAGTTAGAGTTATAGATTAGAACCAGTCTGCCTCCTTTCTTTCTCTCATCTGTAGCCCAGGGGGACAGAATCCAGCTGGCGACTGAAACCTAGGTGCTTAGAGATTCTATTGAATCCCCTAAACCTAAGTATTAAGCATTTACATTGAAGTACTTCCAAAGCTACCAGCTCAGCTGGCAGCAGAGATCTGCAGAGCAGATCTATTTGTAAGGTTCTGCCATTTTACTTTCATCAGTCAGCTCTGAGCAGGAAGGCAGGCCTAACAGGCTTGGCCAATTCACTGGCTAAAGCCTCTGTTTTCAGTGAGATAAGGTGGAGCATGAGTGCTTGATCAAGCCTGAAATGCAATATGTTTCCCCAAAGGATTTATGTGTGGTTACTGTATGAAGTTAAAGATAGCTTAACTTGCATGCAGTATGGATAGATAACTGATATGAGATCTGACCCACTCCTCCCCAAAAGAGAATTTGATTTCCATCTTTTTCAGGGAGTAGGAGGGAGGCTGTGGTTAGGCACCTGTTCTTTCTCTTGCCTATTTCCAAGAAGAGACTTAGATTGGAATTCTGTCCTTCACCCCTCAGCCATCTGTAAATCTAAGAGTATAGTTGGTTCAGAATGAAAGGTGCTTTCCCTGATTGATCTCAAAAAAAGGTAATAACTCCCTCCCATGTCAAATGCTTGTTACACAGGAGATTATCACAAATAGCAGCAACCCCATTTATCTAAGCAAAACTTTAAACAGAATTGGGGAAATGTTACAGATTAGACTAGACCAAAGAATAATCATGCAGGAATTCTTTGGTTGGGAGTGAGATAAAGTAGCTCAAGAAAAGAAAGAGAGAAAAATCTTAACTGAGGGAAGTTCACTTTCAGCAACTTACAGTATTGAAAGTATTTGGAAGTCAAGTGACAAATTCGGAGCTTATTTTCCCTATGTATCTTCAGCTTCAACCTACCATTCCAAAGTTCATATGTACCTCTCCCCAACTCCTTCTCCAAATTATGTCCTCCAGTTATCTGAAGAAATCTCTTTTCTCCTAATGCAGGTATGAAGCATCCAGGCTCCATGTTCTTGGGCAACTGGGAATCACATCTCCTTACATAGACAGTATAGTTACAGGATTATCCATTAAGACATTGCCCACTGAGATTACACATGTTTGGGAATTTTTTCTGGCCATTGGATCACTCATTCTGTTTTCTAGAATATTCTATCCTTCCTTCCTCATCTCTATTTCTATAGAACTTACTACCTTTGCTTTTTCTACCTATCCTTGACCTCCCACCCAAGGTTTGGGCTCCTCTTTTAGTCTATAATCATGAAAGTGATTAATGCAGGTGTTGTTGAGTGCTTAGAGCCTGGTTGGGCATCAAAGATGTCAAGGTCATCCACTGCATCCTGGGCATCACCAGTCATCTTGACTTTTATCCTGCCACTGGACATCAATGACTCAGGAAGAGAGAATGAAGCTGATGGTTTACTTTGAGCAACTCTATCTCACATCTGATTTACATGCAAGTCAAGGCATCACCCTGTGATGTCATCGGTCCTCTTCGAAAATGAAGAGACACTTCCCTTGGGCTCTTGTCATGTGAAACTGCTTCCTCCCTTCCCCTGTGGCTTCAGGTCAGGTGTGTGTAGAGAAGCTATTATAGGGAGGTGGCAGGGGAGAATCTTGTTTATTAAACGAGATAATATGGATAAAGAGTTTTTCAAACCTTAAAATGCCTTCTTCTCCTCTTCCTCCTCCTACCCCCGCTCCTCCTCCTTCTTCTTTTTCTCCTCCTCCTTCTTCTTCTTCTTCCTCTTCTTCTTCTTTTTCTCCTCCTCCTCTTCCTCCTTCTCTCCCTCTTCTTCTCCTTCTCCTTCTTCTTCATCTTCTTCTTCTGGTGGGGACAGATGTGTAAATATCTCAGTTTCATCTCCACCTTTCCCCCTTCTGACCCTTCAGCTCCCCAAACAGAAGTTACAGGGGCCTGAATAAAAATAATTTTTTTCAATTGCCTTTAAGAGACATTAGTCATAGATTACACCTCAGTGTTCATCAATTCTATTTCTTTAATTTTACAGATGGCAGAACTAAGGACTCAAAGGATAAATGATTTGCCCAAGGCCACACGGGTAGAACCAGAATCAGGATTCCAATTCAGGGTCTCAAATTCCAAATCTGGTGCTCTGTTTATACATGTCTATATTATCTATATTTCCATATATTCTATGTATATCTACATTTCTATATAATGTATATTATATTTCCATTTCTCTGCTTCTCCATCTTTATCTCTGAATTAGACCTGAAAGGGGAATTATAATTTTCATATTAAGCAATATGATATATGTAAAGAATAGTCTAATAATTTAGTTATTTTAAGGGCTGCCTCTCTGTCTTGGGAGTCAGAGTTCACAAACTGATCAATCAAAACTGACAGCGCTCACAATCACTGGACCTTAAGTGAAGGGAATCAAAGATTGTAGAACCTGTTCCCATCCCAAAATTGTGGTTCTGTACCCTAGGGAAGGTGGTCATGACCCCCAAAGACTCCAGAATTATTGTGTTGTGGGATTTGTAGATTTCTAGTGGGAAACCACGAGACAATTGTTTATAATCCACCTTCCTCTTTCTTTCCTCACCTGTGCTTTTAAGTCAGCTATGAGAACATTCCTCACTCTGAAAGTGATTAATTAAACTACTTGATTAACTGGCATTCTCATCTCTGAGCCTGCTTTGTGTGGCCCTAAGAATTCCTATGAACAGATCTATATTTAATCTGTCCAGATCTATAATTCATCAATATAGGGGGATTCCCCAGTGAGGAATACTTCCACTCCCAATGCAGACTGACAGTTCGTATTCTCAGAGACTGCCTCAAATATTAAGTGACATATGCCAGTGTGTGTCAGACTTAGGACTCAAATCTACTTTTCCCTGATTCATAGACCGGTTCCCTAACCATTACATTTTGCTGCCTATGTCTAACCACACATTTTCAAATATTTAAGAGGCCATATCGAGCTAGCCTATGGTTATATACACAATTTATTTGGATGCCCACATGGAAGCGAAAGGTTGGAGCAGAGAAAAACTATTGAATTCTACGCAATTTCCTTGTCATGTGGCAGAAACTCAGTTCAGTTGGATATGCCTTCTATGAGCATTCATGGACTTGTATTCTATATTGAAGAGCCCTGGAAATCAAGAGACCTGAATTTTAACAAGTATATATCCTGTTTTCTTGTCAAATCAACCAGAGCTGGATGACATCAATCCTGCTGGTTTGGCCAACAAAGTCACATGTGAACATTTAGTAAGGATGAGTAAGGATGCACCAACAATTCACTGTATAGCTTGGGCAGGAAAACTCTGGGCCAAAGTCTGCCTGCCATCTGTTTTTGTACAGCTTGAGCTAAGAACTGTTTTTAGATTTGTAAATAAAGCTTAATTACATTTTAAGATCATTCCCAGTTCTAGGGCTGTACAGAAACAGTCTGTGGGCTGGATTTGGCCCATAGATCATCATTTGCTAACCCCTGTTGTATAGGGTTGGGCAAATCACTGTCCCTCCCTAGGTCTACTTATAAAATTATGTGGCAATAGCAATAGTCAGCCAACAAGCATTTACTAAGCCCCTTCTAAGTATCAAGCACTATACTAAGTGCTATATGATCTCCAAGTTCCCCTTCAGCTTTGCTATTCTATGGGTATATGAAAGTCAGAGTAAAAGTCAGTTGGCAAACAATTGTCTTATTGCATTAAATTGGTGTCTTTTTCAATTTGACAGTGCACACTGGTACATTGAACCAACTGGTCAATTCAGTCAGAAAAAAAACCCAAAACAGTGCCATCTGCTGTTTGACTGACTCTACTGGACAACCAGTTCCATTCTGCAAGTTCAATCAGACAACTAGTATCTCCTGTTTTCTTGTCAAATCAACCAGAGCTGGATGGCATCAATCCTGTTAGTTTGACCAATAAAGTTCCATGTGAAGCTAAGGGCTTAAATCATCTAGTTGTTTTTGTATCAGTTAGACTAAGTCTAGGTGGTATGGTGGATAGAGCCCTGGCCTGGAGTCAGGAGGACCTGAGTTCAAATACGACCTCAGACGTTTACTAGCTTTGTGACTCTGGGTAATGGGTATATCATTAAATCCTGTGTGCCTCAGTTTCTTATCTGTAAAATGAGCTGGAGAAGGAAATGGCAAACCCCTCCAGATCTCAGCTAAGAAAACCCCAAATGATTGAAAAGACAAACCCATTCAACCCTTGTCAAAGTGGGGATGGGGTGTAGACAACAAGTTCTGTTTTCAAAACAACAGCTTAGGTACAATGGCATTTAGATGTAGTTTTGTGGTTGTTAAGGAACTGGTTAAAGTCTTCACTTTTTCAGTTAAATTGGTGTCCTCACCTGGGTCTTGAGCTATGAAGGTTGCCATCTTTCCTCTGAGGTTTCCTCTTCATGTAAAAACACATTCAGTTACATGAGGCCCATTGGATGTGTATCTATAGGTGCTGCAAGCTCACTTGGGAGAACGTGGCCTATTCCAGAGTTTCCCAGACTTCTTTTGTCAAGCCATATGCATTCAGCATGAAATGCCAAATTGGACCAAACACTGGCCGCCAGGATAGATTCTAGGAGAAACAAAAGAAAATAAAATATAAAACAAAACAAAAAGCCCAATGAGAAAAGAAGAAAAAAAATTCAAATAATTTAGGCCATAGAATATAAAGTGTCCTATTTGGTTTCCCTATCTCCTCTCTCCCCAGTTCAATTCATTCTTCACAGGCACCAAAAGTGCAGGTAGGTCACTCTTCCACTCAATAAACTCCAGTGACTCCCTATTACCTTTAGGATTAAATCTAAACTCCTTTGTTAGATGCAGCTAAGGTGGCCTAAAGGGTAGGGTACTGGGTCTTGAGTTCAAATGTGGACTCAAACAGTAACTAGCTGTGTGACCCAGAGCAAGTCACTTAGCCTCTAGCTGCCTCAGTTTCCCCAGCTGTAAAATGGGGATAATAGCATTTTCCTCCTAGAGTTGTGAGGATCAAATTACAGAACATCTATTAAGTATCTTTAATTAATTAATTGATTTATTTATTAAGTAGGCTCTTAATAAATGCTTGTTCCCTCCTTCTCCTCCCTTTATTTGATATTTAAAGCTCTGCCTCTCCTATCATTCCTGAGTTCTTAACTCCCCTACATTCTAGGGTCCTACCATAATGGCCCACTTGCAGTCCTTCCCACATACCCCTCCATTTGTGGTCTCTGAGCTTCTGCACTGGCTGACTCTCCCTGTGCCTACAATGCTTTCCCTCAGCTCAAACCCCACCCTCTGTTGGAGGCTTTTCTTAGGCTGCTGTTAAGTGTCTTCATTTAATCAGCCAAATACCACCTAACTATGAAGCTTCTACTATGTGTTATCGAAAAGGAAATGGCAAACTACTCTAGTATCTTTGCCAAGAAAATCGGCATGGTCCATGGGGTCACCAAGGATGAGGCAGGACTGAATGACTGAACAACAAGTGTGCCAAGGGCTGTGCTTGCTAGGGATGGATGGGGAGAGAGAAGTGCAAAGCCTGTAACAGTCCTGCCTCACAGGGAGCTTAGTAAACCATTGTCAACGGGCAATCACAACTTCACAAAATAGGTTTATTACAAAAGAAATGAATATGCATGTGGAACCCAAAATGTTCACTATTCATACAGAAGTTTGCATATTTATAACAGTAGGACAAAGGGAGGAAGAGGTAGCAGAAGTCTCCACCAAAATGGGCGAGGGGTTCAAGGGCCCACAACATTTCTTAACATCTTCCAACTACTCTATGTGTGTATATATATATGATAGGTTTTACATATATAATATGTATATATGCATATATATTATATATACAATACATGTATATACGTATGTTTATGCATATATATATAGATATGTATGTGTATATATGTATTTGTGTATATATATGTATATGTGTGTGTACATATCTATACCTATATACAGAGTTTAGTTTTTCAGCTGTGTCCAACTCTCTGTGACCCCATTTGGGATTTTCTTGGCACAGATACAGGAGTTTGCCATTTCCTCTTTCAGCTCATTTTACAGAGGAAGAAACTGAGGCAAACAAGGTCAAGGGACTTGCCTAGGGACGCACGGCCAGTAAGTGTCTGAAGCCAGACTTGAACTCGAGAACACTCATCTTCCTGATTCCAGGCCAAACCCTCTGTCCATGGCACCATCTAACTGCTCTATTGTGTGTTACATCTACATACGAGGAGAATTTTGTATCTCCTTTACAAGATAAACTCCTTGAGGTCAGGAACCTTTTTGACTTTGTATGGTGCCTGGTACATAGTAAGTGCTTAATAAATGCTTATTGATGGATGGATTCATCTTTTCTAGTTTTCAGTGGCCCTAAGCCAACTTTCAGTGATTCACGTGGTGTTCCATAATGGAAAGAGCAGAGGATCTGAAATTAAGAGACTAAATTAGTTGTGTCTTCTACAAGTCCCCTTCCCTCTCTGTGTCTCAGTCTCCCCATCTATAAATGGGGATGATAATGACTGTTTTACTCACTCGTGAGGCAAGCCCTGTGAGGGTTATTATGAAACTCAGACTGGATTGAGCAAGGCAAGCAAAAGCACTTTGAAAAGCTGAAAGCTGAGTACAAAGGGCTGCATTGTTAGCATGATCTTTATGATTCACTATTATTACAGTGATTTTTGGAGAAGTTATTTTAGTCAACACAGTCCTTCTCTATCAAATTTCCCTGAGGCTGATCAGCCGGTAGCAGAATGACAGTCGTCTAGATAATTGTACATCTTCAATAGTGACTGATTTAAAAGCCCCCAATTAAAACCTAAACAAGTCTGAGCATGAATACAGCACAGATCTTTGCATATTTTCATATATTATTTGGGGGAAGACAGAGCTTCTGTGACTCATTACCCAGCTACACTGTTAAGCAGAGTTGGCTTTACCTTGGGAGAGAGGAGACTCTAAAAATTGGGATCCAGGGCAAAGCTACATGTGTCTCTCTAGGCCCTCAAGTGATTCCAGGGGTGGGGAACCCGTGACCTTGAGGTCACATGTGGCCCTCTAGCTCCTCAAGGGACTCCAGGGTTGGAAGAGAGGTGGTCTCCAGCAGGGGAGGGAACACTGTACAGAAGACAAGTCCGAGCTCCTATGTTCTAGCCCTAGATCAGTTACTTTCTAGCTGGGTAAGAGTCACAGTAACCTCTTTAATTTCCTCATTTTTGTCTTATGCTCCAGTAGAGGCACTCCCAACAAGTGGACTCAAACTTGCAAACTGGATCTTCAAAGACTGACCTTGGGTTCTAGGGGGCTACCCTGTAGGCTTGCATGCAGTAGCTTCCTTAAGTCCCAGCTTAAATTCCTACCTTCTGGTTGTTGCTCATTTGTTTCAATAGTGTCTGACTCTTGGTGACTCTATTTGGGGTTTTCTGGAAGGGTTTATCATTTGCTTCTCCAGCTCATTTTATAGACGAGGAAACAGAGGTAAACAGGGTTAAGTGACTTTCCCAGGGTCACACAGCTAGTGAGTATCTGAGGCAGGATATGTACTCATGAAGATGAGTCTTCCTGACTCAGACTTTCCCAAGCCCTTTAGTACCTTCCCTTTGTTGATCATATCCTATTTATCCTGTAAATAGCTTGTTTGTACACTGTTATTTACATGTGGTCTTCACCATTAGATTGTGGTTCTTCAAGAACCAAAACTGTCTTTTGTCTTTCTTTGTAACCCCAGCCCTTTTCCTCTCTGTCTCAGTCTCCTCATCTATAAAAGGGGATGATAATGACTGTCACACTTACCTATGAGGCATAGTTCCTGGGATGTAATAGAAAAACAATAAATGTTTATTGATTGCAAACCTTCACTGGTGTGCTTCCTACCCATAATCAACCAGGAGACTCAATTAGCTCTAAGTAAAGGATGGCAACTGGCTAATCAACTCTCCAACCATTCCACCCCAGGTGGTGCTGATGGGGGGCTTGAGTGCCTGTGCTTGGACCCCAGTTCCAAGATCACATTTTTCCCTAAGCTCAAAATATTATCCCTGACAATTTCTCCTCAATCCAAAGACACTATACCTAGCAATTACTGATGAATGGGCCCTGGCAAAACACTTGTCTCTCTCCCTTCTGTAGTAATAAACTTCACCTGTAGGAATTATTAGATGGAACTGACTTTGCACTGGCTCATAAATATAGTACCCATTGGACTATCTATACCAATTCCCTACCTCATTATATGAATCCTGGACTCCTCATTATGTGTATCCTAGACTTTAGAAATATGTGTACTCCTTACATCTATCTTGTCAAACAAGGCATTAATTGGTGGCAATCTGGGCAATTCTTAGTCTTGACCACTAGTTAACTGTGAGATAGCACACCTAAAATCACACCTCCCTTGGGCTTTTCCTGGTGAACTCTGGGTAAAACACCAGTGCAGTGGATACAAAAAGAACATGTTCCTTTAAGAACTGACCACTCTTAACCACTCCCTAATCCCACCTTTCATCACCTAGTTAGCATATTTGGCACATGTTTTTCTATAGTTTATCTCATGTAAATTTTAACTGTACCCCTCTAAGTTCTCAGGTTCATTAAGAACTTTTGCCCACTGAAAAGCATAAAAATAAACCTTTTCCACTTCGACTTAAAGAATGCTTGAGTCTGTGAATTCTTTCCAGACAAGCCTGTCCTGCGCCCCAGTCGTTGAGGGATCCTTGAACCCTCATCAGTGCAGTGGATAGTGTTCAACTGGAAATTAGGAAGAACTAAGTTCAGTTGTGGCTTCAGACTTTCATGAGCCATGTAACTCTGGGCAAGTCAGTTAACCTCTGTTTACTTTAGTTCCCTCAAAGGCAGAATGGGGATGATGACAATAGATGCCCCCCTATTGTTGTGAGGAAAAAATTAAATAATATTTATAAGGTGTTTGGCAAACCTTGAGGTTCTACAGAAAGGTTAGTTGTTATTGCTACCACTATTTAAATGACAAGAACTTGTCAGCAGAGCTCATGAACTGATATTAATGGTTTAGATTACAAAGAACAGAAATGCAGTGTTGTAGTCACTCCCCTCCCACCTTCTTCTGTCTTGCTACAGGGGCTTGTTGTAGGAAGATGAAAGATAAGATTAAAAACTAGGTAGGAACCAAGTAAAAGCCCAAGGCAGTAAAATCTGAGAAGGGAAATGAGGGTGGAAAGTTTGGTGGGGAACCTGATGCCTCGAGGCCACATGTGGCCCTTTAGGTCCTCTAGTGAGGCCCTTTGAATCCAAACTTCACAGAACAAATCTCTTTAAAAAGGATTTGTTTTGTAAGACTTGGACTCGCTCTGAAGGCTGCACCCAAGAACCTAGAAGGCCACATGTTGCCTCGAGGCTGCAAGTTCCCCACCCCTGGTTTAGACAGCTTTGATGGGGACCATGACTTAGAGTCACTGCCTCCTCTACTCTCTCTCCCAAGAACTCCAGCTGTTGGGTCTTCTATGATTGGTTCAGCCTCTAATGTGCACTAAGTCATGGGCACAACACGTTTTGTGAGTCTATATTTAGCAAATGTGAGTTCTGATGATCTTAACAGAGCCTGAATAAGGAGTCCCCACACTTACAAGGACACAGCATGAGTATCTTTAAATGTTTGATTGTTTGCCTGGTGGAAGAGGGATGAGACTTGTACTTTCTGCTCCCAGAAGGGAGAACCAGGAACAAACAAGGGATGAATCTGCAGAAAGGGAGATGTCAGTGGGGCAGAAGGGGGAAATTGTAAGCCATAGCAGCCCATTCTGCCTCAGGAGAGAATGTGTTCCCTCCACCCCCTGGAGATTTTCTGGGTTCAGTTCCCACCTTAGATACTTGCTAGCTGTATGACCACAGGCAGGTCATGTAACTTTTCAGATCCTCAGGTTCCTGTTCTGTAGAACACTTGTATTACTTGTATTGGTCAGAGATGTGAGGATAGTTCTTCAAAAATGTCGTACAAATGCGTTCTTCATTTATCATTCTCATCTTTTGCTAGCATTTTATTATTCTCTATCCCAATCTCTTCATTTATAGAGGAGGAAACTGAGATTCAGAGAGGTCTAGTGTCCCATGGGTAGCAGAGCCAAGATCAGGATTCCAGTCTTCTAATGAATCAGAGTCTTTCCATTATACCATATTTCAGTTAGCTAGTATAGTGGCTAGAGCTCTGGACCTGGAGTCAAAGATCTGAGTTCAAATCTCCCTTTAGACACTACTTAGCAGCTGGGTAATCTTGGGCAAGTCACTCAACTTCTATTTGCCTCAGTTATAGCATCTATAAAATGGGTGTACTGACAGCACCTACCTTCCCAGGGTTGTTTTGAGGATCAAATGAGAAAAGATCTGTAAAAATAATTAGCCCAGTGCTTGGCACATAGTAGATGCTATATTATAGTTATCTATCTATCTATCATCTATCTGTCTATACGTGCCATATAGCAGGTGCCATATAGCAATTCTATTGTCGTCTTCTTATTATCTTATCACTCCCTTTA
Organism: Potorous gilbertii; assembly: GCA_028658325.1. NCBI lineage: Eukaryota > Metazoa > Chordata > Mammalia > Diprotodontia > Potoroidae > Potorous > Potorous gilbertii. The sequence continues at coordinate 180,245,773 of CM053770.1, forward strand.
AGCAAAACTCCCTTTCTTGGGTCTGGGTTTTGTCTTACATGTAAAATAATTGGATTGATTCTCTGAAGTCTCTTCACGGCTTTCTGGTCCTATTTATCCAAGCTACAGTCACCTCAATTCCCAAACCACAGACCTGTACAAACAACATAATCCAAATTCCAGAAGCCGTGTGCAAAAAAGAAATGGAGTGTGTGTGTGTGTGTGTGTGTGTGTTTGTGTGTGTGAGAATCACAGCACTATACTGACCATCAAAGTTCTGTTCACTCCTTAGCACTAACCAGTTTGTTATGGGTAATGGGGAAAAGGGAAGCAAAGTTTTGTCAAAATGAAAGGAGGGATTCATTTTCTCACTAAAAATAGGAATGATACTCTAGTATTTTAGGGCTAACCTTTCATCACAACAATGCTGGGAGTACAGGCCCTCCCATTCTACAGATGAGAACTCTGAAGTTCAGAGACTTGCTTGAGGTCACATAGCTTCCATTATAACGTGATGTCTCAGTGGGAACTTATCAGATCTTTGGCTCCTGAGGCAGATCTACACAGTTACAATTACTTGTGTAATTTAAACTAAATCCTTTGTTCAGAACTGGGATGGAATGGGGAATGAGGAATGAACACCTTTGGCAAAGACTGTCAGTTGGTGAGGTTCAAAGCTGGCTGATGGGATGGAGGAGAGTTAAGAGGAAGATTTTTTCTCTCCTTGAAGCCAAATAAAACAAAGGGAACTTCCCCCCTCCCCCGAACAACCTTTATGAAACCTTGATCTTGATTCAGGAGATCTGGATTTCAATTAAATTTTAGCACTTAACACCACACTTGGCATGTAGTAGGTGCTTGATAAATGTTCATTGATTGCTTTATTGAATTCTAGCTCTGATGCTTACAGGCTGTGTGTCCTTGGTCCACTCATTGCCCCTTTTGGGAACTCATTTTTCCCATCTGCAAAAAGAAGGGGCTGACCTCTAAATCCTATGATCAAATATATGTCAAATTTCAGTGATAGAGATACTAGATTTCAAAGACTTTTCCCTCATGATGTGTATTTTCTTTGAGGGTCAGGTGGATGGAAAAACAAAGCTGTGAAAAAACCTATTTTATCAAAAGTTACATGTATGTGAGCTCACCTCTGCTGATTCTTATTGCAATCCCCTTTTAAGGAGGAAGTTGGGGTTCAGAGAGGGTAAGAGATTTGCCTTAGGTCACACAGCTAGTTAGTGACAGGACTGAGAATTCAATTCGATTCTGATTCAATATTATTCAATTCGGTTCACTATTATGAAGTGATTCCAGCTACAAAGATGAGAATAGTAGTCCCTGCCCATAAGAGAGGTCATTCGGTTCAATCCCTAACCCTTTCTCTTCATTATATAGATCAAAAGCTCAAGGGTCACACAGGTAGATGACAGTGCTAGGAACTGAAACCAGTTTTACTCCAAATTTCATGTTTTTCTTCTCTAGACCAGACAAATTCCATGAGGGAGATGAAAAAAAAAAGAAATTAGGAGGATGCCAAAGACTTACTCCACCTTGGTAGTTTGCTCTGGGCCGTTCCCCTTACCCACCTTCCAGAGGGCAAGTACAGCTGCCATTTAGTGATGTTGGGGTCTGAGCTTCACCTCCTCCTCTTCCTTCTCCTATGCTGTTTCAGTATTCTTTTCTCTCCACCATGTTCCCTGCCCTCCTCCGCTCCTTCTCTCTCACTTTACTCACACCCAGAAATGGCCTTGGAGTCAGAAGATCTAGGGTTTTAAGCTTCCTTACCTGTAAAATGAGAATATTGACCTCGTTGTTTAGTCATTTCAGTCCTGTCTGACTCTTTGTGACCCATTTGGGGTCTTCTTGGCAAAGTTACTAGAGTGATTTGCCATTTCTTTCTCTAGCTCATTTTGCAATGAGGAAGCTGAAGCAAACAGGGTGAAGTGACTTGCCCAGGGAAACATGGATGGTAAGTATTAGAGGCTAGATTTGAACTCAGGTCTTCCTTACTCCAGCTGTGCCACCCAGCTGCTCACTGACCACTGACCTCATAGGGTTGTTATTAGGATCAAATGAGAAAACTCCAGAGCTGTGTAGTGAAAAGAACACTGAATACGGAATCTGATCATTTGAGTTCCAAGGGCAGAAAGGAACAGGCATTTATTAAGCACCTACTGTGTGCCAAGTACTATGGTGTTTTACAAATATTGTCTTATTTGATTTTCCCAAGCTTAGGTCATGTGTACTCCAGGCTAGTTGAAAAAAAAAAAGGCCATCTAGCCACAACAAAATGATTATCTTGCTTTTAAGATGGCTGGACAAGTGCCTAATCCTTTCTCCTTTTTGTATTTCAATTTCCTTGGTCTGCAAAATGGCAAAGATGTGGTGAGATTAGATAAATCGTCATTATGCTTTCTAAGTGCTAGATCCTCTGAATTACATCTATCTTCATCTTTTTCTAGAACTGGCCAGGGGTTTGAGTGAATTTGTCAAATAACTAGAATCTAAGCTCTGGGATGGCAGAGACCATGTCTTTATTTTAAGCCTCATACGTCTTCAAGAGCTTAATGTAGTGTTTTTCACACAGTAGATATTTAACATGAGTTTGTTGAATTTATTGAAATAAATTAACTTGTGGTCATGTATCTTGCCATGCCTCTTGATTGAGGAGAACCTACTGTACTGAGCTGGTTCCAGATCCCTGACCAGAACCTTGGTCATCTTCATGCCATGCCTGCCACCATGTTGTGAGTACCTCCAACTTGCCCTCCCACCTCTTACTCTGGGAATGGTTTTTAAATGGTTTCAAATAACACTTCCAGAAAGGACCCATCAATCACTTGTTCTATAACTTTACTCATCATCCCTGTGACTTCCAAAACTAAAACACCTTTCACTTGCCACCACTCCCCTACATGTATTGTCTCCCCCATTAGAATCTAAGTTTCTTAAGCATAGAGACAATCTCTCTTTTGTATTTATATCTCAAGCCCTTAGCACAGCTTGTTATATACTAATTACCTAAATATTTTTCATTCATTCATTCATCCAAGTTTATCTTCCTTTGGAGAGGAGAAGGAAGGGGAGGGGAAGGCAGACAGAAGAGAAGGAGGTGAGTTACCCAGCTAGCATTCAGCCAGCTGCATCTCCTCATAGGATTGTGTTCATCCTTCATTGCCTAAGAGGACAATGCCATCAGAGAAATGATGGCATAACTTGCACTTGACTTTGTTTTGAGTGAGGGAGGGTTCTGCAGGTCACCAGCCTCCCTTCTCCTCCAGAGCCATCTGAATCCAGAGACCTAATATTCCTCAGGATGACTGGAGATGACCCAGGATGCACTGGAAGACCTTGGGCCCTTTAGGCCAAGGTCTTTGTAGGCACTCACTTACAGTGAGGCAACGCCCATTCATTGAATAGGCCTCTTTAAGAAGTAGCCAGGGCATGGGTCATCTCCAGTCAGAAGGAGGAACACCATTCATTCATTCATTCATATAGCTCAGCAAACAGAAATGAGAGGTCAAATTAAGGACACTTACTGTAGTAATTTAAATGAAGTGTCTGGGGAGCCTTGCAGAGAATAGATTAGTTTTTCCTACTTACTTTAATGCCTACATTTTTTTTTTTTTTGGTCAAAGGCTTCTCTAAGTGAATGATTATGTGGTAACAGCATCTATCCTAGACAAGAGAAAAGGAGGAAACACGATTAATATGTCCAAATGAGATTTATTAAAGGATATTCTGGACAGCCAACTGAAGCTCCAGGATGACTGGAAAGTGGGGAGGAGAGCTGTGATCTCTGAATCTACATCCAGACTGGGGTGCTTGGAAGACGACTCTAAAGATGTCTTCCTAGTTTTCACTCTTTGTACAGGAAGAGTTTCATCACTGACTTGTCTTGAGGTGCTTGCTCCTTTTGAGTGGGGGTGGTTCCAAGATAGTGATGGATGGGAAGTAAAGTGTTAACTATGATCTTTACTTCAAGAGCTAGACTTAAGAATTTTTTAAGCTTTGAAACTGGTCAAGGGAGATGAGAATGTGTTTGGAATGTTTGATCCCAAGGACTATTTAGGCCCAGATGGACACTTATCTATGAAATAATAATAGGGGAAACCAGGGAGAACTTCCTCTGCTGACTTCAGGGGTAAAAGCAGGTCTCAAAAGAAGAAATGCAAACTATTAACCAAACGAAAGAAAAAAATATCTGTATCCAAACAATCCTGATATTTTAATTCATGTCTGGAAAATTGGTCAAAATGATTGAAGATGTGACTAATGCCTGTGCTTGGACCCCAATTCCAAGATCATATTTTTCCCTAGCCTCAAAACCCTACCTCTGGCAGTTTCTCCCTAGCCCAAGAACACTATGCCTAGCAATAACTCATGAGTGGGCCCCAGCAAAGCATTTATCTACTATCTCCCTGGCATGGTAACAAACCACACCTGTAGGAATTACTACTTTATACAGCTTTATACTGGCTCACAAAGATACTCAGTACCCACTGGACTATCTATATCAACTTCCTACTTTATTATTTGTATCCTGGACTCCTCATTATGTGTATCTTAGACTTTAGACATATGCATACTCCCTACATCTATCTTGCCAAACAAAGCATTGTTTGGTGGCAGAGTGGGGCAATCCTCAGTCAGCCCTGACTACTAGTTAACTTAGTGATGTAGAACACCTAAAAACCACACCTCCCTAAGGTACCTCCCTCCACCTTTGAGTTTTTTCCTGAACTCTGCGTAAAATACCTGCTCAGTAGATACAAAAAGTGCATGTTCCTTTAAGAACTGACCACTCCTTAACCATTCCCTAATCCCACCCTACATCTCCTAGTTAGCACATGTTTTACTATAATTTATCCTATATAAACTTTAACTGTACCCCTCTAAGGTTGCAGGACTTTTGCCAGCTGAAAAGCATAAAAATAAACCTTTGCCACCTTGATTTAAAGAATGCTTGAGTCTGTGAATTCTTTGCAGAAGACCCTGTCTAGTACTCTGGTCCTTGGGGAGTCCCTGAACCCCACTCACACCAAATCAAGACTAGTCAGTATTGGAGAGACTGTGGAGAGATGGATACATTGTTACATTCTGGAAGGCAATTTGAAATTTTTCAAATAAAGCCAGAGAATCCTCTCCTAGACATATTCTCCAAAGCAGTTATTGACTAAAAGAAAGGCTCCAAATATGTCAAATGGGAGAAAGGGTCTCAATATAATCATTTTAAAATATTCATATGCATGTTTTTTAGTCAAATATTCAGAGGCAGCTGGGAGACACAGGAAATAAGAGCACTGGACCAGGATTCAAAAAGACGGGTTAAAATCTCTTCTCAGACGCTTATTGTGTGACCATGGGCAAGTCATTTAGCCTCAGTTTCCCAAATTGTAACATGGAGATAATCATAGCATCTATCTCCCAGAGTTCTTTTGAGAATCAAATGAGGTAATATTTTAAAACACTTAGCACACCGTGGGTACTTAACAATATTTGTTTCCTCCCTAGCAAACAATATCTAGTCATTTACAGGAGAAGGGATGGTGCTTATGGTTACAAAATTCTTAGAAGCGACTATATTCTTATTCAAAGAATAAGGTCTCAGAAGCCATAAACCAGACTGAACCAAATTAGGACAGTCATAGCTTAAAGCCCCACAAGACACAGGGAAAGGGACTGACTGATAAAACCTGTTTTTAGGTCTGCTGCCCAATCTCCTTTGCACAAAAGTCTTAAGCTCCTCCTAGAAGGGGCTTTAGATATCCTCTGGTTCAGCTTTTCCCCACCCCTATTTGTGGGCCCTGGAAGGGGAGGAGAATTATTTGCTCAAGATAACACAGTGATTGAATGGTGGAGCTGAAATTTGAATGCACAGATCTTATCACTAAATTCGTTCTTTCTACCCAACAATGCTAATTGTTGCTGTGGACAATTAGAGGCTCAACCAGTTTAATAAAGGATCCTAAGTCAAATAGACAATGCTCTAAATTCAGGAATTTACAACCTCCTGGTTTTTCCTTCTTTTCCTCCTCCTCCATCTGTTTCTCTGTCTTCTTTTTCTCTGTCTCCCCTTTTCATCTTCCTCCTCTTTCTCTTCCTTCCCCTTTTCCGTCTCTTCCTTTTCTTTCTCCTTTCCCTTTTCCTCCTCCCCCTCTTCAAGGATATGCCGGTAAATATTTAACAACCAGATCTCTGAATTTTTAACATTTTTTTCTCCATCACTTTCTTAAGTCCCAGGGGTGGGGAACCCGTAGACTCGAGGCGGAATATGGCCCTCTAGGTTCTTAAGAGTGTCCCTTTGACTTGGACTTGGTCAAAAGGCCACACCCAAGGACCCACCCATGAACAGTCAACAAAACAATAAATTAAACTTTGATTTGTAGCATTTGCCAATTTCTAAGGTGTCACAATGGAAAAGGTTAATAATTGGCTCTTGAGGGATGGTTTGAGCTAGCTCCAACACACCCCTGCTGCTGCTTACTCAGCTATGTCCAACTCTTCATTACTCCAGATGGGGTTTTCTTGACCAAGGTCTTGGAATGGTTTACCATTTCCCTCTCCAGTGGACTAAAGAGGTGTGAAGTGATTTGGTTAGTAAGTGTCTGAGGCCAAATTTGAACTCAGGTCTTCCTGACTCCAGGTCCAGTGCTCTATCCACTGCACCACCTAGCCACCTCCTGATAGCTGCTGCTACTTGTTTGGATTACCTTATGGGGGCTTGAGACAAACCAAAAAAGATTTTATTGATATATACTAATATAGCTTTCCAAAAGCTGCAAAAAGATTAAGTGAGTTCAGTTCATATTGACTGAACTGGACACAAATGAGTCAGTAATGTTTTGGGAGGAGGGAGCTTGTAGAAGATGAGAAAGCCCCTCTGAGACATTGACGTCAGGCAAGTTTTCCTTGTTTTTCACCAGGTTATGGAACCTCATCCTTTCTTCTATCGGCACCACCCCTTCTTCTCCCCTTTTCCCACTGCTTCCATCTCGAACTGAAGATCTTGACTGAGGAAAAGTCCTAGACACTTCATTGTCTCAAGGAAGGAGCAAGGAGAAAGTAGCTCCCCTCACACAAGCTGGAATGTACCTTAATATCCAGTGTGTTGAAGAAGCCTTTGTGTAGTTTTAGGCTATGAATATCTAAAACAGCTCTAAGACTTTACAGATGAGGAAACTGAGGCTGGGAGGAGTTTTAAGTGACTTATCCCAGAGTCCCAATGCTACTATCAGAGGTAACTTACCTGGGAAAGGGGATTTGCTTCCTGACTCAAAGCCCAATGCTTTTTTTTCACTATGCCACTTAGCCTGCGTAAATAAAACATATGGATGAAAAGACAACTACACATTGCCAGACTAAGTGGCACTAAAGTTATCTAATTTACCCAGGTTAGTTGTGCCTTCAGTGGCCCATGATGCTCTCCAGGCCAGGGAAGACTCTAGAGCAGGATAGGTCCCCAATCATATTTGGGTCTTTGATGGCTTATACTCTCTGGGTTCAGCTTATTGGTCCTTTCATCCAGCTCTAGGATCACCTTCGGGCAATTGAGAAGTCTTTTGTTTTACGGGAGTTTCAACATCATAGATAATTTATTTGATGTCAGTCTTCTGACAGGGAAAAGGGAGAAAGATGGTAAGAAGGAAGAAGAAAGGTCTGAATTATAAACATTCCTTGGATCAAAAGCCTTCAATGAATTCCCGTTACCTAAAATCAAGTGTAGAATCTTTGATCTTGAGAAGCCTTATAACGGCATGACATGCTTATGTTGCTTCACACACATCACCATATAGCCACTTAGCCAAGGCATCTGGATTTCCCCTCCATCAAGGGATAGGAAAGGACCACAGGCAGGGTTCTCCTCGCTTCAAAAATCAGCGTAATTCAACCTGATGTATAACTGAATCCCCAAGTTCACAAAGGACAACGCTATTCCTTACATAGATGTGTACTTGAGAGGGGTTAAAGAAAGTGAAGGGTAAATGAAGCCACTCAAAAGAACTGTAAGCCAGTGTTAAATACAGCAGTTCTGTCCTGCGTGCAGTCCTGGTGACATGTTATAGTAAAAAAGATCTGAGATTTCAAATCAAAAAGACTTGGGCTGGAATCTGTCCAATAATATTGAGTGACCTTGGGCCACTCTTTTGGATCCACCAGTAAGGATTGATTAGGCACTTACCATGTACTGGGCCCTCAACTAAATGGTGGGGATACAAAGAATGGAAAAAACACACAAAAAACACAGCTAGATGGTAGGAGATAAATCACTGGACTTAAATCCCAGAAAACCTGAGTTCAAATCCAGTCTCTGATGCTAACCAACTCTAGGAAAATGCTGTGTACTTATCAGATCAGAGAAACTGATTGTTAAATTTCCAGTGTGAACATTTGCACCCTGGCAAACGCTAATAAATCAGAGCTTATCGTTTTGTTGATTGTCTAGGCTTATGAAAGTGATGGGAAAAAATGTTAATAATGCAGATTACGCTTGAAAGCATCTCCTGCTGCATTCTTTTTTTCTCCCTGGAGAGTGTTGTTAAATATTTACTAGCACACTACTGTGTAACTCTCTTAATCTCTCTTGCCTCAGTTTTCTTATCTGTAAAACGGAGATAATAAGCGCAGCTGCCTCCTAAGGTTGTTCTGAGGATCAAATGAGATATTTGTAAAGTGCTTTGCAAAGCTTATAGCATCATATAAAGCACCAAGCCATTATATCTAATTATTATGCCCTCTAATACGCTTTTAAGGGGCTTAATTCTAGTGGGAGAGGCAACATATACAAGTAAATAGGCACAGTAAAATGAAGGTAATCTTAATGGGGAAGGCTTAATTAAGTAGCTGAGGAGACTAGGAAAGGCTCCCGCAGAAGGTGCTGTTCGAGTTTTGAGGATATCAGGTGAGGAGAGACAGAATTCCAGGTATGGGGGTCAGTCAGTGTGAAGGTGGAAGATGGAGTGCCCGGTGTGAGAAATAGCCAATGAGCCCTATCTCTGGACCTTAGTGTGTGTGGAAGGGAATCATGTGTGTGCACTGCACAGGTAGCATAGGGCGGTGTGTGTTGATTGTTCCACCCCATTGAAAAGTAGATATCTTTGTTAGATAATAACACTTCTTGATTGAATCAATCTGCCATTCAGAGTGTGAGCTGAGAGAGAGGACTCGAGAAAACCCAGAAAAGAAGGAATATCCTAAAGAAGAGGGTGGTCAGTAATATCAAATGCTACAGAAAGGTCAAGAAGGCTGGGGATCGAGAAAAGGCCATTAGGTCTGTCAAATAAATAAGACACCCTTGGTTACTTTGGAGTGAGCAATTTCAGTTGAATGATAAAATTGGAGGTCACATGTTAGTGTGTTTAGAAGAGAATGAGAAGAGGGGATGTGAAGACAATGGGTATAGCATCACTTTTTATTTCCTTATTTTTTTCCCCAAATTTATTAATTTGTTTTCAGTTTTCAACAATCATTTCCGTAAGTTCCAAATTTTCTCCCTCTCCCTTACTCCTTTCTCTCCAAGATGGCATGCAATCTTATATAGGTTCTAGACATGCATTCCTATTAAACACGTTTTCACATTAATCATGTTGCATAAAAGAATTAAAATGAATGGGAGAAACCATGAGAAAAACAAAACAAAGGAGAAAATAATCAGCTTCATTCTGTGTTCCAATTCCATAGTTCTTTCTCTGAATGTGGATGGCATTTTGCATCATGAGTCCTTTGGAAATGTTTTAGGTTCTTGCATTGCTGAGAAGGGCTAATCCATCCAAATAAATCCTCAAACACTGTGGCTGTTACAGTGTATACTGTTCTCCTGGTTCTGCTCATTTCACTCAGCATCAGTTTATGTAAATCTTTTATAACTACTTTTTCAAGGAGTTTAACAGAGAAGAGAAAGAGATATTGGATGATAATGCAGATGATAGGATCAGGTGAGAGTTTTTTGAGTCCTGAGACACATATATATTTGAAGGAAGCAAAAATAGGGAATTTGACAGGGAAAGATGAAAGATAAGAGGGAGGGTGAAGATGACATTGGGGACAGTTTGGTGGAATGGGTGACAAGGGATTAAAGGTACATGTAGAGAAGTTGGCCTTGGAAGAAAGGTCACTTCCTTATCAGACTCTGAACTGACAGAAGAGATAGTGAGGTAGAATGTCAGAGCAGAGTGACGAGAAGGAGAACTTCATGGATGGTGGAGATTATTTTGGTGAATATCGATGAGGTCCTCAGCTGGGAGATTGGGGAAGGCAGTGTTGTGGGGAGTCTTGAGGAGAATAGACAAGGTTTGGAAGGGGATAGAGTTAATTAGAAAAGACAAGAAGGATTGCATTGCTACCATGAGGGTCAAGTTGAGATGACATCACATAAATATGTAGGATTTTATTTTGGTATGTAGGAGATGACTGAAATGACTGAGTAACAACCACATAAATCTGTAGAGGTTCCAACTGCTAAGGTTTGGTGACTTTCCTTCCTAAATCAGATCCTCCTCTAGAAGGTAATAGGACTTTTATCAAGCAGAGAATATTCCTGGAGAAAAAGGATATGGTTCAAGCTATGATCAGATTCTACCAGGGGTCAGGTGGGGTCAAGTTAAAGTTAATAGATGGTGGCAAGTCCAACAGGCTGGGGAGAGAGGGCAGGAAAAAGACAAAAAGCAGCTCTCTAACCTTTTTCCTTAGAATTCATAGGATTCAGAGCTAGAAGGGATAGAGTAGAGGAAGTTGACTTGGAGTCATGGAAAATAACAACACAAAACAGCAGTTATAGGACTGCCTTTGTTATCTTCTTTGCCCATGGAAGGACTTCATTCTTTTATGATTTGACTGTTTTTGACATGCCTTATCCTCTGCTATGGGGAATGGGCACCACCATGTCATTCAACCTGAAGCATATCCTCAAGCGCCTAGAGAAAGAAAGATTGTTCCTTTCAGTAGGGAGAACACATATGCAGTATTGAGGACTGCCTCCAGCTCAGTTACTTTAAAGGAATACGGGAAAAAAGAGTAGATTATGTCATTACCCCAAATTAAGCCACTTTCACAATCTTGAAATCTGACAATCACCTCTCTCATCATCATATTTATCCTTTCTGTCACATTTGGCTCAGAACCCCTCTCCTGGCACCCTTAGAGGAGAGGGAGGCACATGGATAAGGATCAGTCTTGGGTGTGGACCCCCACAGGAAACTGTTTCTTTCTTTGGCCCTTCCCTTCCCCCAAATGAAATAAAATTCCAATAAAACTTCTAAAACAAAACTTAAGTGCAACTCAAGTCTTGGATGCCCTCCCACAAAGGTACTGGCTGTACAGTATGGGTATCAAGTATGGAACAGCTTTTGTTTCCACCAGTACAGAAAATAACATAAGGGCACAAAGGGATCACAGTCATGCATGAGAAAATACAAGAAATATAGCCTCTTATGTTCCTCTGGAAGGTAAAGAGCCTTTGTAGGACTGCTGACCAGGTTTTTCTCATTCACCAGATCAGTCTTTTCCTGCCCAGGCATCATAAGGCTTTGGACAGCTGGTTGGAGTATTAGATAAAGTGTTGCCAGCATCTGGAGTCATGAGAATCCTCCTTCAGACATTTACTAGCTGGGTGACCCTATGCAAGTCACTTAACTTGTTTGCCTCTGATTTTCCATCTGTAAAATGGGAACAATAATAACCTAACCCACTTCCCAGAAGCTGTGGAGAGGAAAGAAGTGAGATAATATAAGGAAAACACTTGGCAAACCTCGGACACAAACGTTGACTAGTATCCTGTAGTAGTAGAACAAGAGACCAAGGGATACCAGGGTAGAAGCTGTAGAATTTTTCTGTTGACAGTGCTCTCCTCCTCCAAGAAATATGTTATTAACAGTATGCTGTCCTTCTGGGCAGATAGAACCCAACTCTCCAACTCAAGAGGTCTCAAATTCAGGGTTACCCAAAAGATCAGCCCCAAGTTTGGAAACATCCATGCTTCAGGATTGTTAGTTGCTAAGCTCTGCTCCGAAAAGGAAATGGAAAGATTGAAAAAAAGAACCTAGGAATTAGGAGACAGAGGAATTTCCTGCTGTCTGCCCACTCTTCTTCATTGAAGGCTTAGCAGGTTTACCTCCTTTTCACTGTGTCTACTTACTTGTCCAGAGCTACTTCATCCACAATCTCTCCCGGCTGCTCCTGTTCTCTTGCAGCTCTACTGTCCCAAAATGGCATCCGTTTTTCCTCTAGGGAGACTTTTCACTGTGCGTGGTGTCTTCCAGGTAAACGATTTTGTATCACATAATCATTTCTACCTGCTCAGTGGCCCATGAGAAGAAAACTTTTCCCTAAACTGTCAAGAACTATATCTCCAGGCAATGGAATGCTTGAAATCAGGCTTCTGACTGTATCATTTGAAACTGATCTCTTCAAGTTTATTGATGACCTTTGAATGGCTAAATCCAATGGCTTCTTCTCCTTCCTCATTTCACTTGACTTCCCTGAAACTTTCATGCTATTGACCACTCCCTCTTCCTGGGTACATTCACTTCCCTTGTGACCTGCTTATTTGACTACTCATTTTCAGGATCTTTTCTTGGCGCAATATTTATGTCTCATCCCTTAACCATGGGTATTTTCCCAAGATTTTGTCCTGGGTCCTCTTTTCTTCTTTCTTTACTTTAAAAAAATGTATTTAAATAATTTCATCAGCATCTAGTGGTCCAATCTCTATGTGGATAATTCCCATATCTATAGCTACCACTACTCGAGTGTCCACTCAGCATCTTAAGTTCAACATTTCCAAAACAGAGCTCGTCTATTTCCCTCTGCCAAATTTTCTTATCTCTGTTGATGCTGCTACCATCCTTCCAGTCACGTAGGTTTTGAACTTTGGAAGCCGTCCATGACTTTTCCTGCTCTCTCATGACTCACATCCAATTGTTTGCCATGTAATGTTGCTTCCACCTTCACAATATGTACCACTCTTCCATGTGAAGATCATCATAAGCTTACTATTTCCTACAGGGAAAAATACAAATTTCTGTCTGGCTTAAGTTTTATAGATTTAAAAAACAAACAAATCTCACAGTTTCTTTCCAGTAAGTGCCTCTCATAGAAACTTCCTTTGAAATGAAATAAGTATATTTAGCAAGAACAGTGGGAACAACATGTCCCTTATCTCATATCCATCATTCACCTGTCTATTGAGAGAAGGGAAATGTTGCCTAGTTGGTCCTCTGCAGATGAGATTGATCATTGCATTGATTTGAATGCTGATATCTTTCAGTGTTATTTTCCTTGATAATTTTGTGGACATTGTATATATGATTCTCATGCTTCGACTAACTTCCTTCTGCTTTGGTTTATATGAATGCTTCCAAGTTTCTTTAAAATCTTCCCATTTGTCCTTTCTTTTGGAGAATGACATTCCCATACCACCATGTGTTTGGCCATTTCCCCAACCAATGGGTACCTATTTCATTTTTTAAATTTACTTTGCCATTTAAAACCCTCTATTATTTGACCTTAATTTACCTTTCTGGATTTATTTCCTATTAGTATTACTTCATGCACCTAATGTCTGATCCTAACCAGTTTATGACCTGTTCTCCAACCCTGGCATGCCATCTCCCACTTCTGTGCCTTAGCATTCTTTGTCCCCCATGCCTGGAAAGTACTCCCTCCCAATCATGGCCTCTTAGGATCCTGATACTCATTTGAGGCATGGTTCATTTGTCGCCTCCTACACAAGGCTTTTTCTGATTCCTCCTCTATCATGCCTCTAGCCATGGGCAGCATTATATTCCTCTTAAAATAATTTTCTATTTACTTATTTGTGTCCATGGTATGTCCTTTGACTAATAATATAATAGTAATTAGCATTTGTTTAGCACTTTAAGGTTTGTAAATTACACTTTCTCATCTGATCCTCACAACAACCTTTTGGGTTAAGAATTATAGATATTATTAAAAAGTAGGCTTTATAGATAAAGAAAATAAGGTCAAAAGAGAAATCAAGTGCCTTGTCCAAGGTTACAGTATAATGAAAGCTTTTTGAGGGTAGGAAATGCTTCATTTCTGTTTGTATTCTTTGTGTCAAGGATAGTGTCACTCAGTAGGTGCTTAATAAATGCTCGTTAACTGACTTTCCCGTTTTGTTGCATTGGTTGAATTACTTAAGTGAGGCTACTCTCCACCTCCAGAGAAAGAGTCGACATACAGAAGTATGGATGGTGTAGTTTTATATATATACTTAAACATACACACATATATACATATCCACATATTTATGTCCAATGGTAGACTTCTCTAGGTGGGGTGGGGAGGTAGGGAGAAAAAAATTAAAAGTGCATGGCAGAGAACAAAAGAAAACTTAGAAGAAAACACAGAGAAGCAGGGTAGCATTGAAGAGGATCAGTAGTATTTAAGGTTTTTTTTTTAAGTAAACAGTGTGAAATGGAAATTTACTGTTTTATACTGAATTCTCTTTCGATGTTGGGCTGTGTACATGGAAATGTTCTTTTTTGAGTATGCATTTTTGTACTGACGTTCAAAATAAATTTAAAAAGACAAAAAAGAATTGCCCCTCTAAAGACAAAAAATAAAGGCTAGCTTTGGTGAATTTTTACCATTTGTAAGGCTTTGGATATTTCAGAGGGAAATCCTGAAGTTTATGTAGATAGAAAATACTGATTTCAAAGATGAAATCATGCTTGCCTTTGGGAGCTTTAGGATCATTGAATTAAGAGATGGGAAGGACTTAGGAATCATCAATTCCACCCTCACCATTTTACAGATAAGGAAACTGAGGCCTAGAGAGATTAAAGTGAACCACCCAAGATCACAAAGCTGGTAGATAGAAGAACCAGGATTTATATTACTATGGTCCTTCTGCCTCCAAAATCGGAGCCCCTCCCACTCTACCAGGTCCATTTGAAAATGATGGTGCTGCTTGGAGATTATACATGTCTACGTGGATAAGGCTCTGTCATGGAATCTTGGCTAATTATTCTCCAACTTTGATCCTGGATTAGGGTTTGAGATGAAGTGGGTAGGATTTGCCTTTACTTTCTAAAATTGTGATAGAGAGGTAGGAAAGTTACTATGGTTACTTCTTGTGTAATGGAGTTCTATTATATATTAATATAGTAATGATATGTTATTTATGTATTATATATTATAATGTTTGCACATAACAATATATATTAATAATAACGTAAGTGTATACATTTAAATGGGGTTCCATTATAAAGATGATTATTAAGCATAATCAACACATGGAAAAATACATAAAGTGCAGAACCAAAATGAAGGTGATGACCTTATTCTCCTGTGACTCCTATTTTTTTCAACTTTGGCCTTAGTGCCCTTTTGAAAAATCCTTTTATCAAGATATAACTAAGCTATGGATTGTGTCCCCAGGATTTCTTCAATGTGTTTGGGAAAAACGTTTTGTCTTCATGGCTAAGAAAATATATCACTCCTGTTTCTTTCATTTTTACACAATGTGAGTCTGTCTGGTTTCTATGTCTTTTTTGAAGGGCAGTTCTTTAATGAGGCATCTGCTTTTCCTTCCCAGACTAAACTGTTTAAGCCACCTACTCCTTCTTTTGTTTTGTTTCTATAAGTAACCGTCCATCTCCTTTGGTTTCTCAGATTTATTAGCACAGAGCTATGTGTGTAATGATCCCTGATGAATTTCTGGATTTCTTTTACCCTTGTCATCTCCCTCATTTTGGTAATCTGATTGATTTCTCTTCTGTTTTTTTGATCAGACTTGCTAATTATTTTATTGGTTTTGTTAGCCTTTTCAAAAATACAGCTTTTAGATTTCTCTTATTTTCTGATTTTCAGTAACCTTCATTGTTTCTTGTAGTTTTGTTTTTTCCCACTGGGTCGAGGATCACAGTTTTAGAGCTAGAAAAGATATTTTTGTTATTGTTTGGTTGTTTTGCTTATGCCTGACTCTTTGTGACCCCATTTGGGGTTTTCTTGGGTAAAGGTACTGGAGTGGTTTGTCATTTCCTTCTCCAGCTGATTTTACAGATGAGGAAACTGAGGCAAGTAAGATGAATGTCTTGCCCAGGGTCAAACAGTTAGTAAGCCTGAGGCCAGATTTGAGGCCAGTAAGCCTGAGAACAGATTCTTGACTGTAGCCCTGGCATTCTATCCACTGAACCACGTGGCCAAGAAGGGATCTTAAAGTTCAGCTAATCCAAATTCCTCATTTTACACATGAGGAAACTGAGGTCCAGAGAGAATAAATGCCTGAGGTTACATAATAAGGGGCAGAAACAGGATTTGAACCCAGGTCCAATGATTCCAAATTGAGCGTGCTTTCTATTTTAATTTTGGTTGCTTTTTTCTTTTCTTTTCCAAGTGTTGACTCAGTTTGTTAATTCTTCCTTATTGAATATCAGATATTCTGTTTTATGACTTTGATTTTAAAGATTACTTTGGGTAAATTTCATAGATTTCTATGTGCCTTGTCTATATTGTCATTATCATTTGTATAATCTGTTATTGTTTTTTTTAATTCCCGTGTCATTATTTAATAATATTTTTATTTTCAGTAGGGCCTTATACATTTTATTCATTGCGTTTTGTTCTAAACTAAATGTGGCTTAAGGAAACTCTACTGCAATTATTTGCCAAGTCTTATCAATTTGGCCTATACAGTATCTTTGGGAAAATGTGAGTTCTTTGATAACAAAACAACTTACCTGAAAAGCAGGCTGAGAGATCATGTAAGAATCATTGAACGCCCTGAAAATCATGATAAAAAAAAGAAAAACCTAGACTCTAAATTTCAAGATTCTGTAAATGAAGATCTAATAGAACTAGAGTGAAGATATAAAGAATTCACTGATTACCTCTTGAAAGAAACCACAAAAGGAAATGTCATAATCACAATCCAGAGATCCCATGTTTAAGAAAAAATGCTGAAAGAAGCCAGAAAGAGTTTAAGTACCAAGGAACTATGATCAGGATGCGATAAGATCTAATAGCTTCTCTGAGAGAGCTTAGATTACAATCCTAAAAGAAAAGATGTGAAGTTATAACCAAGAATAACTCATTTTTTAACGTCGAGTATGGTCTTTCTGGAGACAAATGGAGCTTTAATGGAAGAGAGGACTTTTAAGCATTTCTGATGGCAGTACTGGAGCTGAGTGGGAACTTCAAAATGGAAACACATGAGACAAGAGAAAGCTAGAAAGGTAGAGTTGCCCAATTAATAGATGATCAAGTGTCAACATTCTGCTAGGGAAGAGAAGAGGCAAATGGTCATTGGAACCTTCTTGTCTCCAGATCATATTGAAGGAATTTATGTAAGAAAAAAAATCACAGGACCTGGGAGGGGTGAACTGGCTCTGTTCCAAGGGTTTTAAAGAGTGAAAATAGAAGTTAGGGGGAAAAAGGAATATACTAGTGTAGAAAGAGGAAGTGCGTGTATTTGTCCTTCGTTGCCAAAGAAGGCCATGCTATCAGATGAATGATGACATGACTTGTACTTGACTTTGTTTTGAGTGAGGGAGGGCTGTGCAGGTCACTAGCCTTATTTCTCCTCCAGAGTCATCTGAATCCAGTGACCAGATATTCATCAGGATGACTGGAGATGACCCAGGATGAGGCAATTGGGGTTAAGTGACTTGCCCAAGGTCACACAGCTAGTGAGTGTCAAGTGTCTGAGGTGAGGATTGAACTCAGGTCCTCCTGACTCCTGCACTGGTGCTCTATCTACTGCACCACCTAACTACCCCAGAATATAGAATAGTAGAATAGATTACAAGGGGAAGACATCAGATAAACCACAGATATCTGAACCATTCAAAGGAGAAGATAAAGGCCCTGCCCTACATGAGGGGTGGGGCAGCGCTGGCAAGAGGTAGGAGTTTCAGTTCTCAGTCAGTCCTTTGGAGGCCCCTGTGGGGACTCATCAAGCTTTGAGTTCCTTATGATGTAGCTTTGGGAGCTGTTGGTTTCCAGCTTCAAAAGAGAAGATGGAAGAAGCCAACCCCACTTCAGGTTGCTGATGGAAAAAGACTCTGAGAAGACATGAAAGGAGCTGGAAGTCTTCATCATGTCCCTATTTCTAGCTTGCTACTCTAGAGAGTTCTGTATTTTCCCCTTGGGTCAGATCTAGTACTCTTTCTCTTGACTGAGCTGTTATCTTGCTGTTATGTGAAAGCTCCTTCATTCTGTGTTATCTGGCATTTATTTTCCTATGTATACATTTTCTGTTTTGGTGTGATTTAGATAAATGGGATACTTTGCTATTCTTTATGTGTGTTCATTGTGGAACTGGTATCAGGTGGGAAAGGGGTTAAGCCTCTGTTATAGAGATTAGGGTTCCCCTCACAAATGACACAGCGATCAGATGCTAAATGGAACTCAATTATATACCCTAAACTAATAATATTTAATGGAATAGATAGATATAATTCTAGCCCAGTACTCCCTCTCTCTGAGGAGAGTAGAGTGACCTCAGTTCCAACTTTTTGCTTCTCTTTGTGAAAGGAGAAAGATGGAGGGAGAAGAGGCTAGAGACATTTATTCTGCCTCCCTTCAAGACACATATCAACAGGTCCAGTGCATACATGGGCCCTTTCCCTATGCATGGGATTCCCTTACCACATTCCACTTGCTACAGTAGCTTAGTGTTGGATTCTGCTTTAAAAAAAAAAAATCATTCTATGACTTTTTCATTTTATTGGGAAATTTGTTCCATTTTCATTTAGCATTACAATTATTAGGTCTGTCTTTTCTTTACTCATTCTGTTAGAAGGAAATATGCACTTGACACTCACTAGCTGTGTGACCTTGGGCAAGTCACTTAACCCCAATTGCCTCATCCTGGGTCATCTCCAGTCATCCTGATGAATATCTGGTCACTGGACTCAGATGGCTCTGGAGGAGAAGTGAGGCTGATGACCTGCACAGCCCTCCCTCACTCATTCTGCTGTAATGTTGATTATGGATCCTAATTTACCAGAACCACTCTTTCAAAAAAATATTTCATTTTTAGTTCTATATTCTCTCCCTCCATCTACCCTTACCTTTCTCTTTGAGAAATCAAGAAATTCAACATCATATATACATATATGTATGTCTGTACACACATATAACATATACACAAACACACGCAAAAATATTTCTACATTAGCCATATTCTCCAAAAGAAAGCAAGAAAAATAAAGAAAGAAAAAACATGCTTCAATACGGACTCTGATTCTGTCACTTCTCTTATCTGGAGGTGGATAACATTTTATATAATGAGTCCTTTTTTTGGACTCATGTGGTAGTTTGGAGTTGTGTTAGATCATTGTATTGATTAGAGTTTTACAGTTGATTTTCCTTACAAAATTGCTGGTATTGTGTAGAATGTTCTCCTGGTTCTGCTCACTTTACTTTATATCAGTTCATATAAGTTTTTTCAGGTTTTTTTTGAAACCATTCCCTTCTTTACTTCTTAGAGCAAAATAATATTCCATCACATTTCTATATCATAATTTGTTTAGCCACTTCCCAATTGATGGGCATCCCTTCAGTTTCCAATTCTTTGCCACTGCAAAAAGACTATTACTATGAAGATTTTTGTACGCATAGGTCCTTTTCCTTTGGTCTACTTTAAGTCTTTAGTAGCAATATTTGTGTTTCAAAGGGTGTGCATAGTCTTATATAGTTTTTTGGGCATAGTTCCAAATTGTTCTCCAGAATTGTTAGACTAATTCACAGCTCCATCAACAGTGGATTAGCAGACTCCCCGTGGCTCCCTCTCCTCCAGCATCTGTCAATTTCCTTTCCTGTAATCTAATGGATATGTACCTCAGAGTTGTTTTAATTTGCTTTTCTGTAATTATTAATAATTTAGAATATTTTTATATGACTATTGTTAGATTTAATTTCTCTCTTTGAAAATTGCCCATGTACCAGAGCCACTCCAAACAAAATTCTTCTGCCTCCTAATAATTAACATTTAAACTTGTTTTCCTTTAATAAGGTTATGCATTCACTTTGGAACTACATTTTTCTCTTCTTTACTATTGTTCCTCCTCTTTATTTGCCTAATCCCTTTTCTCTTAAACATCCTCAAAACTGAATGATTTAGCCAATACTAGCTCTGGATTTTGATTTGTTGTTAGTAGTACTCCTTTTAGGTGACCCAAGTTCAGGATACTGTTTGGATTATCATTGATTCAAAACCATGGTTCCTGTCCTCACCACAGTAAATGAAACATGAGTTCCAAAGCAAAACAAAAACAAATTAAGAAAAGGTCGATTTAATTAAAACAAGATATCAAGGTAAATAATCATGAATTGAATCAGATAGTAAATGTTCCCAGAACCTGTATGTGAATGGCTGCCATTTTTCACATACACTGGGGAATGCAAATCAACTGCTTCCTTGATTCTCCTGAATCTTCAACCTAATGAAAGGACACAATCAGATCAAATAAACTGTGTCCACACTGAGATGTGGTGTTTCAAACTTTTTGCCTTTTCAGTCTTTCATTGTGGGCTAGAAAATGCCTACTCTTAGGAACTAGATGAACGCTGATGCCTTTTGCCATAGCTCATAGTTCTTGTAACCCACATGGGTTAATGGCCCATATGCAATAATGGGGTTCAGGATGTGATCCATCCATACCATCCAGATCCATACCACTCACTTTCTAATGCTTTTTTCTGTTGTCCTTTCTATTGCCCACTACTAGACTTTCACAGTGCCTCTTAAGTCTTGCCTACTATGGAATTTCATCAAGAGGGTGGGGTCCGTACTGGGTGACTTCTCTCTCTTTTTAAAATTATATTCTACCTTTATTTCCTTGTGTACATGTTGTAACTTTATCTCCACCCTCCTCTCCAGTAGCTTGTAAGCTCTCTGAGGTCTGAATTCTTATCATTTGTCATCTTTGTTTTTGTATTTTTTGGCAGAAAGTAGGTACTTAATAATACTTTGAAGTTTTATTCAGTTGAATGAAATTTTTCTACTCTAAAGACTCATAGAATCTTAGCATAAGAAGGTGCCTCAGAAGTTGAATGGTTCAATTTCTATCTGAAACATTAGCCCACTTTACAGTATATCTAACAAATAGTCATCCAGCTTTGACTTTAAAATATCTAAAGGTAGGGAACACACTACCTCCTGACACAACCACACTGGAGCCCTTGCCAAGCCTCCTCATCTCCCCTACTGGCATTCAGATCCCTCCTTCCTCCACTGTCTTCTCCTTCACCCCTGTCTCCTTCAAATCAGTGGCCCTTCTTACCAAGGCAAAACTCTCTACATCCACTCTATCTTGTCTTTTCCCTTGGAATATCTCCTCTATCATCCTCAATCTCACATTATCTTCAGTTTCCTCACTATTCACTTGATGCTTCCTTGCTGCCTAAAGCATGCCCACACTTTGACCCAGCAAAATCACTTCTAGAGCTGTATTCCAAAGAGATCATAAATGTAGGAAAAGGAGCCACATGAACAAAATTTTTTAAAACAGCTCTTTTTGCGATGGCTAAGAATTGGAAATCGAGAGGATGCTCATCAATTGGGGAATGGCTGAACAAGTTGTGGTATATGAATGTCATGGAATACTATTGTACTATAAGAAATGATGAGCAGGTGGAATTCTGAAAAACCTGAATAAACTTATATGAAGTGATGATGAGTGAAGTGAGCAGAACCAGAATAACATTATACACAGTAACAGTCACATTGTATGATGACTGACTTTGATAGACTTAGCTTTTCTTAGAGATGCAAGGACCTAAAACAGCTCCAAAAGACTCATGATGGAAAACACTATTCACATCCAGAGAAAGAATTATGGAATCTGAATGCAGATTGAAACATACTATTTGCTCTTCTTTTGTTTTCTTTTTTTCTTTTTCTTTTTCCCATTTTTTCTGTCTTCTATACAACATAACTAATGTGAAAATATGTTTAATAAGAATGCATATGTAGAACCTAAATCAGATTGCACAGTGTCTTGGAGTGGGGGAAGGGAAGGGAGGTAGAGAAAATTTAAAACTTGTGGAAGCGAATGTTGAAAACTTAAATAAATTAATTTATAAAAAACCAATAACATGCTCACATCTCCCTCAGCCTTCAACAGTGTTTCTGCATGCGATCATCCTAAATCTCTCTTCCTTTTCGTGGTTAAACACTTGGAGAAGGCCATCTACAATTGGTATCTCCACTTCCTCTTCTATCATTCTTTTCTAAACCATCTCTAACTAAAACAACTGTTTTCAAAGTTATCAATAATTTCCTAATTGACCAATCTAATGTTCTTTCCTCAATCCTTATCCTTCTTGATCTCTGCAGCCTTTGACATAGTCCATCACTCTCATATTGTCTCCTCTGTTGGTTTTTGTGACACTGCTTTCTCCTGGTTTTCCTCCTACTTGTCTGGATTACTTCTTTTCAGTTTTCTTTGCACTTATCACACATATCTAATCTGTTGCCAAGTCTTTTCATTTCTACCTTTATAAGACCTCTTATATACATCTTATTCTCTTTACTTATGCAGCTTCCTCTTATCACCCCATGTTGACCTCCTTACCTCAAGTCTTACTCCACTCCAGTCCATTCTCAACTTATATGCCAAAGGTTTCTTCCTAAAGAATAGGTCTACCCATACATGTTGCACAGGTCTCCCTCCTCAATAAACTCTAATGGATCTCTACTACCTCTAAGATCAAATATAAGATCTGTTTGGCTTTCAAAACGCTTTACAACCTGGCCTCTTTCTGCATTTCCAGTCTTCTTGTATTTTACATTTTCCCCTGTTTTTTGGAACCAGTGACACTGGTTTATTTGCTGTTCCTTGAACATAAGACTTACTACTCTGTAAATTTCTTTTAAAGATAATTTTATTTTTCCCAATTACATGTAAAAACCTTTTTAAATATTCATTTAAAAAATTTGACTTCCAAATTTTCTCCTTCTTTCCCTTTCCCCCTTCCTGAGATGACAAGCAATTTGACAAAGGTT
Source organism: Potorous gilbertii (assembly GCA_028658325.1). Lineage (NCBI taxonomy): Eukaryota > Metazoa > Chordata > Mammalia > Diprotodontia > Potoroidae > Potorous > Potorous gilbertii. The sequence goes on from CM053770.1 coordinate 180,268,724, forward strand.
ATGTGCAACCATGCAAAGCGTATTTCCATATTAGTCATGTTGTGAAAGAAAACAAAGACCAAAAAAACAAATTCAGGAACAAAATGAAGTGAAAAACAGTATGCTTTGATCTACATTTAGATTCTGTCAGTTTTTTCTCTGAAGATGGATAGTATTTTTCATCATGAGTCCTTTAGAATTGCCTTGTCATTCAGAATAGCTATGTCATTCACAGCTGATCATTGTAAAATATTGCTGTTACTATGTACAATGTTCTTTCAATTCTACTCTCTTCACTCACTATTTCATGTAAGTCCAATTTTTTTCCTGAAAAGATCCTGCTTACCATTTCTTTTTTTAAAAAAAATTTAGTTTTAAACATTCACTTTTATAAGATTTTGAGTTCTAAATTTTCTCCCTCGGACCTTCTCTTCTTGCTCCCCTCCTCCCTTCCTCTGCGGAGCAAGCAATCTGATATAGGCTATACATGTAAAATCATATTAAACATATTTCCACATTAGCCAATTTATAAAAGAATCAGAACAAAAGGGAAAAACATGAGAAAGAAAAAACAAAACAAAACAAAAAAGAGAAAATAGTATACTTCACTCTGCATTCAGACTCCATAGTTCTTTTTCTGGATATGGATAGCATTTTCCATTGTGAGTCTTTTGAAATTATTTTAGATCATTGCATTACTGAGAAGAGCAAAGTCTATCAAAGCTGGTCATCTCATAGTGTTGCTATTACTGTGTACAAGTGTACAGTGTTCTTCTGGTTTTACTCTTTTCACTCAGCATCAGTTCATGCAAGTCTTTCCATATTTTTCTGAAATCTGCCTTCTTATCATTTCTCATGGAATAGGAATATTCCATTACATTCATATACCACAACTGGTTCAGCCATTGCCTAGTTGATGGGCATCCCCTCAGTTTCCAATTCTTTGCACCACAAAAAGCTGCTCATCATTTCTTATAGCACAATAGTATTCCATTGCAATCATATAGCACAACTTGTTTAACCATTCCCCAATGGGCATCCCTTAAATTTTCAACTCTTTGCCACTACGAAAAGAGCTGCTGCAAATATCTGTGTATAAATAAATTTCAAAAATTTCAAAATAAAAATTTAAAAAATCAAAATTTTTTTATCTCTTTAGAATACAGACCTAGTAATGCCATTGCTGGGTCAAAGGGTATGGGAAGTCTGATTGCCCTTTAGGCATAGTTTCAAATTGCTCTCCAGAATGGGTGGATCAGTTTACAACTCCACTAACAGTGCATTAGTGTCCCAATTTTCCCACATCGCCTCCAAGATTTGTCATTTTCCTTTTCAATCGTATTAGCTAATCTGATAGGTGTAAGGTAGTACCTCAGATACTCTGTGCATTTTTTTTTTTTTTTACTGTTTCCCACTCCTGGAATGTTATACTCCTTTCTCTTACTGACCAGAGGACACCTCTATTCAACTTCAAAAGATTAGAAGATTTGGACCTCCCACTGGTGTCCCACTATGGAGCACAGAAGGAACTGATGGCTGTGCCTACATCAGGAACTGAGAGATTAGACAAGGACAAATTAGCCACATATAAGAAAAGTGAGAATCTACAAGGGTATCAGTCCTTAGTAGTAGTTCACAGAGAGATATGCCTAAAAGGAGCTTCATGAGGACTCCATAAAAGGAGAAAAGGATTTCCAGAAGTTGTGAATTAGCCCTTTGCTACATGTGCTCTCTAATCTTGAGCCTACTTTTCCCTAGACTCTAAATATACTTGTGGGAGAATATGTCCTAGACTTTTGGGGACATTGATTTTATATCTACTACTTGTATTATATTTGCTTAGCAAATACCCTTTTCTAAAAACCAATTAAGTTTTTGATTGGCTATAGTCAATGGGAAACACCCTGGATTGGGGCTTCCTGAGGGTTCCCTTTAAAACCCTGAGAAAGTAGTAATCAACTTCTCTTTGAGGTTGCAACTTGCCAATGCTAGTGGGATTTGAGAGACTTAGCCTAAAAGCAGCATCACACATTCTAGGCACTTACTCGAATTGTACTGGCTAAGTAATTCCTAAGGCCCTGGCCAAATCTTTTTTTTTTTTAACTGGACATATGATTTCATTTATGTAAGGAACTTTTCCTAAGGAACTCAGTTTGTGATCCTTCTGAAACTAAATAAGACTGAATAAGACTCTTTATTCTGTGTTCATTCTTGGAGTATGAGATCAGAAGGTCATGTAGTAGTTTTATAGCAATCAATTACTTTTTGTTTTTAAAGACCAGGGTAGGAGACAAGAGGTAATGGAAGATTTGTTTTATTTTATTTTTTAAAATATGCTATTGATGTCTTTTCTCTTTATATCTTAGTCATCCCCCCCATGGAACCTTCCCCTGTGACAAAGAAAAATAATTAAGTAAGATCTTCTGCTATACTCAGATCATTAACAAGTACTTATTAAGTGCCTACTATGTACCAAGTAAGGCAATTAGATGACTCAGTGAATAAAGTGCTGGGTCTGGAGTCAGGAAGACCTGAGTTCAAATGTGACATCAGACACTTACTGTGTGACTCTGGGCAAGTCATTTTAACCTCTGTTTGTCTTAATCCACTTGAAATGAAAATGGTGAAGCACTTTAATATCTTTGCCAAAAAAAGCCCATAAACAGTATGTTCCATGTGGTCATGAAGAACTGGACAGGGCTGAACAACCAAACAACAAATACGCTATGCTTTAGTGCTAGGGATACGAAGAAAGGCATGTTTTGCTCTCAAGGTGATCACATTCTTACAAGGGTTGGGTGGGGATGATGGGGTGCTTGCACCCCAATTCCCAGCTCACATTTCTCCCTAGCTTCAAAACACTATCCCTAACAATTTTCTCCCCAGGCCAAGGATACTCAGCTTATCAATAATTCATGAGTGGGCCCCAGTAAAACAAACTATCTTTCCCCATCACAAGAACAAGCAGACTTCTGAAGAAATTCTTTTGTAAAAACAAGACTATCTTGTAACCACAGAATTATCATGTACTGATTCCCGAAGTTATCATATTCAATCCAGAGGTCAAGCTATAGATATAGCTTTAGACATATCTATAGATATCAACTCTCAAAGCTATCTTGCTACAGATGTAATAGACCAAAAATACACCCCTGAGAAACTCTTTCCCCTGGTTTTCGGTAGTGAATGATGTCAGTGACCAAGGTTGTGAGTTATCATTTTATTAACATATTATTAACATATCTGCCAGATAATCCACTATTTTTCCTATATAAGCTTTAGCATCATTCATGTTAAAGTTGCAAGTTCCTTAAAGAATGCAAGTTCCCCAGCAGCTCTGTCTGCCACATTGGCATTGCAATAAACCTTTGTCAACTTGACTTGAAGAATGCTTGAGTCCGTGAATTCATTCCAGACAACCCTGTCCTGTACTTCAGTCTTTGGGGAATTGAACCTCTCAAACCACATCAGGGAGAGGGACAATATGCAAACAACTGTGTTCATACAAAATGGATCTTAGGTAATGCATACAGTATTCAGTACCAGCCATCCACATTCCTGTCATGGGGTGGTATGTATGTTACCTCTTTTCTAGGACTTTCATTAGTTTTTCCCATTTACTCAGAGTCCAGCTCCCTATTTTTATTTCCAACTTCCTTAAGACTCTGTCTATAAAGGAGCCAGGAAGAGCTGAGTTCAAATCCAACCTGAGATGTTTACTTGATCCTAGGCAAATCACTTAGCCTGTCTGTCTCAGTTTCTTCAAATGTAAAATGAGGGTGATAATAGCACCTCTCTTCCAGGGTTGTTGTGAGGATCAAATGAGAAAATATTTATAAAAGGCACTTTAGCATAGTACCTGGCACACATAACAAGCATAATAAATGCTTGTTTGCCTTCCTTTCTCCTGCCCAGAGAACCATTCTTTGTATCTATTTGACATTTAAAGCCTTTTACAACCTTGGTCTAATTTACTTTTCTTGGCTGAATTGCTCTCCATCTCTAGACCAGACTGGCCTTCTTGTTCCATTTCCAGTCTCTAGGCCTTTGAACAGGGCATCCTCAATGCCTAGAATGCAGCCCTTCCTTACCTTTGCCTCTTAGAATCCTAAACCTCCTTCATAGCTCAAGATATTCCACCAGCTGCTGGTGCCTTACTTCAGTAAGCCTGTATTTACAATATCTATCTATCTATCTATCTATCTATCTAATACACACACATACACATATATGTATATATACATTTTAATGTACATACACATATATTTGCATATACTTGCATGTGCACATGTTTATTTCTACTCTCTTGAAGGTTAAGACTCCCATTTTTGTTTGCGTCTAGAACTCACTTCTGGGAATTATTGAGATACTAAGCACTCAGGTAAGAGGTTTAGTATTTGAATTCAAAGCACCACACACATTTGTGTGCACACATATATGAACACATAGGTACTTAATAAATGCTTGTTGATTGCTTGCTAGATTGATAGAAGTGAAATGACAGGCCCATAGGCCATGCTCACACTTAAACAGACAAGCAGCCTCCTGTAGTGCAAAGAGCCCTGGCTTTACCTACTCCAGCATCTCTGGGGAAGATAATACTGTTCAATCTTTCTTTGGTCTAACTGACATTTCTCTTGCTGCTTGCTGGGGAAGTTCATTTCTTTTACACTCACGTATATTCAGAAGCTTTAGCAGCTCTAGAAAGAGAGAGACTGACCCTAAGAGGATGGGCTTTAATTGTCTGAGTAGTAAAAGGTGATTTCTAAGCCTCTGCATTCCAAGACTGTGAAAGGTACCAAAATTGCCTCCCTGGGAGAGTTATCTGAAGTAATCTCTCAGACTGTCCAGGGCCTTGGGGTGAGGCAAGGCGGGGAAGAATCTGGCAATAGCTCAAGGCTATGTACATGGAGGGGTTGACCTTTTGCTTCCCTTTGTGTTCGTTACTAAGTCTGATGTTTATTCCCTTTTTCGGCAGGGTACTGAAACATTTGGAAATTGTTTGCTAAGGTTTGAGGGAAGATATAGGGGAGTAGATAGGCGAGGTATGTCTGACTCACTGCAGGGGAATTGTTTAGATACTAAACACCCAGGAAAGGGATTTCCTGTTCAAAGCACCACTCACATACATATGTGTGCACATATGTGAATAGATACACATAAATACCTTAGTATCTAAAAAGACACAGATAATGCAAATACACATACAAACTCTACACAGATATACATACACGTGGGTAGGTACAAGTAGACACTAGATGCTCAAACACAGACCCACAATTACACAAAGTGACCTACTGGCAGGAACGTAGAATCTGGGATTAAGTAAACTGAGTTTGAGTTCTGGCCAAGTTGCTTTACTAGCTGTGTGACCTTGGGTAAGTCATGTAATTTCTCTGGACTTGTTTTCTCATCTATAAAATGAAAGGACTGTACTAGATCATCTCTCTGGTCCCTTTCAACCTAACTTCCTATCTCATATATACATACATACACATGCACACACATATACACCTAGACACATACATATATAAAGTTGTATGTATATACACACATGGATATGGACATATGTATATGTGCACCCACATATACACACACAAATATACTTTCATATACACAAATACACAAAGATACATGCACTGCTTTAGACACCCAGTTGTACAAGTGCAAATACACATCCCTTACTATGATTAAAATCAGTGAGCTCTACAGTTAAACTGGGAGGACTTGTCAGCCATGCTGTGAAAGCTGACTGATGATGTTCAGGGCTTATGGGGAAGGCAGGGGCTGGTGGTGTTCTTATTTCTAGAAATATTTTCATTCATTTTGGAGGAGTTGGGACTGGGTGATGAGGAGGATTGAGGGAGATTGCCCTGCTCTGCTCTCTGCAGAAACTGCTTCCTCAAGGGGTGGAAAGTGAGGGTAGAGAAATAGGAATGGCTCTGAGGCCCCTCTGGTCCCGTAGAAGGGAAAATCTTTGTCTGCCCTCCTTAGGGAGCATTTGATCTCCTCTCTATCGCTTCCCCTTATAAAACATTCTGTCTTCCATTCATTTTATCCCCCACCCCATCCAATCATGTTATGAGTGTGTTTGTGTGAATGTCTATATGTCTGTATGAGTGGGACACAAACCAGATTTTCCCAGAATACCTGACCACAGCTTCCTGCTCGGGGAGGGCACTGAGGGTTAAGAGCCAAAGAGATAGGGAGGTAGAATGGGACCCTACCCCAACCACTTCTTAGGTGGAAATTCAGGCCTGGGGGTGCTAAGATAAACCTGTTCTACTAGAGGCTGGATCAAGCTCTAGGATCCAGGAGTCCTGTTGCTTAACTGTCCCTCAGGGAGAGGATTCCTTTGGCTGAAGGAGCTGCTGACTTACCTTAGAGCTGGACTAGGGACCACCAGGCAAACCTCCTTCTACATTGGCTCTTGAAGCATGGAGGAATGGGATTGTCCCATGAATTGCATGATCCACTACTGACCTCAGGGCCCCTGTGTCTGCGCAGAATCCCAACCTCACCACTATCACTATGTCAGCTGCAAACTGCGACACCCACGGTCTAGGATTAAAGACTTCAGAGCTGGAAGGGACCTTGGAGGTTATCTGCTCCAAGTGCCTCCTTTTATATATATATATATATATATACGTATATATATATATATATATATATGTATATATATATATATATACGTATATATATATATATGTATATATATGAATATATGAAAACATATATGTGAAAACACATATGAAAACATATATAAATATAAGAAAACATGTACATGAAAACATATATGTGCACACACACATGAAAACTAAAGACCAGAATGATTAAAGGATCTTTCCATTGCCCCTTTGTCAACTGCTTTACTTTGGCAACCCTGCTCTACGTTCATCTTGTGCAAAAAGCTTTCCATGGCTAATTCTTCCCCAGACATTTCCACAAATCCTGCCCCCATCCCCTCAGAGCTATTAGCCTGCCCTTTCTCCAATCTTGGTCTCTATCTCTGTATCCTGCAGGTAGGTACTGTCTCGTACATCTGATGAGGCCTCCCAGATGACAGCGTGACAGGGTCAATGTCTTTTCCCTCCTGGTCATCCTCTATGGGGACCTCAGGGTTAGGAGGTAGTGATGGTGGCATGCGACTGGGTGTGTCTGGACTTGACTACTGCACCTTTCCCCCATCCCCCCTCAACCTCTAGCCAGTTCCTCAGGCAAAAGTGGCCTAGTCTCTCTGGGGAGATTCCTGGTAGGTTGAGAAAGGTGGATGAAATCCAACCCCGCCCACCTACCTGCTGTAAACTGATCTCTCCAGCTGGCTTGGGGCAGGCCCAGCCCAGTTCCTAACGGATAAAAGGGGGCCAACTTCTGGAGAGGGGGGATTCCAAGAGTTCACTACTCCTGTTTCACCCAGGCTTGTCCAGCTGTGCCCCGCCCCGCCGCCAGTCAGAACTTCATTTTCGACCAGCATGTCTGTCCAGTTTAGCTCCCAGACCTTCAGTTCCCGCTCTGCAGCCTTCCCTCGAAGGGGAGGCCAGGGGCGGCTGAGCTCTGTATCCTCCAGGGCAGGCTCAGTCAGCCAGATGGGGGGCTTCGGAAGCAGCAGTCTCTATGGTTTGGGTTCTGGGAGGCCTCGAGTGTCTGTGGGATTCCGCTCTGCCTATGGAGGGTCCTCTGGGGGAGGCTTTGGAGCTAGAGGGGCTGGCCTCCAGGAGGTGACCATCAACCAGAGCCTCCTGGCCCCACTCAATTTGGAGATTGACCCTCAGATCCAGCAGGTGCGAAAGGAGGAACGAGAGCAGATCAAGACCCTCAATAACAAATTTGCCTCCTTCATTGACAAGGTAAGAAAGGGGTGGGGTGGAGAGTTAGGGGCCTCCCTCTCCCTCCCCCTCCCCCTCTCTTTCACACCCCTGCCCCCCAACACCTGAAGCTACAGAGGACTCTAGAGTTGCAGGGGTGGAGAGGATAGGGGTGGGGGTGAAGGTGGGGAGGCTAACAGTGGACATGGGAATTAGTTTACCCCCCTTTCCCCTTTCTAGGGACTTAGGGACTACAGAACCTTGATTACCTGACCAACCTTATTTCTTTGAACCTGTTCTTAAATCTCCCTTTCTTCTGGGAGGCTTTCTTGTCTCTCTACCCCACCCCACCCCTTCATCCCATCCAGCATCTAAAACTCTGCGTGTACACCCTGCCTTCCCCATCAGACTGGGAACAGGTGAGCTCCTCTTCCCTCAGGGGTGACAGAATAGAACCGGTTTCAGTGAACAGGTGAATTAATGGTTCCAGTAGAAATCACTTCAAATCCAGGCTCTTTCTTACTAGATGTGTATTCCTGGGCAAGTCACTTAAACCTGATCACCTAAATAAAAAAAAAAAAATGTAAACTCAGTGAAGGGAAAAGCAACTTCATGTTAGGTTTTTGTACACCCTGTACCTAGTACAGCACGTAATACAGGCTTATTTGATTGACTGACCATAATTGGGAGGGGTCAAACACAGACACAGAATTTTTTGGTGAACAGTAGAATCTCAAGCTATTTTCAGGATATTATACTAAATAATAGAACGCCGGTCTCAGAAGCAGGCATTGTGGATCCTGGCTCTGATAATGCCCATGCGACTACCCGTAATTCAGTAACTCTGAATTTCAGTCTCTTCCTCTGTAAAATGGGATTTATAATGCATGTCCTCCCTACTTCCTAGAGCTTTTGTGAGGAGCTGGCTTTGTTCTCCTCAAACCATGAAGAGGTTTTGAGTTAGCATTATTCTGTGGATATTAATCAGGAGTGTGGCGGAGCAGAAAGAGTGTGGGCTTTGTGATTGCTGGACCTGAACCCCAACCACCCTCTGCACTCACTATCCGTGTGACCTTGTCCTAGTTGCTCACTCCCTTTGGAGCCTCCCTCGGTTGCTCATCTCTAAAATGTAGGAGTTGGACCAGACAATCACGGAAGTCCCTTTAAGCTCTGATCCTATGACTGATTTTTCTTGTTTTTCCCCCTCTCCCCCCTCCCAAAGGAGAGGCAGAGGAAAGTCAGACCAGACTGAGAGGGGTCCAAAGAGAACTGGGACAGGAAGAGAGGAAGCACGGGGCCCGGGTCTTGGTTGGTTTCTTTGGGGAGGGGGGAGCAGCCCTGGGTTATTTCCCATGTCCTCATTCCCATCTCTTGGCTTCCTCCAAGGCCCAGATAAAATCCTACTTTCTATGGGAAAGCCTTTCCCAATCTCTCTTAATTCAGGTGCCATTCCCTGTTAGTTATTTCCAGTTCTTCCTGTATAGAGCTTGTTTGTACGCACTTGTTGGCATGTTCCCCATTAGACTCAGAGTCCTTTGAGAGCAGGGACTGTCTTTTACCTTAATCCTCAGCACTTAGTACAGTGCCTGGGATACAGTAGGCACTTAATAAATGTTTCTAAATAACTGGCCCCTTTGCCACCCCAACCCAGAGTTTTGGCATTTGAAATCCTTCATATTTCCAAGCTTTCTCAAGTGTTCTCTGGTATTCTCTGCAGAAACCCTCTACTCCAGAAGTATTCATTCCCTGACCCTGACTAAGTCCCACACTTCCTCATTGTTTGCATGTTCCCTCTCACTTGGAATGTTGTGCCCACAGCCCGGCTCCTTCTACCCAGGGCCCAGATCAGATTTCGTCTTCTCCAGGAAGTCTGCCATTTACTGGGGCACTTGGCATTCGATGCCTTTATTGTTTCCTATCTGTCACCTTGAGTAGGGCTGGCAGGGCGTTGGCCTGGCCTCATTCTCTCTCTGAATTTTCTTATAATGCCCAGCACGAGGAGTGGACAAAGCGCTGGACTTAGAGTCCAGAAAACTGGGCACAAATCCTTGCTCTGCTTACGAATCATGTGACCCTCAGTTTCTTATTTGTATAGTGGGGATATTAATGCTATAACCCTATAAAGTACAAAGAACAAGTAAAGAAAGTCCTCTTTAAACCTTCCAATGCTACAGAAATGTTGTCGTCATTCCTAATTATCACTGTTACTATAATAGAATCAGCTAGATGGCTCAGTGAATGGAGCTCTTTTGCAAGTCGTCCTCATTTTTACAGCTGAGTAAACTGAGGCAAACAAAGGTGAAATGACTTGCCCAGGCCCCTGCAGCTAGTAAGTGTCTAAGGTCAGATCTGAGCTCGGGTCTTTCTGACTTCAAGTCCAGTGCTCTATTCACTGTGTTACTTGGCTTCTCTGTCCAGTGTCTCTTACCTGCCTCTGTCTTGGGATCTCAGGTACGCTTCCTAGAGCAGCAGAACCAGATGCTAGAGACCAAGTGGAGACTCCTCCAGGAGCAGAAGTCCTCCAAAGGGAGCTCCCTTCCAGCCATCTTTGAAGCCCACATTGCCAACCTGAGGAGGCAACTGGATGGACTTCAGGGAGACCGGGGCCGGTTGGAAGGGGAGTTAAAGAACATGCAGGACGTGGTGGAGGACTTCAAAAACAAGTAACTATGGGTGGAGGTGGGGAATTGGAGGGCCCTGAACCTCAGTGGAAGTCCTGCCATACTTGATGTTAATGCAACCATACTCCTGTCTTCAGAGCTGATGAATCTCTAATTCAGGTCCATGATTTTCATCATTTCCTTCCAGAAAGACTCAGTCTACTTATGGTAACCCCCCCCCCATCATGTGATTTCTGCTCTCATTACCTCACCCTGTCCCCCCAAAATGTTGAGAAAGACTTTCACTAAACCTCAATTCCGGGAGGACCCTAGACACTAGTCCTACTCAAACTTGAACCCAAATCCCATCTACTACAACCATCCCATCTACTTGAATACTCCCAGATAGTGAGGAACTCACTCCATTATTGCACAGCCCTAATTGTAAGGAGTTTTTCCTGACCTCAAACCTAACATTTGCCACTTTCCATTCACTGCTCTTAGTTCTTTTTTTGCCCACTGGGGACAAGTCTCATTCCTTCTTTCCCATAATAGCCTTTTAAATGCTTAAAGGTAGCCATCATACTTTCCTCCAAGTCTTTCTGAGTAAACAGCCCAGTTGCAAGTCTGCCTACCATTCATATGTCATGTAGCTTTGTCCCCTCTTACTGGAGTCTCAGGAGTGGCAGGCTGAAACTATTTGGTTTATGACTCTTAACTGACAAGTCCTGAAGCATCCCTTCCTCCCTCCCCCACCTTTACAGTATGCTCTTCTGAGGTAGAGGGAGACTCTTTCTGAGTCTCTGGTCATCAAAGGAAAAAGCAGATGTTCTCCTTTCTTGGACAAGGACTAACACTAGTGATGATTCCTTCTATGAGTTGCTCTTGAAAGAGAGAGGAGGGGGAGAAGAGAGAATGCTTTATTCTAGCATGGGTGATTCAGGTGAAAGAAACCTTTCCAAACAGAATATAGACAAATACAAATGAAGCATCCCACTTATGTGGGGATGCAGAATATAGGACTCCTGGAAAGGTGGCAGGGTGATAGGGTGAAAGGAGCATTAGACTGGGAATCAGAGGACTTGGGTTCAGAGGTGGAAAAGTTCTAATCTCTCTGGGTCTTGGTATCCTCTCTTGGAAGATGAACAAGTACATTAGCTGAACTTCTAGTTTTGGTTCTAAATCCTATGCTAAAGGACAGGATGGTCAAGGGAGAGAGAGGCGTCAGTCCAGTAGGAAACAGGTCTGAAAGCAGAGAAAGTAGAAGACCTCAAAGACTGGGACTTCTGAAGACAGCCTGGGAGGTAGCCGCTGTCTCTTTCCTTCCACTGGAAATCACAGCTTGAGTGCTGGGGTGGGGCCAAGCCTGGTACACTCTGGGGGGTACTGCAGCTATCAGAGAATGAGCTTTGCCTTCAGAGGGGGTAGGCTCAAAGCTAAAGGCCCTAGGGCTTAATATAGGAGGGCCAATTTGGAGAGGGACTTCTGGCAGAAGCGGGACCCAGGTGGGAGCTGGCCTAGATAAGAGCAGAGAATGAGCCTTCTGCCTTCGGCTATGGAGAAGTGCCCTGCCCATCCCTCCTCGAGAAAAGTCAACATCCGTAATCCTCAGAGCAGGTGGAGTGGAGACAGGTGCAAAAGAGAACAGTGGAGGGGCTGACGAAGGCTCCTCCCCCCCTTAAAACCCAGATCTCTTCAGCCCTTTGATCTACTTAGAAAGCAGAAAGAGGGCAGGCAGGTGGTGAAAACTCCTGGAGGTCAGGGAGGAGGTTCGCTCTTCCTTTCTGCTTGTACTGCAGCTGTTCTGCTCTTTGTTTCCTGCTCTGCCTCTGGCCATTGAAGCAGATTTCAAAAGCTAGGGTGGGGCAGAGGGAAACCTGGGTGTTTCGCGCAAGTAACAACTCTCAGAAACTCAATTTCCTCCTCAATAAGTTGAAATCCCTCTTGATTCTTAATCCCAGGATCCTTCTTGATAGCTGCCATCACTGAACAACCATCGGATGCTATTATACTCCGTTGGCAGCAACCTCATTTATTATTATTATTTATATATAATTGTAATTAGTATTAGTAATTATTAAATATTAGATATTATTAACAATATTACTAATCCTCCGAGATCACCTAGTTATAAAACTTTATTAAACTAAAGCCCCCTTTTCTCTTGAAACCTTCTCCCCAATTCCTAGTTCTACCTAACAAGACAAAGTTAATTCACTTTTGTGACCCTGTCTATCCTGATGTCTTTAGACCCCCATTTCTGAGTACCACTGGCCGCATACAGAGTTCCAGAGAAACTCATATAGACCCTGGGAGATCCTTGGGCTTGGAGGGGGTTAGGGGTGGGGAAAAAGGACTGGTTTCCAAGAAAAGTTATTGGAGAACTGGATCAGCAGATTCCTTTTTTTTAGGGTCCCTAGCAGGGTAGAATGAGGCGCTTCCTTGCTGTCCCACCCTTCTCACCCCATCTATTTCTATTTTCAGGTATGAAGGTGAAATCAATAAGCGGACAGCTGCTGAGAATGAATTTGTGGTGTTGAAGAAGGTGAGGAGCAGGCAGGAGCAGGGGTGATGAGAAAGTGGCCAGCATGTGTCCTGACATGGCGGTATTATGGTGAAAACCCATTGGTGTAGAGCAACAGCGATGTGTAGTTGGAAGAATGCTGGACATGGTGGGGGTAGCTCTGTTCCCATCTTGGTGGCTCTGATGTGCTTAATCTCTTTAAAATCATTTCTTACAAATGAAATTGAGGACAAAGTAAGTAGAATAAATTCCTCGAAATCAGGAATGATTTTGTTTTTTGGATCCATAACACTTGTCCATGTGTTTTAATATAGTAGGCATTTATTAGATGCTTGTTAGATAAATCTTTCTCGAGTCCCCTTAATACTAGCACCTTCCCTCCATTGATTTTTGTGTCTTATTTGTACTTAATTATTTATATGTCTCCTGTTAGAGCCTGTTAGAGTCCAATCCCAATCCTAGTTTGAAATCTGGGAAGTAGTTAAATGCTAAGGCTTGGAAGTTCAAGATATCTTAGCTAACCAGGACCAAGTATTAAAATCATTTATCAAGTATGTTGAGTGGTAAGTATAGAAAGAGTTTTGGAATTGGATTCAGATGATCTGGGTTTCAATCTTGACTCTTTGCTATTTACTACCTATGTGTAAATTAATATAATAATCCAAGCCCTCTTTATAAAAAAAGGAGGTTGACTCTATGATTCAATGTTGCTTTCCAGCTCTTGATACTCTGATCCAACATTCTAACACCTCTATGATTAAAAATAACCTTGGTGGTTATTCTACGGAGGCTGGTGGCCTCCATAGCTTTTCTTTGAGCAAAGGGACATGTGTAAGCCATGACTTTAAATATCAGTGCAGCCAATGGCCATCATTTGGGCACTAGTGGGTCAATGTGGTTGCTTCTAGTTTGGTGGACTCACAGTGTCTTCCTTTTTCTGCGTTCCAGGATGTGGACAATGCCTATATGAACAAGGTAGAGCTTGAGGCCAAGGTGGATGGCCTGACTGATGAGATCAACTTCCTGAGAACACTTTATGAAATGGTAAGGACTTCTGGGAGTGTGAGATTCTTAGGGACTGAAGAATGGGAGGTTCCCCAACCTTTGGGCAGTATCGCACCTAACCAGATGTGTTTTGGAGGAGTGGGTTTTGATGAGCGTGTGTGTGTGTGTGTGTGTAAATAAACTGATAATTCTTTATCCTATTATACTTTATACTGTTCTATGTATATGTGTATGTATATATACACATACAGTAATAAATACATGTATGTATGTATGTATATATGTGTATGTCCCTAATCCAAGGACAGTCTAACACATAAGTCTTCTTTACAGCAGAAATACAAACAAAACGCTAATTTACCAATATGTTGACAAGATTCTCTATGTATCTCTGTGTTTGTGTTTATACCTCTCTCCCATCACTTTTGGTTTCCAAGCTTCCCTGAATCTTTAGGTATCCATATTTATCTCATATCTCTTTCAGTCTCTCTTTAAGTTTGTCTCTTGCAATATCTGCCTTGGTATTATGCTAGACTTGGGGTCAGGAAGTCTTGAGTTCAAATCTTTCCCCTGGCTAGACAGGTTGCTTAACCTTTCTGGGCCTCAGTTTCCTTATCTATAAAATGCAGATCACAATACCTGCAGTGCCTGTTATATAGGCTTACCATGAACCTCAAAGAAAATAACATGTAGGCCACTTAGGAAAATTCAAAGTGTTATATAAATGACCACTATTCCTGTTATTGCCTCTTTCTTTCTATATTTCCCTTGGCATCTGTTCCTTCTCTTTCTTTACTTCTCTTTCAGAATCCCCTATTCTTTCACTTCTCCCTGTGTCTCTTTGGGTATCTTTATCTCTTATTCTCTCTCTTGTCGCGTTTCTCTTTGCTGCATTCCCCTTATTTTTCTTCTTAACCTTGACTGATGTGTTGTCGGCCTATGAAATATGGGGGGAGGAAAGGCACTGTCTGCTGCTGCCTGACTGTAACTGTTCGAGTTTCTACAGGAGCTGAATGAGCTGCAGACCCAGATCTCAGACACTTCTGTCGTCCTCTCCATGGACAATAGTCGTAGCTTGGACCTGGACAGCATCATTTCTGAGGTCAAAGCTCAGTACGAAGACATTGCCAATCGCAGTCGGGCTGAAGCTGAATACCAGTACCAGATTAAGGTGAGTTGGCCTTTGGGATGGGTTCAAATCCCCGACCTGGTAAGAACCTACAGAGGTCATCCTATTAATTTCCCTGACTTACCTTATTCAGTTCAGACAGACAAAGGCTTATTCTTCAATAGACCATAGTCTTCCTCAGATGCCACTCAGCCCCAAACAGGAATCCTCAGTCCACAGAACTATAGTAAGATATCATTTCCTCTTCTTGGGTACTCAGCAAAGATTCTTGTTAGAAATGTAATGGTATGTATAGCCTTCAAGAAGCAAGAACCAACTTCGTGTCAT
>CM053770.1:180284592-180369449 GCA_028658325.1 Potorous gilbertii
CAGAATATTATACTCCAAGTACAACAGAGAGACATTGTGACTTGGTGGATAGAGTGCCCACTTTGGAGTCAAGAAGACTTGAAGTCAAGTCCTTCTTCTGTCCCTGGCTGTGTGACCCTGGGCAAGTCACTAGTCTTTTAATTTTCTATGTAATTTATATGAATGACTATGATTTATAGAGATGGTCCCACCTTATGTTGGAAGGGAGAGTTCCCTCAGTAAGGAGTTTCCTGTAGCAATGAAATCACAGTTCCAGGCTCTATCCTAGATGAGTCATTTAGCCTCTGTTTGCCTCAGTTTCCTCAACTATACAATGGGGATAGTAATACCTATCTCCCAGCACTGCTGTAAGGATTAATTGTAAAGTGCTTAGCAAAGTGCTTGGCATGTAAGTAGATGCTATATATAAATGTTAGCTATTATTAATTATTACTATTACAAAATGAAATATGTGAAGTCAGAGAAAAGAGAGCATTACTGGAAAGGGTCTGAGGGAAGACTTCACAGAAGAGCTAGATTTGCATTGAGCTTTAAAGCAGTGGGTAGGACTTCAACTGGTGGTGGGAAGTGAAGCCATTCTAGACAAAGGCTAAGGGAGATTGTTGGTGGCTTGTGTATGCATGTAGGAGGGACACACCTGAGCAGGGAACACTGAGGGCTACTTCCTTGTCTCTGTGGATGAATTGTTCATTCTCATTAATCACCTCCTGTCATCTTCTCATTTCTTCCCTCTAGTTTGAGACCCTCCAGGCACAGGCTGGGAAACATGGTGAAGACCTTCGAAGCACACGGAATGAGATCTCTGAGATGAACAGAGCCATCCAAAGACTGCAGGCTGAGATTGACAATGTCAAGAATCAGGTAGTGTGGGACCCCTCCCCTTCCACAGCTAACAAGTCCCAAATGCCCAATATTTTGATTCCTAAAAAAAAAGAAAGTTGGCATTATGAGACAAGTGAATTTTCAGCATTATGAAAACCATCTTGGTCCCCTTAACGCTTGCTGAAATCTTACCCACTCCCATTGCTTCTTCTTCATTGGCTTCTTTATATACTTATGTGTCTCTGTGTGTACATGTGTGTGTGTGAGGGGTGGTATGAAGGAGGAGGGTGATAATACTCACAACCCTACCTCAGACTTATTCCCATTTGGAATTGCTGTAAGATATACAGAAGGGACTGTTTACTCCCTGGAGTTCATCTTCCATTCTGAAGGATGGGACCCCAAAGGAAAAGACAGAAGCCTCGCTGGAGAGACAGAATTGGCAGCCATTTGACAGAACCATACCTAGTAATTTTGAAGCTGAGAGCAAGCAGCATAAATCATTGTGATTCATGGTGGGAAAATAATACAAGAGGTCATTTGGTCAATTCAGCTTAGAGATTATTAATTACTACAGTGGCTCAGAGTTGGGCATTATTAATAATCCTGGCCATCTAGTAGTTTCCTGTTTTAACTAATTATTCTTTTTAACGTAAGTGTGCTAAATGCAGTTGTTTCCATGTTGTGGAAAGAATGTCTATGAAGCCAACATGTGAATGCAATGCATTTTTCAATTGCATAATGTTTTAAACTCATTATTTACATTTTTTTATGCTCTTTGTATTTTAGTGCCCCAGGGACAAAGCCCAGGTCTCTCTGTCCTAGTTTTACTGCTATTTAGAGTTGCTGGTTCACTCTGGGCCTGGAGAGTCCTAGACCGGGGTATCCTATTGATCTGTTAGGGATACTCCAAGCAGGATCTGAGAAGGGGAGAACACATGGGAGGTCCAGAAGGTATCAGGACTGATGGGACAAACAGGTCTCTTTCCTCACCCTCTCTCTACCTCTAGGCTGAGCCTAAATGATTTCAAGTTCTTTATTCATTCCTCAGTTGAGGACTCAGACTAAACAAGGGTCCTCAGCTGCCCCAGGGGACCTGTTCCAACCCATATTTGAAACTGGGAGTGTCTTAGGAGGAATTTCTGGAGTATTTCAAAGGTTCTGAGCTGGTCGAGGGGTTATTCTGTATTTTTCTTCCAGAGAACCTAGAGCTTCCTCTCCGGGACCACAAGTTGGTTCCCAGATCAGGAGCAGAGTATTATCTTCTTACCTTGACTCATATAATTTGGTTGTGAAGGAATGAAGGAAAGGGCCTGGGGCTTTCTGAAGGCTTGGAGTTTGAATTAGCATACATCATACCACTCTGGGCATTGTAGTCCCCAAACGATGCCCAGTAATTAATTGGAACCCATAGTGGAGATCTGAGGGAATCCAAAGTATCTGGAGACATCTTAAGCTTTTATCCTGGAGGCTGGAAGACTTGAGTCCAAATCTGGTCTCAGACACTTACTAGTTGTGTTACCTTGGGCAAGTCACCTAATCTCTGTCTGACTCAATTCTGTCATCTGTAAAATGTGAATAATAATAGCACTTACCTCCCAGGGTAGAGCACTTTGCAAACTTTGAAGTGCTACATAAATGTATATCTATGCATATATCATCTGTGTTTGCATGTATGGATATATGTATATCTCTGTCTCTTTTCTCTCTATCTCTCCTCTCTTTCCCCCCTCCCTCTCTCTGTCTCTGCCTTTCTTTTCTATCTCTGTCTCTCCTCTCTCTGCCTCTCTCTCTGTCTCTTTGTCTCTGTCTGTCTCTTATCTCTCTCTCCTCTCTGTCTGTCTGTCTGTCTCTCTCAAGGATCATGGTCAATGCCTTAAAGCTTCCCTCTTCTCTCTTGCCCTCCCCTTTCTCCACTTCCCACCCTCTCTGCTCCACAGCGTACAAAACTGGAGGCCTCCATCGCAGAGGCTGAAGAGCGTGGTGAACTGGCTCTCAAGGATGCCCGGGCCAAGCAAGAAGAACTGGAGGCCGCCCTGCAAAGAAGCAAGCAGGAAAGGGCCCGGCAGGTGCGGGAGTACCAGGATCTGCTCAATGTCAAGCTGGCCCTGGACATAGAGATTGCCACCTATCGGAAGCTGCTGGAAGGCGAGGAGAGCAGGTGGGCATTGTGGCATTTGGCAGTGGGAAGGGAGGTGGGGTCTCCCGTGCAGACCAGACCCCAAACACTTAGTGGCCATGACCGTGATGGACAGGGAAGGGAAACTTGTTGCTGCCTGAGGCAGGTTATCCCATTTTCAGAAGCTTTAATTATCAAGCAATACCTGATGTGATCTTTAACGGATGGCTAGGTAGGAGGCAAACAGAGAGGACGGTGGAAGGCTCCCTCAATAAATGTTTATTGAATGAATAAGGCAGGAAGACTAGAATGAAAAAGAGACAGAAACAACTCTGATATGTCTGAAGCCAATACTGGACTGAAGGGAGTATCAGATGCCTTTTCCCCAAAATTTATCAATTTACAGATGCGTCTTTTAAAGCAAATACCAAATGCATAAAGATTGCATGCATAATGTTGAGTTTCAGGATTTAAAGCTGTATTTTTCATACAGATCTTAGCTGGCTCTCACACAACCCCCCCACCCCCCCCATGAAGTAGGTTATAGTGTGACTATACCACCCCCATTTTACAGATGAGCAAACAGACTCAAGGAGGGAGATATCCAATAAAAGATCACACATAAAGTAAATAGTATAGCTGGGTTTTAATTTGCACTTGGGTCTTCTGGCTCTAAGTTCAATGTGCTTTTCAGTATACTGCACTGTCTCTCTATATACCTTTTCCCTCCAGTAGCTAAGAGTCTGGCTGGGGAGAAAAGGCTTAGATCAAATACCTAATTAGATAGTAATGTAGAATATAATCAAATGCTAAATTATGGGGTATAGACCATCAGATCTAAAGCCAAGGGAGTGGCATCATCCAAATGGGATTGGTGGACCCCTCCATTTTATTTCTTTTCTTTTAAACATTTTGTTATGGATTTTTGTTATTCACACTACAATTAATTACTGGCATTAACTCTTCCCACCTCCAGCAATAAGACCCTCCTTTGAAATAAAGAAAAAACAGTTCAACGAAACTGACTCCTCTGTTAGTCTTTACAGCTTACCCTTACATATGAGGAAACTGAGGAACAGAGAGGTGAAGTGACTTGTCTTAGATTATTACAAGCGGTAAGCAGCCCAGCTAGGATTTGAACCCAGGTTTTCTGACTCCAAATCCAGCTTTCTCCCATTGTATCTTCCTAAAGTCCTTTTTAGGTCTAAATCCTTTGCTCTTAAGAACTCTTATTAGACAAAGTCAGGATTGGGAATAGCTACCACCTGCCTCAGGGTGGGGGAGTGTTAGGGGTACAGAGTGGGGAATGGGGTGGAGTTGTGGGTGTGGGAGAATGAAGAAGTGACCCATGAAATGCTGGGAGGGATGGAGCAGTGAGAAATGTGAGATAGGACCTTTGCCAACTGTGGTAAAATGGGGTGTGTGAGTGGGGAGTTTGAGATTGGAAAGGGAGTTTCTTGGTTGATTGTTCTAGCCTCTTTGGGGCTGGGCCCTGGAACCCTAAATGAATGATTCAGAGCATGCAAACATCCCCAAGAAGAGGAGGAAATTCAAGTCCCAACTGCCTCTGGGAAAACAACCAGACTAGCAACTGAACTGGCCACAGACAGAAATCCTGTTTTCCTTTCTCCCCACCTCATAGGATTTAGAGGCCACTTCCTCTCGAGAAAAGAGTGGGAACCACCAGGATGTCTTGTCTATTAATGCATTAATTCCCTAGCTTAGCTTCTTTTTTCTAAAACGTTCCAACCTCCACATACTCTGTGCTCTGAGAGTCTTTAGCTGAAAGGGACTTTAGGGACCGTGAAACTCAAAGCCCACATTTAACAGATGAGGGAACTGAGGCTCTGGGTTGCAAAATGATTTCCCACAGTGGACTAATGGCTTCTGGCCTTTGTTCTAACTCAACACAATGTTCTATTTTTGGAGGAGAAAGGACCCCACACAATAAAAAAAAACCCCTTCAAGCACTTGAATATGATTCTTTGGTACCCCTCTTGATAAATAGCCTTGATTCCTATAATCTTTTCTCATTGTTCTTGGCTGCAAAGAATCAGAAGGGGAGGGCAAGCCAGACTCTCCCCTAGCAACTGTTTGCTCTCCAGCAGGCAGTCAGCATGGCCCCAAGGCCAACTGCTCCTTTCTAATGGGGCATGAGTCACAATATATATAAGCAGCTGCCATGAATAAATTTTTCATCTTCATAGCATCTGTAAAAATCATACAAGTTTGCTGCAGTCTGACCCTTCACTTCCCTCTTCCCTTCATTGGCACCGAGTTAACCATCATTGAAAGCCAGTTCGTTCCCCACTTCCCCACCAAGTGCAAAGAGAGCCCTGCCCTGATAAGGGTTGGGGAGAGCCAGAAAAAGGCGGGGGCTCCAGTGGCCCTCTTCACAATGAGTGTTTAGAGTAGGACCACTCTGGTTAGATAACTCTGGTTAAACAACCAGATCCAGAAAAGATAACTGATAAATACATACTTAATGAACCATTCGAGATCTGTAGTTAATAGATAGTAATAAATAATATTTAATAATACAAATAAATATTTTTATATAAGCAAAACAATTTAATAATAAAATATATACCATATAAAAATATATCAATTTAATAATATAAATATGTTTACATGTAAATGCATAATAAGCAATATTTAATAATAAAAATAAATATATTTATATAAAATACACAATAAATAAATAAATTATTGATAAACAACAGTGACAACGATAATAAAATTGAGTGCTTATGTTTCCTATAGAGAATTCTTTCTATGGGATTTACAAAATGCTCTTTTCATAACAACATAGTTGGCTATAGTTAGTATTCTTATCCCCATTTTTTCAGGGGACACAAAGATATTAGGGTAGCTAGGTGGTGCAATGGATAGAGAGTTGGCCCTGGAGTCAGAAAGACTTGTCTTCCTGAGTTTCAATCTGACCTCAGACACTAGCTCTGTTTGGGCAAATCCTGGGCAAAATCTGGGCAAATCCCTGTTTGCCTCAGTTTCCTCATCTGTGAAATGAGATGGAGAAGGAAATGGCATGCCTTTCCAGTATTTTTGCCAAGAAAACCCTAAATGGGGTCATGAAGAGTCAGACACAACTGAAACGACTCAAGAACAAAAATATTAGGTGACTTGCCAAATGTCACAGAACAAATAAGCAACAGGAACAAAGACTAGAGGAGTCCAAGCTTTCTGACTCCAAGTCCTACCTTGCTTCCACAATGAATAGCTGGAGATAGGGAATGATGAGAGATGGAAGGAATGGAGCCTGAGGGAAACTGAGTTAGGGAGGGAGCATTCAGCTCGTTTGTGAAAGTCAGGGGAAAGAAACTTGGGTAAGATGTTTGAAGTCCCATTTGTTCTAATTCTTCTATACCACATGACTAATATGAAAATATGTTTAATAGGAATGTATATATAGAGCCTATGTCAGATTACATGCCATCTTAGGGAGCGGGGAGAGAAGGGAGAGAGGGGGAGAAAATTTAAAACTTATAGAAGTGAATGTTGAAAAATAAAGGAATTAACTTTAAAAATAAATTAAAAAATAAAGAAATTAACTAAAAAAAGATGTTTGAGGTCTAGGAAAGAGCCTTATTGGAAGACTCAGAGATGGGAAAGGAAAAGATAGGAAAAAAAAACAACTAGGAGGTGGTGAGCAAGGTTGCTAGGCAAGAACATTCATTTAATTTTTTTGTTTTTGTTTTCATTCAACAGACAATTATTAAATACTTATTATGTGTCAGGCATGGGGCTAGATGGAGGTGATACCAAGATGAAAAATTACCAGTTCCTGCCTTCAAAGAGCTGGTTGGAAGTGAGGATGTGGGATGTAACATGTACAAAGCAAAATATATAATACAGAATGCTTGAAATAATAAAATATCAAGGGAGATATGATTTTCAGTTTGCAGGTAGAATGCAGATTAATAGAATAAGGTTTTAGCACTTGAAATGGGTCTGGAAGGAAGAGAAGGAAAAGTTAAGTACACTCTAGGCTTCAAGCAGGAGTCAAATCTTGAAAGGTGCAGGAAAGATGGAGCTGGAAGAAGCAGAACATGTTGTGACAGAAGGGAGGGTATCAAAGTATGAAGAGTATGAATTTGTTACAAAAAATGACTAGAAATACTACAGATCTTTAAGCCCTGAAGAAGCATAAGCTCTAACCAGTCCTTCTTTTTTAACTTCTAGGTTGTCCGGAGATGGAGTTGGAGCTGTCAATATCTGTAAGTCACTGGTTTTTGGAGTTGACATTCACATCCCAGAGACCTAGGGTCAACTATCTCAGATCTCCTGAATATCCCAGCTGAGCATGGAACCAGTCCTATTCAGACCTAGGACTTTGTCTGGAATTATCTGCAATTGCCTTAACCCTTTACTATTTTTTCCTTGGCCACTACAGCTGGCACAAGAAAGCGAGTAGACACTCAGGCCATGGGATAGAACTGGTGGGCAAAAAAACCAGAACGAAACAAAGAGGAAACTCAAATTTTAGTTCATGTCCTTGTGCAAATCCCTTCCACCCTCTAGGTCTATCAGGGATGCATGTAGTAACCAAATACATAGGTCACTTGCAAAAACATTATTTGTGCAATTAGCTCATAGAGCAAGATGTGTGCTGTGTAACAAATACATAGATCAAATATAACGCATTGCATATGTTGCAGCTGCTTATAGAGTGCATATCACTTGGTTAGGTATCAACCATTATATCCATTATTTGCTTTCTAATAATCACCATTATCTGTCTAACTGCGTAATTGTTTTAGTTTTTATATCCTGTGCATCCCAAGAAAACCTTGTTAGCTTCTTTCTTATACTGTATCTGTGACTGTGACTTTTCCCTGCAGGACCAAATAGTCCTTTTGCTTCTTTCATGACTTACTGATGGCTCCACACCTTTGTGTAACCACAATCCTGAGTTTGCGTGTGGCCTAGGTTATCAATTGCTGCTTCCAAAGCCTATAGACAGCTTCTCTTTCCTGTCTGTCAGCCTTACCCTTCCATTCTCCTGCCACACTCTGTTGGTCCAGAGATCTCACTAAGGCTGGAACTCATTTGATTGTCCTCCTTGACATTCCAGCAAGTACCAAGATGAGGTTTCCTCTTTATCTGAATCATCTTGGCTATTATCCACTTCCAATAATCTATATGTAGCTGGATTAACCCTTCTTGGAGCTTCCTTGGCATCAGTTGATCACCAAGGAGCCCTACTAAACTTTTAATGGGCAGTAGGTGGTATCTTTGCATGTCTCTACCAATGGCGCCCTAGAGTGCAGGGCCTGGAGTCATCTTCCTGAGTTCAAGTCTGGCCTCAGATACTTACTAGCTATGTAATCCTGGGCAAGTAATTTAGTTTTGTTTGTCTCAGCTCCTAAAATGAGCTGGAGAAGAAAATGGCTCTCCATTCCAGTGTCTTTGCCAAGAGAACCCCAAATGGGGTCATGAAGAGTTTGACATAGCTGAAGCGAAAGAACAACAGAAAACTGTCTCTAGGATTATTTTGTAGATTGGTAAACTTCCTACCCTTTCAACTACTTGACATAGGACAACTTTCCATCCATTTGTCATCTTGTGTATTCCCTGCACACCAAGGTTTCTTAACAGAAAATCTATCCCTTTCCTTGAATTCTAAATCTGATCATCATACATACCACTGCAGGCTTCTATGTGAATTCAAAGTGAGTAGCCTACTTCAAGGAATCTCTCAGCTGAGGAATGTAGTGATTGATTTTCCATGTCTTTCACTCCACCTTCTGAGATGCTAAAGTACAGATCAAGTACATGATTGTGGCTCACCCCTAAACCAGCAGCTGTGAAGCCAAGCATATCATAATGTGCACACGTTCAAAATGCCACATGTTGCCTCTATTGTGCCTTCAACTCATGTCTTATGGTCCCCAGCATATTCAGTAACGTGTGATTAAGATACTCAGGTTGTGAGGCTTTTTGAGGGAGATGGTCAGGTATGATTTTAGACTTTTCAATTCCTCCTTTCATTTCTACCTTCTTCAATTCAGATCTTTGCAGGGAAACCACACACAAACACACACACACACACGTATGTTGGTAGGAGGAGATTTCAGGTCTCTAGAAACCCACTGAAATAGTCAGACACCATAAGGATGTTGTTTATATTCTTACTATCTCCCTTGAGAGTTTAACAAGTCTGTTTGCACTAGCTCCAAGAATTTGCTGGTATTTATAATCTTTAAAGATATGGCATGATTTAGTAGAACTTTCATTTGAGCACACTGAACATGTTTCACAATTCCTAAAGACATATACTGTCATCTTGTACCATTTAGAATCTTTTAGTATCTCTATAGTTGTCTAAAATTTAAAATCTATCTTGTTAAATACTTCCCAGTTAATTAAACCTTTTTAGCATTCATATTTGAAAATTTGGAGCTACGTATTCTCTTCTTCCGTCTCACTTATTTTCCACCCCTTGAGAAGCCAAGCAACATGATATCAATTATACATGTGAAGTCATGCTAAAGATTTCCATATTCGCCATGTTGCAAAAGAAAACATGCATAAAATACCAAGAAAAATAAAGAAAGTAAAAAAAAAACAAACTATGCTTTGATCCGTATTCAGAGTTCATCAGTTCTCTCTTTCTGGAGTGAGTGTTTTTTCTCTTTTTTCTTTTTATAGCATGGGTCCTTTGGAATTGTTTTGAATCTTTGTCTTTCATAGTTGGTCATTGTTGCAATATTTCTGTTACCATGTACAATGTTCTTCTGGTTTTATTCAATTCACTTTACATAAGTTCATATAAGACTTCTTAGGTTTTTCTGAAATCGTTTTGCTTGTTATTTCTTAGAATACAATAGTATTCCATCACAATCATATACCACAACTTGTTCAGACATTTCCCAATTGATAGACCTCTTCTCAATTTCCAACTCTTTGCCACCACAAAAAAAGCTTCTTGAAATACTTTTGCACATGTAGGTCCTTTCTCCTTTTTTTTGATCTTTGGCTCAGAAAGTATGCATAGTTTTATAGCCCTTTGGGCATAGTTGCAAATTGTTCTCCATAACGATTGGATCAGTTCACAACTCCCCCAAGTATGTACTAGTATCCCTATTTTTCCCATCCACCCTAGCATTTGTCATTTTGCTTTTCTGTAATGTTAGCCTATCTGATAGGTGTGAGGTAGTAGAACTCAGAGTTGTTTTAATGTCCATTTCTATATTCAGTAGTGATTTAGAACATTTTTAAATGTGATTCTTGATAGCTTTGATTTCTTCTTCTGAAAAATGCCTGTTTATATCCTTTGACCATTTATCAGTTGGCTAATCTATGATTTTCTCTTGATATAAATGTGTCATTCAGGGCTTTTAGAAAGCCACAGAATAAAATTCTTTGGATAGTTCCAAATCTTGTTTGACATCTCATGTGGGATCACTTAAAGTCCAGTGCAGCACTCCATTGAATAACTACTTCTTGCTAATCTCTGAGATCCTCATCAGCCCTGACATTCTAGGATGAATTACCTGATTATATGGGATTCAAGGTTCACTAGAAATAGGCAAGTCTGAGGCAGGAAGGAAACAGGCAAGGCTGCTCTTCCCCTTTCCTCTAAAAGTACAAAAAAGAAAGGGACCCCTCCATCTCCTCAAGCCTCCTTGTCCTAAATAACTTCCCACTCCTTCAGTTCCCATCCTTTTATGCTTACACTAACCAGGCACCCAGTTTTAGTCATATCCAATAGAATCACTCCTAAAGATTAGATTTTAAAAGGGAGACCTGATATGAAAGAAATCCACAGTTAATCCAAAAATATGGTATTTTGACCTGGAGCTAGGGTCAGGGAGTTGCCTGGTAGTACTGGGATCTAAGTCTAAATCTAAATCTAAATTATCTAAATAAACCCTAGTTCAAGTCGTGGAGTGGGGACATATTGACCTCTTTTCTCTCTCTTCTTCAGCTGTGGTGAATTCAGTTGGAGGAAGTTTAGGAGGTGGAGTGAGCCTCGGTGGAACAATGGGTGGCAATGCCCTTGGTTTCTCCAGTGGAACTGGATCTACGATCTTCAAGACTTATTCTACCAGAACCACATCTTCCAGCCGGAGGAGTGTACGGAATTGAGCTAAGGAGTCATTGAGGCTTGAGTAAGGAGCAATGGCAAGAGAGAAGAGAGAGATGTTTTCCTTGTCCCCTAGTTCACCCCTTGATCGGCCTCCTCTCTCTGGAGCTACAGGGAGGAAAGAGATATGGAGAAGCTGGATCTGTAGATGAGTTTTTCCCTTGCTTGATGCCCAACCCCACCCCATTTCCCTTCACCATTATATAGCAAGTGAGAAAGTGGAGATTAGTGTGTCTTGGGGAATAAATGAAAAAAAATCTTAATAAAATTGTTCTTCTCAGGAGAGCTTATTGAGTCATTTTATTCTGATTCTAGGACGGGGATGTCAAGGGTCTAGGGGTGGCATGATTGATAAGTGATGGTGGCATCAATATTGATGTTTTCAGAAGAAGCCAAGAAGTCAGAGTAATATGGAGCAAAACCCAACCTGTATGGCTCACGCACATTCCCCATTCCCCATCTCCTAATCTTAGTCTTACTTCCTCACATTCAGATCCCCAGCCGCGACACTGGAATTCATTAAGGGATTACTAAATGCTGCTAAACTAGTTGCTAAGGGAGATACAAAGATAAATAAACAAATACTCCTTGCTTTCTTTGTGCTTATTGACTGGTGGAGGATATAACTGACAAGGAGTCAAAGGTAACATCAAGGTTTTAAACCTGGTTGGCTGCGTGCATGGTGGTGCCATTCAGGAGGAAGATTAGGTTTTGAGGAATAAATAATAAATTCAACTTAGGTATATTAAATTTGAGGTGCTAGATAGACACAGGGAGGCAGTTTTCGGCTTAGTAGAAGGGAGACTTTTTTCGTGTTTGAAACCGATCACTAATGGAGTAGGCCACTATGAGAGAGTGAAGTTTCCCATCACTATAGGTATAGAAGTGGAGCAATCATCTGTCAAGGATATTGTAGATGAAACCTCTCAAATTCATTCCAATTCCAAAATTGGAATCAATGAAGATGTCCAATAGGCAGTGGAAAATCTATATCTAGAGCTTGGTAGAGAGGTGAGGGGGTAGGGAACAAGCATATGCTTAGTGTTTTACAAATATTATCTCAGGAAGATAGAAGTCTATGACTCATCCACACATGAATCACCCATTTGCAGGATGCATTCACTCTCATCACTGAAGGGCATCCTCTTTGTATGAGATCTATTGGAGTACTGTAGTAATTTACATATATAGCTGAAAACCAAACCTTGGTGAAGTAATTATGTTAAGGGGTTGGAAAAGGATGAGATGAAGGAAGGAGAAAGAGAAATGATTAGAGGCGGGAAGAGAACCAGCAAAGTATGGGAAGCCAAGGGAATGATGATTCTGGAGGGAGAAAAATAGCGTCAAATACCGCAGAGATGTTAGGGAAGATGGTAACTGGTTTTATTTTTTTATCAGCATATCGGATTTGTCAAGAAAGTGATCACTGATATTCTTTGAGAGATCAGTGGGGAACTCTGTGCTCTAGTTCATGCCTTAGAAGGGTAATGTGAAAGAACTTTGCTTGTTTAGTTTGGAAAAGAGCCTTGGGAGAAAGTGGCAATACTTGTTTTGGGGGTATTTGAAGGTTTCTGAAGTGGAAGGAAAGCAGTTAGCTCTGCCTAGCTCCAGGGGGACAGAACCAGGAACAATGGGTGAGCTCATTGTGAGGGAAACTTCCTTTAAAATGATGGTTGTCTTCATTCAGAATGAACTGCTTCATAACTGTGGAATATCTCTCACTGGAAGAGAGCAGAGGCTAAATGACCTCTAGATGGAGTGGGACCATATTCCCCAAATCCATTTGACCATAAATTGGAGGCCTGATTCCTGGTGACAGTTTATTTGGCAGGAGGTTCAGCCCTCTATGGATCAGCTAGACACAAAAAGTGAGGTAATGATTGTTGCTGAAGACTCCACTTTGGTTAGAACAAACCTCCAAGAAAGTGGAAGGCTTTAGGAAATCTACCCCATGGGGAATAATGTCTGAATAAAGTGGGAGCAAGACCAGAAAATGTGCCCCATCCTAGCCATAAGCCAGCCTGATATATTTGCTGGCAATGTTGGGATGGTTCTATCTCAGGCTGATGTTCAGTCAGCTCAGTCCATTATGGCAGGAGAAACTTAGGCGAAACTTCTCAATTTGCCCAAACCCTCCTTTACTCTTAACATTAAGCAGGTTTGCATTCCTGTGTGCATGGCTAAGATTTCCACCCATACACAAACATCAACTTTAATGGTACCAGCATCTACTGTCAAAAGTCATTGATCTCCCTGAGGGTAATTGAGACTCCACACCCTACGCTTGGCCAGTTCTATCCCCGTGGATACCTCCTTGCAAAAATTTTTGAGATGTTGGACTATTCTGCTACTTGCTTGTTGATGACTCTACGTGTTATGGGTTTTACACTGGCCTCTTTTTCCTTCTTCATATAATACACTCTATCCTTCCAATGGGGGCATTTTTACTGACTGTCTCCCATGCGCAGAATACTCTCCCTTCTCATCTCCTGGCTTTTTTCAAGTCCAACTAAAGTCCCACCTTCTACAGGAAGCCTTTCCTAGTCCCCCTTAATTCTTGTGCTTTCCTTCTGTTGATTATTTCCAATTATCCTGTATATGTCTTATTTCTACATAGTTTACATAGTCTCCTCCATTAGAATTAAGAGTGGAGACTAGCTTTGGCCTTTCTTTGCATCCTCAATATTTAGCACAGTGCCTGGTTGGGTTAGGGTGGAGAGGGCATGGGGTGTATGGGTGTACTCTCTTGAAGTAGGTCTCTCTAATGGAGTCACTCCCCCAGAATAAACCACGTTTGCTAGAGTGCAAGGAAGATCAATTTATTGGAAACTCAGTAATCAAGCCCGGGGGAAAGGGAGAGAGAGAGTGTACAGGTAGGGGCCACAGCCGGCCGAGTGTATCGATCTGGGATAGGGTAGGGATGAACCTGGCGCCCCTTCAGGAAATAAAGAGACCAGAGAAGTCAGCGGCCTACTAGAGACAGCTGCTCAGAAGATACAGCAGCAAAACTGGAAACTCCTCTCCTTTCTTCTCTCCCGCTGCGATCCCCCAGTGGACATCCTCGGGTCTCCCAATAATTCTGTCTCCAATCCCGAAGGTTAGATTCTGGGGTTGCCCGTCGTCGTCTTCGAAAGCCGTGATTATACTTCTGATTTCCAGGGGGCGGAGAAGGGGTTATTTACAGCTGGGACTTGGGGGTATCTAGGCAAATCGCACGGAGCGGCTGCTCCCGCGGCTGAAACTCTGACCGCAGGGCACACACGGACCCCCAGTGCTCACCACTAGATTTCCGCTGCAAGGGGCGCTGCAGACGCTGCCTGTCACCGGACGCGAGCCTGACACGCAAAGGTCTCCGCAGACGACCCCGCCCCGGGAGCTGCTCACACCTGAGAGGTAGAAGGAGAGGGGAAGGCAGTTTATCTCTCTGGGTGATCGCTGAGTCCCGCCCCACAACCTGAGTCTGGGGATGGAGAGCCTCCGAACTCAAGTGTCTCCCACTGGTCCAGATCCAGGAGAAAGAAACAGGAGTCCCACTAGCATTGCTGAGGAATATACTTTCTTTAGTCTAGCCTTGCTACTGCAGAGGGACAATTTGATTTTAGAGTTAGAGCTGGAAAAGATCTTTGAGGTCATCTCGTATAATGCCTATTTTACAAATAGGAAACTGTGATATGACTGGCCTAAGGTTACATGTAAGTGACAGAGTATCTAATATAGATACTCTCCCCGCTTTTATGAGCATGTTAAGGTCCGAAAATCCCTTTCTTCTAGCAACTCTGTGGGGCAGGGTTACAATATTATTTGCCTCATCTTGCAGAGGAGGAAGCAGGTTGAAAGAAGTAAAATGACTTGGCCGAAGGTGCACTAAAAAGTGTGCCAGGATTGCAATCCACTGTGTCAGAGACTGTTCAAAGATAGGATCTAGTTGCAAGTCATCTTATTGAAGTCTAGAGTTAGCGTCCCAGGATACTGTCCCTCACATCTGTCCATTTCCTCTAACTTGTCTAACTTAACTCCTTTCGGGACCTGGATTACTTACAGACATTCACAGCTCCAACACCTTCACACAACCTGTGGGAAAGGAGAATGGAACATGTTAGATGGGAAGTGGGTGAGATATATCTTTTTTGTAAAACAAAATATCTGGCCCCAAATGCTGATCATCTCTCTTCCAAAGGCTCTAATGAAAGTTTTGTGCAAATAGATACAAACTAAAGGGAAGTGAGATCATGGTAATTCTGAGTATGGATGGAGAGTGGAGAATGGAGCATCATCGTATAGAGAGGGTGGGCCTGATCCCAGGCACCCACCTTTGTTCCTCGCCCTCCAACAACCGTTTGTAGGTGGCGATCTCGATGTCCAGCCCCAGCTTGGAGTTCATGACCTCCTGGTACTCCTTCAGCAGACACGCCATGTCCTGCTTGGCCTTCTGCAGAGCCTCCTCCAGCCCTGCCAGCTTGCAGCGGGCATCATTGAGGGCAGCCTCACCCTGCTGCTCAGACTGGGTCACAGCAGCCTCCAGCTTGGAATTCTAGGGAGATACAAGAATCAGGGGAAGAGAAAGTGGGTTGTCAAGTTGTCCTGGAATCACAGACTCCCCAACAGAGGCAAATCTAATTATTCTTCTATCTTTGGGCAAAACTCTACCCTTCTCCTCCCTCACACCCACATGCACATCAACTGGACTGGAAAGGCAAGAACTTTTTTCCAGGAGAAGGTTTCACAGCATCTTTCTATCATTTTTCTTAGTGTATCATCAGGTGACCTGGTTGGGAAGTTCTCCTTGATATTTAAACAGAATTCATCCTGCTACAGTCTAACTAAATTCTTTCTTTTTGGAGAGGGGTCAGTGTCCATACCTGGCACTTGGCATTCTCCACCTCGGCAGTCAGCCTCTGGATTATACGATTCAGTTCATTGATCTCCTCCTTGGTCCTGCGCAGACTCTCCCCATGACGGATCACTGTGGCCTTCATCTCCTCACACTGTAAGGAGGGAGAGAGGGTAGTATCCAGAGCTCACACATAGGTTCATAAAGGACCATCTCATCTACCCCCTGTTCCTCCTTGGGTAAGAAGACTCCATAACTTCCCAGTCAGGAGCAGCTCCAGATAAGCTGCTAGGCAATCCTACTATACCTCTCAATTCACTTTCTTACTCTCCACAGCAGCTCTTCCAAACCTTTTCATTTCTTCTCAAGTTTCTTATGGCTCCCTCTTCCCACACACTGCAAGAGGAGGACCTTTTCTCTTTATGGAAAAAGATGTAACCATTCACCAGAAGCACCCTCCTCTCTCCTCTTCCTCATCTCACATACCTTTTGCCATTTTCTCCTCTTTCACCCCTGTCTCATATGATGAAGTAGCCTTGCTCCCCACCAAAGGAAACTCCTCTACCTGCTCAAATGATCCCAGCCCTTCCTGTCTCCTCCAACAGATTGTCCCCTCTGTCACACCACTCTATCACCTATTTTTATCTTAATATTTCCTTACTGCCTGCAAACATGCCCACATCTCCCTCATTCTCGTTCTCCATCCCCACTACCTTCCTATATATACCTTCTGCCATTTGTGGCTGAACTTGAGAAGGTTATCCATCTACAAGAGGTGCCTCTGTTATGGCTCATGTCATTTTCTTCTTAACCCCTTACAGTCTCTCCCCTGACCTCATCATTTCATCAAAACTACTCTTTGCAAAGTGACCAGTGACCTTTTAATGGACGCATCCAATGGCTGTTTTTCAATTCTCACTCTGAGACCTTTCTTTAGCTTCTGACATCGTGGATCGCTCTCTCCTTCTGGATACTCTCTTCTCTCTAAGTTTTTGGGGACACTCTCTCCTACCTCTCTGACTGCTTCTTCTCAGTCTCCTTTGCTGGATCCTCTTTCAGATCTTGCCCTTTGACCATGAGTGTCCCAGAGGGCTCTGCCTTGGGCCCTTTCTCTCTTCTCCCTTTACTTGGTGATCTCCTCAGTAACCATGAATTTAGACCCTATCTCTAAGCTGATGATTCTCAAGCCAACTTACCATACTCTAACCAGGGGTAGGGGTCCTCTAGGTCTTCAAGTGCATCCCTTTGACTGACTTCACAGAATAAATCCCCTTAATAAGGATTTGTTCTGTAAAACTTGGACCCAGTCAAAAGGCTGCACCCAAGGACATAAAACACTACACATGGCCTCAAGGCCACAGGTTTCACACCCTTGCTAATCTCTCTCTCATCTCCAATCTTGCATCTCCTACTGCCTTTCAGACAACTGGATGTCTAGTAACCATCTCAACCTAAACATGCCCAAAACAGAACACACTATCTTTCCTAAATTTTCCCTCCCTCTTAGCAACTTTTTTGGTGATGTAGAGGACACCACCATCCTCCCAGTCTCTCAGGCTTGCAACTTAAGGGCTGCCCTTAACTCCTCACTATCTCTCAACTCCTTTATCCAATCTGTTGCCGAGACTTCTCAATTTCATCTCTGCAACATCTCTCAAACGTATCCCCTTCTCTCCTCTGACACTGCCACCACTTTGGTGCAAGTCTCATCACCTCATACTTTGACTATTGGAACAGCCTGCTGGTGGATCTGCCTGCCTCAAGTCTCACCCCACTCCAAATCTATCCTCCATTTAGCCCCAAAGGGATTTTCCTAAAGGGAAGGTCCAACCATATTACACCCCCTTAATAAAAGAACTCCAGTGGCTCCTTATTACCTCTAGGAGCAAATATAAAATCCCTGTTTGGCATCTAATGCCCTTTATAACCTAGCCCCCTCCTATCTTTCCAGTCTCCTTTCACCTTACTGCCTTCCATGTGCTCTTCAATCCAGTGACATTGATCTCCTGATAGTTTCATGAACAAGATATTCCATCTCTCTGTTCCAGGCATTTTCTCTGGTTGTCTCTGATGCCTGGCATGCTCTCCCTCCTAACTCTGCCTACTGACTTCCTTTATGTCTTAACTAAAATAAAATCTTCTACAAGAAGCCTTTTCCAACCCCTCTTAATTCTAATGCCTTTCTCCTCTTATATCTTTTTTTATCATGACATCATATAATATGTCATAATTTTATTTTTTATAATTTTATCATATGTAATTTTGTTTTATATATAATAAATATTTAATATAATATAATTTTATCATAATATCATATATATCTTGTTTGTACATATTTATTTGCTTGTTGCCTCTTCCATTAGATTGTGAGCTACTTGAGGTCAGGGACTGTCTTTGGCTTCTTTTTGGTATCCCCCAACTTTAGGTATGATGTCTGGCATATAGCAGACAGTTAAGTGCCACAGTAGCTAGAGCCTGAGGCCTTGCGTCAGGAAGCCCTGAGTTCAAATCTGGTTTTAGACACTTTGTATGACCCTGGGCAAGTCACTGAACTTCTGTTTGCCTCAGTTTCCTCATCTGTACAATGAGGAAAATAATAATCCCAGGTTGTGAGATAATAAGTGCTTAACACAGTGCCTGGCACATGGTAAGTGCTCTATAAATGTTGGCTATTGAAATAACAATCATATATGTTTAGTGACTCAAAGCTACTTATGGGAAGGGAGAGAATTAGGCTCATTCACCTTGCTGCGGTACCAGGACTCGGCCTCAGCCCGGCTGCGGCTGGCGATGTCGTCGTACTGAGCCTTGATCTCTGCGATGACACAGTCCATATTGAGTTCTCGGCTGTTGTCCATCTTCACCACAACGGAGGTGTCTGAGATGTGGGTGTGGAGGACTCGGATCTCCTGCAGGGAAGAATTACCAAAAGCGTATAGACTCTCACTTCTCTAAAAACTGCCTCTCAACTCTTCCTTCTTTTCCTTTAAATATAGTTCCTCTGTCACTGACATTCTCAGAAATGCCGCCTCCTCCACCTAGGCACACAGTCCCCCACAAAGAGTGGAAAAGGTTACCCAGGGATATTTCATTTCAGTTATGTCTACTGCTGATGACCCACAGACCTACGAATTTCTTTAAAAAAAAATTCCCTGTCTGGCAAAGGGGTATAGAAATCTATCTTGCCCTACAAGAAAGTAAGGGAGAAGGGGATAAGGGGGAGTGATAAAAGGGAGAGTAGATGGGGGAAGAGGTAATCGGAATGCATACCATCTTGGGTTGGGGATCAGGGCAGAGAGGGGAAGAAAATTTGGAACTCAAAATCTTGTGGAAATGAACGTTGAAAACTAAAAATAAATAAATTCATTAAAAAAATTCCATGCCTGGGTATTTTAGGCAACAGTAGACCTGTTGCCTAGTTTCTATCTGACCCATAGAGTCTGTAGAAATTTCTTATTTGTTTCTATTTATCCTCCTTCCGTATTTTTTTTTGGGTACTGGATTTGTGCCAGTCTAATGCGTTGGCAGGCTACAGTTGTTTATAGCCATCTCCATAGTAATGGTGAATAATACAGGTAACCTAGAGTATGATGAAGCAGGATGACCTCAGGTCACCAGGGCATGGAATTTTCTACTCCTTGAGTTCCCATTTGAAATAGTTCTTCTTGGTGTATCTCCTCATTCCCCCCCTACCCCACCACCCCTTGAGTCACAAAATGCATATCATCTCTTCTGATCAATTGGTTCCATAGCTCAGAAAATAGGAAGACCTTTGTATCACCCCACCCTCAAGCCTCCTCCTGACCACAGTGCTTCTCACCTCCTCATACAGAGCCCTTAGGAACTGAATCTCCTCTGTTAGGGCCTCAGCATTGGCTTCCAGGTCTGATTTTTGGAGATAGGCAAAATCCACATCCTGCAGAGGAGAAAGGGAGATTTAGGGATCTGGAGGCAGATTCTCTTTCTCTATCCTTCCCTTCAAAAGTCACTTCACTGCTGGCCTCTCTCAATCTCAGTTTTCACATCTGCAAAATGCAGATAATAATGTAATGCCTATCTCAGGAATGTTGTGAGGAAAACAGTTCAATTATAAGATTACACCTAGATACGAATGATGATGACGATGGTGATGCCAGGAGCTGGTGCAGTGAATAAATTGCCACGTCTGGAATTAGGAAGACTCATCTTCTTGAGTTCAAATCTGGCCTCAGACACTTACTAGCTATGTGACCCTTGGCAAATCACTTCCACCTATTTGCCTCAGTTTCCTCATCTGTAAAATGATCCAAAGAAAGAAATGGCAAACCAGTCCAGTATCTTTGCCAAGGAAACCCCTAATGACGCTATGAAGCATCAGACATGACTAAAATGACTGACCGACAGCCACAAACATTATGCTGTTTCTCTTATTTTTTTCTTTTGGCTAAGGTTAGACAAGTATGTTTAGTAAATTTTTTATGATACCCTGTTGGGGCAGCTAGGTGGTGCAGTGGATAGAGCAGCAGTGCAGGAGTCAGGAGGACCTGAGTTCAAATCTCACTTGACACTTGACACTCACTGGCTGTGTGACCTTGGGCAAGTCACTTAACCCCAATTGCCTCATCCTGGCTTATCTCTAGTCATCCTGATGAATATCTGTTCACTGGATTCAGATGGCTCTGGAGGAGAAGTGAGGCTGGTGACCTGCACAGCCCTCCCTCACTCAAAACAAAGTCAAGTGCAAGTCATGTCATTATTTCTCTGATGGCATGGTCTTCTTTGGCAACGAAGGATGAACACACACATGACACCCTATCACTGGGAAGGGCTTTTGGAGACAGGAAGGATTTCTATGAATTGGTGACATTTTGGTTGATGATGAAAGATGATGATACAAAGAGCCTGGACTAGGGTCAGGCAAGTAGGCAACCTCTTTGGATTGCACAATGAGGAACTTTTAAAAATATGACTTCTTCCAAATGTACATGATTTGGATCCTAGATAATCAGTAACACTCAGGTATTAGATGTAGATCAGATGAGATGTAGAATTAGAAGACCTAGGTTCGAGTGCTGAATTTGCTACTTTAATGACTATGACACCTTGGACAAGTCACTTCTCTTTATATGGGTCTGAGTTTCTTTATCTAAAAAATGAGAAGGGTTAGACAAGTTATTATGGTGTCTTCCATCTCAGAATCTGTGCTCCTTTCACCTTAGGCTAGACAGTAGCAATTGGACAGGGCAATGGGTATAGGTACCATTAGGTGTCACTGTGATGGCTGAGAGGCATAAGGAGAACAGAGTTGAGGGTCTGGGGTAGGAGTAGGGAACCTGTGGCCTTGGCTCTATGTGGCCTTCTAGATCCTTAAGTGTGGCTTTTTGACTGAATCCAAATTTGACAGAACAAATCTTTTAGGTCGCACTTAAGGATCTACAAGGCCACATGGGGCCTCAAGGTCACAGATTCCCCACTCCTGGTCTGGGGTTATAACTCACATCTCACTATATGCTATATGGAAAGAGTGTGGTGTGGTAGGCAGGACTACCATGGAAGAGAGAATTAAGGCATTTGGAAAAGGAAACCCAAGGACTGGGTACGCTATATGATGTTGGCAAAAGTCATTCAGCCTCCTTCTGGGTCTTAGACTTCTTCACAGAAGGGTTGTAGCCTCTCCTATTTCTAGTCTAGGATATCCTGGGTCTGAACACTCACCTTCTTTAGGATAACAAATTCATTCTCTGCTGTTGCCCTCAGTGCCACCTCCTCTTCATATCTGGGGGGAAAAAGAGAGAGAAGTTTCACGTTCAGAGATCCTCAGAATTCAGGGTTTGAGGAGAAGCAGAAAGAGAGAGGAAAGAAGAAAGGGTGGGAGGGAGGAAAGGAGGAAAGAAGGAAAGAAGGAAGGAAAGAAAAAAGGGAGAGAGGGAGGAAGGAAAAAAGGAAGGGAGGGAGAGAAGGAGAGAGAAGAAAGGACAGAAGGAAGGAAGGAAATAAGGGAAGAAGGAAGGAAGGAAAGAAGGGAAGAAGGAAGGGAAGGTGGAAGGAAAGAATAAGTAAAGAAGGAGAAAGAAAAAGAAAGGAAGAAAGGAAGTGATAGGGAGAGAGAGGAAGGAAGGAAGGAAAGAAGGAAGGAAGGAAGGAAAGATGACTTTGGATGAGGCCTAAACTTTACTCCCAAAAGGCTTCCTTTGGAGGATACTAGATGTCTTGGAATGAAATAGCTCATGGAATTTAAGTATTCTTGGGCTGTGAAAGGAACCTGAAGAGGTAGTTTTGCCCAACCTTCCACTTCTACTCTCCAGAGTATTCAAACCATCCCCCAAGAGAATTCTCTCCTGAAAACAAAACAAAACAAAACAAAAAACAAACCAGGCTAGGAGTCATCATTACTCTCCATCTGCTAGAATATTCTAACCTTTCCTGTGGGAGGAATTCTTAGCGTCTGTCTCACTGAAAGTCTTTCTGCTGCAGTGCCAGGCTGCATCTTCCTACTGTCAGTAGACACTTGCCTAATATAATGCTAGAATTTGTTTTATCTCCTCCAGCTAGACTATAAAACTGTGGAGGGCAGGTAGGGTCATGTCTCATCCGTTTATGTTCCCCAGAAGTATTTACAACAGTGGAGGGTATACACATACACTTTCTCTCTCTCTCTCTCTCTCTCTCTCTCTCTCTGTCTCTAGAGAGAGAGAAAATGTATGTATGTATATGTATATATGTATGTATGTATACCCACATGTAAGTTCTCAATAAATGTTTTTGTTAAAGTCTTTTCTTTTGTTTTAGCATATGGGGCTAGAAACATAGTGAATGAAACAGCTTGCTTTTCCCCACTGATATTGACATTTTCTTTTTCCTGCCCCACTGCTTGAAGATGACATGATGGAAAGGAAATGTTGCTTAAGTCAAGAATTTGCTTACTGTCTATCAATCAAAAATGCTAGGGTTCTTGAACCGGCAAGCTGTCAGTGTTCCCATCTCCATGGATGAGCCAGAACCAAACACCCTTAATAGAACCCAGAGAGGTGAGAACTCTTCCTGCGATTAACTCCCTCCCAGATTCCTTGACACTAGAGAATTGTACTCCACAAACTTCCCTATATATCTATCTAACAACTTTCACCACTGGTCAGTTCTTTTTGTTGTCTGACTCCAATCCTTCCTGATGGGACTTAAATCCACTGCTGTTATTTTTTCCCCAAACACTCACTTCTTCTTGTAGCCCTCTAACACCTCCTGCACGTGGTTGAGTTCAGATGCCAGGCGCCCACTGTCGGCTTCCACGCACTCCAGCTCCCTCCTCAGAGTCTCAATGTAGCCACTGAACAGGGGCTCCAAATTGCTCTCGCAACATTTCCGGTTCTGGTAGAATTGCCACTTGGTCTCCAGAAGCTTGTTTTGTTGCTCCAGGAATCGAACCTGCCATCCCAAGGAAGAGGAAACATCATCAAGGGACATTCAGAAGGAGAGGATACCTCAGCACTTCTTGGAAAACATGGAAAAAGATGGCTTAAAATCACAGAAAATGTCTGCCCAGGGCATGGATGAGAGGACTTCTCATGGAAATTCTATCACTTCTATCGCTCAGTCTTAGAATGGAGGTTTGATCTGTGATCTCACTGTTACTGGGTAAGAATCCCCTTCCCCTACCTTCAAACTTCAATCCTTAAAGAAATGCCTAGAGAGTAGAGAGAAGGGACTTGAATCCAGGTCTTCCTGGCCAAGGGGCTAGTTCTCTATTCATTAGACCACAATGTTTCTTAATATGAAAATCCTATAGGGATAAGCCTATTGTCTAAGGACAATCTGATTGGAAGTTCATGGGTCCCCCCTAGGAGGCCAGGCAAATATTTCCAGATGTGGGGTTGTAAGCATCTTAAGAAATTTTGGTATAGTAGAAGGAGAACTCATCTGGATTCTAGCTCTGGTTCTGCCACCTGT
Organism: Potorous gilbertii; assembly: GCA_028658325.1. NCBI lineage: Eukaryota > Metazoa > Chordata > Mammalia > Diprotodontia > Potoroidae > Potorous > Potorous gilbertii. The sequence goes on from CM053770.1 coordinate 180,308,395, forward strand.
TTGTCTCAGGAGGTTCTTTCCCTGTCTGGGCCTCAGTTTCATCATTTCAAAAATGAGGTCATTGAACTAGAAGCAATGGGTGGAAGCTGCCAGGAGGCAATTGGGACCATGCAAATGTGGGAGAGTTTGCCTCAGGAGACAGGATGTTTCTCCTTACTAGAGGTCTTCAGGTAAAGGCTGGATAAGCTATTTCTCAGGTGCTCTGGGTCAGGGGGATTCCTGTGCAGGTATGGGGTAGACAAGATGACCTCTGAAGTCCTCTTTCCTCTGTGACTAGAAGATCCCTAACAGTTCTTCCAATTTTGACACTGCAAGATTCTGTGTGAAAATACTGCAGAGGGTAGCTTGGTTGCACATGCTGTCTATCCTCCATGCCTGGAATGCTCTTTCTTCTCACTTCTTGGAGTCCCTAGCTTCTTTTAGGGCACAGTTTAAGAAATCCTTAAATGGGTCTTTTACTAGTTTCCCCCCATTAGTGCTCTCCCCACACCTTCCAAAATTACTTTGAATATATTTTCTATTTACTTATCTATTAACATGTCATTTCTTCTTAATAGAATGCAAGCTCCTTGGGGGTAGACCATTAAATTTTTGTATTTGGATCCTCAGCATCTTGGTGTAGAGTAAGTACTTGCTGAATCGAATTAGCTCTCTGTCTAGGCTGTTCTAGCCACTCTCCACTCACTTTTTAGTGCCCGACTTCTGGAAGCTCCCAAATTATGAGGGATTTAGTGGAGTAGTCTTATTATTCAGCAAAAGGAAGAGATGCATCTTACCTCCACCTTCCCAAAAGCTCATTTTTTCTCCAGGTGAATGCGAAGGAGATGTTCTCCCACTAAGGATAGAGCTGTTACCCAAACATGTACCTCCCCTCTACTACCATGAGTTCTTTCTCCTCTGAAAATAATGTCATCTTCTATCTGTACAGCCTTTACACTTTCTGAAGTCATTTAATATTTGTTATTTTATCTTCATGATAGTGTTTATGAAGGAGGAAGTTAGGAAGGCTATTGTCCACATTTACTGAGGAAGACACTGAAGTTTAGAGTAGTTAAATTATGTCTCCAGTATTATACAGCTAGCACTTGGAACTGGGACTGGAATGCAGATTTCCTGAAATTAATGTTCTTTCTTTATGGGTATTTGCATATTGAAATATGCAATGCTAACATTTGCATATTGAAATGTTCCTGCAGGACTCTTACAGGTAGCCTTTGTATATCTTGGCTGATCCATCCATTGCCTCCTTAAAATTTCATTTGTGTTTATTGAAGGCCATTAGATTTGGAAGGGACCATAGATATCTGCTAGTCTAGATCTTTCATTTGGCTGATAATAGACTACAACTCAGAACGGTTTGTTAGTTCTGGGAGTATAGTCCTACACTCCTTTGGTGATAGATCAGTCCTTGAATCTCTGATCCTACAAAGACCCCTGGGAAACTAGATACATATCTGCCTCTTATCCTTTCTGGCCCAAGAATACGGGGCTCCACAGAACAGTGGGAGGGTGACTTCGGGTCTAGGGCTGGGGAATTTGCCCTAATTGAGTAAAGCAGACTCTGGATATGTGGCCCTGTGACCTGGCCTTCTGGGCCTTGGCTAGACCACATGGGATCAGAGCATTTAAAGCTGGATTAAAGCACCTTAAATGAGATCTAGCTCAACCCCTCATTTTATGGAAGGGAAGCAGAGGTTCGCAGGGGACTTGTCTTAAGTTCTTCCTGCCCTAAGGGAAATTGCCTGGCCCCGGTTCACCTTGTCGATGAAAGCGGCGAATTTGCTGTTGAGACACTTAATCTGCTCCTTCTCCTCATGCTTCACACACTGGGCGTTGGGGTCGATCTCCAGGTTGAGGGGGGTCAGGAGGCTCTCGTTGACGGACACGGTGGTGATGCAGGGGGTGCTGGGCCCGCACACTCCCCCAGAGCGATAGCCAAAGCTCCGGCCGCAGGAGCCAGCCCTGTAGCCCGAAGAGACACTGCGGCTGCCAAAGCCGGTCAGTCCCCTGTAGCAGGACACTCCACGGTAGGGAGTGGCGCTGATGCAGCACCGGTCACCCAGTCTAGGCACGAAGGCTGAGCAGGAGCTGAAGGTCCGGATTCTGTTGCTGGAGCTGAGGCGAAAAGATCGGCAGGACATGATGCTGCTGGAGAAGGAGGACGAGGTCAAGAGTGGAGGCAGCACCAGATTGTCTGTGCGAATCCGATGCCGTCCCTTTTCTTATATTCCCCAGCCCGATGGGGTTGGGCAGCATAAAAAGACTGAGGAAGCATTTATGAGCTTGAACTCCTTGTATCATACACTCCTTGTATAGTAAGTATTTGTAGTGAGCTTCTATTGGGGACTCCCCCCCACCCTCACCCCCGGAAATGAGGACAGATATCAAAGCTGGATTAGCCTGTCTATCAGCCCCTATAAAATAGCATCCTTCTCCTGCCCTACTGTTTTATGGAGTAGGGGAATAGAGTGAAAATTAAAAAACAATTTCTTCCCTGGTGCTCCTAATTGGACTATGGGAAGTCAGGCCTTTCTCTCTCTGTATGGCTTTAGGGCAAGGAGCCAGAAAATGGAGGGTAGGTGCGGTTCACAGAAGACGGGCTTCTAGGATTTCTGAGGTGATGAAATTTGGACGAGGCATGAATCATCCTGATGCCTTATACATCTCTTACTTCCTTTCCCAACTCAGCTCCACTCCCCTTCTCTGTCCAGGATACTTTATCTGATCAATCCCATTTACCCTGAAAAGACGAGCCTTTAAATTAAATTTCCTTTCAGCATTTTTCTTGCTCAATTTGCAAAGACTTTGTCTCATTTGTATTTTATTCTGTATAAGTTTAGCTCATTTTTAGTAGGGTGGAAGAGAATTATTGCCAAAAGTTAAAAAAAAAATCTTACCATTTCTTTCCTCAGAATTCATTCAAGTCATTTTTTAGCAAACCATACTAATCACTTACTATGGACATTGTACTGTGCTAGATGCTAGGGGAGATGGTTACAGGTGCCTTGTCCTGGATGCCTTTTTCCCTTCCCAGGTCCCTCAGGACTGAAATGAGGCATTCATTTTGGTTGGTTCCTGTTTCTGTGCCTTTAGTTTATTTCTATTTTCCCATGACATTGGGAATCTTGGTGAATGCTAGATTGGGGGCTCCTCGAGGGTAGGTTGACTTATAGATATAAAATTAGAGGTGGGAGAGATTTTGAGGATCATCCTAACTAAGCCTTAATTTTACAGGTGAAGAAAACTGAGCTCCAGAGATGAAACATTACTTACCCAATGTCTTACTGATATATTTTTTAAAAATTAATTTATTTCAAACTAAAATATTAAAACTTAAACATACAAGAAAAGAAAAAGAAATATATTTAAGAACTTAAATGCTAAAACTTAGACAAAATAAGAAAAGAAAAAAGCATTGTCATGCGCACAGCAGAATGTAAGAGAGGATTCAAAATTTATAGCAATAATTTTCCATTTTCTAATAAATACTAACTACTCACTGTGTTCCAAGCTGTCCATCATTTTTTTTGCTTCTTTGTAAGTTTTCTTTTGTTCTCTGCTGTGTACTTTTTACTTTGTTCTTTTTCCCCTCTTTCTTCTACCTCTCCCTCCAAAAAGGCTGCAATTGAGCACATATATATTTATTTGTAAATACATACAGATATACTTACATATGTACAATATGCACACACATATGCACATACACACAAACCATGTATACATACACACACTTACATACACATACATATGCTTAGATATCTATAATCATCCTCCTATGTAGATATATACATTCATATGCATCTACATAAGACTGTACTAAACTTGTTTGTCCTCTGTTTCTCTGAGGGTAGATAACGTCTTCCTTCATAGGTCCAAATCTTTCCCTATTTTTCTAAGTCTACCAACTCATCATTTTCTATGCCACAGCAATATTCCAACCATATACTGTCTAGTTATTTTAGTTTAAAATAATAGTGATTAATATGGCTGACAAATAGTGTAGTTTCCCTACTTTTCTCTTCTGATTAAATCTATTTTAGCTTTAACTTTGTCTGAGATCGTGATTACTACCCCTGCTTTTTTCCCCTAATAAATTCTCCTCCTGATCTTTATTTTATGTTTTTATTTGTATTTCCTATCCCCTCTAACTCCTCTACTTTACTTCTACCTGCTACCTTCTCCTCCTGTTACTTACTGCCCCCCCCACCAAAGATCCTTCCCTTATCCTCTCCCCCCATTCTAAAATCTCTCCCTTATCATTTCCCCTCCCTATCCCCTAAGCCTTTTATTTCCTTATGAATTTAGAAGACTTTTATTCCCTTCTAGGAATATATGTATTCTTCCCTCTTTAACCTATTCCCAATGACAGTAGGGTTGCAGAACTATTAGCCCTCCTCTCCCATCTAATTCCTCTGTGTCAGTTCTTTTCATATGTCGTTTGTATGAGACAATTACTCTTTTTATCTTTTCCTAGATGATTTACTTTTTAGTATCTTTTTAGTATCACATCATATTCAACTCTACCCCAATCTTTCTTTCAAACTAGTTAGTAATAGTAATCTTACACACATGATTTACATTTTCTTCTATAAAAAGTGAAGTCTGTCCTTATTGAGTCCCTTGTAATTAGTCTTTGATGTTTACCTTATATTTCTCTCAGATTTTGTATGTCATATTTGATATTGATTTCAGATCTTTTTGCAACAAAATCCTGAAAGTCTGACAATTCATTGAATATCCATCATTTTTCATTCAGGATTACACTTAACTTAGCAGGGTATGATATTTTTGGCCACAACTCCAGTTCTTTTGCTCTTTGATATATAGTGTTCCAAGATCTGCAGTCTTTTAGTGAAGCCAGTGCTAGGTCTTGTGTGATTCTAATTGTGGCTCCATCATATTTGAAATGTTTTTTTCTTGTTCATAATATTTTCTCCTTGAGCTGAGGGTTTTGGAATCTAGCTATGATAGGTTTTCCTTGTAGGATCTCTTTTATGTGGTGATTGGTGGATTTTTTTTCTATTTCTGCTCCCCCCTCTTCTTTTAATACATCAGAACAATTTTCTTTAATTATTTCTATTATTATTGTATTAAGATTATTTTTTTTATTGTAGCTTTCAGGTAGTTCAATTATTCTTGTTTTCTCTTGATCTGTTCTCCAGATCAATTGTTTTCCATGTGAGATGTTTTACTTTCTCTTCTATTTTTTCATTCTTTATATTTTGTTTTGTTATTTCTTGATCTCTCATAACTTTTCTGGCTTCCTCTGGTCCAATTCTACTTTTCAAGGAATCATTTTCTTCCTTAAGAAACTGGATCTCCTTTTCTAGTTTGTTGACTTTCTTTTCTTACCTTGTTTTTCTTGGATTGTTCTTAATTTTTAAAAAAAGTTTTCCTCAATCTCTCTCATTTGACTTTTATAATCTTTTTAAAGTTCTTTCATGAATTCTTTTTGGTCAGGTAACAATTTAACATTACTCTTTGGGGTAAGAAAGCCTTTTTTTTTTTTTGCTTCAGTATTCTCTAATGAAGATGAATGACAATCTAGTCTCATAGTAACTTTCTATGATTGGGCTCTTTCTCTTTTGCCTGCCGATTTAAAAAAATATATAGCAATTTGTTATTGTAATTACCTGTAGTCTGAGGGAATGGGGGTATTGTTTCTGGCCTCAGATCCTCCTTAAGTTATGCCCTGTGGCCTGGAACAAAATCAAGAACTCTGGCCTCCCATAAGTGTCCAGGGTCAGTGACTTCCCCACCCCATTGCTTCTGCACTCTCAAGGAAGTTTCTTTTTGCTTGTTTCTTCTTGCCCAGGGCTGCATCTCCATAGCACAGTTGGGGCTGATTTCTCTTATCAGCAGAGGTTCCTTCAATCTTCCCCTACTCAGAAACCCAACTCCCAACACTGTCCAGGAAGTGAAAATTCCTGTGGCTGGAGCTGAGTTTACCTCCCAACCCAGTTAGACCCAGGGTTCCTGCTTGCTGTTTCAGTGAGAACTAAACGGGAGTGGTTTACGCTTCACTGGGACCAAACCACAGTCCTGGGACTTTTCTTCCAGTTGTTCCAGGAAGGCCACTGTTCTGCTCCAACTCTTGTTTTTTTGTTTTTAACCACTCTGCATTTACTCTGACACACTATTTTGTCTGTTTGTGGGGGAAATCTGAATATTTGGAATTTTCTGCCATCTTTCTTCATCAATATTAGATGGCAAAAGTCAGTATTTAGAAACAAACCTTTTTACTCTTGATCTAGTTCTCCTTATAGCTGGTCTAAAAACAAGGTGCCACTCTGATTGGAGTCAAAGCAATGGATTCTGTGAACTCTGTTTGTTGGGGAAAATAGGCCTCTTGATATTGTCTTCATCTGTGTGTTTGGTGAGAACTAAATCTTCCCAGCAGAGTACGTAGAGTTCATAGCCCACAATAAGGGAAGTTGATGGTAAATGTAATTAACAGAAAATTCTGAGTGAAGACTTAGCAACATCATTGCAGAGGAAGCCAGCCTCTTTAGTCTCTTTTACTTTTAACTTTACATTGTCATTGTGCAGAAATCAATTGACTCATGAAACCCTAGAGGACACCTTGTCTAGCCTCCTGCCTACTAGATACTGTATGGTCAGCTCTGGGCCATCCTGGTCAGAAGGTTTTCCAGGGAAGGATCGGCCATTTTTTCTTATTCCAGAACCTCCCATCCTAGGTATCCAGGAAGTCCTCCATGAAAGTCTAATCTAAGAACAATTTCCTTCCTCCAGCAGTGGTCTAAACTGAGTCTCTTTAGTTTTAGATTAAGACTATTCTCTCATTTCTGTTGAAGGTAGTTTTTAGTTTTGTTGTAGAGCAGAAAGGAGAAAATTCTATCTGTAAAAAATTTCCTTTGATCTTCATCTGTTCCCTCTCTCCATTTCATTGTCACTACAGAGAATATCCCTGCCAAGAGTGAATGCTATTTACTGTATTTTTTTTTTTTTGCTTCATTTTTCTCTTTAGGCTGTTATTTGCCTTTACCTCTCCCCATTGAGAGTAAAGGGACTGAAGCATAAAGGACTCAGATGAGATATTGGCAGGGAGCAGAAATAAACAGATGGTGATATCGGCATAGGTGGTGAAGACCTGGAAAGGATCTAGGGGTTTTGGTTGTTCACAAGCAGGGACAGCTTGTGCAACTCCAGCCATCTTTTGGGGGATTGACAGCTGGTTGTTCAATTTTCAGTGTGAGAATTTGCACTTCAGAAATCAACAAATGCTACGAATCAGAGCTTGATTAATTGTTTTGTTGATGCTCTAAACTTAATAAAGTGAGTAAGGAAACATTAATAATGAGGATTCAGTGGAATGTGTCAGGAGTATGTTTTAAGAGAGGGAGAGCCAGTTGTTCAACACGTACTAGCATGCCCCGTTCATGAAATAATAAAGTGTCATAGAGTCACAAAATCTCAGAGTTGGGAGGGACCTTTGAGGATATCTAATCTAAGTTATATTTATCTAAGTGAAAATCTCCTCTAAAACTTACCAACTAATAGTCATTCAGCTTTTGCATCAAGCCCTCCAGAGAGGGGAAACCACTACCTTTGGAGGTATCTCATTCCATCTTTTGGAAAGTTTTAATTGCCGGGAAGTTTTCATTTGCCATAAATCTAAGCGTGCTTTACAATCTTAACTTGTTGTCCCAAATTCATTCCTTCTTCCTTATGATAGCCCTACAAACACCTGAAGATAGAAATCATGACCCCACTAAATCTTTTCCAAGCTAAGCATCTCCATTTCCTCCAAGCAATCTCTATATGTCATGAACAGAGGTCCTCATCATCTTGCCTGCCCTCTGGTTTATCGATGTCCTTCTTATCACATGTTTCTCAGAATTGAACCCAGTATTTCAGGTCTGATCTGATCAGGGTGGAGTACATTGGCCCTATCACTTCCCTAGTCCTGGATACCATTACTTTCTCAAGGGTACTTCTTTTCATTGTAGTAGAAAATAGTATAAAACTGTCTTTGTGTCCCCAGCACCCACCCAGTACCCAGCATATAGGAGGCATTTAACAAATGCTTGGTGATTGATTGGTTGATCTATTGATTTGCACACGTTCCATGCCTTGAATGCTCCCTCTCTCTCCTCAACCTCAGTCTCTTGAAATCCTAATCTCTTTTCATGACTTAGCTTAGATGCTACCTCCTACATGAAAGCTTTCTTTATTATCTGGGTGGTTAGTCCTGCCCCTACCTCACAGCAGATTATTTTATATTTACTATATATATTTTTGTGTTTTTGTGTTGTATCGACCAGTTGGATGTAAACTTGTTAAAGGCAGAAACCGTTTTCATTTTAATCCTTGTATCCCCAGTGCCCAGTACAGCACCCTACACATTTGTCAGTGCTTAATAAATAAGTTTTGCTGATCTGAATCAAATGGGAAGCCACTTGAGAGTTTTGATCAGGAAGTCAAATAGAGGGAGTTGCAATGGCAAAGATGTATACGATGTCAAGTGAATCAATATACAAACAACTATTCCTAGGTCTAGGGGAGCTGGAAAACTTACCTGGGACACTTACACTCATTACTCTCCCACTAAGGAGCCTCTCTAGGCTTTGGACCTATGCATGTAGATAAGATTCTGTCTTGAACCTACTGACATCTGAAAAGAGATGTCTCTTCTCATAAACTCTGACTTTTGATACCACCCAGAGCCCTAAGGACAGACTTGGGTTTAAGGGTACTTCCAATGCTTACCACAATGCCTGGCAAATAGTAACTGATTGAAATACATTTTCATTCATTCATTCCAATTTATGTTGTATTATATAGAGGATGTGTTAAATATTTCTGCCTTTCTGCATTTGCTTATGAGATTTTTATGCCCTAGTCCATGGTCAGTTTTTTGAATAAGAACTATGTACAGTTAAGAAACGTACATTTTTTTTCTTTTCTCTTCACAGTGATTGCCAGAGTTCTGTCATGTCTCTGTTTTCTGAAATTCTATTCAAATCTTTAGCTTCTTTCTTGTTTATCTTTCTGGAGATGATTGGTTAGTTCTATTTTTCACTTTGTCCTCTGGTTCTAATAGATCTGAGAAGCTTTTTTTTTTTTTTAACAATTTCTTGAAATATGGTATCTAGCTTTTTAGTCTTATTATGAATATCAGAGAGTTCCATGATTCTTAAATTTCCTCAACCTGTTTTCCAACTCAGTTTTTTTTTAATAGTAGATGCCTTTCTTTCTTTCTTTTCTTTTTTTAAATTTCAGGATTTTTTTCTAATATTCTTATTGTGTCCTGGAACCATTGAATTCTGTTGGTTCCATTTTATTTTTCAGAGAATATGATACTTAGTTAATGTTTTTTATTTCCTGTTCCAAGTTATTTTGTCTTCTTTCATTTTTTTTCTTCCAGAGCTCTTATTTCAATTCTAATTTTATTTATTTATCCTTTATTTAATTTCTTCCACCTATTCTTGTAATCCTTGTAGTCATGCAAGTCACTGACATTTTCTTTTTTTTTTGTGATTATCTCTTGGACTTCTCTTAAGCCAAGAGCTCTTAAATTGGTTTTATGAATTTATTAAAATTATTTTGATAATTATATTTAAATATAATTTTCTCTATAGCTCTTTGTATTTTATTTTATGCATTTTGACAAGTCAACAACTATTTATTAAGTGCTTACTGTGTGTCAGGTACTGTGTTTATAGAATAAAACATTATTCCTAGAAGGTGTCTATAGTTTTCATCAGATTGCTAGGAGAGCCTGACATAAAAGAATTAATAACTCCTCTCTTAAACTGTAATATTTCTTTACTCTTTTAGTGTTTCTTTTGTTTACTCACATTTCCCTTGTGGCTACTTTCTCAGTGTTACAGGGTTTCATTAGGCTTGTGCCAGGTTTCCTGGTTTGGACACTTTCAAAACTCTGCTGAATTGTATTGGGTTTTTTTTCCCTGATTAATATTGCAGAGAAAATCCAGGGTTTCTTGATCTTGGTCCTCTTGGCTGCGTGGGAGTGAAGTGGGTGAGTCTAAGGGTTTAATGAACTTTAGTCATCTTTCTGCCAATTCCTTTGGCCTTTCTGAGAGTATGTAGCCCTGAATGGCTGATGGGCCCATGTTGGGAACAGAAAATCAAAGCATAATCCTTGTGTGGATCATTGTGCTAAGATGCTGAGGGAGACCTTCCATCATAGTGTTTACAATGAAGTAGGAGGACATGATACTATAGTGTAAAATAATCCGTGATTTTTTTCATGAGGTAAAAACCAAATGAGATCTAAAGGGGCAGAAAATTATCTTTGGATGGGATCTATGAAAGAAATGGCAAATCTATGAAGAAATAGTTATTTCTGGACCAAGAGCCAGGAGACTGGATTGTAATCCCATGATTTTCTGAAGTCAATTTTCAGATGGTTAGGTGGCATGGCAGATAGAGTTCTGGACTACAGTCTGCACTGACTCCAGAGTTTTGATAGAGGCAAGATCTGCCTCAAACTTTTACTTAGCTGTGTGATCTTGTTCTACTCACTTAATCTCTCTCAGATCCTTTAGTCATCTGTAAAACATGGTAACAATAGCACCTACTTTACAGGGTTGTTGGGTGAATCAAGAGAGAAAAACGCATAAAGTACTTTGCAAACTAAATACTAGCTATTTTTCCTCAGACGTAAAATAATGAAATCTCTAATTAGACCTTGAGGAAGTCCTGAGAGACAGATGAGATAGTATTTGAGGTGGGCTTTAAAGAATAGGTAGAAAGTTGGCAAGAAATGAGTAGGAGGGAGGATATTCTAAGAATAGCTATGTGATTGGCACACATTCTGAGTCAAGGATGAAGAGGAGAGACCCACTGGGAATAGTCTAGCTTGGTAGAAGGGTGATCTTCATAGGCTGCAGATGCCATTCAACCTGGCATACTGACTTTGTCTACTTCCAACCCCTACCTTTCAAGAGGAACTGTCACCTGTGGTGATCTCTATAGTATCCTCTACTGAAAGATCTGTTCCTGGAGAGTGGACACCGGTGGGAGTAAATGCTGATGATTGGCAGTGCCTCCTTGTATCTTCTGAATAGTGGCTTTTTGGGGGGCACATTCCATCCTAAAACTGAATTATTGGCATAGTACTTCTGTCCCTGACCTACTTTGCCTTTCCTGTTTGAATAGCAAAAAGTCATTGGGTATGGAGAAGAGATCAAACTTTGAGTTGTTTTTTTTTTTACTTTTATGTTTCTGTGTGGAGGATTTCCTTCTCCTCACCAATCTTCACCCAAGCTGTGAAAGAACATCCAAAGATGTGGACCTAGCTTCACATCTGTTCTTGATACTTACTATCTTTGTGTGACTCTTATCTGGAAATGAAAGGAGTAGACTAGATGATCTTTAAGGTTGATCTATTTCTGATACTACAGTTATAGGCTGTAGTTTTTTGTAAATTCATTATTTATTTTTTATCATTCTTTTCTTTTTAAATTTTGAATTCCAAATTCTGTCCCTCTCTCCCCCAAAATGTAAAAGCAAGCAATGTGATATCAATTATACATGTGATATCATGCAAAATATATTTCCATACAAGTCACATTGCAAAAATAGAAAATAAAGTGGAAAAATTATGTTTCAATTTGCACTCAGGGGTCATTTGTTCTCTCTCTGGAGATGGATAGCATTTTTCATCATCCTTTGGAATTGTCTTGGATCACTTAATGATCAGACTAGTTAAGTTTTTCACTCGGTTTTTCTCATTTCACTTTGCATCAGTTCATATAGGTCTTGTCATGTTTTTCTGAAACCACATCCTGTGTCATTTCTTATAGCACAATAATACTCCATTACAATCATATACCAGAATTTGTTCAGTCATCCTACAGTTGAAGAGCATACTGTCAATTTCCAATTCTTTGCCACTACAAAAGGAGGTGACATAAAAATGTTTATTTTCCTTTGCTCTCTTTGGGATGCAGACCTGTGTTCCTGGGTCAAAGAGTAGCCACAGTTTTATAGCCTTTTATTACTCCACCAACAATTCATTAATGTACTCATTTTCCATCATCTCCTCCAGCATTTGTCATTTCTGATAAGTGAGACATAGCACCTTAGAAATGGTTAAATTTTCATTTCTTTAATCAATAATGACTGGAGCATTTTTTCATATATGGAACCTTTTAAAATATTATACATGCATACATATATAGAGCATATTTTTCGTAGATACCTTTGATTTCTTCTAAAACTGCTGTTAATATCTTTTGACCATTTGTCAATTGGTGAATGGCTCTTATTTATATAAATTTGACTCAAACATCTATACATTTGAGAAATGAGACTTTGGTCAGAGAAGATTGTTGCAAAAGTTTTTGATATTACTTTTTTGTCTGTGATACCTTGTAACAAAATGTAGTTTATCTGATTAGCTCTTTTAATTAGATCAATTTTTGCTTTTTCTATGTCTGAAATCATGATTGCTACCCCTGCCTTTTTTATTTCAGTTGACACATAATATATTCTGCCCCAGCCCTTTATTTTAACTTGGTGTGTCTTTCTGTTTCAAGTGTGTCTCTTGTAAACAACATACAACTGTTGGATTCTGGATTTTAATCCATTTTGCTATCTGCTTTCATTTTATAGGTAAACTCATGTCATTCACATTCTTAGTTATGCTTCTCTCCGTCTATTTTCCTTCTGTTTCTTCTCTCTTTTTTTTTATCCTTTCTCTTCTCAAGAGCCTATATTTTGCTCCTAACTACTGCCTCCCTTAATCTACCCTCCCTTTTATCATTTCTCTTACTTCCTCTTATCCCATTCCCTTCTGATTTCCCTATTGGGTAAGAAAGGTTTCTATACCCAATTGAGTGTGTATCTATGTGTATATGTGTGTATATTCTTTTGTTTGTGAGCTAATTCCAACAAGAGTGAGGTTGAAACATTACCCAACCCTGCATTTCCCCCTCTGTCATAAAAGCTCTTTTATATGAGAAAAATTTCCCCATTCTACCTTTTCCTTTCCCCTTCTCCCAGTACATCCTTCTTTCTTATCGCTTTATTATTTTGGAGAGATCATTCCAACGTAACTGAGTCAAACTCATGTCCTCTGTCTATATAAACTCCTTTTAGCTGCCCTAATAGTGATAAAGTGCTTAGGAGTTACATGAATCATCTTTTCATATAAGAATGTAAACAGTTTAACCTTGTGAGTCCCTTATGATTTCTCTTTCATGTTTTCCTTTTTTATGCTTCTCTTGAAACTTGTGTTTAAATGTTAAATTTTCTAATCAGTTCTAGTCTGAAAATTAAGAATGCTTGAAAAAACTCTTACTTCATTAAATATCCACTTTTCTCCCTGAAGGATTATATTTAGTTTTGATGGGTAGGTTATTCTTTGTTGCATTTCTTGCTCCTTTGCTTTCTAGAATACCATATTCTTAATCCTTTGCTCCTTTAACATGGATGCCACTAAGTCTTGTGTGATTCTGACTGTGGCTCCATATTTGAATTATTTCTTTCTGGATGCTTACAATATTTTTCCTTGACCTGGGAACTCTGAAATTTTGCTGTAGTATTCCTAAGAGTTTTCATTTTGGGATCTCTTTCAGGAAGTTTTGGGTGGATCATTTCAATTTCTATTTTACCATGTGGATCTATGATATAGGAGCAGTTTCCCTTTATAATTTCTTGAAACTATAAATGATGTCTATGCTCTTTTTTTAAATCTTTCTGTTAGTCCAATTAAATTATCTCTCCTCAATCTGTTTTCTAGGTTGGTTGTTTTTCCAATGAAATATTTACATTTTCTTCTATTTTAGCCTTCTTTTGACTTTATTGTTTCTTGATGTCTCATGGAGTTATTAGATTCCACTTACCCAATTCTAATTTTTAAATAATTATTTTCTTCTGTGAACTTTTGTGTCTCTTTTCTCATTTGACCTAGTCTGCATTTTAAGGAATTCTTTTCTTCAGTGGATTTTTGTACATTTTTTTACTATTAGGCCAATTCTCTTTTTTAACCTGTTATTTTCTTCATTTTTATCCCTCTTTTATGAAGTTAAGTCTCTTTTCATAATTTTCTTGCATTGCTCTCTTTTCTTTTCTCAATTTTTCCTTTGTCACTCATCTATCTGTTTAAGTCTTCTTGTTGGGATTGGGTCTAGTTAGAATTTTTCTTTAAGACTTTGGGTTGTAGCTGTTTTCCGATGGCATTCTTCTGAATTTGTGTCTTCGTTTTGCCACTATAGTAGATTGTTATGGTCAAGTTTTTTTTTTGTTGTTGTTGTTGTTTGCTCATTTTTCCTAGCCCATTTCTTGACTTTGAACTTTATGTTAAAGTTGGGCTCCACTCCTGTAGGGGTGAGGTGACCCTGTTCCAAACTTCAGACTTTTTGAGTGCTTCTGTTTTCAGAGGTAGTTCTAGGGGTCTGCAAGTTTTCAGTGATTCCAAGGTGGTGTGATCTGGAGAGATCACTGCTCTCCTGGTGTATGCTCTGGTCTTTACCCAGGAAGGACATCTAATCTCTTGAAGCTGCAAATACTAGCACTTTTCTTGGCCCTAGAATTGGGGCCAGGTTCCCTGCTCTTCTGCAGCTGTAGGCAGTAGTGCTCCTCTCTACTGTGGAACTTTGATCAGGGTCTTTGCTCCCTTGTAACAGACCACAAATGCCCCTCTCTACCCTTGAACTGTTATGTAGAATTGCATATGAGCAAGACAGTTGCCATTCAGCACCAGCTACACCCAATGCTAGAAAAGGGTTGCCTGTAATCTCTTTTCTGACATGTCATCTGACCCCTGTTGCCATCTCTGGACTGAGAGCCCCTGAAGATGCTGCTGTTGCATGTGTACCCTCTAGACAGACCTTCACCTCAGACCTCTCCTGCCAACTTCCTAAGTTTTCTTAGGCTGGAAAAATGTCTCACTTTGACCTTCTGTTAACTCTGGCACTCCAAAATTTGATTTGAGCTATTATTTTAAAGTTGCTTTGAGGGGAATGTTGAAGGAATTCAGCTGAGTTGCTGCTTCTAATCTACAATCCTGAGTTATATGCTTTTAAGTCTTGGTCCCTAAATGTGATGGTCAGGAGTCCTCATCAACTGGAACTATATTCTCTCTGTAATCTTAATTCCCATTGTTTTCCAATTCACTTATTCTATTTCAGTGGAACCCATGGTTCTCCCCATATATCACACACTCCTACTCTTTACTTTCAATTATACATATATATTTTCTTCTTGGGATTCCCTTTCCCCTCCTCCTTCTCTGGTTTATTCCTAAGCTTTATTTTAGTTTGCCTACTCTCATCAAACCTTTGCCAATTGCATAATTACACTATAATTATCTTCCCTTGATTTATAATTTCTATAACACATAGGAGCTTTAATAAATAGTCTTGTAGCTGATTCTGTCGAGTCTTTTATCACTCTTCTCATTAATAAAAATTATAATAATAGCTTACATTTGTTGAGGACTGTATGATTACAAAGTGCCTTCACATCAAACCTTTGAGTGTAGGTAGGGCAAGTATACTTATGCCCATTTTATAGGTGAGGAAACAAAGGTTAAGTGACTTGTCCACAGTCACTCAGCTAAAAGGTAGAGTCAGGACTCAAAGTCAGATCTTGCTGTCTTTCACTATCCCAAAGGCTATTTTGTTTCTCTAAATTGACTGTAAGCTTCTTAAAGCTAGAAACAGATCTTCCTACCTTTCCTTTCCTATCCCACCCCCATCCTCCAAAAAATCCTGGCTTGTGTAGATATGTAGATGGGTTCCAACCAGCTTCACAACCCATCTTCCATCTATATACTAGGGAGTGTAGACATAGCTGAACATGTTTGAAAGAGGTTTTTTTTTTTCTGATTTCCCTACTAGAGTCTGGCATAGTACCATTCTACAAAAGACATTTGCTAAACATTTTTTCATATGATGTACCCTTTGTCACAGTGAATTTGAACCAAAAGACAGCAGTCAGGGGTTCAACAATGATTGGGTCTTTGTCCCCATTCAGGTTTAGCAGGCCAGTGGGAACATCTGCTACCCAGCTTGGTTAGAATTCCAGGATTATAACAAGGTGAGATCACCATGGTCCCCATAAGGGACTGGGATGGTGCTCAGGCCCCCTGGGAGACAGGACTTCTGGGAGATCCTTGACCGCTCTGTACCTGGACCTTTTGGGATCTCTTTCAGGAGGTGATTGGTGGATTCTTTCCATTTCTATATTACCCTAGAATATCAGGGCAGTTTTCCTTGATAACTTCTTGGAAGATGATGTCTAGGCTCCTTTTTTGATCATGGCATAGAGATATTCCTACAATTTTAAAATTATCTCTTCTGGATCCATTTTGCAGGTCATTTATTTTTCCAGTGAGATACTTCACATTGTCTTCATTCTTTTGGTTTTGTTTTATAATTCTTGATTTCTCATAAAGTCTTTAGCTTCCAATTGTTCCATTCTAATTTTAAAGAATTATTTTCTTCAGTGAGCTTTTGGACTTCTTTTTCCATTTGGTCCATTCTGATTTTTAAGACATTTTTCTCTTCATTGGTTTTTTGGACCTCATTTGCCATTTGGGTAAGTCTAATTTTAAAGATGTTACTTTCTTCAACATTTTTTTTGGTTTCCTTTGACAAGCTGTTGACATGTTTCATGATTTTCTTGCATCGCCCTCATTTCTTTTCCCAATTTTTCCTTTACTTCTCTTACTTGATTTTCAAAATCCTTTTTGAGCTCTTCCATAGCCTGAGACCAATTCATATTTTTCTTGGAGGCTTTGAATGCTGGAGCTTTGGCTTTGTTGTCTTCTTCTGGTTGTATGTTTTGATCTTCCTCATCACCGATGATGGAAGAAGATACCTCTTCACCAAGAAAGTAGGAATGTGTAGCTTGTTTCTTTTTCCCCTGTTTGTTTATTTTCCCAGCCAATTATGTGACTTTTGAGCTTTGTTAAGTGGAAGTCTCCAGAATCAGCCTCCACTCCCCAAGCTAGGACTGGAGCTAGGGTCCAACCATGCTCCCCTCTCAGAGAGGTGAGATACCCTTCCCACTGAACTTTGAAGATGTCCTTAGAGTTTGTGGGGTGAGAAGTCTGGAATCCACAGCAGTCACCCGTAATTCAGTCCCCTAAGGCTTTCTCCAGTTCTGTCCACACCAATGTGACCCATGCTGAACTATGCTCTTCACGAGCCTGGTGTGATAGACCCTTCCTGTCTTGGGCTGGAAATTTGCTTCAGTCTGTCATTTTGTGGCTTCTGCTGCTCTAGAAATTGTTTGGAGTAATTTTTTTAAAGATTGTTTGAAGGGCTTGGGGGGAGAGTTGGAACAGGTCCCTGCTTCTACTCTACCATCTTGGTTCTATCCACCTCAGCTCAGTTCTTTCTAAAGCAGGGATTTAAATTTTTTATTATTTAAAATTTGCTGTTGTTATTGTGAGGCAATTGGGGTTAAGTGACTTGCCTGGGGTCACATGGCTGGTAAGTGTTGTGTCTGAGGCTGAATTTGAAACTCATGTCCTCCTGACTCCAGAACTGATGTTCTTTCTACTGTACCACCTAACTGTCCCGGGAGGGTTCTTTTAGCCTGTGGTTCACACACCACCAAAATGGAAAATGAATCCATGGATAGACAGTGAAGGAAACTCATGACCTTATATGGGAAAAACATGACATCTTTATTTTCACTAACCTTTGGTCTTCCTTTGAATCTTACGTACTCTACTGAAATCCTTTAAAAACAGTATTCTCAAAAGGGGTCCACAGGCTTCACCTGATGGTGCTAGAGGAACTTTGCCTTTCTCAGTCTGCATAATTGTACTCTTTTTCCTTTAACCATAGAAAATCCCTAATTGTTATTTGAATTCAACAATCAATAATCATTTGGTAAGTACCAACTATATGTTAGTCACTGTGTTCTTTGCTGTGTTTTTGGAGGCTTGATCTTTCTGTCTTGTCCATGCTGAAAGTACAGTGGCACTCACAGACCAGATCACATTCATTATTCATCAGTCTAGTTTCCCACCTTCAGCTTGCCCCTCTGTAGGTGGTCTGGTGGCCCTTCTTTCCTAGGAGCTCACCATATTGGTGTCAGGCTTCATGTGACACCCAATCCGCTTGTTGTCTCTACTGCAGCTCTGAACTCCCAAGCTCCAAGAATCCACCAGGCCCAACCTCAGCTTCCCTTAGTAGTAGGAATTGCAGGCATGTGGCACCATGGTCAGCCCAATCATTGTTGTACCTACTATGACCAGAGAACTGCTAAGCACTGGGAGAGATAGAAAATTTAGATAAGACCTAGTCTTATCTCTAGGGTAAGTGTCTGGGATCAGACTCATGAACTTGCAATCTAGCAAGAAAGCAATATAAACAGATATATCTCTATGGAGAGATATAATACACCTATCCTTTAATAAATGCATTTTTCTTTAGTCATTTTTTGTTGTGATCCCATTTGAGCTTTTCTTGTCAAAGATACTTGAAGAGTTTCCCACTTCCTTCTTCAGCTCATTTTACAGATGAGAAAACTGAGGCAAACACAATTGAGGTACTTGCACAGAGTCACACAGCTATTAAATATCTGAAGCCAGATTTAAATTTAGAGAGAGGGATCTTCCTGATTCCAGATCCAGTTCTCTATCCACTGCTCCACCTAACTGTCCTAATAATTTCATTAGAGAGTGACAACACAAAGTGATCTATGTGTTCATAAGCTCTGAAGGAGAAGATATTACCAACTAGGTTGATGAGAGAAGGACCTCCATCTCATATTCTATGACTAAGGGCTATACTGGGTCATTGCAGGTGGTGGAAATGGGAGCTAAAGGACCAGGGGCTTCTCACTTTCAGTCTACCTTGAATCCCTAGCACTGCAAACTGCATGGAACCAAAGACCAGTCTGAGCATTTTAGCGAGGGCATCCTGGGCAGTGCCCAGAGCAAGTTGTCCTTGGAGGGTACACTCTAGAATGAAAAATGGGACACGACCCACCAGGAGCTGATTAGTGTCAAGTTGAGGCTAGATTTTGAAATTGCCACCTATGAGGCCTTTCTGGAAGGAGAAGGGAACAGGTGAGCTCAGGGTGAGTCTGGAAAGGAGGAAGACTCCAAGTGTCCAAAGGTGTGCAGGTGATCACATTCTGAAATTTGGTCTGGTGCCTCCATTTGTGTGACAGATTGGGCAAATTTGACATCTCTGTGCCTCTGTACCATCATCTGGGGATAGAAAGGGTTGGATAGGATGTTTCTGGTATTCCATAATTTCATGGCATGAGTTCTATGAACCTCCATTTCCTCACCTTCTTTCTCCTCCTATTTACTGGCAGGACTCCTTTCTCCTCTTGTCTTTTTTCTGTCATTTCTGTCTTGGTAACCTTGGTTGATTTCAGTTGCCACCTCCCTGAGATTTCTGGAGTTCTAGCCCTATGTTAGCTGTCTAATGGATGTCCCACATGAATGTCTCGTAGGCACATCTCAAGCTCAGGTCCCAAACTGAGCTTATTCTCTTTTTCCTAAACTTGCCTTCTCCTCAAATTCTGTATTTCTGTTACTATCAGTGTCATCTTTCCAGTCCATCTCCAGACTAATCACCTCCTCCAAGAAGCCTTCTCTGCTTTCCCCAGGTAGAATTGTCTGTCTCTAATTCTTATAGCATTTTGTTATTTACTGCCCATTTACAAGCCCCACACTTGTTTAGTATATTGTAAGTTCCTTAATAACCATTTTTTAGTAGAAAAACAACTGATCTGGAGAACAGATTGAGGATAGCCAAGATAAGAATGATCAGGCTACCTGAAAGTTATGGTCAAAAAAAAGAATATGGTCAAAAGTACAGTACTACAAAAATAATTCAGGGGGTGGAGCCAAGATGGCAGAGTAGAAACAGGGACCTGCTGTAGTTCTCTCCCTAAGCCCCTCAAAAACCTCTAAAAATGACTTTAAGCAAATTCTAGAGAAGCAGAAACCACAAAATGACAGAGTGAAAAAGATTTTCAGTCCAAGACAATTTGGAAATTCAACAGAAAGGGTCTATCATACTAAGCTGGGAGTGGAGCGGGAGCACAGTTTGTCATGGACCATGCAGGCATGGACAGAGAAGTAGACCTTAAGGGTCCAAATCACTGGCAACTGCTTCAGTTTCCAGATTTCTAAACCCACAAACACCAAAGACAGCTTCAAAGTGAGAAAGCTCTCCCACCTGGGTGAATGGGGAGTATGGTCTGGCCCCAGCCCCAGTCCCAGCACCAGTCCCAGTCTCAGTTCTAGTCTCAGAGCAGTGGCAGCCATTGCTGAAGCAGAGGCTGCTTTTGGACACCCCCACTTGACAAAGAGCTCAAAAGTCAAATAATTGACTGTGAAAATGAGCAAATGGGGGAAAAGAAAAAAAACTATAGATTCTTACTTTCTTGGTGAAGAAGTATTTTCTTATGTCATTGGTCATGAGAAAGATCAAAGTATACAACCAGAAGAAGACAACAAAGCCAAAATTCCTGCACCCAAAGCCTCCAAGAAAAATATGAATTTGGTCTGAGGCCATGGAAGATCTCAGAAAGGATTTTGAAAAATCAAGTAAGAGAAGTAGAGGAAAAATTGAGAAGAGAAATGAGAGTGATGCAAGAAAATCATGAAAAGAAGTCAATAGTTTGCTAAAGGATACCCCCCACCCAAAATTCTGAAGAAAATAACATCTTTAAAATTAGACTAATCCAAATGGCAAAAGGGGTTAAAAAAGTCGATGAAGAGAAGAATACCTTAAAAAAGCAAAATGGGCCAAATGGAAAAAGATGTCCCAAATCTCACTGAAGAAAATAATTTTTTAAAAATTAGAACAGAGTAAATGGAAGCTAATGACTTTATGAGAAATCAAGAATTTATTTTAAAAAACCCAAAAGAATGAAAAAATAGAAGACTGTGAAGTATTTCATTGGAAAAAACAATTGACCTGGAAAATGGATCCAGGAGAGATACTTTAAAAATTATTGGACTATCTGAAAGCATGATAAAAAAAGAGCCTGACATTATCTTTCAAGAAATTATGAAGGAAAATTGCCTTGATATCCTAGAACCAGAGGTTAAAATAGAAATGGAAAGAATTCTCCAATCATCTCCTGAAAGAGATCGCCAAAGGAAAACTCCTAGGAATATTGTAGCCACGTTCCAGAGTTCTCAGGTCAAGGAGAAAATATTACAAAGAGCCAGAAAGAAACAATTCAAGTATTGTGGAAACATAATCAGGATAACATAAGACATAGCAGTTTCTACACTAAGGGATCAGAGGACTTAGAATATGATATTCTGGATGTCAAAGGAGATAGAATTAAATCCAAGAATCACCTACCCAACAAAACTGAGTCTAATACTTCAGGAGAAAAAGTGGAACTTCAATGAAATAGAGTATTTCAACAAGCATTCTTGTTGAAAAAACCAGAGTTGAATAGAAAATTGGATGTTCAAATACAAGAATAATGAGAATCATGAAAAGGCAAACAGGAACGAGGAACCATAAGAGACTTATTAAAGTTGAACTGCTTATATTCCTACATGGAAAGATGATAATTGTAACTCATGAGACCTTTCTCAGCATTAGGATAGTTGAAGGGAATATATATGTGTGTATGTATTTATATATGCATGTATATGTATGTATGTGTGTATACATACATATATATGTACAGAGAGAGAGACAGATAGACACACACACACAGAGCACAAAGGGTGAGCTGAATATGATGGGATATCTAAAAAAGAAAATTAAGTGTTGAGAGGAATGTAGTAAGAGAAAGAGAAAGAGAGGGGTAGAATGTAGCAAATCACTTCACATAAAAGAGGTAAGAAAGAGCTTTTACAGTGGAGAGGAAGAAGGGGAAGGTGAGAGGGAATAAGTGAGTCTTATTTTTATCAGATTTGGCTTCCTGAGAGAACAACACAAACACTCAGTTGAGTATGGAAGTTTATCTTACCCTACAGGAAATTGGAGGAAGGGGATAAAAGAGGGAGAATAATAGAAGGGATGGCGGATTGAAAGAGGGTGTAATTGGAAGCAAACAGTGGTAGAGAGACAGGGCAAAGGAGAGAATAGAACAAATAGAGGGCAGGACAGGATAGAAGGAAATTAGTTAGTCCTTCACAACATGACTGTGGAAAGTGTTTTGCATGACTACACATATATAACCAATATCGGATTGATTGCCTTCTCTGAGGGTAGGTGGGGAGGGGGGAAAGGAGAGAATGTGGAACTCAAAACTTTAAAAATGAATGTTAAAAAATTATTTTTACATTCAACTAGGAAATAAGATATATAGGTAATGGACTTTATAGAAATGTATCTTACTCTACAGAAGAATAGAAGGGAAGGGGATAAGGGTGGGGGGTGATGGAAAAGAGGGCAGATTGGAGGAATGGGTAATCAGGATACATGCTGTCTTGGGACAGGAGGAGGGAGAGATGGGGAGAAATTTGAAATTCAAAATTTTGTGGAAGTGAATGTTGAAAACTGAAAATAAATAAATTTAAGGAAGTTAAAGAAAAACCAAACAAATGAAGAGTTGAAGGAGGTAAGGAGAAGGGAGGCAAATGCAAGAAGGTTTGATATTTAGCTTGGAGTCCCATGTAGGGAGTAGATATAATCTATTCTCTTCCATTTCCACATTTTTCAGTAAAATAAATGTTTATAATGCTAAAAAAGAGAGAAATTATTCAGGAAAATTGCCCTGAAGTTCTAGAATAAGAGGGTGAAGCAGGAATAGAAAAAAAAATCTAGTTTGCCACTTAGAGATCCCAGGAAGAAAACTTACAGGAATGTTATAGTCAAGTTTCAAAACTCCCAGGTTAAGGATAAAATATCACAAGCAACAAGAAAAAGATAATTTAAATGCTGTGTAAATGTAGTCAATATTTCACTAGAACTTGCAGCTTCTTCTTTAAAAGACTGTAGGTCTAGGAACATTGGATTGAAGAGCAGAAGAGCTGGAATTGTATCCAAGAATACCTTACCTAGCAAAGGTATCACCATGGAAGGAGATCTACAATGAAGTGTTTCAGGAGTCTATGCAAAGCAAAGAAGTGATGGAAGTCTGAATTCATGTCACCAACCAAGGAGAAAAGAAGTCTTTTAAAATAGTATTTTATTTTACTTTTTCAAATTATATGTAAAGAGGATTTTAACACAATTTTGAGTTGCAAAATTTTGTCCCCCTCTCCCCTCCCATCTATCTTGCTAAAATAGTGAGCAAATTGCTATAGGGTGTGTGTGTGTGTGTGTGTGTGTGTGTGTGTGTGTGTGTGTAATCATGTAAAATGAATTTCCATAATAGTCATATTGTGAAAGAAGAAACAGACCAAAAGGGGAAAAAACACGAAAAAAATATTAAGTGAAAATAGTATGCTTGCCCTTGCGTTCAGAATACATCAGTTCTTTCTCTGAATGTAAATAGAATTTCCCATCATGAGTCCTTTGTAATTGTCTTGGATCATTGTATTGCTGAGAAGAGCTAAGTCGTTCATAGTTGATCATCATATGTTATTGCTGTTACTGGCACAAAGTTCTGGTTCTGCTCGTTTCACTTTGTATCAGTTCATATAAGTCTTTTCAAGTTTTTTCTAAAATCTGCCTGCTCATCATTTTATTGCACAATAATATTGTATTGCATTCTTATACTATAGCTTGTTTAGCCATTCCTCAATTGTTGGGCATCTCCTTAATTTCCAATGTTTTGCCACCACCAAAAGAGCTGCTATAAATATTTTTGCATGTGTAGGTCCTTTCCCCCCTTTTAATGATCTCTGGGATATAGACTTTGTAATGGTATTGCTGTATCAAAGGGTAGGCACAGTTTGATTGCCTTTTGGCATAATTTCAAATTGCTCTGCAGAATGGTTGGATTGGTTCACAATTCCACCAACCATCCATTAGTGTCTCAATTTCCCTACATCCTCTCTAACATTTATCTTTTTCTTTTCTGTCATATTAGCCAATCTAATAGGTGTGAGGTGGTACCTCAGAGTTACTTTAATTTGCATTTCTCTAATCCAGAGTGATTTAGAACATTTCTTCATATGACTACATCTGCTGTAAAGATTGTTTCACAGGTTTCTGCTTTCCTTTTATTCTTGCTTGCATTGGTTTTGTTTGTGCAAAAGCTATTTAATTTAATATAATAAGAATTATTCATTATACATCTTGTAATGTTCTCTGTCTCTTGTTTAGTCCTTAATTCTTCTCTTCTCTGTTTGCTTATGGTATTACTCTTTACCTCTAAGTCATGTACCTATTTTGACCTGACCTTGGTAAATGGTGTAAGATATTGGTCTATACCTAGGTTTTGAAATATAGTTTTCCAGTTTTCCCAGCAGTTTTTGTTAAATAGTGATCTCTTATCTCAGAGGCTGGAGTCTTTGGATTTATCAAATGCTGGGTTACTAATGTCATTTACCACTGTCTTGCATATCTAATCTATTCCACTGATCCACCACTCTATTTATTAGCCAATACCAGAGAGTTTTAATTACCACTTTATAATATAGTTTGAGACCTGATAAACCTTTCTTTGCATTCCCCTCCCCATTAATTCCCTTGATATTCTTGATCTTTTATTTTTCCAGATAGAAGAAATCTTGAAGGCTTTGTGGAAGAGGAAATATTCTTCTTCCTGACCCTTGAAGGCAGAACCAGGAGCTTTGGGTGCAAAGAGGAGATTTGGACATCAGGGGTGTGTTGGTAAATATTTGGAAAAAAAGTACAAGACACAGTTTTTAGTTCCATCCACATGCTTAACATTTTCTCCATCACTTTCCTAAGGCTAGACAAGCAACAGAATAATAAATCAGGTCCTGATTTATAGAGTTTGCTGATTTCTGAAGTGTAAATACTTACCATGAAAATTTAACAACTGGCTCCCAAACTCAAGTTTGACCCAGCTCCAGCACACCCCCCTTGGGCTCTACTTGAGTAAACATTTCCCAACAATTATGTCTAAGTTGCTTCAGAATGCAATGGGCTTCCCACTCATTGTAGGTCAGAACACAAAGATTACCTAACTTGTTCAGTAGATGATAGTGGAGATTTTTGTTCAGGTTTTGGTTAGGCTTGGTGGCCACTGAGGACCCTTCCAACTCCAAAATTCTGTAAATCCTATGAGGTAGGGAGTGAGGGTGCTGCTCTTTGCATTGTAGGGAAGGGAATTTTAAGACTTAAATAGTTATGTTCTAGAATCAGCACTTCAGCCCAGGTCCTTCCACTTCTTCTCCTCTCCTCTCCCCTCCCCTCCCCTCCTCTCCTCTCCTCTCTTCTCCTCTCCCCTCTTCTTTCTTTCTTTCTTTCTTTCTTTCTCTTTCTTTCTTTCTTTTTCTTTCTTTCTTTCTTTCTTTCTTTCTTTCTTTCTTTCTTTCTTTCTTTCTTTCTTTCTTTCTTTCTTTCTTCTTCTTCTTCTTCTTCTTCTTCTTCTTCTTCTTCTTCTTCTTCTTCTTCTTCTTCTTCTTCTTCTTCTTCTTCTTCTTCTTCTTCTCTCTCATTCCCCCCCCCTTCCTCCCTCCCCCTCCCCTCAAGTGGGTTAGGTAAGTATTGAGGTTGATTTCTCAGAGCAGATGTCCTTAATATATTTTTTGTAATTATGAACTCCTTTGTCAGTCAAGTGAAGTCTATGGACATCTTAGAATGTTTTTAAATACACGAAATAAACAGAATTATAAAAGAAACCAAAGGTTAGTGAAAATAAAGATTCCCAACCCCCCATCAAAGGGGTCCATGGACCCCTGGTAAAGAATCTCTGTAGAGTAACTTTACCAGTTCTAAAGGTTGTAAGAGACTGAGGGAGACAGTGAAACCTCTATATCTGGCACATGGTTGGTGCTTAATAAATGTTTATTGACTAACTGACCTTTACCTTGGACAAGATTTTGAAGAGGATCTAATTGAAACTCGTCTATCTTGGTTGGGCTTGGGGTAGAGATCAGGAGGATAGATGGTTTGACTTTTGGAAAGCTTAGAACATTCATGAACCTCTGTGCTTTCTCTCTCTGTGTAAACTTAGTAAATGACTTGGAGCTATAAGTGTTGGTAAGTAACCGAGAAAATGTCACATCTTACCTCTCTGTGCTTGGGTGAGAGGGACCTTGACTTTCAGGGTGGAGTAATTAAGTTTGTCTCTGTCTGGGTGAATCTGTGACTCTAGGACTTTGGAAATGTCATGCTTCTGGCCTCTTGAGATTCTCTAAGGGGATCTGTGAGTCTTTTGTGGGGGGAATGGACTGAGATGGAGATTGTCTGAGGAGGCTCTGTGTGTCTGGACCCTTCTGGGTTTGAGTGTCTTTGTGAACAGAACCTTGAAGAGTTCTTTCTGCCCCCTGACCTGTGTTCTTTTCCTACTCAGCTCAGAGGAGCACCCTAAAGGGTGAGACAAGCTTAGGCTCTGACTCTTCCTTCTTGCCTCAGGCTAGCAATCAGGAATCCAGTTCCATGACTTCAACCTCCCATACCCTCTGCAGCCTTTTTGGCTTCCCTGTGGCCTCAGTTACAGCAGTATCTGGAGATGCTGGGAAAAATGTCATATAAGCTCAACCCTGCCCCCATGAACTCCTTTTCTCCTTTTTGTGGCCTCCAGGTCCCTCCCTGTGCCATGGAGCAGTCACCCTTTGACCATTCTCATGAACTCACCTTACCTCCCATACCCACTCTTTGCCATATGCGTCATATTGACACATTCTTGTTCTATCTATACAGCCCTTTTCTCTCTCCCCATGATGCTTAGAACTTAGCTTACCGAATAGCAGGAGAGTTGTTCCCCACCACTAATTGATAATGGAATGTCCAAGGTTGTTCCAGGTAACAGGATGCTCTTCCTTTGTGATCTGGTTCCTGGTGGTCACATTGTTAATCAGATTCCATGTCTGGTCACCTGCCCCTAACAGCTCTTCTTCTCCTCCTTGCCTTCCTTTCTCCAAGAAACTGCCAAATATACTTCCCTGGTAGATCAAAATTTTCTTCAAGTCTGGACACTGATTGTTGAGACCATCAGCTCCTACAGGAATCAAGACAAGGTAGCTGTTGGGGTAGGGAAATGGGTATTTTCTCTCTCCCAGAATCTCAGAGTTGGAAGGCGCATCAGAAACCAGTTGGTCCAACTTAGACCTCGGTAAGATTCCATTCAACAGCATCCCTGCTCAGTGTAAGAGATAACTCACTCACCGCCTCTAATGAAAGCTCCTTTGACTCACTTTCTACCCACATCTAACCTTCATTTCCCCTCTTTGAGCTCCTAGAGTTTCTTGTGGCTCACATCCTCTCTTCACCCTCCCTGAGAGAGTCCCAGGGACATCCACATAGAGGGGACCAAGAGAAATGGAGGAGAGTCTGGGTCTATTTCTTTCAGTTACTCTCTTGTTTTATTTTAGGTATATGTGGGGCAGTGGAATTTTGTGGAAAAAATTCTGACTGGAGTTAGAGCCTAGTTATCTGGATGAATCCATTCTTAATCATGATACTTAGCTATACTTGCAGTGTTTATGTCATTGAGTTGTTGAGAGGAAAGCACTGTGTAAACCTTGAAGCATAATAGATATATAAACTCTCACTAGGTGTGGTGGCACTTGATGTAATGCTTGCTACTTGGAGGTTGAGTCTGGGACATCTCTCAAGCCCAGGAGTTCCCAGTGGCACTAAGGCTAAAATCAATCAGATGTTGACACAACATCTGACTTCAGTATGGTGAGCCTGCAGGAAAAGGGGTCATCAGACTGCCTAGGGAAGAGTGAAATGGAGCAGGTCAAGATTTCCATGCTGATCAGTAGTGAGATTAGGTCAAGAGTGACTGCTGTGACCTTGGGTGAGGAGAGAGACAGACAGACAGACAGATGCAGAGACAGAGAGAGAGACAAAGAAGGAGACAGAGAGAAACACATGGAGACAGCAAGAGGAAGAGAGAGGAAGGAAGAGAGGGGATGGGAGGGAGAAGAAGAAGGAGGAGGAGGAGGAGACAGAAAGGCTTATCTTTCCACAACCCCTTCAATATTGACTGTTGCCATAGTTTTGGTCATTTTTGGCTATTTACAGGGTGCAAGGTAAAACTTCAAGGTTGTTTTCATTTACATTTCTCTTATTATTGGTGATTTGATACTTTTTTCATATGGTTATGAATATTTTGTGATTCATTTGAGAATTGTTTATTCATATCATTTGAGAGTATTCATCTATTGAAGAATGACTATTAGTTACACACACACACACACACACACACACACACACACACACACACACACACACCTAAACCATTTGATTTATCTTAGATACCAAATCCTATTAAAGGCAATTTGATACAAAGTCTTTTTCTCTTTTTATCCTAGATGCATTATGTTTTCTCTGTGGAAGCTTTTCAGATTCAAGTAATCAAAGTAATTTACTTTGCTTTGTAATTACCTTCATATCTTGTTTGGCTAAGAATATATATATCCTACTCATAGTTATGAGAGGTACATAATTTATTTCTCTTCCAATGTTTTTTTTTTACAATTTGCTTTTTAGTATCAAGGTCAATTTAGAATGTATTGTGGAATATGGTGTAAGGTGTTGGTCCAAGTCTAATATTTGCCAGAGTGCTTTCTAGTTTTCCCAACAGTTTTTTTTAATCAAATAGGGAGTTCTTCTCTAGATAATTTATGTTTTCTACTTTATCAAACACTAGGTTATTGAGTCCTCTTGTTTCCAAATATCCCTTATCTATTGATCTATGTTTATTCTTTAACCGACACCAGATGGTTTTGATGACTGCTGCCATATAATACAGTTTGAGTCTAGAAGTGCTATTCCTCTTTGTCCCTACATCTTTTCATCATTTTCCTTGCTATTCTAGATCTGTTTTTTTTCCAAATGAAGTTTGTTAATATTTTATCAGATTCGATAAAGTATCTCCTTGGTAATTTGATTATATAGCATTTAAAATTATAAATTAACTTTGGCAGTATTGCCTTTTTATTATGTTAGCACAGTCCAGACATGAGCACTGAATATTCCTCCAGCTATTTAAGCTCCTTATTTCTTTAAGGAGCACTTTGTAATTGAATCTATACATGTCATTTGTCTTCTTTGGGAGTTTGACCCACAGATTTTTTTTTTAGCACTTTGTGCTTGTTTGAAATGAAATTTTCCTTTCTATTGTCATTTCTTGGGTTCTGTTATTATATAGAAATGCTGCTGATATTTGAGGCCTCATTATGTTACAGCGTAGAAGAGACATAATAATAACGCCTATCTCCCAGGGTTGTGGGGAGGATCAAGTGAGATAATTATCAAGAACTATATAAATGTTAGCCTTTACTATTTTATTATTTATTACTACTATTATTACTCTAGTCAGGGAAGACTTCTTGGAGGAAGAAAGTGTAGAGGAGATAGAGAAGGGAACAGGGTTGGGAGAGAGGAGGACTCGGCAGGTGGAATATAGGATATGGACAGTCAGTTTGCGGCAAGGTGGACAAATCCTAGCAGAGGAATTGAGGGGCAGCGTAATAGGAGGCTAGACTTGGAGTCTAGGAAGGGCTGAATTCAAATATAGCCCCAGACTCTCATTTGCATCTGACTCTGGGCAAGTCACTTAATCTCTATCTCCTTTAGTTCTGTGTGTGTTCGTCCTTTGTTGGCAAAGAAGACCATGATGATGACATGACTTGCACTTGACTTTGTTTCAAGTGAGGGAGGGCTGTGCAGGTCACCAGCCTCACTTCTCCTCCAGAACCATCTGAATCCAGTGACCAGATATTCATCATGATGACTGGAGATGACCCAGGATGAGGCAATTGGGGTTAAGTGATTTGCCCAAGGTCACATAGCTAGTGAATGTCAAGTGTCTGAGGAGAGCTTTGAACTCGGGTCTTCCTGATTCCTGCTCTATCCACTGCACCACCTGGCTGCCCCTAACCTACTGTAGTTAAGCAAGGGTCAGAGGATATTCCCATCTGTAATACTCCTTTTGTTCCCTATCTTCCTCCTTAAGGACAGTAAGCCTCCAGTAGGCTAATCATAAAGAGCCAGTGAGCCCCTCTCCTTTCTCCTATTGAGAGGACTCTTGATATTCAGCTAAAAGCATGGCAACCCCAGATGCCAGACTCACATACTTGGTCATGTGCTGCTCTCCCCGCCTCCCACCCCGTACAAGCACAGAGTGAACCGTGAGGTCATTTGGATCCAATCCTGACAATACCAAATGTTTTCAGCTCAGGCCAGTCCAGGGCTTCAGATCAAGAAATCTTGACTGTTCATTTTAGCCAAGAAGGCAAGGTACACAATGATTATAGCAATGTAAATGGAAAGAACTACTACACACGTCAGAAGGGAAGTTGCAAAATTATAAGCAAACAAGAGGCATGACTTATTAGGAAATCTATAAACTTTGTGTATTGTATATATTTTCATACTGTTCTGCTATATTGATCAGTTGTACTGGTTTTTCCCCTTTTCCCCTTTTCTTTTTTGTCTTTAAATATAGAATGGTTCTTATCAGGGTGAGGAATACTAGAGGGAAATTATGATTATAAAAAATTATTTTCAAGTAATATATTTACTTATAAAGTTAAAAGGACACCATTTCCTAATTCAAATGGACACTGCAACCCCTTATCCAGAGCAGTTAATGTTGGATCAGGAATGCAAATCACAGGGCAGCAGGAATTCTGCTAATCTTCTAAGGTGCTGGCTCCCCATAGTTCAGACATTTTATAACTCTAGTGCCAAGATAGCAATGCCAACTGTTCAAGCCCCAGTTCCTTGGACATACCTGGGACATCCTCTTTGAGTCTATACAGGAAAAACTTCTCCGTCTATTTAAAAATAGGTGCCAGTCTTACTGCTTATAAAAAATTTATATCTTCCAAAAACAGACTATTCTTCTGAATTCCTCTATACCTACATGTGTCTGAATAAAACTTACTTTGATTCATATCCTAAATTGTGAGCTATAGTTTTTTCCATGACAGTGTGTCACTTTGAGAAAATCCTTTTTTTTTTTGATCCTTATCCAAATATGGCTAGGAATTCTTTTGAAAATATTTTTCAATATTATCATCTCTGGGTATGGGATATTATATATATATATGTGTATAGATATAGATAGATAGATTATATAGATATAGCTATATAGATAGAGACAGAAAGGGAAAGAGAGACAGAGAGAGGGTCAGAGAGACAGAGGCAGAGACACAGAGACATAAAGATCTATATATTTATTTATATTGTTTTATATTAGATACATACAATTTTAGCTCATGGTAGGCATTTAATAAATGTATGTTGCTTGATTGGTTGACTATTTGGATTATTTCCCCTGAAAGACATTATTTTATATACAATGACATCACTCTGACATGATTCCACCCACACCCACTCCACTCCAGCCCCATTTCACAACATCTTTTCCCTCCTGTTCACTTGAAATATCAATGCCCAAAGGAGCTTATTGTCACTTGCAGATTTGAAAATCCATTGTCTATAAGTTCATTTATTTAAAAAAAAGGGAACTGAAACTGGTCCCAGGCTTGATCTGTGAAGACCCTACCATTTATACTCTTCTAGGCAGAGAAGGGAGAGGTCATCCCTGCCTTTGGTTTTTTGGATTCAGGTCAGTTTCTTACTCATGACAAAGCATTCCTTCTAAGCCAAGAGTGACTCAGTTTTAGCTTTTTGTGAGGTACCTTGTTAAAAATCCTTTGAAAGTCTAAATGAATTGTGTCTGC
This sequence comes from Potorous gilbertii, assembly GCA_028658325.1. Lineage (NCBI taxonomy): Eukaryota > Metazoa > Chordata > Mammalia > Diprotodontia > Potoroidae > Potorous > Potorous gilbertii. Next base: position 180,340,061 of record CM053770.1, read on the forward strand.
TTTTGTCCACATACCTCTGCATGCCCACAAAGAACTGTGTGCATTCTTCTCACATGATTTCACCTTAGCAGGGAGAAAATAGGTCATGACTGCTTATGAGTTTTGTGACTCAACTTTATAATAGATTCCTTTAGCTTATCCAAATGTGGCCAGGATTTATGATTCTATTGAAGAATTTTCCAGTATTCTTAGACCTGCCCTGGGTATGGGGAGGGCTAAATACTAGAAATGGAAAGAAGGGAAAGCTGTTGTGTGTGTGTGTGTGTGTGTGTGTGTGTGTATGTGTGTGTGTGTGTATGTGTGTGTGTGTGTTTGTATGTATCCTGCACATACAAACATTGGCAGAGAGTTAGGAATCTAATCCTTTTTCAGGTTTGACATAAAAGAGAACTTTCTCATCATGGTCCCAGTGAATAAGGGTTGTGAGTAGCTACATTAATTTATTGGAAACATAGATTGAGCAAAAGATATCTAAGACAGAAAAAGAAGGGAAGAGACGGGAAGGAGTCGAGGTGGGAGAGAGTGGAATTTGGCCAGTTTAACATCAAGCCCTGAATGCTGGGCAGCTAAGCTTCTCTTTACCATGGGGACTTACAGATAGGCATTACTTCCCCTGGGCATCTTTGTCAGCCAAAGGGAGGCTGGAGTCTAGGAAGAGGGAGACCTTCATGCCTCACAAAAGTCAGAACTAGAGTTTCAAAATGCGGATCAAGTGATTTTGCAAAGCCTTCCGACATCTGCAGGGTCTGGGAGATGTTGGACAGAGTGCAGGGTCCCTGATGTGCTGGGCTTCAGGGTCCATAGACCACATCTGCCCTGAAGGTACTGACTCCTGAAAGGGGAAAAGAAAAATAAAGAGAATATCAAGATCCCTGAAGAGTCAACTGAATCTGCCATTTAATGTCTCAAGCACTTACTATATACAGATGACTATGCTAGGCAGTAAGAGATCCAGGGACTAGTGGGCAGGAACAGTGATAGAAAAAAACAATGAAATTGGAGGCCCAAGACTTTTTGAGTCTCAGCTCTGCTACTCACTCCCCACCTCCCTAGACCTCATTTTTCCTTATGTCTAAAATGAAGGGAATTGGACTCAGTGATCTCTAAGTTTTATTCTAGCTCTAACATTCATTCAATCAATAAACATCAAGCACCTACTATGGGTCAGGCACTGTACTAAAGAAGGTTATCATCAGAAAGCCCTTCTTCCTAGCTTAAGTTGTCCATCAGGCACCTCTCCGGGTCTAGGATCCTTTCACCTCACAGTTGGAAAGTTCTTTCCAAAGGCTAACTTAAACTCTTTCTGTTGAGATGTAGTCTCTTATTTGTGGGCTTTTCCATTCTCCCATGAAGGAAGATTTTCCTGCCACCAGACTTAAATTTCTCTTTTTAGGGCCTTGATTACTTACAGACACTCACAACACCGAGGGAATAGAGGGAGGAGGAAAGGACCTTAGAGATTAGGTATCAGTTCCCCTAGGGTCCTGGAAAAATGTACCAGGGGTACTCAGCTTGAAAAAAATCTGAGCAAGCAGCACCCATAGATGTTAGTTGGACCAAGGGCTTGTTGGTCTAGGTTTTTATGGCACAGCTGCTACTAACTGGGGGTTTATGGCAAAACTAACTTCTAACCTTAAAATGATACAAAGAAGAAGATTCCTCTCCATTCCCTCAGCTCCTTTGCCTCCCAACCCACCTGTCCTCTTCTCTGGGGCAGTGACTGCTCTCTCTACCTGGGCAAAGTGAGAGCTCATTGATATATGTGTCTGGTTACCTTTCAGAATCTACCTCCTAGCAATAATCTCCTATCTCTTGGTCACATGGAGTTAGGATCTTCTGTTTCCTTTCTCATCTCCTTTCCTCACTCACTCATTGAGCAACCTTGTGACAATCACAACTTCTGAGACTCAGTTTTTCTACCTGTGGAATTGTCCCTTGAGGAACTAACCTTAAACAAAATCAGACAATGGACTTCATCATGATTAAATATCTTGGGGCAATAGGCAGTGGTGTAGAAGGGATGAAATTTGAAATCTAAACTGAATCTATGTGGTTTAGGCTGAGGTGGAGTATGGAAGTGGGAGATTCCTACCTGTGTTCTTCACCCTCCAGGCTGTTTATAGGTGGCAACCTCAATGTCCAGCTCCAGCTTGGAGTTCATGACCTCCTGGTACCCTTTCAGTAGACATGTCATATCCAGCTTGGTTTTCTGCAGGACACCCTCCAGCTTAGCCAGTTCACAGTGGGCATCACTGTGGGCAACCTCACCTCATTGTTCAGATTGGGATACAGTAGCCTTCAACTTGGAACTCTAGGAGCATAAGAATTGGGGAAAAGAAGAAAATATTTTCATCTTTATGGCCTGGATCCTTGGTCTAAGAAGTTCTACCTGCTGGGCTCCTTTCATCTGGATTCACCTCTGTTCTCCTACACCAGAACTCAGGTATGGGTATTGCTGGTTTGCTTAGTGGGGAAATGAGTAGGAATGATTGCCAGAGGACAAGAGGAAGTACATTTGGGAGACAGAAGGGGCTCAGTCATACATCTTTTGCTATCTTTCTATAGAAATGTATACTCCTTTTTAAATCCTTAGATTCCTCTCAATCCTTCATGCTAATGGAGAAGAAAAGATCCCAAATGGATAAACTATTTCAAAATAGGGATGATTCAAAGTTCCAGTTCTAGAACCCAAATAGGCCTGATTAATTCTGGTTTGGGTTTTATGGAATGAGAACAAAGCTGGGTATTCTCTGAGAATGCACCAGAGAGTCTTTGGGGTGGAGGGGGTGGGTATAACCCTGGAGAATAAACAGATCACATATAAACTCACCTAGCCCAACCTTTAATTTTTTCTAACAATTCAAATCCAGAGATAGGTAGTTGAAGGTAGTCTAGAAATTGGAGTTCCATCATGTTGAATACCAATCAAAGCTGACTTCTGTCTGATGTCCTTTGTATCAATACCCACTGGAGATGCTCTAATGCTTAAGTCTTCAAGATCTTGTACCTGGCACTTGTCATTCTCCAACTCATTGATCAACCCCTGGATCATACAGTTCAGTTCAATGATCTCCTCCTTGCTGCTGCACAGATTCTCCCAATGTTACATCACTGTGGCCATCTACTCAAACGGTAAGAAGCAAAGAAGTAGGATTAGTCACTCATGCAAGGCCACAGGAATGGTCCATTCCTTTGTCTCCATAGTACCTCTACCCAAGACCCATCTTCTCTCCCTGAAATATCTTCAGGAAGGGACACTCTGCAACTCTTTTGGGGTTAGGTTCTTCAGAGGGAAAAGGTTTTCCTGATCATTTTCTGGGAATTCAGGTAACCAGACTCACTCACTTGGCTGTGGTACCAAAACTCAGCCTCAGCCTGGTTGCTGCTGGTGATGTCATCATACCGAGCCTTGATCTCTGCGGTGACAAAGTGCATGTTGAACTCTCTTTTCTTGTCCATCTTCACCATGACAGAGGGGTCTCAGATTTGGCCTTTGAGGATTTGGACCTCCTGTTGGATAAAAGGAAGGAACCCAGATACATGGTCAGAGTCTGGTTCCTGGGCTTGTGGCTACATAGGGGTGCTGTGAGGTCTGATTAATAATTGGATTGTAGGATTTAGAGATAGTAGGGACTTTAAAGCAATCCCTTCATCTTATAGTAATCTAAATTTTAGAAATGGATGATAACTTCAAATGCATCTAGTCCTGTCCCTTCATTTAACAGTTCCAGACTAGAGACATGAAGTGAAGTAAGCAAACAAGCCATGACTTGAACCAAGGTCTTCTGTTTCCATGTCTAGCACTCCCAGAGTCAAATGACTTGTCCTGGGTTGCACATGGCAGAGACAGAATTCGAACCCAAGTCCTCTGACTCCAAATCCATGTCTCTTTTCACTGCATCACCACCAAGCATCCTTAGGCTACTCCTCTAGGTACCTGAGAATGCTGAAAAGGATAGTGCTTTGAGTGTTTCCCTGGTGTTATACAGGGTCTAACTCAACCTTAATTTCATGTTCTCAGTCTCCCAGATATCTAGACCAATGACAGCTCTGCATCTTGTGAATTTTGTCCAAGGTAGTCCTAGGGTCAAACAGTCAGAGCCTTTCTCCCTTGCTGAGGGTACATGGATATCCCCAGACATGCAGAAAATGGCAATTATCAGACTTCCCCATCAACTGCTTTCACAGAGCATCATCCCCTCCCACTGGTAAGTTGTTCCTTTCCATTTTTCCTTTGTGGAAGGGGGTTGAGGGGTGTTAAAGGACCTGGATATCACTCTTCCTTCTGGATCACTGAGGATACATTATGGTTATTTTCATTTTTTAGCATGAAGAGAGGAATAAATAGAGTCAGTCAACCTGGCCAGGGAGCATTTTTTTATCCTTGGTTTTGGTTCTGTTATCTGGTAGTATCTGGCCTTTGGTGAATTTCCAGGGCCATCTCAGACCATGGAATCATAGGATTCCATGCTGGAAAGGACCTTAACAATCATTTAATTCCTCTCCTCTCCCAATTTTACAAATGGGGAAACTGAGGCCCAGAAGTGAGATAAATTGCCCAAATGATCACAACTAGTCTCATGTGATGACTAAAATTTTAGTCCAGTCCTCTTTGCAATATATCTCATATCTCCTGAATGTACTTTGGCTTTTTGTCTAGCTGAGACTGTAGAAATTGACTCATGATCACTATCAACTCCTTTTCTGCCCTCTCAATCTTTCTTTCTCTCTTTTCTCTTTATAAGATCCTGTCCTTTACCTCTTCATATAGTTCCTAATGGAATTTGGAATCTTTCATCAGGGCTTTCATCAGTCTCCAGATCTGATTTCTCAAGATAGGCATAATCCATTTCCTGTAGGGACAACAGAGAATCATACATTCAAATTCAAAGAGCAACCAAGGAAGGTCATTTCTTCCATCCTACTTCCTCTAGGAATTCTATGCACCAGACACATGGATCATACCATAGTCTACATCCTGATCTGAGACCATTTTATCTTTATTTTTCAGTCTTTCTGGAAGCCAAACCCTTAAAATGATCATATAAGGACCTCATCTTCTTTCTTCAACTACAGTAGTTTATAGTGGACTGAAATTTTCAAGTCATACACACCATCTAGAGAAAAATGGTCCTCTGGAGTATACTTAAATTCTTGACTGAATGTCAAATTGATGGCAAAAATATCTCCGTTCACAATTTCTCCATCTGCCCCAATCCTCCTTACAATTTTTCTCTATCTATCCATCCATCTATCTATCCATCCATCTATCCATCATCCATCCATCCATCCATCTATCTCTCTGTCGATCTACATACACACATACATAATTGCCTATCTATTTCCTTGCTTCATGGAAGTCTTCTTGGATCTAATTATAGTTCCATTGCCCCCATTCACATTCCAGCTATCTGGGTGTTCCTAGTTTCTGCTTTTTCTCTGTTTTCCAATCTATGTCCAGAGTTTATGTTTCAATGTCTCAGACTTGGGACTTCTAAAAGGCAGGAGCTCCCTGTGTCTTCTTTCTTTAGATCCCCCAATAATCCCATATGACTGGGGAGTTGGGCATTCACTTTTTTCAGAACCACAGATTCATTCTCAGTTTTTCTCTGAAGGCTGCCTCCTCCTCATAGCTACCACAAGATCAGGGGAGAAGTCTTCATTAGATTTTCCTCCTTTCCCCAAAGCTCAATGGGGAGGAAAGTGAGGGGCTCAGAATGAGAAAATGTCCCCAAAAGTGGACCAGGCTCTTACTCTGTAAACCAGGCCAGGGTCGGAAGAACTGGGTACTCAGCTAAACAAAGAGGAGGCTCCCCTTTCCTCCAGTGGGTAGTGTGAATCTGCTTAGTATTTAGCACAGCTCCCTTGAGTTTCTCAAGTTACAGGGAATCTGTATAATAGATATCCCCAAATAAACCAAGGTCTTTCATTTTAATCACTAGCTTCCACTTTGCTCCACTACCAGAAATTTGGAAGTGAGGTGGCTCATACAGGTCCATAAAGCCTGGAGTAAAGATTTTAGACAAGCACCTCCATTTGGAATCACAAGTGGTTTGGGGTAGAGAGAGTCAGAGCCAGAGCCAGAGAGACTGAGGGCAATAGAGACAGAAATAGGCAGAAAAAAAGACGGAGACAAAAAGAGACCGAGAGACAGACAGAGTGATAGGGGGAAACAGAGACAGAAAGAGATAGAGACAGAGATAGAAAAAGATAGAGAGACAGAGACAAATAGGGACAAGGATAGAGAGGAATAGGTCTAGACAATTTTTATGTAGGAACTTTAGTCTCAGGTTAACATCTTTCTGTCTGTCCAGATCATGGCTACCACATCACAAAAGACTGGTATTTCTCTTCCCCAGAGAACTACTCAGGGCACAAAGACAATTAGGGATTTCTTTTGGAGTTTCCTGACTTCCATGGCCCCTAGTCTAATGTGAGCAGGCAGACATTATTTGCATATAGTCAGCCTGATTCCGAGGAACATTCCTGTCAGATATCATTCCTCCTCCTGCCCCCCAGCACTCACCTCTATCAATTCCTGAATGTGGTTGAGCTCCTAGGACACTCCGGACCTACGCACTTTCAAGGCTTCCGGTAACTGACGTGACAGACTCCTGGAACATGGAATACAAGTCAGTTTCATTGAATTTCCTATTCCAGTAGATTTGACCCTTGCTCTCCTGAAACTTTTTCTGTTGCTCTAGGAACCACAACTACAGCCCAGGGAAAAAAACAGGTCAGGTAGTTCCCAGGGTAGTTATTCCTCTAAGGGTCTCAGAACTCACATGTGAGCAAAGGCTCTCTGGAGAAGGCATAGCAACATCTCCCCTGCCCAATTCAAAGAGTATGTAATTGAACATCTGACCTCTCTGATCTGGGATGTCAGCTAAAGTTCTACCACAGACTATTGAAGAACAAATGAAACTTGTAATTCAGAGGGCTGCCAGCCAGAGGTAGGATTTGTTTCATCATCTAAAAAAGTATTTAACGAGCTACTGAACATCTGGATGTTGCAACCCAGAAGAAAAGTCAGTGAAGAAGACAGGAAATTCAGTGTGCTCTAGTTAGTGTTACAAGATTTAAATCAAGGAGAGACCTTAGAGGTCATTTAGTCCAGGTGTGGTCCAGATCCCTTTAGTAGCCTGGTAAAATCTGTGGATCCCTTCTCAGAATAATGTTCTTAAACATATAAAATAAAACACATAGGAGGAAAGAGGAAAACAGATCTATTGAGATAGCTTGATATCTACACGTATATGTATATGTGCATGCTATGTTAAATGCAGATACTCATACACACATATACATATATACACATATATACAGCCATAAGTATGTATATATCTCTATTAATCTATCATTTATCTATCACAAGTTCATAGATCCCACATTTAGAACCCTTAATCTAATTCTCCTCTTTGTATAAGTTAGTAAAGTGAGGCTCCAGACCAGGTAAAATTTTACAGGCTGATGCTGGTGAAACCAGCCCTTTCCAAAGGTCCCCTAATCTTCATTCCAAGGACAGAAGGTGACAAGTGCCTGTCCTAAATGGAATAGTCTTTTCCAGGGAGGGATGAAAGTTCTAGAATCAACTCATTTGGAGGAGATTCCAGGAAGGTGAGACTTGCAAGCATTGGTACTGATGGGATATCAATCACTAGGGTTGGGGAAGAGGGTGAACATTTGACTTTCCTACTCTTCCTGATCTATCTACTTATCTTCTTTTGTTATTGTTTAGGAAGCAACATCGCCCTAAACTACCCTTTTATTTGGGCCTTGTATGCACGAGCTCCATTTCCCCCAGTTTTCCCAAACTCCTGATAAACTTTCCTGGTGGGTTCCTTCTGCCTAGTTAGCACTAGATTCTCATAATTCTCCGTGTCTCTCTGTGTTGCAGGGATGTGTGTGTGTGTGTGTGTGTGTGTGTGTGTGTCCTATCTTTCCCATCAGAGTGGGCATTCCCACAGGACAAGGCCCAGGTCTCTTCCTCCTCCCTCTGAAAGACAGACATGGCTTTGTACCTAGTAGCTGGGCAAAACTCAGGAACTGGTCAGGAAGGATTGAAACTGACCTTTGTCAATGAAGGCGGCAAACTTGCTTTTGAGACACTTAATCTGCTTCTTCTGCTCATGCTTCACACACTGGGCGTTGGGGTCGATCTCCAGGTTGAGGGGGCTCAGGAGGCTCTCATTGACAGACACAGTGGTGATGTAAGAGGGGCTGGGCCTTCTCCCTCCCCTAGAGCGCTAGCTGAAGCTCTGGCTACAGGACCCAGCCCTGTAGTCTCCACAGATGCTGCGGCTACCAAAGTTGGTCAGTCCCCTGTAGCAGGACACTCCTCGGTAGGAAGCAACCCTGATGCACCAGCAGCCAGGATGGGACTCACAGGCTGAGATGCAGCTAAATGCCTGGCCCCCAAATCCTAATCTGCAAGTTATGGTGCTTGGAAACTATAGAGCTACAAAATGCTGGAGGAAAAGAAGAAGAAAATTGGGGAGATTTGGGGATCCCAGGGATCAATTTGAGTGGCCTCCTCAGCTCCTTGAGCTCCCTATTTATTCCCCCACCTAAGGCTTGGTTATGCATATGGTGATGGGACAATTTAATCCTTTATGAGCTTGGCGGTTAGCTCCACCACTCTTGCCTGAGTGTGTGGGACCCACCCAGGCACCACAGCCAGGTGCAAATAAATAGTTAGCATGTTTCATCTTCAAAGTGCTTCCCTAGCAGGGCACACACCCAGCTATTGCCTTGCATGGGGGACAGCAGGAATACTAGGGGCATCATAGCAGGTTGGCCATGCTTCAGAGAATGGTGCACTGATGAATGTGTGTGTGGGGAGGTGGGGAGACCCTGTTCCAATCTTGATAGAGGAAGAGAGACACTAGGGTCAAGGGGACCCCAAAGCAATTGGTCAGGGGCAGGGGGCTGCCCAGACTTTGAATGGTAGGTGAAACCAAAAGAGTGATGGGTGTGGCCAAAGATGACCAATCAGGAAAAAGGATAGGTTGAGCCTTGACATTCTTTTGGCTATTTCGAAGTTTAGGTTTAGCTCAAACATTGGAGGTCTCTGGGTAGAGAGGTAAACCTAAGTATTTTTAAGGCTGTGATTACTCCTTGCTGGCTCAGGATATCTTTGATTCTCTGAGGGCAAAGGTGGTAGGAAGCTCAGAGCTATAGCCAAAGAGTGGAGAGGATTCTGTGGAGGACGGGAATGATGGAAGAGAAATAACCTAGAAGCTGAAGAGATACATACTAGTTGGGGGTACATTTGGGAAAACAGATTGTCAAGATGGGAAGTTAAGAATAAGAATTATGTGGGTCATCTGGTGGTTGAGGGAGGGTGACATTTGCCATCATTTTATAGGTTTGGAGGTGCCAGACTGGCATTTTAGAGTCTATTTATTTCTCTTGAACCGCACTTACAATTCAGGGAGCTGCTGACAAGTGAACTTTGATGGCTTGGATAATTGAGTCAAGCATACTTCAGTCAATTCAATTCTTTCTACCAATCCTTATTAAAGTGTTTCAATACTTCAAGGACCTAAACTTTTGTCAGTGAGGATACTCTCCCAACCAATTCAAAATGACAACCCTGTTACCACGTAGTAGATGGCTTCTGTGACAAGGGTCAGTTGACAACCCAAGGTCACCTCCAGGATACAATGAAGCTATAATAAGCATAACTCTTACATAATCATTCATTACTAACATTTCCCTAACAAATGAAAGAAAAAAAATTAAGAACAAACTTTAAAGAAATATAAATGTTAAGTACAAATTTAAGCCATAAACCCTGGGGACAGCAGCACCACCCCCAGATCACTCTGCTTGTGGCTTGGCTCTCACTGCCACCAGCATCACTACCACTAATCTCACCCAGACCACTGATCCTCCATTTAGGCCATTCCCTGAAATCTTCCAGGGAATCTTGTGGAAATATGCCTTGGCAGTTCAGTCAATAAGTGAGCCAGAAACATTTATTAAGTACTATGTGCCAGACAATAAGTACTAGAGATACAAAAAGGGACAAAAGACACTGCCTAACCTCAAGGAGCTCACAATCTAATGGGGGAGACAATCAGCAAACAAATATATGTGAACAAGCTATATACAGGATAAATAGGAAATAAAGAAGGGATGGAAGTATCTCGAACTAAGAAGGGTTGGGAAAAGCTTCTTATAGAAGATAGGATTTTAGTCGGAACTTGAAAGGAGCCAGGGAATCTAGTAGGTGGAGATGAAGGGAGAAAGAATTCCAGACCCGGGAGACAATTGTCTGAACTGATACTGTATCCCACCTTCCTCCCTCAAGTAGCTACATCTACTGAAGAACAGGGAAACAGTGTTTACCACAAAAGTACTTGGTACCATCAAAGATTTTATCAATGAAAATGTCATTAAAGCAAATGCATTACCATACACTTGGAGTTGAAGTCACCTATATGTATTATTACTGCCTACTATTACAATGTGAGTTCCTTGAGGGCGGGAGCTGTTTCATCCATTTGTATCCACAATGCTTGGTGCGATCCTTTGCACATAGTACTGAATATATATATAGTTATTCATTCATTTATTTCATTCCTTTCTCAGTAAACATCAACTATCATCAATGACTGCTTAAGCAAACCTTGACATTATTCCTAGCCTAAAAAGAAAGCTTACTTGGAATCTTTCCTTGAAACTTAGTCTTTTGGATACAGAAACATTACCCCATGTCCCTTATTCCAGGACTTCAAAGGAATTTCATCATCACAGGGGCTCACATTTTCTCAAAGAAGGCATTAGCCCTGAAATACTCCCAATCATTTCTCGGAATGTTACCTTTAATTCTCATCAGTTAGTCAATCAATCAGGAGATCACATTTAGAGATACTATATAATTCAGCCATTTTATAGCTAGGCAAATCTATGGTGAACATTTTGGTGAATATGGTGAATTATGGTGAATATGATGAATATAAAACAATTTAGAACAATAAAGTCTATAAAAATATTCACAGACTTTATGGTTCTAAGCTGTTTTATATTCATCATCTCATTGAATAGTCAAAGTAATCCTGCTAGGTAGGCAAGGGAGGGCTTACTGTCTCCCTCCCCCTTTCTATAGATTAGGTTCGGAGAGGCAAATAAATCATACAACTAGCCAGGGCAGAATGATGGTCCAAACCCAAATTTTCTGACCCCAAATACAGAAGACTTTTTCCTTTCCTTGTTGTACATGTTCATTCACCTGCTATTCCCTCTTTCCACCTTTCTACTTTCCATTTTACAAAGCTAACCTGAGCTCAGAAAGCACTGCTATTCAGTAAATATATATTGCCATTAATTCAGTAAATACACATTGTTACTAATAACTACTACTTCTAAACAAAACTTTTTGCATGAGATTTTCTCCTTTGGGCCAAAATGGTTCCTATTTATTATTCGATAAATTTAGAAGAGGTCACTGTTATTGATTTTCTAGCTTGGGAGCAGTCAATTGATTTGTTGAATGATAAGATACTCCAGGGGTGGAGAACATGGGCCCTTGAGGCCGTATGTGGCCTTCTAGATCCTTGAGTGTGGTCTTTTGACTGAGTCAAGTTTTACAGAACAAATCCTTTTGTTAAGGGAATTTGTTTTGTGAAGTTTCAAGTTTCTGTGAACATTCAGTCCAATCTAGGATCCTATGAACTCAAAAATCAAGGGGGAATAATAGCCCACATTTCAACATGCTTTTGTTAGTTTTCCTTGAAGTGAAGTAAGCAGCAGAAGTCATGGGACCATAGATTGAGAGCTGGAATGGATTTCAGAGGCCAACTCTCACATTTTACAGATGAGGAAACTGAGGTTCAGAGAGGTGACGGGACCTGCTAATAAATGTCATAACTAGGATTCAAATCAAAGCTTCCTAATTCCAAGTCCAGCTCTACACTGTGGAATAGGTGGGGAGAGGAAGACAGACTCAGAGGGAGAATAGGAGAAGAAGGCTCTTTCAACATAGGGTCAGATACGCTTCCTGGCTCAGTGACCTAAAGGGAACATTGTTTATCTTGGGGAAGAATGAAGCAGGATTTACTTTGAGGCTCCTCCTTTTGTGATCTTGATCCCTCCTTTGGCCAAAGTGTAAAACAGTGGCTAAGGGTGGGGTGGGCCCATCCCCAGCTATTACAGTGGCCCCAGCTTTTGTTGGGAAGTTTATAGCTTGACTGAGTGGTGGTGGTGGTGGTGGTGTTGCTGCTGCTGGTGTATTTGTAGGAGGAAAGATGGGGAGAGCAGGGTTTCTGAGTTAGGGTTCTTTGCCCAAGGTTCCCTACCTGTGGCCTTTAGCTCTCATCCACCTCCACCCCAATGCCATTGGCTCAGTGGGGCTTCTCCTGTCCTTTGATTGTCTAAATGATTGGTTGAGTGTATTTGGTAGGGGAAGAAGGGGTCTTCCCAGTTGATCCCTAAGGGCCCCAGGGTCTCACAGCCTGAATCATCCATTGGCCAATGGGTTAGGACTTGTCGTTCCTTCTTAAAAGTCCAAGTGCTACTTCTGGCTATGTAATAGTGCCTATGGTCCTTCCCTCCTCACAGCACAGGCCTGGCTACATTCCCTTCTTTGGCCCCACTTCTAACTGCCATATTTCAACAGCTAGATTTTTGGACTCGGCAGTCACATCTCAGAGTTAGAGCAATGCAAAGCCCTGTTAGCCCCTGTGTTCCCAGCATGGAGATCTTTGACCATCATTCAGATACAGGTACCTTGCTATTCTCAAGGATGGAAATAATTCTGGTAAAGCTTATAGGTGTCCAATGAATACATTGGCTCCAATGGGGATGTGGGAGGTGTGAGATGGGGTGCTGCAAAACCTCTCCAAAAATTGTAGCCACTGCCTTCCTCCCTTCCTTTATCTGACTTACCCAGACCCTTCACTCTTGCTGGGTTCATGTATTTCTAATCGAGTGCAAAGGCTTTACACCTTCTCCTCACTTGTGATTTTCATCATTAATTCTTACTCAAGTGGGAGGCCCTCTTCAAAGCCCTGTTTCCCCCTTATAACTAAAAATACAGCCCCAGATTCCTCCAGGAAGTCTTCCCTAACTTGAGAGGGGAGAAAGTCCATCCAATTACATTAGACTATCCCTCAGCATCCCCTCAAAACTCATGACCAACTCTGCTTGATTTTTGCATTTGGTTGTCATTTACTCAGTGAGTAGTTTTCACTTTTCAGTGTGTTCTGTTTCCTCTACTGGACTAGGGGTTCCCCAGTGTCAGTCAGGCTCCTGATTCTCTTATGCATCCCCCTCCTCTGCAGCATCCAGGAAAGGTTTCTACATACAGTGGGCCGGCAAAAACCAAAACAAAACGTTGTTGGATGTATTCCTTAAAATGTGACTTAGCCAGGTAGGGAAAGGACTGATTTTCAGAGTTCTGAGGAGACTCCCATTTCAGTCAAACCTCTTCCATTCTCTTATGCCCTGAGTTCATCCTTCTCTTCTCTTACTTTGAAGCTCATCTCTGTAAAGGATGAAAAACCTTGTAGGCTTATCACAATTTCTTTTTGTTTAATTTTTAAAATAGTATTTTATTTTTCCAATTATGCTAAAGACAATTTTCAATATTCATTTTTATAAGATTTTGAGTTCTAAATTTTTCTCCCTGCCTCCTTTCCCTCCCCACTTCCCAAGATGGCAAGCAATCTGATATAACACAATTTCTTTATTGAAAGGTGAAGAGTACTGTGCCTTATTTACCTTCAGTTGGACTGAGGTGTGTTCCTGACTATCCATGAAAGAATCACCTCTTTTGAAATTCTCTTTAACATCCTTCCCTCTATAAGTTCACCTAGATCCTGGGCTGCTAATATCCCAACTGATAGCCAGGATAAGGTGGTAAGGAGGGGAAAGAGGGTAAGTGTATTTGAGGGTATCTATGATAGAATCTCACAAGTGGAGAAGATCTTAGAAGTTATTCAGTTCAATGAACAGGACTCCTAGTAGCTGTAACATTTCCTAAATATGATCATCCAGTCTGAGAAGACTTCTTTTGACGGACGACTCATTACTTACTAATCTATTTGACTATTTCTGGTTGTATTCCAAAGCCAAATAATAGTTACTTATGAATCATCCATTGTTTTGAAATATCCAGAATGCTTGCATTATTCATGCTTCAGCTCCTTTCCAGTAATGCCATTAGCAGCATTTTCCATGTATCAGAAAGAGGTCAAACGAGGTCTTTCCTAAGGCATCAGGAGCCTATCCAAGGGGGAGAATCTGTCTGCTGCACTTTCCAGGAAGCTAGGCATTATGTGATAAAACCCTGGCCTTGGAGTCAATAAGAGATGAGTTCAAATCTGGCTTCAAATACTTACTGACTGTGTGATCCTGAGCAAGTCACTTAACTGCTACCTGCCTCAATTTCCTCAACTGTGAAATAATAATAGCATCTCCCTCCTAGGACTGTTGTGAGAGTCAAATAAGGTAGCATTTGCAAAGTGCTCAGTGTAGTGTCTGACATAAAGTACATAGTAGGCACTTAATAAATGTTTGTTTCCTTTCTTCCTTGTCCCCCTCCCATATTGACAGAGAGATAGAGGGGGGGAGGGGAGAGAGAGAGAGAGAGAGAGAGAGAGAGAGAGAGAGAGAGAGAGAGAGAGGGAGGGAGGGAGGGAGGGAGGGAGGGAGAGAGAGAGAGAGAGAGAGAGAGAGAGAGAGAGAGAGAATCTGAGGCCTGGTTCTCTGGGAGAAGAAATGACTACCTCCAGCTTTCCTTACCATAGTTAACTGGGAAGCGTGGGTTCATGCTTACTTTCAGACTCTCATCCCTTTCTTTACAAAGCCTAGAATTTTTTTGGTTCGGAGGCAGAAGAAAGAATCCTTTGTAGAATAGTATGGAGTCATTCAATTTAGCAAGCATTTAGATCACCCACTGCATGTCCAGCATTGTGCTAGCCCAAGAGGAAGCAAATGCAAAAGTCCCTATCAAGAAGATTATTACATCAAGGAGGGGAAACAACCCCCATTCAGAAAAGTTGGTATAAATACATACAAAAAAATAGTATAAAGTAATTTGAAGGAGAGGGGAGGAGCTGTGGGAATTAGTGCCTTTTGTTTGAGATAGCACTTGAACTGAGCCTAGAATTGACTTGGGGGTTCCAAGAGCAATGAGTAAGGAGGAAGATACATTATAGACATGGTAGTTAGCCTGGGCAAAGTCATGGCGGTTGGAGATGAGATGTTTTATACAGAGGTCAGTTGGGCTAGCTCATGGTACAATGGCCTGTTCTGGCAAAAACTGTGCTTCCCAAAATTTCAGCCTTGTTGGAACCAGAGTAATAAAAATATATTTGCATTCAACTGATGTTTGATCGAGTAGAAAATGGGAGCTGGAGGGAAGGGTCGTGAAGACACCTTGAAAGGCTGTGTAAGAGCAGGGTTGGTTTAAGGGACTATCCAGGGTACTTCAAGTCTGAATAAAAAGGGGTTGGGGGAAGCCTCTCTGCCTCAACTACAGACTCTGTTATCAATTGGCACTTTTCCTGCTGCTTATAAACATGTTCAGATTTTCCCGATCCTTAAAATAGCCTTTACTTGGGCTTACTCTCATCAAGCTATCAATTAATAAATCAATATGCATATATTAAGGACCTATTGTGTGCCAGGCATCGTTCTACTTCATGGAGATATAGAGACAAAAATGAAACAGTGCCTTCAGAAGGAACTTGAATTCTAAGCTCATACAGAAATAAATGTATACAGAAAATATAAAAAATAATAAGGTTATTTTGTGAAGGAGAGCTCTGGGAGCTAGGGGTATAGTGAGGATCAGAAAATGCTGTATGTAGAAGGCCTTGAATGAAAAAAGGCATTTTTAAGTAGGAGGAGAGAGTGTACAACCAGTGAAGGGATGTCTTTTTTTCCCCTAGAAGAGCTACCACCTCCTTATCTCTGAGGGCCAAGCCTCTCAATGCATCCCAAGATCACATTAACTTTTTAGCTGCCACATCACATTGTTAATTCATCCTGAGCCTTCAGTCCACTAAGACCTCTGTATCTTTTTCGGACAAACTTCTGTCTAACCACATCTCTCCCATTTGGTGCTTGTGAAGTTGATTTTTTTGAACTTAAGCGTAAGATCTTACATTTATCGCTATCATATTTTATCTTATTGGACTGAGTTCAATGCTCTTGCCTGTCAAGAAGTTTTTGGATCCTGACTGTCATTCAGTGTGTTAGCTATCCCTCCCCCTCCCCTTCCTTTTATAGCCAAACTAGGCAAAGGGGTCTGCATTCAAAGTCTTCCCTTTCTCTCCTCACATTCACTGCTTAACCCCTTGCCACAGTTTTGGTTCCCACCATTCAACTAAAACTGCTTTCTCTGATGTCATTGATTATCTCTTTATTGTTAAACGTAATGACCTTTTTAAAGACTTCCCATTCTTTTTTTGACATCTCTGTGGAGTGTGTCACTATTAACCCCTCAATCCTTGACACTCTTGGGTTTTCATGACATTGCTCTGGCATGTTTCTCTTCCTTTATTCTCTTCCTTCCCTCCCTCCCTTCCTCTCTTCTTCTCTTACTTTCTCTCTTTCTGTCATTCTTTCTCTCCTCTCTCTCCCTCTCTTCCCCTTCCTCCCCCGCTCCACCATCTCTCCATCTATCTATATCCAGCGTCTATTTATCTGTGAACATCTTGAACTTTCCAATAGAATTTAAGCTTCTCAAGGGCAGGTTCTGTTTTGCTTTTGCGTCTGTAACCCCAGAGTTCCCGGCAGTTTAGCAAATGTTTGTACATTAGTTGGTTATCATTTAAGAATAACTATCTCTAGGGAAGTCTTTCTGGAGAACAGTATAAAGGCGGATTTAGCTATGTAGTGTGTCTGGGGACACTTTGGATATAGGAATAACAAGCATTTTAGTTGCTGATGGAAAATACAGGACAGCAAGAGAGTACTGAGAAGAGGTGGAGAGACTATAGGACTTTGAGTTACAGAGAAGATGAAAGATGATCTAATCTAGGCGGGTGCTGATAAATATTTAACCATCAACTCTCCAAAAGCTTAAACTGGCATTATTAACATTTTCGTCTTCACTTTCTTAAGGCTGGACCTTCAACAAATCGAAAGTCAAACACTCATCTAAAGCTATGCTAATTTCTGAGGTGTAAATATTCACACTGAAATTTAACTTGGAGGCTTGGAGGAGTTCTAGTGCTTTTTCCTTTATACTGTAAGGCAAGGGAGTTAGAACCCATTAACTTTTAAGGAGTCTTCAGGTCCTAAGTCCATGATCCTAGGGTCCACACTACTTCGATACTTAGAGGGGCTTTGAAACAACAAAGGAGCAGTCCCATCAGCAAAAGGGAGTGGTTGTAGGGGGAGGGGTAAGAATGAGAGTCTTCGGTTTGGTTGTCTACAGGATCCTTCAGCTGGGACATTTCGGAACCCCCCCCCCCTCCTCTGTAGGACAGGGAAGCTGCAGCTGTGAGATGGTTTGGAGGGTTCATTGACTCCTGGAGGACAAGGCAACTATTGGTCTCTAGGTGCTCAGGAGGATGATGCTGAGCTGTCCATTCTCTGGAAAAACTTTACTGCTAGGAATAGGATCTGATTTTATATTTTTTGGGGAAGTCTCATCCTAAAACTTTGGGGAACAGGAAATATTTGGTGTAGCAGAAAGAGCACAGGACTTGGAGCCAGAAGGCTCTGATTCAGTTGCCAGTTCTGTGTTTTAGTATCTGAGTGACATTGGCAGGTCATTGCTTCTTTGGACTTCAGCTTCCTCATCTGAAAGAGTGGGGGGTTTAGAGGATTTCTAGGGTCCTTCCAGTTTTAAATCCTATGATTGTGTGTATGTGGGTGGTCATGAATGTATTCAAAGGCATATGTAGGTCATTTGTAAATTTGCTGTGTGCATGTGTTGTATGTGATCTTAAGTGGGAGTGGGCATGGAAGGTAGTGTGCTGGCATATCCATTTGCGTGTATGTGACACCTATGTGTTGCTAAAGGAGCCATCACAGAGAACCATGAGAAAAGACCTAATATTCTCTCCTGTTTCCCCAAATAATGTCTGATTCAGGATTTCCCCCTCAACCCTGACTTCCCAACTTAGCACAGAAAATACTTCTAGGAGAGGGGACCCCTGTCCTCAGAGATTCTGGATCCAGGAAAGGAAGAGAAGGGAGGGAGGGAAAAAAGAAACCTCAGTCACACTTACTGGCCCTGCCTCAGTCCCCTGGCCTGAGTCACTCATTCTCCCAGTTTCCACACCTGTATAATGGGAGGGGATGGTGTTTGGGCCTTTGAAGATGAAAAGTGGGCATTTTGGGGTGAAGATTCATAAACATCTGTGCTGCATCTGGCCCCCAATTAAGCAAATTAAGGGAGGAGCTGAAACAGCAAAACGTCCCAAGCCCATAAAGGATGTTAATTGCTCTTGACCCAGTGACGGAGGCCAAGCCTGGCTTCCACAGGTATAAAAGGACCACGGGACCCACAGGCTGACATCTTGCATCAATTCCTCTCCTCATCAGACAACCGTGCCTAGAAGCAGCAGCATGACTTGTGGATCTTATTGCGGAGGCTCTGTGAGAGCTTTCAGCTGTGCCTCAGCCTGTGGGCCCCGGCCTGGCCGCTGCTGCATCACCGCCGCTCCCTACCGTGGAGTGTCCTGCTACAGGGGACTGACTGGCTTTGGCAGCCGCAGCTACTGTGGGAGCTACAGGGCTGGCTCCTGCGGCCGGAGCTTTGGCTATCGCTCTGGGGGAGTGTGCGGGCCCAGCCCCCCCTGCATCACCACTGTGTCCGTCAATGAGAGCCTCCTGACCCCCCTCAACCTGGAGATTGACCCCAATGCCCAGTGTGTGAAGCATGAGGAGAAGGAGCAGATTAAGTGTCTCAACAGCAAGTTTGCTGCCTTCATCGACAAGGTCAGTGACAGGAGAATTGGGTCCTTCTCTGTGGGGTATGCCCTGGGGTGCTAGTGGTGATGGAGAAGAATGCAGACAGAGGGAGAAGTCTTGGAATCCAGTGTAGGATGAGGCTGTTTCTGAGCCAGTGCAAAGGGGGACAAGGACTGCTACCTAGCTTGCCCTTCCCTACTGCTCCAAGAGATGCCAATCAGCACAGGTATCTCTAGAAGCCCCAAGCTTCTCCTATAATTTGTCCTTTGTGGGGTGAGCATAAGGGAACCAGGGAGTCCCATCTGAGACTAGGAGCTTGCCCTCTTCTGCAAAAAAAAAAAAAATGCTAAAACTGGACCTTTGGACTAGAGCAATTTTCTCATTAAGATTCAGAGAATCAGATATTTCTATTTGGGGATTCCAGTTTTCTCCTCTACAAAATGAGAAGGTTGGATGAGATGATCTTGAAGGTGCCTGCTGCATCTAGATTTTTTCTTTCCTCTTCTATTCTTGAGTCCTCCCTATGTTAGAAAATCCAGATGTTCAATAACTCTTTAAATACTTTCTGGGTTAGAAAAGCATGATGTCTCCCACTGGCCATCCTTGGAATTACAAAATCTAGAGCTTCACCTACCATTCTGGGTGATAACATTCAGGGATTTGGTTTTTCATTAGTTGTCCTGTGATCTGTACAGGACACATGTTCCTAGGACTGGTTGATAGGACACGTGTTCATAGGAGCAGTCTCCTCTTGGCTGTCTTCTTCCCTCCCTTGCCTTCCCTTTTTTCCTCTGCCTTCCTTCCTTTCCCTTCTCATGCCCTCCCCTCCCCGAGATTTTTTTTTTCGTTTTCCACTATTGAGTTCCTGGCTGGACTTATTCCCTCTGAAGTACCCTCTATGAGACATGAGAATAACGAGGAACTACCCTGACTATTTGCCTCCCTCCCTGGACTGCAGGTGAGATTCCTGGAGCAGCAGAACAAACTTCTGGAGACCAAGTGGCAATTCTACCAGAGCCGGAAATGCTGTGAGAGCAACTTGGAGCCCCTGTTCCAGGGTTACATTGAGACCCTGAAGCGGGAGCTGGAGTGCGTGGAGGCTGACAGTGGGCGCCTGGCATCTGAGCTCAACCACGTGCAGGAAGTGCTGGAGGGTTACAAGAAGAAGTGAGTGGCAAAAGAAAGGAAATAGGCTTCCATTAAAGATTCTTCCAATAATAAAATGTGTTAGGGACAGGAATGTAGCAGGAGGGAGGCTTTCAACAGAAAAGAGACTCAGCTACATGGGATATGAATACAATGAATGCACTTGTTAATGGGGGAAGGAAGGGTATTTTAGACCCCCTCAGTTTTGGGGCTTAAAGGGAATAAAGGCAGGCCTTCAGTGACTGCTTTATTATCTTCCCTCATAGCTCAGGAAAGGCATGAATCAGCTAGCCAGTTCAGAGAGAGAAGGCAGCTCAACACAGGCTGGTGATGATAGATGCTCTTTCTCTCCCTAATATGAAAGTGGAGAAAGAGAGAAATGAAGCCATGGGTTAACTGAGGAAGATGGGCAGCATTTTAATTCCTCTCAGGAATTATACAGGGAAGTTTTCTGAAGTACTATGGATTCCCAGATCATGGCCAATGGTCACACATGAAGACAAAAATATGTTCAGATTCAAACAGAGGGTGGCTTTTAAATGATCAGTTACTTGAAATCCTTCATTGCTGGTGGACCCTTCTTTGATATGGAGAACCAAGAGTTAGATCTCCATTTTTTGATACTGGTCTAATACAGGGGATTTCTCCCAGTGTATATGACTCCCCTTCCTTCAGAGGGACTGCAATCTGACTTCTACTGACCTGGTTGTCCTCTCCTTTATTCTATTTCAGGTATGAGGAGGAAGTCTCCCTGAGAGCCACAGCTGAGAATGAATTCGTTGCTTTGAAGAAGGTGAGTGACATTGGACATAGGACTTGACTTGAAAGAGATAGAAGGGAGAATGCCTGGAAATGTGTACACACAAAGCTTTCTTCAGGGTATAGATATCTGTTATATTCAGAAGAGGGTAACATGATGTTTCCAAAGCAAACCAGGCTACTGAGCAACACAATTGGAAGCTGAGAGGTGATGTTTGATCAGGGAGTGGTGGCCAGCTCCAAAGAAGGGACAGGTATGAATTGACCTGTGGGGGAGACTTCTTGTTTGGATTTTGTGATCTGTCCCAAAGGGATGGAGGTTCTGCCAAGTCTTGGAGGAAAAAACTCATCTATACATCTGTATCTTTTCCTATCCTGAATTTCATCTTTGTTCCTTGAGGTGGAACCTAAAAGGTCCTGCCCAATCAGATACATAAGGAAAGATATGACTAGGAGTAGTAAGACACAACATATACATCAGGGCTTAGGAGATGGGAAGGGAGTTAAGGCGCAGGTGAATGCTTGGTTGGAAAGAAAAGGAAGAACAGACCTAAAGATATTGCTCCGGATTGGGAAATGACCTATGGGAAATCTTCAAGATGGGGAAGAGCAAATTTTGAAACTGAGAATGAAATACACTTACCAAGGAGACCTAGATTTATGTCCCACCCTTGTATCTTGATCTCTATTTGACCCTCAGGCTCCTCACCTATAAGATAAGGAATACATAACTTCTAAGCTTTCATTTCTATGAATTCAGTCTTCCTTCTCAATTTCTCAATAGGATGTGGACTGCGCTTACTTGAGGAAATCTGACCTGGAGGCCAATGCTGAGGCTCTGACAGAGGAGATCAACTTCCTGAGGGCCTTGTATGAGGAGGTAAGAGGCTGAGAGGGGACTCCCAGAGGTGCACAGCTCATGGAGGAGAGGAAAGGCCAGGGGCAGGAGAAGGCAGCCAGGGCTTGTGGGGTCTGTGGGGAATGACTCATTCATGGTAGGCTGAGGCAGCAGCTTTTCTCTTGACTCAGACTCTTCTTCTGAACACCATAGAATAAACATTATTTCCCTAGGGCAGGAGGTATTGGAGTGAGGAGAGAGAGAGACTAAAATATGAGTCAATTTTACTTAGGAATTCAGCCCCCCCCATTCCTGGCTCAGGAGACAAGAGGCAAAACCCTTAGCTAGAGATGCCTTATCCTCTACAGGAATTGGTAAGATGTGTCTGAGAAAGTATTCATAGGACTAAATAAAGATGATTTGTCTAGTGAAAGATGGGAAGAAAATGTCATCTGTAAAATGAGAGTATTAGACTAGGTCTCTAAAATCCCTTTGCAGATCTAAATTTTGCAATTTTTTTCTTCTTCTCTAGTTTAGAAGGTTTAGAGACAAAAGAACCCACCTGCCCAGGTCGGTCTGGGAGAGAGGAATGAGCTAGCTCTGAAGATAGTGGATCTAAATGGGAAATCAGATAGCAGGTCTACTGGATATATCAGGATAAATCAGGAATCTATAGTTCTGATTAGAAATCAGGAAGTGGAATCCATTGAAATGGAAACTCCCTGGATGGTTCCTGCCCTCTCTATGTGGCTTTCCTGAAACTGTGTGTCTGAAATGGGGGACTCTGAGGGTATGGGCCATAGTGAACATGTCTGAAAGTAAGATGGAATCCTGGGAAGGAGTTGTACAGAGACAGAATTCCATTCTCTACCAACGTTTGACTATCTCTTTCTTTCCCCTTCTCTGACTTTGTAGGAGCTCCGAGTTCTGCAGTCTCAAATCTCAGACACCTCTGTCGTGGTAAAGATGGACAATAGCAGAGACCTCAACATGGACTGTGTCATTGCCGAGATCAAGTCTCAGTATGATGACATTGCCAGCCGCAGTCGGGCTGAGGCTGAGTCTTGGTACCGCAGCAAGGTGAGTGGGCATGAATTCATTCCCTTTTCTCTCACCTGGAACTGCAGTGGGAAGGTTGGTGGGTAGGTTTAGGAAGGACTTGCCTTTTATCTGGAGACCCCCATTTTTCAGGGATGCCATGGAGACTCCTTTCCCAGTATGGTTTAAAGAAGGAACAGAAGGTTGAGTCAAGGGGATGGAGAAGTTTGTGATTTTTGCCTTTCTCTAGTACATACTTCCTCTCTTCCTCTTCTTCCCCTTATAGTGTGAGGAGATGAAGGCTACAGTGATCCGCCATGGAGAGAGTCTACGCAGGACCAAGGAGGAGATCAATGAGCTGAACCGTATGATCCAGAGGCTGACTGCCGAGGTGGAGAATGCCAAGTGCCAGGTATGGATACAGATCACATTTGGATAGAAAAGAATTAGGCTAAAGGATGGATGGGTGAAGGCAGAGAAAAGGTTGAGTTGGTCTCATTTGAGAAACATGATTCCAGAACACTTTGCTAATTTGCCTTCTCCTCCCTGGCTCCTGTCTCCTTTCAGAATTCCAAACTGGAGGCTGCTGTGACCCAGTCTGAGCAGCAGGGTGAGGCTGCCCTCAATGATGCCCGCTCCAAGCTGGCAGGACTGGAGGAGGCTCTGCAGAAGGCCAAGCAGGACATGGCTTGTCTGCTGAAGGAGTACCAGGAGGTCATGAACTCCAAGCTGGGTCTGGACATCGAGATTGCCACCTACAAACGGCTGTTGGAGGGCGAGGAGCAAAGGTGGGTGCCTAGGACAGTCTTTCCTTCTTCCCAGTCCAGCCAGGTCTCCCAAGTTGCTCTGTCTCTAAGCATTCCGAACTAGGGCAGAGGAAACAATCACTCGACTCTCCTTTACAATCTTACCCCATCCTGCATTGGACAGGTAATTTGAACTTCAGTCCTATGAGTGCTCTTCCCATCTCTTTTAAGCTTTTGAATGGGGGTCTTCAGTTGGACTCACTGGCTGTGGGTGTGGGTCCTCAGCTCAGAGCTTTGCCTGTAGCTTCCTGAGCAAAGTAGTAGAGTGAAATTCTTGAACCTTTTCACCTGGTATCAATAACCTTCTCTTCCTCCCCAGACCTCCTCCCCACCTCCTTTGCTGGTACTTAATCCCTTCCTATTCTAGAATTCTACCACCCCTTTAATGTGGTACTTAGTCCTCCCTCTTCCTGATGGTTAGCACACTCAAGGTTCTTAGCTTCCTATTCCTAGCACTTTTTCCATCCCTGTTCCACCCCCATCAATGGCACTTAGCCTGTTCTTCCCTCATATTTAACCCTCTAGCCCTGGCATTTAGTGTCTATCCCATCCCTGACACTTTACCCTTAATCCCTGGTTCTCTCTGTCCCCATAGATGCTCTAAGGTTTTAACGACATTGATCTGACCCTATCTTTCCTGGTAAATCCAGTCCCAGCTTTCCATCCCTTTAATTGTCTTTTATACTTGAGGACTTTGATGGAAAGCTTTCATTGACTTGTCCACTGCCACTCTGATTTCTTGAGTTCCCAAAATTGACATCAATAAAGGAAGCAAGGGTTGGAGCCAGGCACTAAGAAGAACTTTCTGTTGAGATACTCAAAGGTTGTGTCTCCTTCTGGATAGAACTTTAAAAAAGAAGTGATAACTCTGTTAGTGATGGTGAAATACAGCCTCATGGAAGGCAGGGAAATGGACTAGATGATTCTAGTGTCTCTGGGTCTGGGTCAGTCACTAGGAGATGAGACAGAGAAATTTAAACCAAGTACAGCCCATGCCTCTTGGGTCTTTCAGCCAGTCAGTCAAGTTAGTCAGTTAGTTGGGCATCTCTTTTATATGAGCATTGGGAGCAGAGGTCAGGAGAGACTTGACTTCTGCCTCAGCCAGCTTCCAGTCTAATGTGGAAGTTAGGACCCCAGAATTTAGAAGTAGCAGTTTTAGAATTTAAATGCAGGTTTTCTGATTCTAAATTCAGGGCCTATTGAATGACTTTGAGATTTATTTCACCTTAATTGAGTGGACTGAGGGGCTTTATTGGTATTAGACTGACCTGTCTTCCTTTTCTTCCCCATCACAGGTTGTGTGAGGGTGTTGGCGCCGTGAATGTCTGTAAGTAATTTCAGCTTTCCCCTTTGTTCATCTTGGGTTTGCTAGAGTGTCTCTTGTGGTGGTTGCTTTCTGAATGCTATGAAGTGGACGAAGGTGAGTCTGGGTTTGACCCTGTTCTCCTGTCTGTCTTCTCCACAGGTGTCAGCAGCAGCCGAGGTGGCGTCGTCTGTGGCGATCTCTGCACCAGCACTTCCGGTGGCCGTGTTGTCAGCACCGGTAGCAGCATCCCCTCTGGCGGCAGTGTGGTGGTCAGCGCACCTAATGCCTGTGCCCCCTGCGGGGTCGGTTCAGGCTACAGTGTCCGCTCTTGTGGCACCAGCTCTTGTGGGATCAAGAGATGTTAGGACATCAGGAGGAAACAGAACCGAACTTCACCCCAGAAATGTCACTGGAATCTGACCACATCCCCTTACTGCTCTTGGACAGCAATGCATTCCCCAGTCCCATCCTCTCTCCACTGGCCTAGTCACAGTTCCAACAGAGCAGGAGAACTTGCACATTTTATGCCTCCAGATAAAATTCCCAGGGATTTCCATCTTCTACTCTCTGATGGCCTTATTTAACCCAGACCTCAGTAGTTGTTGGATGGCCTAATTATACCCAATCAGATCTATTTTTCGGATGGGTGGATGGCTCCCCTTTCTGAATCTGTTGCTCATTCCAGGCAGTTATTTCCTAGTAGTTATCTCATTCTATTATGGGTTCACATTCTTCTTTTTCAACTGTCTGTCTTCTGCTGGATTATTTGGCTCCGGTGGGTCTGTTACTATAGCAACACCAAGGTCTATGAAGGGTGGAGGAGAAACCCCATCTGGGAGCAGGGGGTTTCCCAGTAGCTTTAGGTGATGATTCTTGATTGTGCCAACAGTCAGTCACCCTGTCTATGCTGTCATTGTGGCTGCTGCCTCTGGAATGGGGAGATGAGAAACATTGCTGTATTTTTGTTTTCAGTTGACTCTATGGTATTCACACCCTACCTAATTTCCTTCCCTTCTCTGTTCCCAAAAGTTCCCTGGAAGCCAATAATTCAATTTCTTGTATGTTTGTCTTTGTTTCATTCTGTATCTCCAATAAACTCAATGTAGTGAATCAAGTCTGGTGGCTAAGGGTCTTAAATGTATCAGTGATCTTGACTGACGTATGTGAGTAAGGAGATCATAGAACTCCTTATAGGCTTATCAAGTACTCCAGGATTGGAGCAAATTGAGAAATTCTCCATTTGGTAGTCAACTCAAATCTAATTATCTGTCTCTGGGTGAGATGATTTTCAAAGGCAGGATATTCTCCCTAAATAACACAGGCTGATTAGATCTGTCTCCTTTCCAATGGTGGAGAATGGACACATACATAAAAACAGTGACTAATCAACATCCATGAGGGTAACCCCTAACTCCAAAGGAATTCTAGCAACCCCTGTGTTCTGCTATATCTGACCAACTCAAGTTTGCTGCATTTAAGAAATTCCATTTCCCTTTGTTTATATAATAGGGTTGAAAAGGAAACTCCTTCCCACTTTATTCTGTTGGTTATATCTCTCCCCATGGAGCCAAAATATTCATTTGCAAATCCATTGGAGGTCCAAGAGATCAGGATTTCCCTGATTACATGTAGTGTAAAACTGGACAACCCTGAGACAGGAGGCCACTTGGGTACTTATGGATAGATCTGACCTTTAAGGACATTAACATGCATATTGGTAGGTCTTCTTCTTGTATGAGCATGTCCACATGGTTTGTATATTTTCCAGCAATTAGTGCATCTTCATGTAAAGCTTGATCTGTTTCTTGAAATACCAAACATGATTAGCCTCCCCATGCTCAGGTAGTCGGATCATAGTTACAGAGGGTTCTGGGACTCAGAACTTGATTTCTCCTTCTTTTAAACCTCATCCCACAAGAGAGCTAAGAATCTTTGGGGTCGTGGCCACACGGAAGTGAGAATCATAGGATTACAGATATAGATCTAAAGAGACACAGGGGACCTGGATTGCTAGCTTTATCATTGATTCCTATGAGGATGGCCAAGTCTCTTTATCCTTCTGGGCTTTTTATAGCTCTAAGACTCTGTTTTAATGAGCCCCTTTCACCAACACTGAGTGATTTTGGTCCATCTGGCTGCATCTTTTAAGTTATGTTCCCACTCCCAGCCCCCAGGTGAAATTGACCTGGAACGAAAGTTTCTAAGTTTCCTGATCATTTACAAAACTTTGTAGATGTCACAACAATTCCTTTCCTTGAAATTGAAGCACGTTTCCTCCAGGCCAGTGTCACGTCTTATAGATCTACACAGAGGTCAAATCAGAAATTCTCAGATATCAGATAGGACTTCGGAGGCCTTACAAGGGTCTCTTTATTTAACAACTGAGGAAACTTTGACTCTGAGGGAGAGGAACTGATTCCCTCAAGATTACACAGCCAATTAAGTAGGAAAGTTAGAGCTGGAGTTCAGGTCTTCTGATTCTTGATACGTGATACAGCCAGGTGGTTCAGTGAATAGCGCCCTGGACTTGGAGTCAGGAAGACTTGAGTTCAAATCTGGTGTCTGCCTCAATTTCCTCATCTGTACAATGAAGATAACAGCCAGAATTATTGTGAAGATCAAGTACAATGATATTTGAGAACTTTAAAGTGTTATATAAATCCTAGCTATTATTAGTAGTACTTGGGAAATCAAAGTATTCCAGGGGAAGGTGACTTTTAAATTAAGTTTTAAAGGATGGGTAGAAATTCCACAATTGAAGCGGAGTAAAGATCTTTTAGGCTTAAGAACAAGCAGTATGAGCAAAATCAGAGAGATGGGAAAGTAAAGGATGTATTTGGGGAAAGAGGATTATACCAGTTTGACTGGGGTATAGAGAGAAACAGTATGAGATAAGGTTGGAAAGGTAATAACTATTGGAAGGAAAAGAGGGGTGCTATCAGATTGGGAAGGGCAAAGAAATTTGGCCTTTATTGCATAAGTAACAGAGACTCACTGAAGATCTTTGTCCAATGGAGCAGTACCACCAAATCCATGCATAAGGTTAATAATTCAGGCAGTATGGAAGATGGCTTGTCTAGGGGCACCACAAACACAAAAGCCTACAGAGAGAGGCTGTGGAGACAGTCTAGGAAGGTGGTCCTGTCCTGAGGTGGTGATGGCTCTAGGAAGAGGAAGCAGGGGATGACATGGGGCAGGGGCATAGATAGAATTGGGACCAATTCTAACCCTGGGAGAAAAACAGGATTCTAGAAAATCATTGTGGCCCAGGACTCAGAAGACCTGCTTTCCTATCTCCCTTCAATCTATGAGACCAGGAATAAGTCATTTCATGAAGCCCTAGTTTTCTCATCCATAAAATGCAAAGATAATACTTCTCCTATATACCTCATGGGGTGGTTTAAGGAATTTTTTTGTAATGCTTAAAGCATTAGATAAATATGATCTAGCATCATTATATTTACATTTCAGCCTCATAGCTGAAGGCCAACCTTGGTTTCAAGGGGGAGATCAAGAGGCTGAAGAAGAAGAATCCCAGAAAAATTTTCAGAAGGCCCTGGAGACCAAAGTGGGTCTAATACCTCAGTGCAGTCTTAAGCTATTAAAACTTAAAAGAGCTCTAAAACTTTTGAAATACTCTATTAGAGTATTTTTTGGTGGTTGCAACAAACCAGCCAGAGTCAGATAAAGGTAGAAAAAGGATGATCTTGAGACAGGGAGAGGGCTGAGACCTGTGACTTCATTATTGTGGGGAGCTCCCAATACAGGGAGGATGTAGAAAGGCTAGAAAAGGGCTCAAAAGTTGCTTACTCTGCTTTGGTCCCTTGTGTCCAGTGTTTAGGAGAGTCTCAAGGAGTGTGTATGGCAGAAAGAATGTGTGTGGGTATGTATATATGTATGTGTGTGTATGTAGTGTGTGGTGTGTATGTGGTGTGCACTGTGGGATAAGGACTATCCTGGGACAGAAATGAAAGCCCATGGTGGGAAGGGCAATGAAAGAAAAAACATTTAATGAGATGTATTCAAAGTCACAAATCACTTGCTTTGTCAGCAACAGGGAACACCCTATCTAGATGCCAAGTGGTATTTTAGCTACTTTTGTTGAAAAATCTGAGGAAGAACAGACTTCATCTTTTTGATGGGGATGGGAGGGCAAGAGATCTCCATAAAAGGAGTAAGGGAGATTTCTGAAACAAGATATAGAATATGAATTTTGTGAGAAAGGGTCCAAGAATTTTTGACTCATTGTAATTCTCATGCCTACCACATAGTAGATTAATACAAATTCAATTCATTCAATAAAAATTTTGTTAGTAATGATGGTGGCAATCCTTTAGATAATACTGTTCTATTATTGAATCATGACACAAAGGTGACTTTGAATTTTCAAAATTACAATACAGGCTACAGATTCTACCAGGTTGGAAAAGCTTCAGGTAAGGATTCCTTTCCCAGAGGCTAATCACCAGTAGGCTGGCCACTGGGTCAAGAGTTTTTTGATCATGGCAACCTGTAAAACAGAGATAAAACACAGGTCTTAGTCCTATCCTTCCTCTTTTTTGGCTTTTGTAGTGATGGTGGCAGAAGGGTAGATGGCAGATAGGGAAGGGAGAGAAGGTG
>CM053770.1:180369949-180566482 GCA_028658325.1 Potorous gilbertii
CTCAGTGACCAAAGAAAGGATTCTAATGGAGAAACTGAATCATTTTAATATGGACATTCTTGCTACAGGAGTCACGGCTAACTAGAAGGTTGGCTCACAAGTTCTCTCTTTAGACAGGCAAACAAAGGAGTTGGCGGAGTTGGTTTTTTATTGTGCATCCAACTGCAACATGAAATATTATTTCATGGGATGCTTTGTCATTTTGTATTATATTACTTACGGCAAGCTTTTATAAAAGGATTGCTGTGAAGATAATTATAGCTTATGTGACATTTGTTGCAGGGGATAAAGAGCAAGGGAAATTGTGTGAAGAAATAAATGAGACTTTCCAAAGTAAATCAATACATACTTTAATATTCAGTGACTTCAATGCAAATATGGGCAAAGAAGAAGAAGTAATAAAGCATGTGGAGAATAGATTCAGGAATAATAAATAAAAGGGGCCAAAACCTTAGATGCTATTCAGAAATTTCATTTCCCTACAAGATGTCCCAAGAGTCTTAGCCTTAGATTTTGGGGACTCCTTTTATATCATGAATCTTTTATTCAGGAATAAAACAGAGATATTGAAAATGGAAAACCCTCAATAGTTTCACAAAAAAAAATGAAGTCTATGATTTCATACAGGAAATAACTGGTTACCAATATGGAAGCTATTATGAATCATCAGACCCTTGGTTTGGTAGGATGAGGATTAAAATCTATGCCAAATTAGGAGAACAAAAATGAGATTATATGGTATGCAATTAAACAACTCCAAACTGAAATATTTAAATAAAGTATTGATGCAAAAAAAAAATTTAAAAGGAAAATAGATAGATACAAATGCAACCAATTACCATTTCCTAAGAAAATTTACATGACTAAATTAATTACTGAAAAGAGGGAGCTAAGAGAGCCAAGAATCTTCCTTAGCAAGAAAACACTTGATCTTTCCAAGTCAGTCAGTCAATAAGCATTAATAGGTACCTGAAGCTATGCTAAAGGCTGGGGATATAAATTGTTGTTTGATCATTTTTCTGTTATGTCCAATTCTTCATGACCCCAGTTGGGGTTTTGCGGCAAAGACACTGGGCTGATTTGCTATTTCCTTCTCTAGCTCATTTTACAGATGAGGAAACTGAGGCAAATAGGGTTAAGTGATTTGCCCAAGGCTACACAGCTCATAACTGTGAAGCTGGATTTGAACTCAGATCTTCCTGACTCTAGGGTCTGCACTCTATCCACTGTACCACCTAGCTGCTCAGGGATACAAAGATGAGACCATCACTGCCCTCGAAGAGTTCTAATGTAGGAGGCAACATGCAAGCAACTACGTACAAACAAGCTATAGGTAGGAAATAAAAAAATAATCAACAGAAATAGGGCACTGAAATGAAGAGGGATTGGGAAAGGCTTCCTATAGAAGATGAGATTTTAGCTGAGACTTGAAGGAAGTCAGGGAATCCAGGAGGTAGAGATGAGAAGGCAAAACATTCCAGGCATGAAGTATGGTTAGTAAGATTACCTAGGTTTTGGAGACTGAGTGTCTTGCTTTAGGAATACGAGTATGTCTACAAGGTCTAAGAAGACTGGAAAAATAAGGAGGGGGTTCAGTCATGAATGACTTTGAATGACAGAGGATTGTAAATTTGATCCTGAGGGTGATAAGGAGTCACTGGAGGTTATTGAGAAGGGAGAATGACATAGCTGGACATTGCTTTAGGTGGTGAGTGAAAAATGGACTATAATGGGGACAGACTTGTGGCAGATAGACTAATCAATCAGTAGGCTATTGCAGTGGTTCAGGTGTGAGGAGATGCAGGCTTGTACCAAGGTGGTAGTGATATTGAAGGAGAGAAGGGAGTATATTTGATGGATATTAACTATAAAGGTGAAATTGATAGGCTTTGTCAACAGTTTGCCTATAGGGGACAAGCGTGAAGAATCAAGTATGACACCTGGCTTGTGAGCTTGGTAGACTGGGAGGATGAAGAAGGTACCCTTGTCAGTAACAGGAAAATTAGAAAGGAGAATTTTTTGGGAAACATAATGCCTTGAATTTTTGACATATTGAGCATAAAATGTCTATGAAATATCCAGTTTAAATATCTAGTAAGTATTTAGAGATGCCAGTCTGGTGGTCAGCAGAGATTAGGGCTGAGCAAATAGATCTGAGAATCACCAGGACAGAGATAACTATTGAATCTGTGGCAGTTGATAAAATCAAAAGAATAGATGGAGAAGAGAAGGGGACCCAGGACAGATCCTTGTGGACATCCATAATGAGTAGGCATGACCTACATAAACATCCAGCAAAGGAGATAGAGAAATCAGATAGATCAGATAGAATCAGGAGAGAGTAGTGTCTTCAAAATCTAGAGAAAAGCGAGTATCAAGAAGGAGAGAGTGATCAACAGTGTCAAGGACTGCAGAAAGGTCAAGGAGAATGAAGATTTGAGAAAAGGTGATAAATGATTGCCAAAACAACATTAATCTTGAATATAAAGTTGTTTGTAAAAGTATAGGGACATGGGGAAGGATTATGAGAATATCATCTTATAAAAGAGCAAAAAGTGGCTAAAAATTATAGAAAGTTTGGTGAGAGATGTATTAAGCCAGATCATCTTGAGAACAGTTAAGGGAACTAGAAGGATTTATTTTGTACGCTGCTATTAGTTTTGTAAATCAATTTCAGAATATTAAAAAGCCTACAAAAATAATCACCCTTTTGTGATGCTACCTGGAAAAATCTGACTAGGGGAGAAAGACAGAGATAGAAAGATTCCATTCAAAATAACAAAAAAAGCACAAATGTCTCAGAATTAATCTACTAAAATATACTCAGAACTTAGAGGAAAATAGTCTTTGAAGAAATAAAGCAAGACATGTAATTGGAGGGCTATTCATTGTTCATGACTGGGCCTCAACAATTACAGCAGTAATGGTAGTAATAGTTAGCTTTTATATAATGTTTTAAAGTTGGCAAAGTGCTTTACATATATTATTTTACTTAATACAACAATGCTATGAGGTACGTGTTATTACTAACCCCCCTTTACAGATGAGAAAATTGAGAGAGGTCATATAGGATCACACAGCCAGAGAGTGTCAGAGATAGAATTTGAACTCAGGTCTTACTGATTACAGGTCTAATGCTACCTAGCTGCCTCAATATAATGAAGAGTATAATACTTCCTAAATGAGTTTATAGACTTCAGATTAGATTTAGAGTTGCATAGGATCTGAGAAGTCATCTACTCCAACTGTTTTATTTTACAGAAAAGATATCAAGTACCCAACAGGTTAAGTGACATGACCATGGTCACATAGGTAGTAAAGTGGCAGCATTGAGGTTCTCAGTCTTCAAATTCAGAATGTTTTCAACTATATCATGCCACCTCTGTAGTGTCATAACCATCAAGCTACCAAAGGTCATTTTATAGACAAGACAAAATTATAATAAAATCCATCTGAAGGAACATAGGGTCAAGAATTCCATGGGAAGAGGGTATAGCATTACCAGAACTCAAAATATTATAAAGTCATAATTATTTTAAAAAATCATTTGGTTAAATTGAGTAAAACAACAAAGCAGATAGTTGAGAAGCAATTGAACTAACTGTGACACTATGAGATGGTCCAACCCTTTGGTAAAACAATTTGTAATTATACTAGAAAAATCATTAGGTTGCTCATACCCTTTGACCCAGTGATGTCATTAATAAGCAGCTACTCTGAGGAGGTCAAAGTGAGAAGGAAAAGTACAAATCCTACCTCTCCTTCCCATAACAATGTTATCGTAATATGGTGATCTAAGAAAAAAAATAACCAGTAATCTGGAAATGGAGTGGATTCTCAATGACAGTAGAATGTCTGAAGAAATTACAATCTACTAATGCAATGCAATATTCCTATGCCTTAAGATATGACAACTATGAGGAATTCAAAGATGCTTGTGAGTATTTTCTTGAGTTCATGGAAAGGGAAGTAAGCTGAATCAAGAAAGCAATTTGCACAATTATCAATAATACAATGAAAAAAATTTTGCAAGACATCGAAACTTTGATCAATGACTAACTATGACTTCAGAGGACTGATGATGAAACAGATTCCCGTGCTCTTAACAAGATGCACTAAAAATAAAGAATGAGTTATACCTTGTCAGATATATGCATTGACTATACTTGTTTGTTACAAGAAAAGAGGGAGGTCATTAGGAAGTGGCAGACATAAGACAATTAATAAATTCTTAAAAAATTGAACCAAAGAACCTGGAACACCATGAAAAGATTTTTAAAAATGGAAAAGATCTATTTAGATTTCTATCTTTGACGGTGGAATCATCATGTGTTGATTCTAATGATCACTGATGTACTTATTGAGGAAGTATAAATTGCAATAAATAAAATAAAAATGAGAAAACCAACTGGAGTATGCATATCAGAGTTCCATACTTGAGGCAACACAGTCTTGGGGGCTTTGAGGGATTGATTCTCAAATATTTGAGAAAAGAAGATGCCAAATGCTTGGAGGAAAAATTGAGGACCTCATTACTACTGAAAAAAAGATGATTCAGAAAGCATCTTTATGATGTTAAAAACATTCCACATATAGAGGATATGCTTCAATAAGATATGAGAAAGGAGACAGGTTATCAAAAATGACATTCTATAGCATATCCAAGGCACACCATTCAATATCACAGTAATACAAGCCTATGTTCCAGCCACTGATATTAAAGAGGCCAAAGTGGATCAGGTCTATGAAGTCCTACATCTTCTAGAAATAACACCAAAAAAGATGTGATATTCGACACTGAGATTGGAATGAAAGAAGGAAATCAAAAGATAATTGGAATAACAGGGAAGTTTTGCTTGAAGTACAAAAAGAATCAGGACAGAGACTATCAGGGTTTTGTTAAGATAAGTCACTAGTCATACATAGCAAACACTCTTCTTCAACAACCTAAAATAGGACTCTACACATAGATATCAGCAGATTCTCAATACTGAAATCACATTGATTATATGTTTTGCAGCCAAAGACGGAGAAGCTCTATACAGTTGGTTAAAACAAGACCTGAAGCTGACTCTGGTTCAGATCATGAGCTTCTTATTTCAAAATTCAGAATTAAATTAAAGAAAGTAGGGAAAACCGTATGGATAGGTATGATCTAAGTAACATCTCTTATGAATATAGAGTAGAAGTGATGGATAGATTTAAGGGATTAGATCTGGTAGACAGAGTGCCTTAAGAACCATGGACAGAAGTTCACAATATTATACAGGAAGCAGCAACAAAAAACGTTCCAAAGAAAAAGAAAAATAAGAAAGCAAAATAGCTGTCTGATGAAACTGTATAAGTATCTGAGGAAAAAAGAAAAGTAAAAGATAAAGGAGAAAGTGAAATATATATCCAGATGAATGCAGAATTCCAGAGAATGGCAAAGAGAGAGAAAATTTTCTTCAATGACCAATGCAAAGAAATAGAAGAAACCAACAGAATGGGAAAGACAAGAGATTGTTTCAAGAAAACTAGAGATATTAACGGAAAGTTTCATGCAAAAATCGGCATGATAAAAGATAGAGACTTGACAGAAGGAGAAGAGTTTAAGAAGAGGTGGCAGGAATATACAGAAGAACTAAACAAGAAAGATTTTAACATCACTGATAACCACAATGTAATTACTGATCTAGAGTCGGACATATTGGAGAACGAAATCAAGTGGACCTTAAGAAGCATTGCTAACAATAAAGCTGGTGAAGGTGAGAAAATTTCAACTGAGCTATTTAAAATCCTAAAAGATGATGCTGTTAAAGTGCTCCACTTAATATTCTACCAAATTTGGAAAATTCAACAGTGGTTACTAGATTGAAAAAGATGAGTTTCATGCCAATCCTAAAGAAAGCCAATTCCAAAGAATGTTCAAATTACTGAACAACTGCTCATCTCACAAACCAGTTAGGCTTTGGCAATATGTGCTGAGAATTACCAGAAGAACTGAATTATTTATTTATTTATGAATGTTCTACAATCACTTCCTTAAAATTAAGATTTTATTCCCTCACCACCTTCCCCCCACTACTCCCCTCCCTCCCTATGACAGCATACAATTTTGTATAGGTTCTACATATACTTTCCTATTGAGCACATTTTCAGTATAGTCATGCTATGTAGTTGCACTAAAATAAATAGAAGAAATCATATAACAAATCAAAACATAATACACTAAACTCCCCTCACTCCCCCACCCCACACACAAACAGGATCTGCTACATTCTGCAGATGATTTTCATATTTCTTTCTCTGAGTGTGGAAGGCATTTTGCCTCAGAAAATCGTCATCGGGATTTTTTTTTGGTAAGTTCTTGTGTTATTACAAAGTTCTAAGTCTAGAACTGACTTTTGAAAATGTAGAGAAACTAGAGAGCAAATTGCCAAGCATTCAGTAGGCTAGAGAGTATGCAAGGGAGTTCCAGGAGAAAAAAAGTATCATCTACTTCTAAAAAAATAGGCTACTTCTAATCTACACTAAAGCTTTTGACTGTGTAGATCACAACAAAAAGTGTCAAGTCCTCAAAAAGATGAGAGTACCAGATCATCTTATCTCCTGAGGAATTTTTACATGGGCAAACATGAACTGAACATGGAACAACTGATTGGTTAAAATTGGAAAAGGAGAATGACAGGGAGTATATTGTTATCTTATTTACTTTACTTATATGCAGAGTACATCATGCAAAATGCCATGCTAGATGAATAAAAAACTGGAATTTAGTTTTCTGGGAGAAATATCAACAATTTCAGATATACAGATGATACCACTTTGAGGGCAGAAAGTGAAAAAGAATTAAGAAGCCTCTTGATACGGGTGCAAAAGGAGAATGGTAAAAGCTGGCTTGAAGCATAACATAAAAAACTAAGATACTGGCAACTAGTTCCTCAATTCCTGGCATTTAGAGGGAGAAGAAATAGATGTAGTGTCAAATTTTATATTTTGGGGGCTCAAAGATCACTGCAGATGGTGACTACAGCCATGAAATGAAAAGATGGTTGCTCCTTGGAAGAAAAGCTATGGCAGATCTGGACAGCAGATTAAAAAGCAAAGACAACACCTTGCTAAGGGTTTGTATAATCAAAGCTATGACTTTTCCAGTAGCAATGCATGACTGTTAGAGTTGGAATATAAGGAAAACTGAGTGCCACAAAATTGATGCTTTCAAATTGTGATTCTGGAGAAGACTTTTGAGAGTCCCTTGGATAGCAAGGAGGTCAAATCTGTCAGTACTTGAATAAATTCATTCAGACTATTCTTTGGAAGGATAAATACGGAAGCTGAAACTTAAATACTTTGGCCACATAAGGAGAAGACAGGACTCATTAGAAAATAAACTGATAATGAGAAAGATTGAAGGCAAGGGGAGAAGGGGATGGCAGATGATGAGAGGGATAGATAGTGTCATGGAAGTAATACATATGAGCTTGGACAGACTGGGAAGATATTGAAAGACAGAAAGTCCTCATATGGTCACAAAGAATCAGAAATAATTGAATGACTGAACCACAACACAAACAATCATATATAGTTATACAATTTACTGATAAGCATAGGGAGTACAAGAACCTACTGCGATTATGATTTATTGACTTAAAAAAACTTCCACATCTAATTATAAAGACAATGCTGCCACTTTAAATACTCTCCTCCAGCAAGTTATTTCCCTTGCTTATGTCAAAATTATGCAAAGTTCATCTAAAGATATAGCAACATAGCTTTGTCTGATAAATATGTTATGAATCAGTCAACACACATTTATTAAATACATTACATGTCAGACTCTATGCTAAGTGCTAGAGTTATAATAAAAACCAAAAAACAATTCTCATGCTCAAAGAGCTTACATTGTAATGGGAGTGGACAACACATGAAAGGAATTTGAAAGAGGAGGGAGCAAGGTGCCCAGTGTAAGAGCATAATGGAAAAGTCCAGAGTGCAACCTGATGAGAAATGAAAACATTGTTGGTCTTCCTCAAGTAAAAGTTCTGGGAGGAGCCATCCACTTGGACGACTGGGTTCTGGGGCCAAGGGCTAAGGTTCACATGGTGTGAACTCCAGGGTGGAAGGAATCTTCTAGGACGAAGAGGTTTCAAGTGAAGTATAAAACAAGGAGATACACATTTGCCAGAAGTGTATGCTACTATTAGGGAGTATGCTACTATGAGAAGTCCAGGGCTTGTGTAGGGCCATAATTATATGAAGAGGGGATTCTCTATAGAAAATGAGGCTTTTCAGACCCTGTTTGGAGATGACAATGTGCTGACCACATCAAGTCCTGAAACTCTCCAGAACATCCTAAAAAAGGTCCAGGGCGACTCAAAAGCGTTTGACCTAACTATCAGCACACCACAAAACAGTGGATGAAAAATGTCTGATTTGCTCCCCAGCTTATGACGAGTCTGTCTGTAGATCTGCTCCACCGGTGGTGATAACAATTACAGCTGGCATTTACACAGTGCCTAAAGTTTGGGGAGTGTTTTATCCATGTTCTTTCATTTGCTTATTTAAAGGACATATTGAGGACAGATACTGTATATTAAGATGGAGAGGGACTGGACCTATGGTTTCACTGGTATAGGGAACAAGGCCAATCATGTGTCAGAGGTGAGACAAATCCAGATTCTCTTCCAAGGTCAATAAGCACTCTATCCACGATAGGCACACTTCATTTTATTGCACTTCACTTTATTGCACTTTGTGGATAATGCAATTTTTCTTCTTTTCTTTTCCTTTCCCTTTCCCTTTCCCTTTCCCTTTCCCTTTCCTTTCCTTTCCTTTCCTTTCCTTTCCTTTCCTTTCCTTTCCTTTCCTTTCCTTTCCCTTTCCCTTTCCTTTCCTTTCCCTTTCCTTCCCTTTCCCTCCCTTCCCTTCCCTTCCCTTCCCTTCCCTTCCCTTCCTTTCCTTTCCTTTCCTTTCCTTTCCTTTCCTTTCCTTTCCTTTCCTTTCCTTTCCTTTCCTTTCCTTTCCTTTCCTTTCCTTTCCTTTCCTTTCCTTTCCTTCCTTTCCTTTCCTTTCCTTTCCTTTCCTTTCCTTTCCTTTCCTTTCCTTTCCTTCCTTCCTTCCTGTCTCTTTCTTTTCTTTCCTTTTTTAATAAATTGAAGGCTTGTGGCAACTCTATTCCAAGCAAGTCTAGCAGTGCCGTTTTTTTCCCCAATAGCATGTGCTCATATCCTGTCTATATGTTCCATTTTGGTAATTCTTGCACTGTTTCAAACTTTTTAAAATTACTCTTATATCTGTTAAGGTAATCTGTGATCAGTGATCTTTGATGTTACCGTTATAATTGTTTTGGGGTGCTACAAATCATGCCCATAAAAGATGGTGAACTTATTCAACAAATTTTGTGTGTGTGTTCTGCATGGCCCACTATCTGGTCTCTTTTCCCACAATGTCTCTTTCCCTCTCTTCTGGCCTTCTTATTCCTTGGGACATAACAATATTGAAATTAGGCTAATTAATAACCCTACAATGATCTATAAGTATTCAAATGAAGGGAAGAGTCAATTGATATGATAAACTTCATTGCTGTCTTATTTTAAGAAATTTCCACAGCCACCCCAGCTTTCAGCAATCACCACCCTGATCAGTCAGTAGCCGTCAACACCGAAGCAAAGTCCTCCATCAGGAAAATGATTATAGCTCACTGAGGTTTCAGATGATGGTTGGCATTTTTTAAGCAATAAAGTACTTTTTAATTAAGGCATGCACATTGCTTTTTTTAAAGCTATAATATTATTAAACACTTAATAGGCTGCAATGTAGCAAAAACCTAACTTTTATATGCACTGGGAAACCAAAAAATTCATGTTACTTGCTTTATTGTGAATTCACTTTATTGTGTTGGTCTGGAACCCATTCTGCAATATCTCTGAGGTATGCCTTCTTAAGAATTGAATTAAAGGAGTAAATCAAGCTTAATTATATTTGGGAAATTACACAATGTTTTAACGAGCTCAAGTTTCTTTCTGAAACAAAGGGATTCTTCTTTTAACACACATGTTTTTGCAGTGATGCTATGTGGCTGTGAGTCATATGCCAGTCTCTAGGGAATTAAAGTTACAGGTGTTACCTAAAGGCCAATGAGGAAACACATAGTTGAGGTGAGTAGCTCCAGAATGTTGCCAAAGAATATTTTTGCCATGAAAGTGGCAAGAAGGATGCCACTGAACAGATTTCTGGTCAGAAATTGAGCAATGCTGGCTACATAGAGAGAATGAGAGTGTAACTGATGGATGGCCCTGTACCCAGGCAATGTCAAAAGAAGATCTCCTATCCTTCGTAATGGAGTGGACTTATGCCACTAGATAAAGGATAAGAAGGCACTAGGGACTGTGATTTTCATTATCGGAAAGAGTCTCTTCATTGATAAGACTGATTAGAGCACTGATATTAGATGTGGTGGTTAATCACAGTGGGAATAAACTTTGCCTGCTTTAAAATATCACCCATGGCTGGACCTACTTTTACATTCAGGAATGCTTTCCTTTAGAATCACCCAGTCTGACAGACACAGACACATGGTCATGGAAAGATGTGAGGGGACACAGAATCAGAATCTCAGAGTTAAGAGTGATATTAAAAGTCACTTAGATCAACCTTAACCTGAACACAAATCAACCCAAATTACCTACAATATCCCTATTTGTAGACCTCCAATTTGAGGAACTCACTATCCTTCAAGGCAGTCCATACTCCTTTGGGTAAATTCCAATTGTTAGCTTTCTTGCCTTAAGACTAAATCTGGCTTTCTTCATCTTCTGCCCCTGCTTTTTGGGTTTACTCTGAGGCAAATTTAATTATTCTTTCTGTGATGACTCTTCGGATATTGGAAGACATTAAGATATGCCCTATGTCTGTTTATTTTAATTTTTAGTTTATTGCATTTTTTAAAAATGAACTTAATAATTATCAACTAACAGGAACATTTTAATGTGCAAAGCATAGGAAAAAAGGATGAAAACTGAACTATGTACAGTTTTTTTTTCATTAAGTACAGTTTGGTTGTGTTTTTTTTTTCTTCTGGTAATATACAAATTTAGTATGGTAATTTCTTCTGGTAATATACAAATTTAGTATGGTAATTCCAACACTACTCTGATTGCCTGTTCCCCTCTGAATGAACTTCAGTGCTCTTTTGTTTATTTTTTAATGATCCATTGATACTTCTCCCACCAACTCATGTTTTCTGAAGGCTATACATGCTTGACTTCCAGACAGAATAGAGAAACTGTCAATATTAGAGCAGACAGGGAATCATAGAAAGGCCAGGGAAGAAGGCATCACTGAAGTAAAGGAGTAAAACCATCATAGGTTAGGCAAAAGACAACCTGAGTCAGCATCAATCTGTAATGATATCCTAGAAGAAAGAGAGGGAGTGAGATTGAATTTTAGGAGAGGCTAGAATGGCAAAGAGCTGATATTGCATGGTGACCTCATGATGGAGGCCAGAAGATGGGTCCTCTGAAGCTGTGTTTACAGCATTCCAATGACTTACTTCTGTTTCTTAAGCCATCAATTATCTATACAATTCACCTGAATTATTCACCAGTGAGGAACAAAAGTACTCCATGAATTCCCACCAGAATCTGGAGAATAAGTTTGTATGGCTGGACCTAGTGATAAGGGTTCAGAAAAAGAAGTTTACTGTTAGCTCATGCTTCAGGGACTTAACTGTAAGATTCAGGTCCACTCTGATGAAGACGGATAGAAAGATCTTTTGACATCCAGATAGATAGGTAGTAGATATATGGATGGATGGATGGATGGATGAATGGATGGATGAGAGAGATAGAGAGATAGATAGAGAGACTCTTTATTAAGCACTTACATGTTCTGACCACTGTGTTATGCACTGGGGATATAAAAACAAGAAAGTAAGATTATGTCTTCCCTCAAAACGCTTATATTCTAAGGGCAGAAGACAAAACATAAAACAGAACTGAATAGGAATGGGGGTGGGGAGAGGAGTCATTTCCCAGTGTAAGGAAAATGTGGTAAATAAGAAGGAAGAAGATTCTGAAGAGAGTCCATTGGTGAGATGGAGCTTGTTGACTTTGACTGCTCTGCTTTTCCCATCACCATCTCCTCTAACTCCCAGAGAGGTGGATAATTGAGGTGAGGGGACAAGAAGGAAAAGACAACACTGCCAATTGTGGGCAGATACCCTCTCTCCAGTCTCCATTCTACAACATTCTGAGTAGCCCCTCCTTTGGAGAACCTAGTGGGTAACCCAATTCCACTATGTTTTTAATCTTTTTAACTTCTACAATCTTTCTCCCTACCTTAGAGTCTACTTATCTGGCATAACATAATAGTGGACTAGGGCTGGGGAGACCTCACCCCCAAGTCACAATTTTACTACTTACTAACCATCTACCACTTAGGAACTATGGAATTTGACCAAATTTTTGCAAGCAAAACAAAACAAAATAATATGGGGCTGTTGGAAGAGAACTGTGTTTGTAGTCAAATCCAGTCATACCTGGATTTGTATTTTACCTCTACTGTCTACTACCTATGTGACCTGTTAAGGTCAGTTGACCTTAGTTTCCTCATCTTTAAAATGATTAGATTGGATTGGATGATCTATAAAATTTCTTTCATCTTGAATATTCTGTGATCACTCTCTTATCTAAATTGAATGCAAGATTCAGTTCCCACCACCTAAATTCTCTAGATTATCCCAAATTCTCTGGATTATCCCAAACCACAAGGTTCAGGACAGTGGGAAAAGGAAAAGATGTTCAGGGAGTCATAGTTTCTGACAAATAGCTCTACAGCCAGGCAAGGTCATGAAGAATGTGTCCTTAATAATCTCATCTGAGGTGGGAGAGCATGTGAGGGAGGTAATAATAGAGATAGAGATAAAGAAATAAGAACTGACAGGGAAAATAGGATAGACTAGGGAGGGAGGGAAATCTGTAAGGAGAAAGGTCAGTCCATGTCCTCAAAGAATTCTCCATCTGGTGTGAGAGACAAGACATGAATCCAGGAAAAACAAAACAATCTAACAATTTATTAAGGTTTTACTATATATAAGTCATAGAGAAACGAAGATAGACCTGGGAGGAAGTGAACCTCAGTGATGAGGGAATAGCGTGAAAGCTGAACTAGGTGTAGGTTAATAAGGGAGGGCTCCCTAGAATTTGTATCAGATGAGAAGAATGTCCTAGGCCTGGCAAGGGGAGAGCAGCCTGCATGAAGATTCAGGAGAGCCTGATATGTTGTAGTGATGGTGGTAGGAGGAAGTATCCAAGTTCCTTGGAGAGAGCTGAGAGTCTGAGTTGGGAAATCAAGGAGATGAGAAGAGTAAGTCTTAGGAGGATAGAGGTCTCAGAAGTCCAGGCAGTGGAGTCAACCCTAAAGATTACTGGAAACAACCTGAATCTTGAGGGATTACATAGCACTTGGTGTGTATCTCTCCTTAGCATTTTTCATTTTCTACCTTGTTGTTGGCATTCATATTTGATCTCTTTACTATACTATAGACATTTATTTTTGTATTCCTAGAACAGGGGCCTGAACATGGTAGAAAGAATTACTTAGATGGTTTGCATTGTTCATTAAGTCCCCAGCCTTCTGACAAGAACTGGATCCTGGTTTTGGAGCTGTCAACTGCTTACAACCTCATAGTGACTGGGGTTAGGCATATGGTAAACTGTCTCAAAATGGCCCCATAGCTGGGAAGGGAAGACAGAGAGAGAGAGCCAGAGGTGAAATCCCTCTCTCCTTTTAAAGACCTACTGAGTCATCACTGCTTCCTTCTCAGTACCCAATGAAAAGATTGCTTATTTATCTCAAAAGCCAAGAGTCCTTCAGTGTCAAGTTATGAGGTAAGATAAGAAAGTTCATTCCTACAATGCTCCTTTCAACCCCAGTTACATTATCCTGCACTAAGTTCTTCCTCCAGTGCTATCTAAGGCAGGTTTCTTAAATCCCTAAGGTCAGGGCTATCCAGTAAGGATCCTAGATCTATTTAGGTGGCAGAAAGTCCTTTAGAAAACCATTAGGACCCTCTCACCAAGAGGTGAGATGTGATAGGCTGATATAGTTTTTCCTTATAAGAAGAGAAATTTCTCCTTCCCACATAACTGGTGCAGAGGATTAGGGCTCAAACCTTTGTAAGTTGCCATGATCTGTCTTGGTATCTTATGTCCCTTGTTCTTTTGCTCCCTAATAGCAAGGGTTGCATTTTACAAAAATGGTTTTATTTTCCCTAGCACCTTACACAATCTGTACATAGTAAACCCTTAGCAAATTTATGTTGAATAAATAAAAAGACTTTTTAAAGAGCTGTGTTGCCTCTCAATAGCAGTTTGCCACTCTGAGACC
Source organism: Potorous gilbertii (assembly GCA_028658325.1). Lineage (NCBI taxonomy): Eukaryota > Metazoa > Chordata > Mammalia > Diprotodontia > Potoroidae > Potorous > Potorous gilbertii. Next base: position 180,384,320 of record CM053770.1, read on the forward strand.
ACCCTCCTCTCTCCCTCATCCCTCAACAATACTTGTATATATGGTGCAAAGCTTGTATAGTGGCTTTTGTCTCTGAGATTTTATGTGTTCCTGAGACTGTATTGGGACAAGATACTTAAGCTTTCGTCTTGATATTTAGGCTGTTCTTAATCCAGAAAGAGTGTAGCAGACATGATTCTGGATTTGGAGTCAGAGAGCCTGGTATTGAATCTGCTCCTTATTATGTGTGATGTTGGGCAGGTCACCTCATTTTTCTGTTCCTCAGTTTCTTCATCCTTGAGGAAGTCCGACTAGATGATCTCTTAAATTCTTTGTTATTGAAATGTATAGCCCTAAAACCCACACTAGTGCTCATGACACCCACTGCTCTGTCTTGTTCTCCAGGGCTTGCTATTCCTGTGGGAAGGTTCCATTCCCAGTGGGCATCACCAGATTGAGAAACCACAAGAAAACCATGGATTTCAGTGCCAAAAATGGCTTCTCAAGTTTATTGGATAAAGATAAGACAATATGCATTGTGAAAGATCTGAGGCAGATTAGCAATGCCCTTTTGAATCCAGGATCCAAGAAGGGGCTCTAAATGGAATCTCTTTCCCTACCATCAGAAATATGTCTCCAGATCAAAGGTGGGTAGTTTGGTGTATTCTCAGACCATGAGGTAGGAAAATAGCTGTTTAGGAGGCTGAGATCTAGGGATTGGGAGTAGGGAATAGAGGACATCTGGAGATGATGGAAAGGGTGCCTCTGGTTCTTTAGCTCCTTCTAGCATCTTCCACAACTGGTGTTGAGGGGTCCACAGGGAGCACAGTTTCCAGTGCTCACCACGAGGTTCCCACTGCAAGGGGCACTACAGACACTGCCAATGACGGGTCGGGAGCCGGACTGGCAAAGGTCACCACAAGAGACACCTCCCCGGGAGCTACTCACACCTGCAGAAGTAAGAGAGGAGGAGAAAGAAGAGGGTTCAGGGCAACGTCAGATTTCCTGCTTGTGAAGCCAACATTTTCAAGCTTCCAACTCCAGTCATTTCTTGGCTCAGTCCATCTTGGGAAGGGTCTCTCTAATTTGACCCGACTTTGTAGCTGTTTCCTTGCTTCACTATTTCAGTGTCTTCCTATTTTCCCATCTGGGACATCCTTCCTAGGTTAACCCTAGTCCCTCCCATGGCTTGCTTGGTCTCCTATGACAAATCAGAGAATTTCTTCTTGCCATTTTTGTTGCTTGTCCTTTGGTTCTTGAAGAGGACCATGACACCAGAAAGATGATGCCTTGGTTTACAAGTAATTGGACTTAAGTGAGGGAGGGCTGTGCAAAGTCACCAGCCTCACTTTCTCCTCTGGAGCCATCTGGGTTCAGTGGCAGATAGAGATCAGGATGACTGGAGTTGGCCCCCCTCCCTCTTGTCATGTTCTTAGGGGAAATGCCTCTTAGAGGATCTCTCTACCTTCCCAAGCAAGAAGTTCTCACTGCTGTCTAACCTCGACCCCCATTTTCAAAGTCAAAATTACTTACAGACATTCACAGCTCCAACACCTTCACACAGCCTGAAGGAGGAGAGTAAAGAAGAGAAAAGAGATGTCAGAATAGGATCCCAACTCATTCAGTTTCAGTTGACAAATTTCCAGGAATGAGGAAGTGAATGAATGAAACTAGAGGGATGGGGCTGGGGGGTAGGATACCTGGGTACTTACAGTGGAAAGAGCCCTGAATCTGTGGGTCAGAAGACCTGGGATCAAATTTTGACACTGCTTTTTACTACCTGTGGGACCTTGGGCAAATAAATTGCTTACCGTTATTAGACTGTGAGGTCCTTGAAGGTAGGGAATATCTTTGCCTCTTTTTGTATCCCCAGTGCCTGGCATACAGTAGGCACTTAATAAATGTTTATTGATTGATTCACTCTGCTGATGTCTGGTATGTTTGAAACCCTGCTTTCCTCTATGATTACTAACCCTTCAGATTAGTGTTTTCTGGTTGATGTGGGTTAGGGAATCATTTTAATGCATGGTCAAGACCTCACTAGGGTATTCTGGGGACCTGTGTTTTCTCTCTTCTCTCTTTCCCTAGCATTGACTCTGTATCTTCTGATTTCTGCCTGCGGTGGGGAGAAGTTGTAATTCTAGGAGTCGAATTAGCTGCAATTAACCACTCTAATCTACCTGTCCCAATTGCTGGTATATCTTGCTTTAATGTCCCCTGTCCCCAGGACTGTAGACCACTCTGAAGTCTGATAGAAGGCTCTATCTTCAAGTGAGGCAGGTCAATGTAGTCCAAAGAGCACTGATATTGGAAGCCTAGTTTTGAGTCCTGGCAATCTTTCCCCTTAAATAGTTCGTAAAAATAATTCCATTTTTCAGCAGGGAAACACTGTAGTTTAGTAGGCAGGACACAGAATTTGAATTCAGGACCTGGGCTACAATCCTGAGTCTGATGTTTCAAGCAAAGGGCTATCAAAATCCATGTTCTTCTGGAAGGGGATCACCTTCACTGTAGGGGCAGACCTGCACATCTCCCCCGTACATGCCTTCTTGGATGTACCAGCTCCCTATACTCAACATGCCCAGATAGTGCTAGACTTAGAAGTAAGAGAAACCTGGGTTCAAATGCTGTCAGTGACATTTACTAACTGTCTGATTCTTGGAAAGTCACAGTCTCTGACTTTTTAGTTTCATCAGGAAAAATGAAGATGCTGTGATGTGCATAGAGTTATTATGAGGAAAGTGCTTTTTACTCCTTAAGGCCACAGAGAAGGGTGATCAGAGACTTTTCTCCTTCACCTGGCTCCATTTTTAACTTGACTATTTGCTATCTCCCTCTCCCTTCACTCCTCTCTTTTTAAGGGTTTGCTACTTTAATAATGGTAAATTTAATTTAATCTTATTATTAATTATATTAGTATTAATAATTAGTTAATTATTAGTAAGGAAATTTCCTTGTTGATAACATTTAGGAATTCCTTGGAACTTGGTCTGGGGTTCCCTACCTGTATTCCTCGCCCTCCAGCAGTCGTTTGTAGGTGGCGATCTCGATGTCCAGCCCCAGCTTGGAGTTCATGACCTCCTGGTACTCCTTCAGCAGACAAGCCATGTCCTGCTTGGCCTTCTGCAGAGCCTCCTCCAGCCCTGCCAGCTTGCAGCGGGCATCATTGAGGGCAGTTTCGCCTTGTTGTTCAGACTGGGTTACAGCAGCCTCCAGCTTGCAATTCTGGTGGGTGGGTGTTGGGTATGAAAAGAGAATTATTGAACTGTCTTGCACTCATGGACCCCTAGATGCTATGATGCCAGCAGAGACAACCCAATTAGTCTCCCAACCCTCTGGGCTGTCCACATAGGACTACTCTAAGAAAGAAGGTTTCTTAGTGTCTGGTGGGCTATCACCTGTCTTAGTACAATCCATACAGAGTCCATCTCTAGTTTTTGGAAAAAGCTTTATGACACCTGACTTGAATGTCTCTGGCTTCAGTTGGATCCATTTCTTGTGGGAGGGGGGACAGAAGGGGCATGTTGTGTCCATACCTGGCACTTGGCATTCTCCACCTCGGCGGTCAGCCTCTGGATCATACGGTTCAGCTCATTGATCTCTTCCTTGGTCCTGCGTAGACTCTCTCCATGGCGGATCACCGTGGCCTTCATCTCCTCACACTGTGGGAAGCAGGGAGGTTCTGAGTGTCATCTCTTTCATGTTTTTGCCTCTGTGTTATCCCAGCTAGAGAAGGTATTTGTGCCTCCTTCAAATACCCTCCGAGGAGAAGACTACAAACCAGTCTATGGATGTGTCTACAGGGGGGCAGTCCATCCTGACATCTACTCCCTATGCATCACATTCCTCCCACTGCATTTTCTAGGATGTGAGAGAGCCGAATCAACTCACCTTGCTGCGGTACCAGGACTCAGCTTCAGCCCGACTGCGGCTGGCAATGTCGTCATACTGAGCCTTGATCTCAGCAATGACACAGTCCATGTTGAGTTCTCGGCTATTGTCCATCTTCACCACAACGGAGGTGTCTGAGATGTGGGTGTTGAGGACTCGGATCTCCTGTAAAGTGGATTGGGAGAGAAGAGGACAAATCATTCATATGGGAGGAAAGAGAGGGAAGGGAAGAAAGATGTGGAAGCTAGGGACATGGAGAAACAGAGAGAATAAGAGAGGAAGAGAGAGAGGAAAGAGGTAGAGATTGAGAGAGATCATCTCTCAATCTCTGAGGCTGAGGAGAAGATCACTAAGGAAAACCATGGGGAGCAGTGGGATGCCTATCACCAAAAGAGCAAACCATTCTCTTGGATTGCCAACCCTTCTACCACAATGATGCTCTGGGTACCCTGACCCTCAATGCCCAGCCTCCCTCACCTCTTCATACAGGGCTCTTAAGAAGTTGATCTCTTCTGTCAATGCCTCAGCATTGGCTTCCAGGTCTGACTTCCGTAGGTAGGCACAGTCCACCTCCTGTTGAGAGATTGCAGGACAGACAACTGAGCAAAGTCTATCCATTTTTTTTGAAGAGCGAAAAGATGGATGCAGGCCCCTGGCCCATACAGGCTGATACAGGGTGGTATCAGGAGGGATCAGGTTCTGGTGCCTGGTTCTTTGTCACTCACCTTCTTTAGAGCCACAAAATCATTCTCAGCTGTAGCTCGAAGAGCGACTTCTTCCTCGTACCTGGGGTGAGGGAGAAGAGGCTCAGGTCTATCTGAACAAATCTCAAAAAAATACCTTTAAATCATATGGACAGATAAGACCAGTGCTCAAAAGCCTGTTGCCCCAATTTTTCAGGATACCTCTGTCCACTCCCAGAATTGTGGTTCATAAGGAATCACTGAGCCTGGATGATAATTCAAATCCATTCATTCCCAATACAGCTTTTCCTTTGGATGACCCATAGAATTAGAGTGGTTTGTAAGGGGGAGAAAGAAGCAGGGGACTAAGACAGAACAGACATAGGGACCACAGCCTTTTGTCCAGACCTGGGAACATCACAGAAGTTGGCTCCTTTCCATTCCCCGGGGAGTTGCTTCTCTGGAAGCAAAGATAATTCTAAGATACTCCCATATTGCCTCAATCCTAGTAAAGCTTGGAGTACACGTCTGATTTAGGGGGGCATTCTTATCAGATCCCAGGAACCCACCCCTCCACGATTCACTCACTTCTTCTTGTAGCCCTCCAGCACCTCCTGCACGTGGTTGAGCTCAGATGCCAGGCGCCCACTGTCAGCCTCCACACACTCCAGTTCCCTCCTCAGGGTCTCAATGTACCCATTGAACAGGGGTTCCAAGTTGCTCTCACAGCATTTCCGGCTCTGATAGAATTGCCACTTGGTCTCTAGAAGCTTATTCTGCTGCTCCAGGAATCGTACCTGTGATGCCAACAGCAAAAATCTGAGTATCTCCCTCTGGGGAGTTGATCTGTACAATTGCATCAGGGTTAAAAATCATGGAAAATGCACTGGATCTGGAGTCACAGCATCTGGGTTGCAATTCTTTTTGCCTTGGTAGTCCTAGGTAACTCTTTTTTTATTATTATATATTTTAGTTTTCAACATTTATTTCTACAAGATTTTGAGTTGCAAATTTTCTACCCATCTTTCCTCTCCCCCAATCCCAAAAGGGCATGCATTCTGTTTACCCCTTCCCCCAGTCTGCCCTCCCCACCTCCTGTTCCCCTCCCCCTCACTTTCTTGTAGGGCAAGATAGATTTCTATATCTATTTCTATATCTCATTGCCTATACATCTTATACATTGCCTATACATTCTGGGTAACTCTTCTTAGTATCTCAGGGTATCAGTTCCTTCAAACAAGAAATCTTCTGTATCTAAAGCTTATGGCATCCATAGAGTTTAATAATAGCAAACATTTATATAGCATTTTAAGGTCTGCAAAATGCTTTGTATCTCATTTGATTTGCATGACAAGCATATGGGGTAGCTGCTATTACTATCTCTGTTTTATAGATGAGGATATTGAAGCTGAGTGGAGGGAAGTCATTGGTCCAGAACCATTCAGCCAGAAAGCATCTGAGGCACGATTCAAATGCAGGTCTTTGAATGCCATTGCTTGCCATCTCAGATCTCCAATTCATTCTACATGCATCTTATTGGTACATAGTTAGTTGTTTGCATGTTGTCTTCCCCCATTAATCTACAAACTTCTTGAGAGCAAGGATTGTTGTTTTTTTTTCTATTTCTTTGGCTCCCTAGTGCTTAGCAGAGTACCTAGTACACAACAGGCGATTAATAATTGCTTATTGACTTGACTCAGAGAAGGGAGAAACTGTTGGAGAGAAAACTGTTAGGAGACTATGATCACACTAATTAGGGGCCCTCAACAAGGGCTTGAGCTAAGATGCAGTATGAGTAGAAAGGCAGAGAAGAATTTGACAAGGAAGGAGGCAGCCCAGAGCAAAGGAAAGCATATGGTGGAGTTAGAAAACCTGGGTTTGAGAAAACTCTGCCTCTAAAAGGTCTGATTTTAAATGTCTGATCCTGGACAGGATCAGACTTCCTGTGCCTTAGTTTGTTCATCTGTAAAATGGGCACAACAGGGCTTACTGTACAGATTACCTCACTGGTTTGTCATGAAGAAGATGATTTGTGGTATCCCATTTGGTGTATATTGCAAAGCTCTATTAAATGGGATTTATTATTAAGACAGAATCACCAAGACATACTAACCAAACAGAGCTGGGTGGAGGGAGGGGAAGGAGGAGGAGGAAGCACTCTGCCAGGTTTTTTTCATCTTTGCATGTCCAATATCCAGCACAGAACTGACATAACGCTGTTCAATTAAACCAGAGTAAACTTCCTGCCATACCCATGCCTTAAGAAGGTGAATAATAAGGCTGAATAATGAACAAAACATCCAGATGTTTCATAATAATGCAATTAGAATCAGCAGCCATTGAATGTGAGAATTGAAAGGGACATCAAAGATCATTCAGTCCAATCCCTTCATTTGACAGAGCTGGAAAGTGAGTCTCAGAGGGGTTGAGTAACATGCCTTAGGTCACACAGCACCTTAGTGGAAAAAGAATGCCAACCCAGTTCTTCATACTCCCAGTCCACTAATAACCATAGACTGAAGAGTCTGAACATAGTTATTCCCACCTTCTGCCCTGGTTTCAGATGGAATTCCTCGTAAGTCTTGGAATATATGACAATCTCTCTTGTTTTAGAGAAGGGGATTCGCAGTGACCTGTCCCCTTATCTAATGACCCTCCCTTTTGGTAAATTTTTCTGTCCTTTTGTCTGGCCTAAAAGTTTCATGTAGCAGTTTCGGGCATTTTCTTTTGCTGCTCAATAGAAATAAAAGATGACACTCTCTCTCTAGAATGAAATTCAATCTGGTTCTGGCCAAAGGCAATCAAGGAAGTTAAGGTATATGTAGTAGCAGAATAAGTACTGGACTGTGTACAAGAGAAGATCTGAGTTTGAACCTCCACTCGACCACTTAATTGGCTGTGTGGGAAAGTCATTCCCAGCTAGAAGGTACAGTGGTTTGAGTGTTGGATTTGGAGTCAGGACAACCTGAGTTCAAATCCAGTCCCAGACATATCCTAGCTGTGTAACTCTGAGCAAGTCACCTGACCTCTGCTATCTCTGTTTCCTAATCTGTAAAACAGAGAGTAATGAAAGCATTTACCTCCTAGGGTTGTTGGGAGAAACAAATGAGATAATAGCATTGTAAATCTTAAAATCCTATATAAATGTTATCTATTATCCCACTTTTCTAGTACTCAATTTCCTTAGCTATAAAATGAAGACAGATGATCTCCGAGGTTTCCTCCAATGCTCAGTTTCTAGGCTTCTTGATATCTGATTTCTTTAGGGATAGATCCCCTCCCCATTCTGTCATCATTCTGATTTGACTTAAAGATACTTAGACTGAACTTTTTTTGACCTATATTCTTCCGTCAAGGTGAGTGGTACCTTTCTTAAAGAGAACCTTGTGGATCATCTCAAGGTCATGACCCAAAGCTCTTTTCCACAGGAAGACTATGGCCACTTGTTTTGTTCTTGTTCAGCCAAGTTCAACTTTTTATGAACCCATAGACCATAGCATGCCAATACTGTCCATGGGGTTTTCTTAGCAAAGATACTGGAGGAGTTTGCCATTTCCTTCTCCAGCTCATTTTACAGATGAGGAAACTGAGGCAGAGGTTAAGTGATTTGCCCAGGGTCACACAGTTAGACAATATCTGAGGTCACATTTGAACTCAGGTTTTCTTGCCACTAAACTCCACTTACTGATTTACATAAGGATAAAAATACCAAGTTTAAACCCCAGGATGAAAATGACCATGACAAGGAAGCCTGAAGCATAACACAGTAGACGAAGAAGTATAGAAGGGCCTTAGAGATTTTGTCTACTTTATATCTGGTTCAGAGTACCTTCTACAATACCCTCTTCCTCCATAGGTGGTCATTCAGTTTCTCTGTGAAGAGCTCCAGAAATGGGAAACTCACTATCTACCAAAGGCCAATAATGCAGTTGTGGAACAGATTTGCTCCTGGGAAGTTTTTCATAATGGAAATATGTTCTTCATCAACTTCCACCCACTAATTCTCATTCTGCTTTCTAGAGTCAAGTAAAACACTTTTCATCCTTGTTTCCCGTGTCAATCTCTAATCAGGTTCATAGGCTCATAAACCTAAAATTTCAGAGGGCACCTGGTACAACTCACTAATTTTTACATATGAGGAATCTGAGTTCCCCAGGAGTTCAGTGACTTTTCTAGTCACACACCATCTCAGTTCACTCTCATCCATTCTTTTCTTCATCACACTAGATATTTTCAATTTCCAACCCAAACTCAAAGAGAGTATTCTCCATACTTCCAGGCTTCTTAACATCCTTACTCTATCCCCCTCTTTCTCTGTCTCCACGTAAGGCACTGAGGTCTAGAACTCTGTCCAACCAGGCCTAATTCTGTCCTACTCTCTCATCTCTGTTTGTGTTTTAGGATCATAGATTTAGTGTTGGGTTGGGGGGAATCTTAGAAGGCATTGAGGCAATTGAGTCATTTGACAGATAGAAAAATGGGCACAGAGAGGGTGAGTATCTTTTCCAGCAGCACATAGCTCCTAAGTTTCTGAGGCAAGGAGTTGAATTCATGTTTTCCTGATTTCAAACCCAAGACCCTATGTGTTATGCCATACTACCTGCTCAGTTGTTTTCTGCTGTCAACCCTTCTGCAGCCATACCAAAAGTATCCCAATGGTAACGATCATTTTCCCTTCTTGATCTGGGTCTCCTCTTAATGTCTGGTATGTAGGGAGCTTAGGAACCCAAAGGACTATGACACTGACCTTGTCGATGAAGGCAGCGAATTTGCTGTTGAGACACTTAATCTGCTCCTTCTCCTCATGCTTCACACACTGGGCGTTGGGGTCAATCTCCAGGTTGAGGGGGGTCAGGAGGCTCTCGTTGATGGACACGGTGGTGATGCAGGGGGTGCTAGGCCCGCACACTCCCCCAGAGCGATAGCCAAAGCTCCGGCCACAGGAGCCAGCCCTGTAGCCCCCGCAGATGCTGCGACTGCCAAAGCCAGTCAGTCCCCTGTAGCAGGACACTCCACGGTAGGGAGCAGCGCTGATGCAGCATCGATCACCCAACCTAGGTACAAAGGCTGAGACACAGCTAAAGTTTCTGGGACGGAATCCACAGCCCACATTGCTAATTCCACAAGTCATAGCGAAGGTGGCAGGAGGTCCTGGTGCAGAAGGATGAGAATCCAGCAAATGCTTCTGAGATCCAGGCAGTGCCTCTGCCTTTATATTTGCCAGGGAGAGCTGCATTAAAGGGGGCAGCAGAAAGGTGATGAGAGGTGCATTTTATTGGCTTGGCATCACGCCTGTCTTCTTAAAAACCAACTTAGCTTGCCTCTCTGGTATGGCTGTGTCAACAATCACTGTTCATGGACCCACAGATCTCATTTCATCTTCAAAGCCTTTATAAGCTTCCCCCCTCCCCAGTCACACTTTCCCTTCTACTCAAGTGCAAAAGGCAAAGAACTTCCTAGGAGTTGGCAGTTGTAGTTGACTCCCCTACACCCTTCCCCTTTCTTCTCTCTGCCCTCCATTACTAGAATCAGTCCCACCTCCATCCAGGGATAAGACCCATGAGGGGGAAAAATGTATAATTTTGTTTTTCTCGGGTAGGAGGAAATGCAAACAGTGTCCTAACCTCCTAGGGAGAGGCCCAGACTTCTTTGGGGATAGTGTCCCTCTTTGATTAGGCCCTATATCTAAAACACAAGTTTATCTTTCTCTGCTAAAACCTTGCTCCATTGGCTCACGCGAGGGTGAAGTTGGGTTATCAAAGACTTAGATGGAGTAGAAGGGTGAGGAACTTAAGGGCCTTGAGGAACTGATTTTTCCTCCTCCCCCTTCTCCACTTGAGGGAAATATAGGATGAGGAATCATAGATAATAGGATATAGTGATGGAACAAACCTTAGAATTTATTTAGTCTAGCAGCTCAATTTTTTAGGGGACAAAATGGTGGCTCAGAGGACTTAAATGACTTGACTAAAGGTACATATATAGTTAAGCAGCAGATTTGGACCCAAATATAGGTAGAGATACTCAAAATTATTTTCCAGGGCCTCTTCTTTTGCCCTCAATGTCAACTGGTTCTCTGCATCCAATTATTTTTATGACCCCAGGGATGAAGCAAGCTTTGATGTACAGACACTGGAAGCGTGCCTTGAGGTTTTCTTTTGTCATCAGAGCTTCTCATCTTGAGTGGCTGAGCCTATAAATTCCTCCCCAACAAATCTCCTCTGGTTTAAATCTCTATTGCCTCCTGTACATTTTGGGATGTTGCTGACTGCTGGATTTCCTGGATAAGTCACTGTCACATTCCAAATGTCTTTTGGACCGAAAATATTTCTCTACAGCGGATCCTGTTTGGCTGCTGGCAGTCATCTGGACTGGTCTCTGAGCTTTGATTCTCTGTCTTTCCTCCTGTGATGAGAGTTTCTCCAGATAAAGGGGGAAGTGAGTGAGAGGCTTTGGAGAGAGGAGCCCTCCACACTGTTCTGTTGAACCAGAAAGGCTTTAGATGTAAACTGAAAGACATCAGGCAGTGACTTTAATGAAACGGGGCAGCAAACCTAAGAGGGATGGAGTTTCCCCAGACCTCTCAAGGATTTTGAGTTAGGATCCTTCAGGATCTGTAAATGTGGAAGTTTGGGGAAGTAGTTAGGGAACAAGAAGCAAGGGGAAGGATGTGTCAAGTGGGAATGTGGATTCACAGTAATGCCTAATGAACAACTAAATAGGATTTTGTATCTGCCCCCATTTTGGAGAATTATTCTATGGGAGAATAGGTATAGGGTTTTAGATTGCTTGAGTTCCCAATTCTTTTGGGGATTAATTGGGGAGGTGAATGTAAATATGCCCCATAACTCACAGGACACAAAATTCAAGAAAGGAGACTGCATAATATCCATACACAAACACACCAAGTATCACCAAGTATGGGTAACAAGCAAGATGAACTACAGATAACAATCCAAGGAGGTATATCTTATATCGTGACTATCACTGAGATTTGGTAGGATGAGACCAAGGCCTTGAATGTAGCTCCAGTAGAGCAGGCCTTATTCAAAAGCTCAGGATAGGTAGGAATGGGATAGACCAAGGTGGAGGTTAAGTAGCATTGTATAAAATTAAAAAAAAACCCTATGCTTTTGTTCATAAGCCTGCCAGAGACAATTTTTATTAAGTCAATGTTTCTAATTCTAAGCATCTCTGTCTAGGGAGAAGTCCACGAGGGCACAATTTCCCCTTGCCTTTGAAAATTTCTCAGTTGCCAAACATTTTGGAGTTGCTATTTATAGTATTTACAAATAAAGACAACATTTCACAGTAAGATATAACATAGTTACAGATTTTAGGTAACAATAGAATCTATTAAAAACAGAATTGTCACTTAACATACCTTTGTGGCCTCCTAAACAGGAGTTCTTAATGTATTTATGTGTGATAACTACCATTGACAGTGTGGTGAAGCCTATGGACTTCTCTAAATAATTGTTTTTAGACTCGATTTTCCTATCTTTCCCAGACTAAAGATGCAGCCTCTGGTACTCATTGGCTTTACCCACCTGGTTTTCAATCTAGGTCAATTTATGCTGCCTTAGGCAGCCAGGTGCATCCCTCCACCCCCATCCACATCTAATGGAGGCTTATTGGTGCCAGACTTTTTGAGAACACTTGATATGTATGACAGCTCAGAAACCCTGATGTACTTTCAGAAACAGGTTAGCATTGAAAAGGATATTTAAAAATATTTCAGACTAGGATATTTTGAGAACTGATAGTTAAAGAAAGACAGGTAAGAGTTTCTCATTCAAACTGGACCAAAAACTTTAGAGAAAATTACTCTTCTAATAGGATTTTGTTTCTACCATGGCTATGTGTGTGTATATGTTTCCACATATATTGTATAGTTATGGAAGAAAATATAGGAACCAGAGGAGTGATACATGGTGGAGCATACTTGGCTGAAAATTAATAGACACAGAAATAGAAAAAAATGGCCGAGAGACAGATATCAGGATTCTGTCACCAGAGACACGATATAGTGGTGATGGGAGACTTCAATTATCTGAACATTGACTGAAGCTCACTTTCTTTCCAAAGCAGGGGAGCTAATAATATCTTGATTTGTCTTCATGGTCATTTCATATTTTAAAAGGTAGAAGAATAAATGAAGTAAATTTCTATTATGTATCTAATTCTTATGTATTATATATTATGTATCTAATTCTTATCAGCAAGTAACAGCTGGTTGATGTGGTAGAAATGATGAGAACCTACATGTCACAGCTCCTGAAACTTTACCTGGAGGCAGTCCTTCTTGGTCCCTAAGTCTGTTTGGCTCTTTTCCTTACCTGATTTTCTGTTCTAAAGCACTGATTCTCTGATACCTGACTCTCCTCTGCTGCATCTGCCTTGGTTTCCTGCCTTGGAAGAGACACACACACACACACACACACACACACACACACACACACACACACACACATTTTCTCTCTTCTCTCTCTGTCTCTCTGTCTGTCTGTCTCTCTCTCTCTCTCTCTCCCCCTTTCCCTCCCCCGCCCCTCTCTGTCTGTTTCTGTCTCTGAATCTCTCTGTGTCTCTATCTGTCTCTGTCTCTCCTTCCCTCTCCCTTCAGTTTTCACACACTCCAAGAAACAAGGGCAGCTGGTACACAGAAAGAAGTATACAAATCCAGGAATCATATCCATGGGCCATAACAGCTGTCTTCAACTACATGAAAAAGAAGCCAAAGGAATCAGACCTGTTCTGCTTGCCCTTAGAAAGCAGAATTAGACATGATAAGCTGAAGATACAGAGGCAGATTGATCTTGATAGAAAAAAATACTTTTCAACAATTAGAGTTGCTGAAGTGTCAGGGGTTGCCTTAGGGCATAGGGATTCTTTTCATCCCTAGAGTTCTTCAAGTAGATACTGGGTGATTACTTGTTAGATGGTATTGAGGAGATAAATTCCTACCTGAGTACATAACCTCAGAGACGTCTTCTGTTAATAAAAGAGTAAGATAATCAGAAGTGTGGTTTTACTAGTCTATCCCAATCTATATCTAGCCAAATCCTTAAGCTTTCCATGATTTTTCTCTAGGACCCTAGAGTGCTTGGTTATTACCTATTCTAGTCTCCTTCCCTTGTCCCCCACCAAAACAACAAACCCAGCAAACCAAAGTGGTGTGGCAACGCTGTAAAGTGAAAATAGCCATAGACGAGTTCTGGACATCTGCCCTAGCTCTTCCACTAACTAACTAGATGGGCAATCTTGGGCAAGTTATTAAAATTGTAAGTCATTAGACTAGAAGCAACTTGGGGGCAAGGGCTGTCGTTTGCTTCTTTTCGTATCTCCAGTGCTTAGCACAGTGCATGGAATACAGTAGACACTTAATAAATGTTTATTGATTGAGATGCAATATCCTTGAGGGCAAAGATTGTTTTTAATTAACACAGTGCTAATGTTTAGTAAGAGCTGATTGGCTGATGGATTCAATCAATTGATTTTATTTGCCTCATCTGTAAAATGAGGTGCTTGGACTTGAATTCTAAGGTCTCTTTAGGATCAAAGAATTTGTTGTTGCTGCTGCTGTTTATCCTTTGTCCTTGAAGAAGATCATGACATCATGGAAGTGATGCCATGACATGCAAATGAATTGGATTTAAGTGAGGGAGGATGTGCAAAGTCACCAGCCTCAATTTCTCCTCCAGAGTCATCTGAGCCCAGTGGTCAGATACACATCAGGACAACTGGAGATGGCCCCTCTAAAAATTTAGGAATTCCCTGAACTCCTTCCTTCCCTCCCCACTCTCACGCACCTGTTTAGGATCCTCCTAGGAAGGTCTAATGTACACAACTCATTAGTCAGTCCCACTGACTCTTCTTAGCCAGTGATGTTGTCTGTTTGATGAGTCGGCATTTTTGTGTTTGAACCACTCCTTCCTACTTAATTACTCTGTAAATGTCTTTCCCTTCCCCCAAACTCTCCTTCAATGCTTGGGTTAAGGCTATGTCTGCAAAATGTAAGCTCTTGCTAGCTATCCCTTGCTGGAAAGTTTTTATGTAGGACTTTGGTGGCAGTTCAAACGTGCTTTATGAGGAACATCTGAGATAAATATGGAGAGTTTCATCACCAGTGTGGTGGACATGTTCTTTGGCCAAAGCATCTCATTAAAAAAGAAAAGCAAAATCCAAAATGACCCACAGTCCTATAATACCCTTTTGTTTCTTCAGTAATGGTAGCAGTATGATGGAAAAGGAGATTGAGGATGAGAAGAATCACAGAGCTTTTAGGTCATCTGATAAACTTTTCCTTAGTTGTTGTTCCTCTAAATGTGAGCTTCTTATCCAACAATCAGTGAATGGATGTCCTACTGGGTGAACTGAATCATGTCCATCTCAGCATCCTAAACATCAGAAGGAGGGAATGGAAGGGGGTCTCACAGGTACTCCTTGGAGAGGCAGAGGAAAGCAATGGAGTAGTTGGTTTTATCATATACCCAAAGGTAAAAAGAAACATCTTTTTGTGGAAGATTTGGTTACCTGATATTGCAGTACTCATGATAAGTATTTGCAAAAAATAAATAAATAAAAACAAAACACTTGAAAATAATTGGAGTCATGATCTGCTGTGAATAACTGAAGCTATTCTCAGCCATACAATGAACCCAGACAAAATGAAAAGTGCTATCTGTCTTCAGCCCTGAATGCAGATCAAAGATATTTTTTCTTTGTTTTCTTTACTTTTCTTGTTTTTTTCCTTGTCTGTATTTTCTTTCACAGCATGACATGGAAATATGTTTTGCATGACTACATATGTATAATCTATGTCAAATTGTTTGTCTTCTCAATGGAGAGGGCAGGGAGGAAGAGAGAGAATTTAGAACTCAAAATTTGAAAAAAAAATATTAAAGTTGTTTTTATATGCATTTGGGGAAAATGTTAAATTGTGTTTTAAAAAGAAAATAATTTCCATCTATTCACCAATATCAGCTGCAGAAGATGAAGAAGAATTATATGGACTTGTCAAATTTCTGAAGTTAAGTGAACAGATCATTTGATAATTGGTGATTACAATGCAAAGTATTTTGAGAATTAGTGAGAAATACGTTGGAAAACAAGCACTTAGATGGTACAGTGACTTGGACAGCAAGCAGGTTAAATCAGTTAATATTTAAAGAAATTAATTTAGACTATTCATTGGAAGGTCAAATACTGAAGTGAAGCTAAAATATTTTGGCCACAAAATGGACTCATTGGAAAAGAACATGGTGTTGGAAAAAATTGATAGCAAAAGGAAAAGGGGATGGTAGAGGACGGGATGGACAGATAGTGTCAGGGAAACAATAAATATGCACTTGGATAGATTTCAAGAGATAGTGGAGGACAGAAGAGACTGGTGAGTCATGGTCCATCAGGTAACGAAGAGTCGGATAAGCTGAACAGCACACTGGAAAATATGTCAGGAGGAAGGAATGGTAGTGAGCCAAAGTTTGGAGAAGCCTCACACCCTTACAGTGTGAAAACTTTTTATTTTTGAGAGGATAATGGACATGGTGAAAGTCAAATAACCTCACAAAAAATGAAACTGAGTGAATATTAGCAGAGTCATTAATGCGGGAGTCAATCTTGAATGAGTTGTTTTTGTATAGTCAATCCATAGGCTTGCTAGAGTAAAGATCAAAATCATTAGAAAACTAGAAGAAAAAAAGTAGTAATGAAAGAGATACGGCATGCAGTTGAAACGTTTCAGTCTTGCACTTTTTAAGCAGGTTATTTATCATTTAAAATAGATAGCAGCAGAAATAATAGTACTGATGATAAAGATTTTATACTGATGTAAATCAACTATTATGTCCATCAATTTAATCTCAAAAGAGGATTTTAAAAGTAGCTTAGCGGTCAAATACTTTGCTTACTTGCCAAATGTAAATAGATGACAGCTAAAGACAGCATCTGTTTAGAATATTAACTTGCATGTAAAATCTTACAAAAAGGTTTTATGAACTAGTCACAGAAAAAAGCAGAAAGAAGTGGAGGGCAAAATTAGTTTAAAGAAAACTTGGTGAGAGACCCAACTAAGCCCAGCTACCCAGATGGAATTTAAGTGTAATAAATAGGATAGGACAATAAATTGGGGGTGGGGGTGGGAGATGGAATATCTGGAATAAAAAAACAAACAAACCTTTCTCACTATCAAGAGCAATAGATCTGTCACACTTGGAGCCTGTCAGCACAATCCTGAATACATTTAGGGAGGAGGCAGACATAGCACTAAAGAGAATAAGAAAAAAAACAGCTGGATTAAATGAAGCATATGGAAGAGATATGTGCCAGAGGCAACACCATTGAAAAGGCATTGAGGAATCAGCTCTCAAGCTATTTGGAAGAAGGAATAAGGTGTAGAAGGACCTTTTGGCCCCTTCCCCCAGCCTCCCAACCCAACTAAGAAAGCATTGATAATTCTGTTCTGCATGCCTGTTTACCCTTCTACATAGCATGTACTATCTAATTTTATACAATATAGACTTGTTAACACATGGGGGTGGGGCTATAATGGAGCAGCATATGCAGTCTACTAAACCCAAGGAAATTTCACTCCATTCCTTGCCAACCTTCATCAGGAAGCCAGATGCAAAGGAAGCTTGTTTTAACGGGTCCAGGCATATACAACTCTCCATTATAGCCAACTAAAAGAGAAAAAGGATAGCCCATATCTAGGTCCTCTAAATGTTAATTCTTCTGGCTTTACAAAAGTAATATCCCTAGGCCAATGGAACTCCACAGCTGGGAGAAACTCCATACTGACTCTGTTGGACCATGCCCTTGCCAACAGTGAGTTGGCTACTCCAGTGTTACTCCAGTGAGTCATCAGGTTCTTTAAACTTATGCAGCCTCTCACGTTTTTTGGTGAAAACGTATAAGAAGTCACCCCCTTTGGGGGATGAAGTGGGGATAACAATGAGGAAAGCCCAAGGCTCTCTGTACCTGGTTCCACTCTCAGTTCTTGACCTCCTTCCTGACCTATTCTCTTCTTTTATAGCCCTAACTCAGCAAGCTTACTTCTTACCTTCAGCCAGTTGTTTTCCACCCCCATCGGTCCAGCTCCTTTTATTTATTTATATTGTTACTAACTCCTTAAGCTGCTATTTGCCTTCAGGGTACAATACTTAGACAATAATGGTGCATTGCTATCTATTCTTACAAATATGTGTGTGTGTGTGTGTGTGTGTGTGTGTGTATACATATATTCTTACAAATTTTGACCTTATCTTGGTATATAATATAAAGATGTTGGTTGCCTGGTTTCTGCCATACTGTTTTCCAGTTTTCGCAGAAGTTTTTGTCAAATAGTGAGCTCTTATCCCCAAAACTGGGTCTTTGGGTTTATCAAACACTTTGTTGCTATGGTTATTTGTTGAGTTGTGTATCTAATCTATTCCGCTGATTCATCACTCTATTTCTTAATCAGTACCAGATACTTTTTATGATTTTCACTTTATAATATAGTTTGAGATCTGGTACAGCTAGGTTATCTTCCTTTGTATTTTTTTCATTGATGCCCTTCATATTCTTGACTTTTTGTTCTTCCAGATGAATTTTTCTGTTATTTTTTCTAGCTCTATAAAAGAATTTTTGGTAGTTTGGTTTGGTACCAAATAGTAAATTAATTTAGGCAGAATTATCATTTTTTTATATTGACTTGGCTTACTCATGAGCAGTTGATATTTTCCTAGTTGTTTAGATATGACTTTACTTGTATGAAAAATATTTTGTACTTGTGTTCATACAGTACCTGGCTTTGTCTTGACAGGTAGACTATCAAGTACTTTACAATGTCTACTGTTATTTTGAATGGAATTTCTCTTTCTGTCTCTTACTGCTGGACTTTGTTGGTAATATATAGAAATGCTGATTATTTATGTGGATTTATTTTATATTCTGCAACTTTGCTAATGTTATTAACTATTTCAAGTAGTTTTTTAGTTGATTCTCTAAGTATGCAATCATATCTGCAAAGAGTGAGAGTTTTGTTTCCTCGTTGCTTTTTCTAATTCCTACAATTTCTTTTCCTTCTCTTACTGCTATAACTAACATTTCTAGTACAGGATTGGAAAATGGGGCTGATAATGGGCATCTTGCTTCATTCCTGGTCTTATTGGGGAGGCTTCTAGCTTATCCACATCACAGATATGTTTGTTGATGGTAGATTGATACTACCTATCATTCTAAGGAAAGCTCCATCTTTTCCTATGCTCTCCAGTATTTTAAATAAGAATAGATGTTGTGTGTTGTCAAAAGCTTTTTCTTCATCTATTGAGATAATTATATCGTTTCTGTTGGTTTTGTTATTAATATGGTCAATTATGCTCATGGTTTTCCTAATATTGAATCAGTCCTTCATACCTGGTATTAATCCCATATGTTCATAGTGTATGATCCTTGTGAGATATTGCTGTAATCTCCTTGCTAGTATTTTATGTAAAATGTTTGCATCAATATTCATTAACAGAAATTCATCTGTAGTTTTCTTTATCTGTTTTAGCTCTTTCTGGTTTAGGTATCAGCACCATATTTGTGTCATTAAAGGAATTTGATAGGATTTCTTCTTTGCCTATTTTTTCAAATAGTTTACAAAGTATTGGAATTAATTGTTTTTTAAATGTTTGGTAGAATTCACTTGTAAATCCATCTGACCCTAGGGATTTTTCTTAGGGAGTTCATTGATGGCTCATTCAATTTACTTTTCTAAGATGAAGTTATTTAAATTCTGTTAATCTAGATAATTTATATTTTTTATAAATATCTATTTTGCTTAGATTGTCAGATTTATTGACATATAATTGCACAAAAATATTTACTAATGATTTCTTTAATTTCCTCTTCTTTAGTGGTAAATTCACTTTTTTCATAATGGAAATTTGGTTTTCTTCTTTCTTTTTTTAAAAATCAAATTAACCAATGGTTTATCTATCTTATTGGTTCCCTCTCCCCATAAAACCAGCTCTTAACTTTATTTATTAGATCCATAGGATTTTTTTTTTAACTTTCAGTTTTGTTAACCTCATCTTTGGTTTTCAGGATTTCCAATTTGGCTTAATGGAGGATTTTAAAATTTGCTCTTTTCCAAGTTTTTTTTAGCTGCATTCCAATTCAATGATCTGTTCTTTCTCAATTTTATTGATGTAAGAACTTAGATATATAACATTTCTCCTAAATACTACTTTGGCTGTATCCCATACATTTTGGTATGTTGTCTCATTGTAATTCTCTGTAATGGCATTGTTTATTGTTCCTATGATTTGTTCTTTGACCCACTTCTCTTTAGGATTAGATTATTTAGTTTCCAATTTATTTTTCATCTCTTTCCATTGCCTTTACTGAATGTAATTTTTATTGCATTATTGTCTGAAAAGACTTCATTTATTATTTATGCCTTTCTATATTTGCTTTAGAGATTTTTATGCCCTACTACACAGTCAATTTTTGTGTAGGTGAAATGCACCACTGAGAAAAAGGTATATTCTTTTCAATTTCCATTCAGTTTTCTCCAAAGATCTGTCATATATAACTTTCCTAAAATTCTGTTCACCTCCTTAACTTCTTTATTGTTTATTTTATGGTTAGAGTTATCTAGTTCTGAGAGGGGAAAGTTAAGATCCCTCACTAGTATAGTTTTCCTTTTTCCTCCTGCTACTTCTTTAAGAATTTGGATGTTATACCACTTGACTCATGTGTGTTTAGTATTGATATCACTTCATTAGTTTCCTTTCTTATCTCTCTTAATTACTTTTTTTTTGCTTTTGTTTTATCTGAGATCATGATTGCTACCCTTTTTTTTTTCACTTCAGCTGAAGCATAGTATATTCTGCTCCAGTCTTTTACTTTTCCTCTGTGTGTCTCTCTACATCAAATGTGTTTCTTGTAAATAACATACTGTAGAATTCTTATTTTTAATCCATGCTGCTATCTGCTTCCAATTTATAGGAAAGTTCATCCCATTCACATTCACAGTTATGATTATTGTGTATTTCCCTCCATCTTATTTTTCCACTTGCTCTCCTTTTACCCTTTCCCTCTTCACTATTGTTTTGCTTCTGATCACTACCTCCCCCAATATGTCTTCTCTTCTGTGAGTACCCCTCCCCTTATATGATTCCCTCCTCTCCCACTTTCCTGTAGCTTAAGATAGATTTCTATACTATGTATGCTATTGTATGTGTATTGACTCTTTGAGCCAATTCCAGTGACAGTAAGGTTCAAGAGATGTCCATTGTCCACCATTTCATCTTCACCTCCACTGCAATATGTCTTTTGCACTTCTTCATGTGAGATAATTTATTCCGTTCTCTCTCCCCCAACCTTCTGTTCCCTCTGTAATACTTTTTTCACCCCCTTAATTGTTTGTCAAATATCACCTTAAAGTTGTCTTATACCCTCATTCTCTGTCTATGTATACTCCTTCTAACTGCACAGATGGTAATACAATTCTTAAAAATTGTAAGTATCATCTTCCTGTCTAGGGATGTCACAGTGAAGCCGTATTGAATCCCTTATGCTTCGCTTTCTTTTTTAAACTTTTTATGCTTCTTTTGAGTCTTCAAACTGAAAATATTTTGTTGTTGTTGTTGTTTAACACTGGTATTTTATCAGGAAAACTTGAAAGTCTTCTATTTCATTAAATGACCATTTCTTCCCTGAAGGACTATGCTCAGTTTTTCTGGGTAGGTAATTTTTGGTTGTAGTTCGAGCTCCTTTGTCTTCCAGAATATCATATTCTATGTCCTCTGATCCTTTAATGTTGAAGCTGCTAGATCCTGTGTAATGCTGACTATGGCTCCCCAATATTTGAATTGTTTTTTTCTAATTGCTTGCAATATTTTCTCCTTGACCTGGGAGTTCTAGAATTTGGCTATAATGTTCCCTGGAGTTTTCATTTTGGGATCTCTTTCTGGATGTGCTTGGTGGATTTTTTTCAATATCTATTTCACCCTCTGGTTCTAGGATATCAGGGCAGTTCTTTTTGATAATTTTTCTTTGATAATTTCTTGAAGTCTTAATGTCTAGGTTCTTTGATCATGGCTTTCAGGTACTATAATAATTCTTAAATGATCTCTTCTGGATCTATTTTTTTCAGGTGAGTTGTTTTTCCAATGAGATATTTCACATTTTCTTTGTTTTCTTTCATTCTTTTGATTTTGTTTGAATGATTTTTGATGTCTTTTGGAAACACTAGCTTCATTTTGTCCAATTCTAATTTTTAAGGAATTATTTTCTTCAAATAGTTTTTTAAAATCTCTCTCATTTGGATAATTCTATTTTTTAGGATTTTTTTCCCAGTGAACTTTTGTACATCTTTTCCCATTTTTTTGTGCTTTCTTTGTTAAGCTGTCAGCTTTTTTTGGTGATAATTCTCTTGCATCACTCTCATTTCTTTTCCCAACTTTTCTTCTACTTTTTAAATTTAATTTTTATATTTCTTTTTGAGCTCTTCCAGGTGTTCTTTGTGGGTTTGAGGTCAATTCACATTTTTCTTTGACATTACTATCCTCTTCTGAGGTCATGTCTTAGTCATTCCAGTCATTGTAGTAACTTTTGATGGTCAGATTTTTTTTTTTTGGTTTTGCTTTCCTCATATTTTCCAGCCTTTTTCGTTACTTTTAAAGTTGAATTCTGCTCCTGGGGTGGAAGGTGTCTCAGGCTTCTTGTGTGGCAGCCTATAGGCCCTAGCTGTTTGCCTGGTGCTCTGCTGGTTCTACCCTGAGGTCCAAAAGGGACCTTCTTGGTGTACCAGGGCTGCAGAGATCTGGTAGTTCACCTGGTATTGCACTGCGACATGAGGGTGTGGGAGTGATGCTGCACCATGGTGCATGCATGCATGTCTGTGTGTGCATGCATGTGTGTGTATGTGTTTGTGTGTGTGTGTGATGGTCTAGTCACTCACTCACTGCTGCAATGCAGCTGTTAGGTCTTGTTCATTGACCTGTACTGGGGCTTAGGGTCTCCTGCTGGCTTGCTGAGGCAGGACCTGCTATTGCCTAACCAGAATGCTTCCTGCCTTGGACTATGCTCCTCTCTTACCCAAATGAGACAGACCTTTCCTACTGACCCTCCAAATTGTCTTGTGTTACAAAATTTTTTCACCCTGTGTTTTTGTTGATCCTATCATTCCAGAATTTTGGGGGTGGGGCTCTATTTTATAGTTGTTTAGAGGTCAATAGGGAGATTTCCTGCTTGCCCCACCATCTTGGCTCCCAGAAGTCCCTTGCATTTTTTGAAAATACAAGTACTGCAACCTTCCTAGAACTATTTGCTAAAACTGGAGAGTAGTTTCTTTTACAATTCATTTACCTTCTGTCAACCTCCTTCAACCTATACGTAGACCAATTCTGGTGAGAGATTTTACCAGGGTGTGACCACTGCACAGGCTGCAGTTTTTTAGAGCCACAGGTAAGAGTTGGGTGAATCAGGTGGACATCAAAGGTGGACAAGTAGCCCTGAAAAGGGCGAGGTAAGCCCTTATGTCAGAGTTACTAGTCCTCTTGAATAATCCATACAACTCAGGTTGAGGGTAACCAACACAATAACTCACTTGTTGGTAAGACTGGGGAATGTCTATCCCAAACATGTGAAGACTTTCCCTGTGGGACTAGGTAGATGAGAACAATTTTTTCCAACAACTATGAAGGTGGCTGAAGTAGATGCTGTGGAACTCTTAGAACTTAGAGACTGAAGATACCAAGGTCATTCACCTAGGTCATTGCCAGTCATCTTAACTTTGGTTTTGCCACTGGACTTTGATGACTCAGGAAAAGAGAATGAGGCTGATGACTTTGTGCAACTCTGCCTCACTTAAATCCAATTCATGCTCAAGTCAAGACATCACTTGTGAAGGTCTTCTTCCAAAATGAAAGACAAAGTATCAACAAGGCAAATTTTATAAGATCAGTAAGTACCTTCCCCCTGTTTCATTGTTAAGACTGTCTGTATTCAACCAGAAGGGCAGCAGCAAAGTTCCAGATTCTTGTATTGGGTCATCCAATACCCTGAAGATCTCCTTCTTCCACATCACCTTATCTTATTTCAACCACAAGATCATTCCAATTTAATCCTGTTGACTGCATTAAATAGCCTTTTTAAAATTAATTAATTAATTTAATGTTCTACAATCACTATCAAAAAACTTAGATTTTTACTTCCCCACCTACTCCCCACCACTCCCCTCCCTCCCCAAGATGCTATATAATTCTATATAGGATCTACATATACTTTCCTATTGAATACATTTTCACTATAGACATGCTGAAATAAATGGAAAAAAATTGTATAACAAATCAAAACAATATACACACACACAGGCACACATATACAAACATGATCTGCTACATTCTGCAAATGAATTACATAGTTCTTTCTCTGAGTGTGGAAGGCATTTTGTCTTAGAAAGCCATTGGGAATTATTATTATTTTTTTAAGATTGTGTGTTATTACAAAGTTCCAAGTCTACCAGAAAAAACTCTCACACACTGTGGTCGTTGCTGTGCTCAAAGTTCTCCTGGTTCTGCCCCTTTCATGCATTAAATATTCTAAGCTAGGATTAATTCAGGTCAGTCCAATGGGTCAGGTTCACGATTGAAACACAATGAAACATTCATGGACCTTATAACATTTAATAAAAATAAGTTTTATTTGACAATAAAAAGGATATTCAACAAAGATACAGCACGGATGCAAGCAGTTACACTTCCCCTCTGCCTCTTGATTTGTCACAATGCTGGCACATGACCAGAAATATGTGCTGACTCAAATGAAAGGTGGGCATTTCATCAAGCCCAAAGAACATTGACTCCTCCTTCGGCTGGGTCTTCTAATCTTTAGGCGACGAGGAAACCACACTAATGCTCTGAGGTCTTATTTCCTGGACCAATCAGATTGCAAGGACAGTTTCCTTGCCCTTTTAAGGAGTGACTATTCCACTCTACAGGAAATAAATATCCCACTTACCACAATGGTTCCATGTGTCAGCTCTCCAGAACTGGGTTTACAGGTTGCCAATCTTTCCCTCTTAGTCATAGGTGGCTTGGAATAGTCCTACCCCATATAAACATTGTACTTGGAATCAGAAAAACTTGCGTTCAGATCCACCTCCTATACTTAACTAGCTGCATGATTCTGTGCCCATCATTTAATTTCTCTCTATTCCACATTCCTCATCTATAAAAGGAGGAGATTGGATTCCGTGTTCTCTAAGAACCTTTCCCTTGAAACCTATCTCTGACGTCAGCTTCCCTTCACCAAACTTCCTGCAGTCTTCTCACAATAACAGCTAACATTTAGATAGCATTTACTATGTGTCAGATATTGTGTTAATTACTTTATGTATTATCTCATTAGGTCCTCACAATAACCCTGAGAGTGCTGTTATTATCCGCATTTTAGAGGGGAGTAAACTGAGGCACACAGAGGTGAAATGACTTGTTCAGGGTAATACAGCCAGTAAATGTTTGAGCTCAGATTTGAACTCAGGTCTTCCCTGAGTGCTCTAACCACTACTATGTAGCTGCCTCTTACAGCTGTATTTTATATCTTGAACTCACATGTTTGGGAAAGATATTTCCATAAAATAATAGTATCTGTTGTACCTGGATTCCTTCCCTTAGAATTTGACACTTGCTTCATTTTGGCCTCATGGTGACCAATGTTACACAGGTGTTTACCAATCCTACATTTAGTTCTTTTGGCTCATGATTCTCTTTTATAGCCCGATCTATGGCTTCTAGATATTCCCTTGGACACAAACCATTCCAGGATACTCCCCAGATCCTTTGACCAAGCCTGACTGATCCACCCAGGGAACTGGATGCAGAATTGGGAAAGTCAATTCAAATTTTCCTCAGATACTCACCAGCTGTGTGACTCTAGGCAAGTCATACTATGTAAACATTCCATGTCTCAGGTTCCTCATTCATAAAATAAAAGGTTGGACTAAGTGACGGCCAAGGTCCTTTAAGAATCCATGATTCTGTTCTAATTGTCATTATGCTTTTCAGAGAAAACTATGGTCCTAGAACCAACAAGTTCAATACAGAACTGGACAGAGAAATATTCAGTTGATCAACAACTATTTGTTAAGCCTCTACTCTCTATAAAAGGGCAACCAGGTGGTTTAGTGGTTAGAATGCCACGCCTGGAGTCAGGAATGCTCACCTTCATGGGTTCAGAGCTGACCTCAGACACTAGCTGTGCGAACTTGGGCAAATCATTTAACCCTGTTTACCTCAGTTTCCTTCTGTATAAAATAAGCTGGAGAAAGAAAAGCCAACCACTCTAGTCAAGAAAACCCCCCAGTGGGGTCATGGAGAGTCAGAAATGACTGAACAACCACAATCTATAGCACTATTCCAAGTGCTGTGGGAATGGGAAACAGAGAAGTAGAATTCTTGGTTCTGGTTCTCAATCAGCTCGAGTTCTACTTGAGGAAACAGTGCATAGACCTATAAGAAAGGTCTTTTAAAAGTTTTTATTAATATCTTTTGGTTTTATATCACCTCTTTTCCCCATATATGCCTCCTCTTCAGAGAGTTAACCTTTAAATCAAAGAATTAAAAAAAGAACAACAAAAAAGTTCAGAAAAAACAATATGTCTGATTAAGTCTGACACTGTATGCAGTGGTCTGTCTCCATAGTCCCCCACCTCTGCAAAGAGGATTAGGATGTTCATTCTCATAATTCTTTTTTTGAGGGACAAGCTTGACGATTACAATTCCCTACTGTAATTCTATTAATTTTGTTCTTTTTGCTCTTTCCATTTACATGGTTCTTCTTCTCTTTTCATTTGTTCGCCAGTCTTCCCATGCTTCTCTGAATTCATCATATTCATCATTTCTTACAGCACAGAGAAATTACATTGGATTCATAAGTTGCTTAGCCATTAACTAATTGATGGGCATCATCTATTTCCAGTGCTTTTAGCATAGACGCCTTCACGTGAATCTTTGCTGAGAGATTATTTCTTCTCTTTTTGGAGATGAGTAGTCTGCTCCTAATAATACATTATGGAGATTACTTGGCCAGCAACATGAAGGGTTCATCACACATAAAAGGTTCATAGCTAAAACAAACCAAAGAGGCCATAAGGCAGTAGTGACACCTATATTGTATTGTAAATTCAGGGAAGGTAGAGAATGTTATTGACTTAGAGTGTTTAAAAAAGGGGGGGGGGGTTGCTTCTCGGAAGAGGAGGGACTTACGTTGGGCCTTCAAGGATGATAGAAATTTGAATAGGGGAAAGAAAAGGGGACGAGAAAGGGAAGCAATTATAGGAAGGAAGAATGAGAAAAGCACAAAGGAGATAGTGAATTGGGCAGTTGATCTGGAGTGGAAGATGTTTGAAGTGAAGTCATGGAAGTTGAAGCTAGAACGAAAGATTTCTCCATAATAGCTAATAAGAGCTAACCTTTAGCTAGCACTTACTATGTGCCAGCACCATGCCAAGCACTTTACAACTGTCTCATTTGGTCTTCAGAGCAGCACTAGGAGGTAGGTGTTACTATTATCTCCATTTTACAGGTGAGGAGACTGAGGCAAACAGAGGATAAGTGACTTGCCTGGGTCACCCTTCTAGTAATGGCATAGAGTGTTGGGCTAAGAAATGTGAATTTTATTCTCTAAGCAATGACTTGCTGTACATGAGTGATTTTTGCCTTAGGAAGATTAATCTGGCAATGGAGTCGGAGAGTCTGTCCAGAGAGTGGTAACAAGAGCCTGAACTAGGGTAGTAGTGGGAATGGAAAGGTGGGAGATAGATTTAAGAGACATCATCCAACCTGTGTTGGGGAATACATAGATTAGGGCTGGAGGGACATCACTGGAAAGGAGAATGGAGCAGAAAGAGAAACTGTGAGAGTTTCATATACAGGTCTCATGAGACCAAGGGAGTTATCAACATCACTTTGATTTACCTGGAAAAACTTCTTGGAAGAAGGGGGATTTCAGGAGCATTGGAATAGAGGTGATATTTGGTGTGTCCTGATGCCAGACTAGGGTGCCCTCTAGTGGAAATTCACAACATAATGGGTGGGAAGATTTAATGACTCTCCCCAACTCTGTTGAATGAATCTTGGTCTTCTTGACTGTGAAATGGGTACAAATTTTCCATTGATGTAAGAAAACTGGATGAGTGTACATTTTCATGGATCATTGATCCAGGGAGAAGAAAAGAGGAATTATTTGAAGATTATTTCTGAATCA
Source organism: Potorous gilbertii (assembly GCA_028658325.1). Lineage (NCBI taxonomy): Eukaryota > Metazoa > Chordata > Mammalia > Diprotodontia > Potoroidae > Potorous > Potorous gilbertii. The sequence continues at coordinate 180,412,114 of CM053770.1, forward strand.
AACCTGACCCTGTATTACTTCCCTTTTGTAGCAAACCTTCCTTACAGAATTGTAGTTTTGGGAAGGAACATTGGGCATCATCTGGTTCAACCTCCCATTGAATGCAAGAGTAAGTGGGGTTCAAACGGGGCATGTAAGAAGTTGCCTTTCTTGAATTCAGTTGACCACATGTGAGGAAGCACTTAGACTCCTCTAACGTGTCAAACTCCTTGGTTGCTCCCTGTCTGCTGGTGGTTCAACTCATTAGATTCCGCCCTCTTCACCAATAACTCTTCTTCCTAACTTTCCTTCTGTGTGGGTCTAAGACCACCAACTCAAATAAAAATCAGAGACTTCTCAAGGTAGAAGCAAAGCAGCAAGATTTTATTACCATCTTGCCAGAAAGGGCATCTCCTCTCTGAGAAGTAATCAGGAGAGTGAGGCAATTATAGAAGGCAAAAATAGAGATTATATAGCCCTAACACAGATTCCCCCTGCAGACCTTTCACTCCCATTGGCTGGGAGGCAGGCTCACAATGTAAACTCGACAGTCTACCCTGTGAATAGGGGACAAGGTAGCAGTGGAATAACCAATAGGCATTGTGTCGATGTAGATGTGGATGTGACAACTCAAGTGGGGATTGTGTTATACTGATATGGCAAACCAAGGGGGCAAGAGGGGTTGTGTTGTGGCAACCCAAAGGAGAGGGGTTAAGTTTTGTATTCCCAAAGGTCACATGATTTCTGGGAAACTGAAATTTAGGCCTAACCATCTACTAACAGCCTTTTGTTGAGCACTGAGAAGTCTTCACTAACTTTATTCCATTCACTTCCTTCATCCAGAACTCGCAATCTCAGAATCGTCATGGACTCTTTACTCTATTGTCTGTTGTCAAGGCTCATGATGCCTGCCTTCACAATCTCTCTAGTAACATTCGCCTTTTCTCCAATCATATGATCACCAACTTCATTAAGTTCTGATCACATCTCACCTTGGCTTTTGTCTCTCTATTCTTTTCCCTCTTGAGAACATCATCCACACAGCAACCAAAATTCACTTCCTGAAGCACTGTTCTGGTTGAACTACTCCCAGAAGAAGGGTGAGAGGCAGAGGGAGAAGGAGAGGGATTGAAGGAGGGCAGGGGGAGGAAGGAGGGGATGGTCACCCATGGCCTCTAAGATAAACTACAAACTCCTCATCCTGGCATTTAAACTCTTTCATTATCTTGTTGCATCCTACTTTTCTGTTCGTACTTCACATTACTCACTCATTGTTGCTCTCTATAGGGCTCACCTACCAACTGTTTCCTGAACTGCCCATTCTCTTGCCTTGTCCTGTTTCCCTGGTCCTCCTTGGTGCTTCCAAACCATCCTTTCCTGGCTCCCATGTCTGGGAATGCGTAGCTTCCTTCAAGGCTTAGCTCTGGTGTTGCCCTGTATGTACAGAAAACCTTTCTAGACTCCCCGAGGGATGAGCAGTGCTCCGTCCCTCTCATGGGACTCATTCTCTCTTTATTTATCCATGGATAGTTTATATTTTATGGCTTAAAGACTTTCTCCCCTGTTCCAAATTCTCATGATTATTAGTTGAAATATTCCTAGGTGAAAAATTCTATTCCTTATCTCCATCTGTATCAGTCCAGTTCCTCTGGCATCCTCGTCCAACTTTGTCCTTACTATTAGACTCCTTCCCATTACACCTCTTCTATGTCTTTCCTTCCACGTCCAAATCAGAAATCACTCATGTTTCCCCAAACCTACCTGTTGTCCTTACTTCCCTATTTCTGTCAAAGGCCTGGCCACCCTGATGGTCACCCAGGTTCACAAACCCAGTGGTGACCTTCCTTTATTCTTTGCTCCCCTTTCCCACTCTCCTCCAAACCCAATCTGTGGCTAAATCTCATCATTTTTACACAAACTCTCAATCTTTCCCCTTTTATCAGTGGCCCCCACCCCTACTTCAGACTCCCATTTCCTCTCACCTGGATGATTACACTAGCCTACTAATTGGTCTCCTCCCCTCAAGTCTCTCCCCTCTTTAATCCATGCACCTGGCAAACTTATATTCCTAAAGCTCAGATGTGGCCAGCTCACTCTTCAGCTCAAGAAACTCCAGGGGTTCCCTTTTGCCTCGGATAAAATGTGGACTTTATTTTTATTTAAATTCCTTCAAAAACTCCCTTTCCAGACTTTACATCATTCCTCCTACTGCACTCTATGGTCCACCCTAGGACTTGTCCATCTAAACTGGCTATCTTTCTCTTTCTATGCATGATCTTCAGTCTTCTGTTTCTTTGGTTTTAGTTGTTTTGGATGCTTGAGGTGCCCTCTCCCTCCATCTTCTGTTTCTTTGGTTTTAGTTGTTTTGGATGCTTGAGGTGCCCTCTCCCTCCACTTAGAACCCCTAGCTTCCTTCAGTGCTAATCTTGAGAACTACCTCATATCTGAAGCTTTTCCTGAGCACTCCCTCAACAGCTAGTGCCCCCCCACACACAACTAATTGTATTTATACATTTATACATATATATGTATGTATATATTCATGGCATCTATATGTTTGTAACTGACCTTTGGCCATGTCTGTGGGTCACAGTGATTCAAGATGCTTAGAGACAGGAACCATGTTGCTTACCAGAGTGGGTGTACCTAGATTCCCAACTTTCATTCACTCCTCAAAAAAAAAATCTGCTATCTTATGGATAGCAGAATCTGGAATGTAAGTGAGAAAAAGACACCAAGTAAGCAAGAGAACATAGGAGGTGATTGTGAGTTGATAACTGAAGTATGCTATTTGTGGCATCAGAAAAGAAATCTAGCTATGGAAGAGCCCAGTTCTTGAGGAGAAATTGTTTCTCCTATTTTGGGACAAAGAGAAGAAATTTCTCTTCTCCCACCATCTACCATGGCATCTTGGAGCAGAGCTACTCATCCACTTGTCAACAATGACCAACAAGGGGTAGACAGAGTCAGTCAAGACACAAAACCAGAGGAGTTTCATGAGGAGAGAGATGGAGAGAGACACACACACAGAGGCAGACAGACAGAGACAGAGAGAGACAGAGACAGAAAGAGAGACAGACAAAGACACACAGAGACGGAGAAAGACACACATACACACACACAGAAAGAGAAAGGGGTGGGGGAGAATGAGAACATCCTGGATGTTGGGAGGTGAGCTGTTGAAAAGAACAAGCCCAGAGAGCACAATTGAATGAATTGCCCAGCAACACAATGAGCCCAGGAAAAGCAACATGAAGACACCATAAGGAAAGAAAAGATGTTGGCACCTAGTAGTGCCAGAGGTGTGAATTACCTTAGCCTTACATGGTCCCCAAATGTTCATCTGATCTTACAACAGGAGCTGTATGTAATTATGGAAGAGTGTGGCCCAAGTTGAGGTGTGTGTGGAGAGGTCCTGGTAGAATGTTTTGTTATTCATGTTCTTACAATGCCACCTCAGGACATTCTTTTGCTTTGAGTTTATTGTGTTTATTGGCTGACAATTATAGGTGAATACACTAGTCGGGGCTTGTGAGCTATAGTTCTAGGAATACATACCCACTGCATTGGTTACATGCAGTCATGACATAGAAAGCACTTTGTCAATCTCTCTACTCACAGGATACTTTAGTATAGACTTTCATCACCTTTTGCTTGGATTATTGATATAGTCTTCTAATAAGTTTCTTCAATCTATCTACAAAACTTTTAAAGGGATTTTACTAAAGTGCAGGTCTCTCCATGACTTTCCTCTGTTCCATCAACTACCATGGCTCCTACAGCTTCTCGGTTCAAATATTAGCTCCTTTGTTTAGCTTTTAAATCACTTATCCTCAACTTACCTTTCCAGCCTTATTCCATCACTCCCTTCCCACATTCAGTGAAATTAAGATTCATGTTCTAACTCACTTCTAATATTTTCTCTTTCACCTCTGGACCTTTGCCCTGACTGTTCCCTCACCTCTGATTGTTTTAATTCCATTTCCTTCAAAACCCTGCTCGTGATACCTTGTGCATGAAGCCTTTCCTAATTTCCCTACCTGCTAGTACTCCCTCCAATTTACTTTGTATTAATTTTGCATATTTCCTGAACATGACTGCATGTATCTATGGCTCTCCCAATAGAATATAGGCTCCTTGAGTTCAGGACGATTTCATTGTTTCTTCATATTGCTAGCACTTGGCACAGTATCTGCTGTATCATTGCTGTTGAGGAGTTTGAATCGTACTTGACTCTTTGTGACCCCATTTGGGGTTTCCTTGGCAGAGATTCTAGAGTGGCTTACTATTTCCTTCTCCAGCTCATTTTACAGATGAGGAAACTGAGGCAAACGGGATTAATTGACTTGCCTAGAGTCATACAGCTAATAAGTTCTGAGGTTGAATTTGAACTCAGGTCTTCCTGACTCCAAGCCCAGTGCTCTATCCATTGTGCCACCAGCAGCCCTGTTTGGTATACCGTAAACCTTTAATAAACGTTAGTCGATTGGTTGAGTCTTAAAGTACGATATAAATGTCAGCTATTGTTAGTACTATGTGTCCAAATAGTGTGTGGGATACAAAAGAAACAGGGTGTTTTGTTTTGTTGGTTTGGGATTTGGAAAGATTTTAGTGAAATAACTATTCCAGCTAAGCCTGTGCAAAGCTTGTTGCAACTGGGGAGATAAAAGTTGATATGTGTAACATAATTTGTATCACTGAACATTTTACACATGTAATCTTTGATCTTTACAACAGCTCTTGAGGCTGGTAGGATAAATGTTATGATCTCCTTTTTGTAGAGGAATAAACAGTCTCAGAGGGGTTATGTGACAGCCGGAAAGGGTGCTTTATAGGGATGGGGGTGGGGGGTTGACTGGAGTGGTGACTAGATGAAAGGAACTCAGGACACGACTGGACCACAGTTGCTGACCTGGCATAATAAGTCAGGATGAGGGAAATAGTGACCTCTGATTTCCAGGATCAAATATAAAATCCATTGTTTGCCTTATAAAGGTAACCTGTTCCCTTCCTCCTTTTCCAGTCTTCTTACACCTTGCTCCCCACCACATACTCAGGATCCAATGTCACTGGCCTCCTTCCTGTTCCTAGCAGAAGACATGTCATCTCCTGACTGGGTCCCTGGCTCCTCCCTGTGACCTTCTCCTTCTTCATTCCCACCTCCTGCTCTCTCTGCCTTCCTTCAAGACTTCAAGTCCACCACCTGCAAGAAGCCCGATCCCAGTTTATTCCTTGTGTGACCATTTGCCAGTCACTCCCTTTGTCTGTGTCTCAATTAACTCTTCTATAAAATGTGGAGATTGGGTTTGATAATCTTATCATCATTTATTTTATCTCTTACGTGCACATAATCATGCACATGTCTTTTCATTAGATTGTGAGCTTCTCTAGGGCAGGGTCTTTGCTTTGGTATCTCCATCATTTAGTACAGCTCCTGGCACTTAATAAATGGCTTGTTGATTGACTATCTGACTTGCAGAACTTGGGACCAGGGAGGAACATCAATCCAATGACCAATACTGATTTTTGTGTCTCCATCCCTGCACCTTGTGAGATGGAGAAGTCAGATTGCTTGCCAGTCAATCTTATTTCCTGTTTTTCCCTTAGTCCCTCTTTCCCTGTCATTTTTGCTTTTACCTCTATGGCACCACAAAGAGGGCAGTCTTCCCCACAGTCACCTAGCACATCAGTCTAGTCCACAGAGGAGGGGTAACTGGATGGCTCCTACAATGTAGGAACCAGTTTTTGTCAGTATCTGGCACTTTCTCAAGCTGGAGTCTTCTGGCCTTGCTCTTGCTCTCCCTCTGGTGGCGAGACATAGGACCATAGGTTAGAGAGCTTTATGGGACTTGAAGATTATGAAATCCAATCTTCTCATTTTATAAAAGAGGAAATTAGAAAGCAGTGAATGGAGTGACTGACAAAATGGCCCCACAGAAAAAAAAAGTTGCAGAGGCAAAATTTTGTAAAGATCAATACAAACTAATCTTTCTCTAGAGCAGTGATCTTCAAATTTTTTTATTTTATTTTATCTCTCTCTCTCTCTATATATATATATGTATACATGCACCATACACTCTCATAAATGTGTATTTATTTATTTATAAATTTTTGACATATACTACAGTGTACATTATTTGTGTTCATCCTTCATTGCCGAAGAAGACCATACCATCAGGGAAATAATGACATGACTTGCCCTTGACTTTGTTTTGAGTGAGGGAGGGCTGTGCAGGTCACCAGTCTCACTTCTCCTTCAGAGTCATCTGAATCCAATGACCAGATATTCATCAGGATGACTGGAGATGACCCAGGATGAGGCAATTGGGGTTAAGTGACTTGCCCAAGGTCACATAGCTAGTGAGTGTTAAGTTTCTGAGGTGAGGTTTGAACTCAGGTCCTCCTGATTTCTGCACTGGTGCTCTATCCACCACACCACCTAGCTGCCCCGTGTACGTTATAATATTTATGCAAAAGTCAACATCAGAAAAGAAAGAAAATAACATTTCAGTCATGGTTCACTGCATGGTTAGAGATGACTTTGAGAAAGTCACTTTGAAGTTGTGTAGAGGATGGATTGGGGGTGGGGAAACAGACCTGAGGCAGGGAGGCCAATTAGAAAACCATCAAAATAGTTAAAACAAGAGCTGAAGAGGACCTGAACAAGGTAGTGGTCTAGAGAGAAGAGGACATATAGGAGAAATGTGGAGAGAGAAATAACAACTGATTGGATGTGTGGATATGGGGTAAGGGAAAGTGAGCAGTCAAAGATGACTGGAAAGATGGTGGTGTTTTCGGTAATAACTGACCACTTTGGAAGATAGGTGGATTTGGGGATGGGGAAGGGAAAATAACAGAATACTGTCTTATGATTCATTAATAATTGGTCAGTACTTAGTCATTCTGTGTGACTCACTCTGTCCTACTCTATGTGAAAAGCATAGAGCCCTTTCTCAGTAGTCACTGCCCGCTGCTAAGAATCTCTTCTCCTAGTGGCACCAGACATAGTCAGGAGGTGGCCTAGGATACAGAAATTTTCTAGTGGCCCTTGAGTGGTTGCTATGAGTAGCCTTGGTTTAGGTTATAACTACCCCAAAGGGCTGACACTCAGCTCTGAAGGAGGATGGTTGGAATGTGACCATGGCTTTGTTTTTTCTGACTGTGATTGGTTCATCATAGACCCCTTGGGGACCATCTTATGGTCATGCCTTGTTCCCCAGGATGTGTTGACGACCACTGTAGAGACTCTGGAGTCTTTGAAGGCTCTGTGGAACTTTTTTTTTTTGATGAGGCAATTGGTGTTAAGTGACTTGCCTAGAGTTGTACAGCTAGTTAAGCGTCAAGTGTATGAGGCTGAATTTGAATTCAACTCCTCCTGATTCCGGAGCCAGTTCTCTACCCATTGCACCACCTAGCTGTCCCATGAAGAATCTTTCTTGGTACCCTATGTTCCATATGGCCTAAGTTGAGTCCCAAAACATTACATCTCTTTTGCCTTAGAATCTGCAAAACACATGCCTTAAAATACCATGAGGTAAGTGTGTGAGAAGTATCATAATCTTTATTTACAGATGTGAAAACTGAAGATCAAAGTGACAAAATAATTTACCTAGACTAGCAATAGAGCCAGGAGGTGAACCTACCTCTTAGGGAGTAGGTTCTTAGAGCTCATGCCTATTTCTTTTGTATCACTAACTAGTTCTATAGTATATACACAAAGAAAGTTTTTCTTACTAGCTGTGTGATCCTGGGCAAGTCACTTAACCTCAATTGCTTCCAAAAAAATGACAGAAAGAAAGAAAAAGGAAGGAAGGAAGGAAGGAAGGAAGGAAAAAGCTATATCAACATCGTTAACTGGCTGACTTTGGATAGCTACTTCCATCTTGATGGACCTTTGTTCTTCATCTGTAAAATGAGGCAATTGGACCCTATGACCTCCAAGGTCTCTATCAGCTCAAATCTATGATCCCATGACTATCTGGAACCAACCACGGTAGCTTCTTAACAATTGGAGCTGTCCTAAAATAAAATGGGCTGTCTTGAAAGGTAGTGAGTTCCTTATGACTAGAGGTTTTCAAGAGGAGACTGAATGACTAATTGTTGAGGACCTTTTAGAGGGGATTTCTGCTCAGGTTTGGGTTGAATGAACTAGGCTGTTTCAAAGGTCTCCCCTAACTCTAGGATTCTGTGATATGTTTCTGTGATTCTAACAAATGGTCCCTGTGTCAGACTAGGGGAGCTTTGGTGTTGTGTAGTGGAAAGAATATGTCCTTGGAGTCAGGGACTCCAAGTTCAGGCACTTAGCTCTTTGTAACCTTGAGCAAGAGACTCATTTTTCTGAAGCTTGTGTTTTCTCCTATGTAAAATATGGGAGTTGGATAAATCATTTAAAAAATGTCTTCCAGCTCTCAGTTCTGTTATCCTTGGCCTTCTTTTGCTTTCTCCAACTCCCAGTAACCAAGACAAAACTCTAGAGATATATGTGTGAGGCTCAGTGCCAGAGGTGGCAAAGAGGAGGATGATCCCTGCTACATCCCCTCATCCCTGGTTTGTGTGTTAGAGGCAAAAAAAGAAGCCCGTGTCTCAAATCCTGGGTATTGTCTGGCTTCTTCTGTTGTCTATGTGATGTTCTCCTGGGTAACCATCTGCTGGGTGTTTCCACATTCTGTGTCTCTGACACAGACCCCTTTCTCATACAAAAAACAATTCTAATGAGCTCTTTTCTTGAAAAGCCAGAGGGGCCTGTAGACACTGGCAGTCAGCATGATTATAGCCTTCAGACTAATTAGAACCACATCAAAAGGAAGCCACCTCCCCAACCAAAATCCCTTTCCCATGCTGACTGACCTTATATGTTGTGAAATCAAAGCTGTCTAGTACAGACTGGAAGCAAGCATTGGAAGGGCTGTGGAAAAACAAATATACCAATCCACTACGATGGCACTGATGAAGCATGTCTCTCAACTCTTGGCACAGAGTATGGTGGCATGAAATAAGGCAGATGCATCCATATTTTACTTAACTATATTTTTTTATGACAAAAGAGGGTTCTATCAGGGTTGGAGATGAGTCACTGGGAGTAAGAATAGCTAACATTTATGTAACACTTTATGGTTTGCAAAGCACTTTATGTGTGCTTTATGTGGGGCAGCTAGGTGGCACTCTGGCCCTAGAGTCAGGAGGACCTGAGTTCAAATGTGACCTCAGACACTTGACATTGTGCAACCTGGGTCAGGTAATTTATCCTCCACTGCCTCACCAAAGAAGTGAAAATTATAATTGGGACAGCTAGGTGGTGCAATGAATAGAGCACCTGCCTCGGAATCAGAAGGACCTGAGTTCAAATACAGCCTCAGATATGTACTAACTGTGTGTCCCCGGGCAATTCACTTAACCCTAATTACCTCCAAAAAAAATGAATAATAAATAAACAAAACCTCATTTAGGTTTCACAAAAGCCCCAAGAGGTAGGTGTTATGACCATCCACATCTTATAGATGAGCACACTAAGGCAATGACTTGCCCAGAGTCACACATCCAATAAGCAGGATTTGAACGCAGGTCTTCTTGACTCCCAATTTAGTGGTGTAACTAGTGGCCTTAGTTGGTTGGTTGGTTGTTGTCTTTCATTCTAAAAGAGGACCAAAATGACATCGTGATGCTAGAGTCAAATTTTAGTGCATCCAGCTGTGGCTGATCAGACCAACACAAGTGCAGAATGCTCTACCACAGATCAGGCATGAATCGTTCATTTGAACGTTTGAAGAGGATCCTAGCTGTCCACAGAGGTATAACAATGGTGTAAAAAATAGAGTATCGGTAAGACATTTTAAAAATAAATTAAAAAGAACTAAATAGGGGAACAAAGTATGGGCCAGATGATTAACAGCTCTTTGTAATATTAATCCTCTAGGGAATTCCCTGATTTTTTTTTTATCACAGGGATTAACACCTGAGTAATGGCTCACATTTATCATTTTAAGAAAAAGTGCTTCCCTCCCCAAGTCCTGTGAGGCAAGAAGTCCCTGTGATCTGATCCAAAAACTCTCTCAGTTCAAATCTTATTTTGGGCCAAAATGAAGAACTTTGAAGTCCCTGAACATTGAACAAAAGGAGGTTTACTCTTCCCTGACCCCAGATATGTGCTGGTAAATAACATCCCTGGCTTTAGTTCGAGGCATCTCCAACTCCAGCACCTGCTGATCTCTGCAAGGCTAAGCAGCAAGGATGACTGGCCCTCAGAGAGGGTAGGTGACCTCACAGGATGGTCAAGACTTCCAGATTTTCTATCTCCAAAGTCTGACATTCTTTCTCTCATAAGAAATCTCTTAAGTGAATGTAAAGCATGTTCTCCTTGGTCATTTGACAGAGTCAACTTATTTCTGGGAATTGACACTAGGCCTTCCTGGATCATCTCCTCCACCTATCTAAATCCTACCTTTAAGGATCAAATTTGAGTCTTCCCTCTTCTTCAAAATCTATTCTTCTGAACATCTTGGCACTTACTACCTACCCACCTTAAGCATTGGGCAGGTAGGTGGCACGGTGGGTAGAACACTGGGCCTGGAGTCAGAAAGGACTGAGTTCCAATTTGGCTTTAGACATTTGCTAGCTCTCTGATCCTGGTCAAGTCACTTAATCCTTATTAGCTCAGTTCCATCATCTGTAAAAATGAGCTGGAGAAAGAAATGGTATTTTTGCTAGGAAAACCCCAAATGGGTTCACAAAGAGATAGACATGACTGAACAACAATCTTAATCACTGGGTGCTATTTGCATACATGCATATACACACATACACACGTGTGTATATGCACATATGCCTATATAGCTATACCCGTACCTATACACACATACACATGTATGTATGCACACACATACGTATACACATGTAATATATGCACATGTATACACACATACACACACGTATACACACACATATATATGTATGTTCTTCAACTTTTCACTCGTTTGCCTCATCTCATCAATTCGATCGTAAGAGTTTGGGAGGGGCAGGGATCTTGTCTAAAGACACACTTTTCTGAAGGTTTTATTTATACGGCTAAAGCCTTCATAAAGTACTGTCCTTACAACAGCCCTTTCAGATGGGTCATAGGATCATAGATTTAGAGCTGAAAGGGGCTGTAGAAGAAATCCTATAATAACAATGATGATGACCATGATGGTCAACGCCTGAAGGCTTGTAAAGCCCCTAACAAATGTTATTTCATTTTATCCCCACCACAACCCTGGAAGTTAGGTGCTTTTATTGTCCCCATTTTACAGGTGAGGAAATGGAGGCACAGAAAAGTATTTACCCAGGATCACATTTGGGCATGTGTCTGAAGCCACATCTCAATGAAGGTCTTCCTGACTTCTACTCCCAGCCTCTATCCATTGAACCACCTAGATGTTTCTCATTTTCCAAGTCTCTCATTTTACAGATAGGGAAACTGATTCACAGAGGGGTTGACCCTTGCCTTAGGGTCACACAGGAAATAAGTGGCAGAAATAGAAATGAGAGCAAGGTCCTTTGACTCCAAATTCTACATTTTTTCTACAACACCATGCTGCAATATTGTTATTGTTCATATTTTACAGACAGGGAAACTGAGCTTCCAAGGGGTTAAGCGACTTGGCCAAAGTCACATAATTAATGAGTTAATGAGCTTCTTTCAGTAATTCCATCAGTAATTTCCACATAGGAAGTGCTCAGTGTATGCTGAATAATGGGATGATGGGAGGCAGTGAATAAAGAGAGTTGGGTTTGGAGTCAGATTCAGGTGGTATGGGCTCACTTCCCAGCTCTGCCATTAACTATCGATGTGAATTTGGACAAATTCCTTCTGCTCTCTGTTTTTTGGTCGTTTCACTCGTGTCTAAGTCTTCGTGACACCGTCTGGGGTTTTGTTAGTAAAGATATTAGAGTGGTTTGCTATTTTCTTCTCCAGCTCATTTTACAGATGAGGGAAACTGAAGCAAATGGGGTTAGTGACCTTTCCAGAGCTGCACAACTAGTAAGTGTCTGAGGTTGAATTTGAACTCAGGAAGATGATTATTCCTGACTCCAGGTCTGAACCTCTATCCACTGTACCACTTACTTGCATCCATTTCCTCTCTAGGTCTCTGTTTTCTCATCTGTAAAATCTGGAACTTGGAATAGATGGCCTCTAAGGTCTCTTGTAGCTCTAAAGCTAAAGGTTAATGAACTCAATCCCCTAGTGCAGGGTATGAAGGCATGCTTCTCTGTCCAGTATTTGTCCCAGTGTCCCAGTAGCCCAACATCCATGGGGACTAGGTCTCTCCTAGATTGGGACATGGGACCCTTCTCTTCTTGGCAATGCTCCATTTCCTAAGCCAGGTCTACACTTGCTCATGTGGGAAAATTACCCTCTGCCCACTCACAGGGGATGATTACGTATTAATGGGTCAATAGATATGTCGGGGCATGTGGGGTTGAAAAGGCAGGGGTGATGTTTATTGTGATGTAGGGTCTCTCAGATAGTCCTATAAAAAGAGGCAAGTTTCAGCTTTGCTCTTGGCCTGGCAAGCGGGAGAATCCCACGCTCATAAATTGCATGAAACAACTTTCTCTTCCCTTTTATGTTGTCTGAGCCCCCTCCAAGGGTACATAAAAGGGAGAGATAGTTATGAGGTAGGTCACAAGTCAGATTGCCTTTTCTCCTGATTTACTTTATCTAAGGAACTTTCACCTAAGGAGACAGCATGGCCTGCCAGTCCTCCCGTATCAATTGGAACAGTGACACTAAGAACTTCAGTTCTTGCTCAGCTGTGGTGCCTAGGCTGGGAGCACGGCCAGGTGTCACTACCCTCTCTTATCGAGGGGGAAGCCCTGGAGGTCTGGGCTACAGGAAACTTGGGGGCTTTAGCAGTCGGAGCCTGGGGGGTATTGGGTCCCCTCAAATTTCTGTAGGCTATGGACGTCCTCTGCGTAGCGGGGGTAGCTTTGGCTACCGAGTTGGGGGCTTGTGTGGACCCAGTTCCCCCTGTATCACCACTGTTACCATCAATGAGAGCCTTCTGACTCCACTCAACCTAGACATCGACCCCAATGCCCAATGTGTGAAGCATGAGGAGAAAGAGCAGATCAAGTGTCTTAACAACAAATTTGCTGCCTTCATTGATAAGGTGAGTTTGGGGTCTGGGATCACTAGGGAGCCGGGAGGATGCACACATGGAGAGCTCACACATTGACTCATATTGCGGCTTTTCTGTGGCAAACATTGATCTCACCTTCTCATTTGACCCTGCCATCTCTTCAAATGAAATTTTTTCGTGGAGTTGACCACTAACCCCATTAATACTCTTAAAGAAAAATTAAGGGCTATCAGGAAAGATAGATCTTTAACTCAAAAATATTTAATTCCCTTCTCCATACCTTTGGCATGAGACCCCAAATTGATTATTGGAGGAGGAAGGTAGATGACTTTACTCAGACTGGTACCATCCATTTAAAAAGTGATGGTGCTTTAAACCTAAGCATTCATTGACTCATTCATTTTTTTAAACAAACATTTATTAAGCAATCTACTATGTGCAATATTCTTTTAAGAAAAATCTAAAATTGTGGCTGCTCTCTGGTACTGATACAGCTACAGATTACTAGGGAAGACCAAGCATGCATATAAATAACCATAATATAAATATATAATATATGTAATAAGTTTATATTATATATGACATATATATATAAACCAGAAGTTAACCAAAATGTGAAAGGCAGGAAAAATGTACTCTGAGAAGTGGGGAGGAGCAAGTCAGTTTGCCCTCACCTCTTAAGCAGAGTCTTTGGAAGGCTATTTTAGTATTTATCATGAGGGATTTTGAATTCCTATATCATATATTTATTTATCATAGCCTGTATATCCCATATGGGTTACATTCTTGGTTTTTTTTTGAGAACTGTAGGTTGACACTACCTTCTGTTGTGGTGTGTGTGGTGGGGGGGGGTGGTGGAGGTGGGGGGGATGTGTGTGTACAGCTTTAGATCCTGGAGGCTTATCATTCATGGGCATTAATAAATGTTTAACCACTAGTTGGGGAACTTTGGGGGGGAAAGTACATGCAACAAAATTTTAAATTTGTAATCTACATAATTAACACTTTTAGCATGATTGGCATAAATAATTAGCATTAGAAAAGCATACTTTTCTAAAATCCAGATGACCTTTAAATATCCCAATAAATCAAGCCTTGGTCTGTAGCATTTGCCCATTTCCAAAGTGTAATTGCTCATACTGAAAATTTAACAACTGGCTCTCGAGAGCCAGTTCGAGCTGGTTGGAGCACATCCCTAGGCTTTCTGTCCCAAGCCAGCCTTGGGTGGGAGGTGGAGGATCATAGCCCCAGAGAATTTATAACTAGAAGGGATCTTAGAGATCATCCAGTTTAACACCCTCAATTTATCGGTGAGGAAACTGAGGTAAAAGTTGTGAAACTTGTCCAGACGGACTTGGGGAGAAAATATCAAAACAATGTTTGAAGCCTTGTGGCTTCAAGTCTAATGCTCTTCCTCCTACACCATGCTGCTGAGGGAGAGGCTCCTTTTGGTTGATATATTTTGGTCTATGTTTTTGGCAAAGAGCCTACCTGAGGATGTGTGACCTCACAGGGCTGGAGGGATGGGGATTGATCTGTCTGCATTTATATCAGAGGGATAGATGGAAAGAAGAACCTGGAATGATCAGAGTTCTACAAAAAACCCATTCATAAGTATTATACCAGGGAAAGAGAACTGGGTTTGGGGTCACAGGCTCAAGGTTCAAGTTCTAATGCAATTACTTAATGGGTGACCTTAGTCACTGAACTCCTCTTTGCCTCAGTTTCCACATCTTTAAAATGAACGGATAGGGGTAATGATTCATGTTTCATCAAAGTCTCTTTACTCCTTCCCAACCTAATACTCACTTCTTGTAGCCTTCCAACATCTCTTGCAAGTGATTAAGCTCAGAGGACTGACAGACATCCAGTCAGTCACTCTAGGTGGCCTCTAGAGTCTCTTTCTGCTCTAGATCCGTGATCTTGTGATCCAAATACATTTTCATGATCTGCACCGGTGGCTTCCTTTTGTAACCCAAGGCTCACGTTCAGTTGCATGAGACTCTCCTCATTGTCAGAAAATGATTACTTGTTGTTCCCTGCCTGCTTTAAGGAAATAGGATTGGCAGGATCCCAAGGGATAGAGAGATCCAAAGTCTTCTGGTTTCTAGTTTCAAGAGAGGAAATGCCTGGTTTCAGGGTCTTTTCAAGAAGGAGAGAAAGACTTGGGGAAGAAGAGGACTTATAGAGAAGCTATATTGTAATCCTACTGGATACTTTCAAGGGTCCTCAATCTCTTGTGCCAGCTAGGGTCTCCATATTTTAGAGTTAGAACTTAGAAATCATTTTGCAGATAAGAAAACCAGGGACTAAAGAGAGAAAATGTTTTACTTAACTTTACCTAAGGTCACAGAGCCAGAATCTGAACACAGGTCCTCTGGGTGCAAATCTAGTACTGTTTCCACTACTAGTAATGCCACTCCCCTCACTTCTCAACTAGGGTGTAAATAGTTAGCCCTATACAGTGAAAGCTCCAATTTTTGTTAGAGTTGAATTCATGACTGGCTTTCCCTTTCCTTTGTTCTCAAAAGACTTCCATACATTCACAGGGACAGTTTTCTAGTCATACAATGCATCCCTTACTCATCTCCATGGGTTGAAATCCATCTATTTCTTCAAGGCTCAGATTAGTTGACATCTCCACAAAGCCTTCCCTGATCCTTAGGAGCATGGACTTAGAACAGAAAAGAACCTCTAAAGATATTTAATCTAACTCCTTCATTGAACAGAAGAGAAAATGGGGCCCCCACAGAGGCTACATGACTTGCCCAAAGTTGCATAGGTAGTTAAGTATCATAGGTAGGATGCTCTAGTTGAAAGTGCTGTCTCAGATATTTTAGAGCACTTTGCCTGTATTTCTCCCTCCTCCCATTATACTCTATCTTGTAACATGCCAATTTGAGAGCATACTGTATTTCCCTGAAGGGCTATCCAGTTACAGAACCATGAACCCTTGAGTAAAGCAGGGAAGGAAATAAGTATTTATTAATCACCTACTATGTACCAAGCAATTAGTGCCTAATATGTGCCAGGCAATTAGCACCCACTGGGCTATGTGGTTCACAGATATTTCCTAGTCAGAGTCAGAATCTCTAGATTTGGAACCTGGACATGCCACTTACTACTTTCTTAGAGATCATCTAAACTCCTCTAGGCTTCAGTTTCTGCATCTGTAAAATGAAGGGTTTGTAATAGATGTCTTCTAGTGTCCCTTCTAATTGCAAATCTATGATCCACTGACCTCAGCTTTTGTAGCACAATCTATGATTTAGGGTTAGAGGCAACAGCTTTAACCTTTCCTTTCAACTGTGTTCAGGCTAAACATGAATTTTCCACTCCTTATCATTGATGAACATTTGGTGAAGGAAAAGAAGGAAGGTGACTGGGCTTTCTTAGGAAAATTTTATTTCAGTGCTCGGTGCTAAAAAATAAAGTGGAATATGGTGGAAATGACTTAGTTTTTATGTTCATGGAGTCCATAATCTAATTAAAGTCATAGGGGGTGAGTAGGGGAGCCCAGGATTCTTCTTGTAGCCTTCCAAGTACAAGAAGCATGCCTATATTCAAAAGAGTGGCTGTTGGTGAACCAAGGGCCCTTGGTTCATCCATCCTCATTGGGTCAAGTGTGGCAAGAGTTCAGGGAGTTGACCAGTTTCTAGAAATCTGAATATTATAGTTAGAAGGATCCTTAGAAGCATCCAGGCCAGGGGTGGAGAACCTGCAGCCTTGAGGCCACATGTGGTCCTTTAGGTCCTCAAGTACAGCTCTTTGAATGAATCTAAACTTCATAGAACAAATCTCATTAATAAAAGGATTTGTTCTGGAAAACTTGGACTCAGTCAAAAGGTCGCACCCAAGGACTTAGGAAGCCGTATGTGGCTTTGAGACCACAGGTTGCCCACCCCTAATCTAAGCCAAAATCTCTCATTTTACAGATACAGAAACTGAACATCACGAAGTTAAGGTGTCAGGGCTGAAATACCTGAGTACATTCTCTCCCATGATGTCTTTCTCCCTGGTGCTGCAGGTCCGGTTCTTGGAGCAGCAGAACAAGCTGCTGGAGACCAAATGGAATTTCTATCAGAGCCAGCGATGCTGTCAGAGCAACATGGAGCCCCTGTTCAATGGCTACATCGATACCCTGAAACGGGAGCTGGAGGGTGTTGAGACTAACAATGAACGTCTGTCCTCTGAGCTCAATCACATGCAAGAGGTGTTGGAAGACTACAAGAAAAAGTGAGTATCATGTTGGGAAGAATGGTTCCTTCCTTACCTCTCTCCCTCCTTCCCACTCTTCCTTCCTCCCATCCTTCCTTCCTTCCTTCTTCCCTCCTTTTTTCTTCCCTCCATCCTTCTTTAGATCTTCTTGACATCAGGCCCAGCATACTATCCTAGCTGCTTTTGATAGCTCAGAGATTGGGTATTTGGTATTGTTACATCTAAACATCATTCTTAAATTTTTATGGGTTGATGTTATGACCAGAAAATTGTGGATAATAGTTTGGTTTACAATGAGGCTGTGGTTCTAATACAGTTTATTGTCTACATTCTCTAGGAAATTTTAAGGTTAGTATGGGGATTTGTCATTTCATGAAAGGTAGCACGCTTAGGAAGAATAATTCTCGCCATCCAGTCATTTCTTACTAGGTGTAGTTATTGCTCTTGTTGAGTTGTTTCAGCTGTGTCTGACTTTTCATGACCCTATTTGAGATTTTCTTGGAAGAGATACTAGAATACTTTGTATCCCTTCTCCAGATAAGGAAACTGAGGCAAGCAGGGTGAAATGACTTGCCCAGGGTCACACAGCTAGTAAGTGTCTGAGGCCAAATTTGAACTCATGAAGATGAATCCTCCTGACTTTAGGCCCAGCACTCCATCTAATGCACCACCCAGCTGCCTGTATGAGGTATTTTTAGAGACCTTGCTAATATTTTTTCAGCCTGCAGTGATGTGTTGCAAAGTTTCTACCACACCCTTGTATAATTTATATTGATCGATAAGTCCAGTTTCTTTAAAATTAAACTTTCTATGATTTTTAGAGAAGACAATCTGGTCCTGAATTATTGCCACTATAAAGGCTTCCATTTCCACAAATAATTCTGCATGATTCAGTCATTTATTCAGTGCTTCTTGGTCAATACATTTTGGGCTGATGTCATCCATGGAAGGCCTTTTTACTCCATGTTTGGATCTTAGCTGTTTATTGAGCTCTGACCAGAAGTAAAACATATTCAGATACATTAGACAAATTTAATGATAGTCTTTGTTATTTTTCAGAATTATTAGTCTTTTAACAGTTTTATTATTTTTCAATGAAATAATATCTACTTGTTCCAAAAGTATTTCTGTAGGTTTTTGACCTGTTTACTATATACTTTGAGAATACTCTCTTCCTTTTGGTTAGGTAGTATTAATCTTTCCATGGCCACCTTAGGGTAATAGGTCCTGTGTTTCATTAACATTGGATTTTGTGAAGATACTTTTCAAATATGTTATGGTCCATTTCACATTTCTGGGAGTAAACATTAAGACTGGTATTATGTAGGTGTTGATTGCTTTCAAGGAATTTGGTTTTTTTTCATTAAGCTTTGATTTCCGGATGCCTGTATGTCTCTTAACACATTGAATCATAGCTCTCTCCCTGATAACTTTATGCTTGGTATGTCCTGCCTGCCAGAGAACAAGGTATTTATAGACATCATCTTTCTTCATCAGTGTAATACTTTGGTCTTCATCTTTCCTTGTCTTATATGAAGACTTTTACATTTACTGAGCCCAAGATACCACTGAAGAAATTTTCTACAGGATGAAGTGACTGTTTAATGTATTTTTCAGGGAGCCATGTAACTTGATATGTATCTACTGATAAATAGCATGTTTTGGTTACAGGACTCTAATATAAGCGTCAGATGTAGTTCTATTTGGGAGAGATGATGATGGACTTAAGACTAGGCAAAACCATAGTGGACTTAAACTGTCTCTCTAAAGAAATGCTATATTTTATTATATTTTAATTAATTTTTTTCGGGTCTGCCTTTGCTTCTTTCAATTTTTCATCCCCTCAATGAAGATAGCAAACAACAACAAAAAAACCTTGTTTCATATATCTATATAGTCAGACAAAACAAAATCCTGAACTGGTTGTGCCCATACACATATGTAGAAACACACATATATATATATATGTACATGTGTATTTATGTATAATATACACATATGTTTATATCTATAGTTCATATAGATGGATATATGAATAAATATATATTTATGGATAAATATATATTTATGTACATTTGTATATAATGATGTATATGAATATGTGTATATTCATATATCTATATGTTTATATATTTTATATAGATATATTTACATATGTATATATATATGTCTCAATCTGTAATATAATCTTTACATTTTTGTATTGGTGGCATGTTTTAAATAGATAACAGTTTTCCATGCAGATCTCAAATACTCTTGAATTCATACTCTGCTCAAGTTTATTTTATAAATTTGTGCCACATGAATAAGCCATGAGTGTGGAACAAAACCAAAGGTTTGTGATTATCAACAGAGACGGTATATTGGGCATTGGGCAGGTGTTCATTAATTACTGAGTACTATAAATAACAAGTTGTTTACACACACACACCCAGGGCTTTGGGGCACACCTTTTAGTTTCTCAAACAATAGACTAATTTTTTACAAATATACTATACATACATAAACACACACATACATATACATATGTGTTTGTATGCATATGTGTGTGTGTGTATATACATGTATATATATATATACATATATATATATACATATATATATATGTATATATATATATATATATATATATACATATATATATATATATACATATATATGTAAGTTACACAAGCTGTGAATGCTTTGTATAAAGTTTATAACACACAATTGACCTAATTTTGAAGGGACTTTCAGCGTTCCCATCAAATGCCTTTTGTTAAGAAAGATGGCAGCAGACATGCATCTAAGTTGGTAAAATGGTGTGCTCGTAATTCATATGCCACTGGGAAGCATTTGGGATACTACGTGGATCTTAACTACCCCTGTTTTTTTTAAGACGCTAGAGTAATGTAATTATTCATTAAATTGATGACGCCCAAGCTTTCTATTTCTCATTTGATCTAACTTGGTTTCTTATATTGGACTTCTTGCAGTTATGTAGGTGACTGGAAACGTTCCACATAGCTGTTACTATGGTCACCATTATTATTAGGAATGAATATTTGATTCCATCAGTGGGGAACACTCTCCCCACACCAAAGACATGCCGCTATTCTGTAATTTGCAGTCTTAGAGGGTTGCTTGGCTCGGGGGGTGGTATTTAGAGGTTACATCGCTTGCCTCAGGCACATAGACATTTTTCAAAGGGAGGACTTTAACCTAGGCCTTCCTGACTCAGGGCCAACACTCACATTAATAAAAATAACTGGGAGGACAACGTGGTCTAGTGCAGAGGGGCCGGACTAATAGCCTAAAGGTCATATGGGACCCACAAATTTTTGAGTATTGTCTAAGCCAAATTAAAATATAATTGAGAATTTTTTGATAAAAAAATTAAAAATACAATACAACAGAGATTATATTAATTTGTGGTTTTCTAAGTCAATATATAGCCAGCTGAGATCTGTTTCTATTTGATTTTTATACCATTGATCTAGTGGATAAAGAACTGGCCTTGGAGGCAGAAAGTCCTAGGTTCAAGTCCAACCCCTGGCACATGTGTAAGGATAGAAAAGTCACTTAATCTCCCAGTGCTCAAGACAATTTTCAAAGATTTATATGCATTGGTAGAGGGATGTTCCTTCTCCAGGTTTTCCCTATACTAATAAAATCACAGGTCAAGTCTTTGTTCCTATCTCTTGGAAAAGCAAGATAGCTTAGTGGATAGAATGTTGCTTTGTAGCTAGATTTCCTGGATTATTGCTAATTTACTTTGTGTCATAAAAATGCATCCTGTGTATCTATCTAGGTCCCATATTTACTGAACCTTGAGGAAATGATAGAGTTGACTGGATATTGAAAAAGAGCAAATTCTGATAAAGCAGCTTCTCCCTCCTCAGACTATCTCTCTTCAGGAAGAATTTTATCTCTATTTTCAACCTCTGATTGAACAGCTGTCCACTTCCTTCCCTTTCTCATCTTCATAATGTTTTTCCATTCTCTCCCATCCTGGCAAGGTCAAGTCTCCCTTCCTCTATCTCAGATCCTTTTTTTTTTCCTGTTGAAGGCTCACTCATTTCCTTTAAGAATACGTTCATTTTTCATGAGAATCTGGAGTGTGTAGATGTTTTCTTCAGGTGTTGAGATCAGCCTGGGAAATCTACAGGGGACACAGATAGCTTGACTGTGGTAGAAATATAGACTTGCAGGTTGAAATCTTAGTCCTTGTTTTTTTCTTTTTGAACTACATGAAAGTAATAACCATAAGCCCTTTATAGCCCGTTATTGTGTCTATAACTTGACATTCCCCACTCAACTTTTTTTTCTTACCCTCAGTAATTCAATAGTCAAACCCACTTCCCCTTCAGTCTTGCATCAACTTCTCTACTTCCCCAATTTATCCCATCCACCAGCCCATTGAACCAATTTTACCTTTTAATCATTCCACTTATCTTTTCTTTCTCATCTTGCCTCGTCTTGCCAACTATCTTTCCCTTGTCCTTCTACAGTCTACCCCTCTAGGTTCCACTCCCTAACTCTTCTGGATTAACCCACATTTTTTATGTCCATTTTGATCATCCTTGATCTTTTCAAGATGGAAGTAGAATCTGGACCAGCATTTGGGCCTGGAAACTGTTCTTCAACTTTAACTCAAGTTGTCGCCAATTTCCATTACAAAAGCAACCCCTGACCTAGCTACAGGATTTTCTTACTGTTATTTAACTCATTTTTTCCTCTTATCCTGGCCTTCTTTATCCTATATCCTATAGAAATTCAAAGCAGAATTCCACCCAATATGGAATTTTGGTTATGAACGAGCTGGTCCTGCTCCTTAGATGGACCCAGGTGCATGGATCTTTGCTCTGGCCTCCTTTGAGGTGTCAGAGAAAGAAAACAAATCCTTGTTTAGCTCATGTTATTTTTTTCATCCTTGCCCCCACTGTCAGGGTTGGGATAGATAGAATTCTAGAGCTAAGGTTTTACAGAAGCAGCCAAAATTTCCCAAGATATCTATATCCTGTAATTTAACTGTAGTGGACCTTCCCCACTTGGGGAATTTATGAGTTTCCATGTCAGCTGGGGCTGAGTTGAAATCAAATTCACTTCAATTTTTGGTGAGAAAAGGCAGCAGACATAGGGCAGGAAAATCCAGAAGAGCGTGGACCCATTTCTATTATGTTAGAGCACAAGGATTCGTGCCACTAGTGGTAGAATTAAGAATGAAGGACTTGAGAGAGAATAGGGTTTTTTGGAGTAGACTTTTGAAGCAGTAGCTTCATAGACCTTTTAGATCTGAAAGGCATCATGGAAGTCGTATATAGGAATCCTCTTATTTTACAGAAGTGGATGGTGAGGCCCGGAGAGGGCCTATAACAGCATTTAACAGTAGAGATGGAATGTAAAGTTCCTGACTATCAATCCAATCTTTTCACTCAATTCTTGGTACTTTCAGTTTGTGAAAATGGAAGCAAAGTGAAGCTTAACCTATTCCTTGAATTTTGAGGCAAGCCAGCCTGAAATAGTCCTAAGTGTTTCTATCCCCTTTGATGTGTCTCCATAGGTATGAAGAGGAGGTGGGCCTCAGAACTACAGCTGAAAATGAGTTTGTGGTCCTGAAGAAGGTGAGTGAGTGACCCTTGCTTCATTTAGAGGAAGTAAATTTCATTGCAAATAGAAATATGAGTTCAGAGATATGGTTTAGTTGTCATCCTACATACAGGGCTGTCAGCAGACATTTGAATCTACTGGTTAGTGTTATTTAGACTCTGGAAAAAATGAATAAAACAGAAGAGGTTATCTTGTCTCTCCCCCAACCTCTGTGTCTCCATTTAGGACCCTGGGCACACTCTATTTATTGGACACTGAAAATCATCTATTTCATTCTGAATGACTTTATCACTTTGTAGGCAACCAGGTGAATGGCTGAACATTTTTCTCTCACTTTATTTTGAGTTTTTGTACATACAGGTCATCTAAGACAATACTAATCCATGTTCTCCTTTATTCATGGCTCTATGACCTGTAATCCTCACTAGTTGCCATCTAAGATGTGTCTTTTGAAGAACTTGTAGCAGTCACCATTCCAAAATGTTGGACTAACCCCCAAGGCAAACTTGTAGCATAACCTCATGCCCTTTAATTATGCACAAATTTATTCAAAATTAGTACCTCCTTTAAGATAATGTCATGGAACAGATAGGCAGAGGGAAAGGCAGCAGTTGAGTCAAAACAGAGGTCTTGGTTTGTTTGGTCAGAAATCTCTACTTGATCAGAGTGAGATGACTGTCTCACAACAACATAGATTCACAGTGAGTTGTTCACTCTTGAATAACAAATGAATGACTGATTAGGTTTTCCAGGGAGTCAAATTCTGGTGATTCCGTCAATGACTTCTGTACAGGGCAGCAGCTATCCCTCCCTAGGATATGAAGAAAACAGCTTTCCCTAATCAGCAAGCTCGTAAAGTCGTAATGTAGTAAGGTCCCACCTCCCACCATCAGTGATTCCACCTAAGAGAAGAGCTATGGGTATTGTTGAAAGCTGGGTTCAATTTGACCTGAGGGGATAACTGAGTAGAGAATCTATGTTGGGATGGGGAGAAGCCTGGTGTAACAGCTATTGTAATGGTCTGGCTTTTAGTTTCAACTCTAGCACTTTCCTTGGTTAATTCATTTCTCCTTGAAAAACTTTAGGTTTCCAATATATGAAATGAGAAGGTTAGACTCCACAGTCTTTACAAAGGCTTAAGGGACCTCAGACAGTCCAACCCCCCCAATTAGTAGATGAGAAAACTGAGGCCTTTGGAGGCTGACTGGCTAACCCAAGGTCAGACTGGTAATAAGCATGAGAGCTGGGGCCTGAGTCCAGGGCTTTTCCACTGTTTGATGCTTCTCTGAGTTCTCTTTCACTTCTAACACCATGTCATGAAACAGTAAGGACAGTGAGAAGGGATCAATGGTGAGGAGGCGTTGAAAGTAGAACACTGGAGCTTGAATAAAATATTCCAGGAAAGTAAGAGTCCAATTAACTACCAAGGACATATAAAAGAAGATGCTGTGTGCACCCAGAGAAAGGACTGATGGAAGTATGTATAGAATGACTTTACATATATATACATACACATATATATAATATATGTGTATGCATATACACATAGAAATATATATTTATATATATACATACATACACATATCTAATGGTAACTACCTGAATGGCAGGGAGTGGAGAGGGAGGAGTAGAAAAAAAAGAAAAAAAAAGAAATTTACATGATAACTTTATTATATATTTAAAAGAAATAGAAAGTAAAAATGTGTTTAATAGGAATGTATGTGTAGAGCCTATTTCAGATTGCATGCCATCTTGGGGAGAGAAAAAATTAAAGCTTATGGAAGTGAATGTTGAAAACTGAAACTAAATAAATTAACTAATAAAAATGGATTTGCAGTTTCATGTGCAATAATCTTTTTTAAAAATTATGCTATGAAAATGCTTGTTTTATTCCATAAATGAAAAATAAAATAAAAATTTTAAAAAGAGTCTCTGTTTCTGAGAAGAGGAGGAACATTGTTTGTGGAAGATGACACTAAGAGCATTGTTCAGGGTATATGAGGTGAGAAAGAACTGGTGGTCCAGAAGGAAGGCTGTTGAAGTCATCCAGGTGGGAGCTGATGTTGGGGTGGACAAGGGTGGTGGATAGGGGAAGGAAAAGAAGAAAGATGAAAGAGAAATAATCATGACTGCTCCCATCCTCTCCCTCCCAAGGATGTAGACAGCGCATACCTTCGGAGGTCAGACCTGGAAGCAAACTCTGAGGACCTGACGGAGGAGATTATTTTCCTTCGAGCTCTGTACGAGGAGGTAAAACAAGCTTTGTTAATACAAGGGAAGGCATGATAAGTTCTCTGGGTCCCTATTTTATAGGCATTGTTAGACCTTAAATCATCCAAGGCCTTAATATTCCTTGTCAATGGGATGTTCCTATTTAGGTCTCCCTTGAATCCCCTTCTGCTACATCCACAGCATGTTATTCTGGTTTGTTTCTTCACACACACGAAATGACTTGCCTCCTTTCATCTTTAGGGTAATCCTGAAAGCTGGCATTAAGGTTACATCTACACAGCACAATGTGTAGCCATAATAGGAAGATACGGACTTTTGGCAATTATCTTATTCATTCTTGCAATAGAGACAAACAAAACATCAAATTCTGGACCTTGAATCTAATCAGCGGCTGATCCGTCAGGCTAGCTCCAGATAGACTTAGAGGAGGATGCTTCCACTGGACTGCCTGCATGAGCCAGAAACCAAATCTTCTCTTACTTCTTGGCCATGAGAATATGAGTAACTCCTTAGCCAGCTCTTCCTAAAATTGTCTGATGTTTTAAAGTTTATTCCCCCAAACTCAGGGTTTGGTGCTTGTCTTCCATGCTCTACATATATCAGGTGAGAGTTTAACAACTGAGAAAGGGATGGGAAGGAACTTCAAGCCAAAAGTAATGGCCATCTACTCTTGTAGGAGATTCGAGTACTCCACTCAAAAATCTCAGACACCTCTGTTGTGGTGAAGATGGACAACAGCCGGGAGCTCAACATGGACTCGGTTGTAGCTGAGATCAAGGCTCAGTATGATGACATCGCCAGTCGTAGCCGGGCTGAGGCTGAGTCTTGGTATCAAAGCAAGGTTAAGAGGGTCTATCTCCCTTATCTCTGGGGGACATAGTGGGTAAGATTCAGGGGAGATTTTGAACAAGCGAGCCAGGTGGGATAGAGTGGGGCTTTTACTGGAGTATAGTCAAATCTATAGGTAGCATCAGTCTTTCCAGAATCAGGTCTGGTAGGGTTCAATGTCATGGACACTTTGAGAAGTTTGCATGTTCATATGTACAGTGTCCTGAACTTCATTCATAGCTGGATGGAAGGAGGAAAGCAAAGAGATCTACTCTATCTCCTCTTGATTCTCCATGCTGTTGGAGAGGAGCAGTGGCCTAACTCAGCATAAGACCTACCGTTAGACCCAGGTTTTCTAGTTCCATTGCAAAGAAGCCAGGTCAAGTGGACATGGCTAAGCTCTTTGGTGGCTTCAATGGGCAAGGGACTTGGAGGATGAGTAAAAGAGCCCTGACTCTAGGGCCTGATGAAGTGGATTATAGATCTTGGCCCTTTCACTGACAGTGTGATTTGGGGGATGCCACTTATTTCTCATCCTCTGTTATTCTACTCTGCAATTCGAGGGAGTGTGAATGAGATGGATTCTAAGATCCCAGGCATCTCTAGAGATCTGCAATTCTGTTTGACCCTTCAGTGCCAGGAGATGAAGGCCACTGTGGCCCGGCAGGGGGAGAATCTCCGGAGAACCAAGGAGGAGATCTATGAGCTGAACCGTATGATCCAGAGGCTGACGGCAGAAGTGCAGAATGCCAAGCAGCAGGTCAGAGGGCAAAGCAAAGACAGGAGAAGGGCATGGGGCTCCAAGGGTTGGGCTCCTTCTTACACGGTCAGATCTACATTCAGATCAAGGAGTGACTGCAGGGCCAGTGTGCTGCTTCCTCTGCCCCCCAATATGGTGATGCTACCATGTCCCTATCCCTATCACTATCCCTAATTGGTCAGAAAAACAAATAAACAAGAGATCGTTTTCATTTTCCTCCCACTTCCTCTCTTAGCGTTGCAAGCTGGAGGCTGCGGTGTCAGAGTCGGAGCAGCAAGGCGAAGCAGCTCTGAATGATGCCAAGTGTAAGTTGGCAGAGCTGGAGGAAGCACTGCAAAAAGCCAAGCAGGATATGGCCAGCCAGCTGCGTGAGTACCAGGAGCTGATGAATGTCAAGCTGGGGCTGGATGTGGAAATCGCCACCTACAAGAAGCTGCTGGAAGGAGAGGAGAGCAGGTGGGGGCAAGGGCAAGGGGCACCCAGTGGCTCTTCCCTGGGATGGAAGCCTAGAATGTCAGAGCTGAAAAGGACCTCAGAGATAATGTCAAACCAGTTCATACAGGAGAAAGTGGAAACCCAGGGAGGGAGAGAGAGGCCACATAGCTAGTTAGGGACAGGGCCATTTACTATTTTCCAGTTGTTCTAAGTTCTTTCTGAGAAATGAGATAATATTTGTAAAGTGCTTAGTACAATGCCCGACACATAGAAACCATGTAATAAATGTTCATTTCCTTCCTTCCTTTCTTACACTAAGGCAAAAAGTCTGGCAACTTCATTTAAGAATGAAATTCATTCAAAGATCAATTTAGGGCTAAAAAAGGCATTAGCCATCATCTTTTCTAGCCTCCTTGTTATATAGAAACTGAGCTCCAGAGAGGGGAATTTGGTTGTCCAAAGTCATAAGGGTAGTAAGCAGCCAGACAGGACTGGAACCCAGACCTTTACTGCCCCGTGATACTTTTCCATCAGAGTCAGCATAAGCTAAACTGTCACATCCTCCTCACTCCCTCTCCCCTCAACCAAGCTTGTGATTTCATGGGAGTAGGGAACTCCCAGTATGGGAACTCCCTGATCCAAAACCTGTGATTTCGTGAGAGCATGGAGCCCCCACTGTGGGAACTTCCTTCAATGAGGCAGAGCAGCAATCCGGCCATAATCAACAATCTTACACAGTTGCCCATGGGCATTGAGTGGGTGAGTGACTTGCCTATGATCAGAACCACTGTGTGTTAGAAGTAGGATTTAAACCCAGGTCTTCCCGGTTCCAAGGCTGATCCTTTCTATCCTTCACTCCACGCTGCCTCCCGAGGTAACCGAATTAGCTGAAACTTGGTTAGTATCCGTGGGATGCGGTCAAACTTGCACTCAAGTGATGGAGACAGAGCAGAACAGAGCACGTTTGCAGCTGGGAGGGTGATCAACTGCACGTAAATTGGCTGGCCTTTCAGCCAAGCTAATTCACTGACCTTCCCTTGTCTGGACAACCTTAAGCTGTGACACCAATTGCACTTAAGGAAATATTTCCAATATATTTGCTCTGCTAGTGAAATAAGATTCAGTCTGCTCATTCTTCCTGTATCCACATTCCCATCCTCTACCCTCCAACATCTCTCCAACGAGAGCTGGAATAGGAAGAGAACTCAAACAAAGGAGGAGTCCTGGCATTTGCCCTCAGGAAGCTCTCAGACTGATGTGGGCGGGGGGGTGGGGTGGGAAGTGGATGGATGAGCATTTATATGGCAGCTAATATGTGCTAAGCACTTTTACAAATATAATTTCATTTTATCCTCACAACACTGCAAGGTAGATGGAATTATTTTTTCTATTTTAAAGCTGAGGAAATAGAGGCAAACAGGCTAAGTGACTTGTCTAGGATCACACAGCTAGTAAGTTTTTGGGTCTAATATTAGAACTCAGGTCTTCCTGCCTCCAGGCCCACTACTCTATCCACTTGGTTCGAAGAGACATGACACAAAGCTAGGAAACTGGACAGATTTAAGGAGAAAAAATAAATAACAATAAATCCAGGCCTATATCAAATATAAGTTAGTCTTTTTTATTTGAACTTGAAAAACTCTTAAAAAGAAGTTTCTAAAGCAGGGAACATTCTAAGCCACATGGTTCAGTAAAAGAAGATTAATCCTAACCTTAGAGAGGCAGGGGTCATGGGACTTAAAGGTGGGAGGGATTTTAAAGGCTATTTTGTCCAGTTTCTTCATTTTACAAGTGAGGAAACTGAGACTGAAAAAGATAATGGAATTTGCCCAAGATCACATAGCTAAGGAAATGACAATGCTAGGATTTGACTGCAGGTCCTATAACTCCAAATCCCACAAAGTATAGCTGATGGCTCCTTTTGGGTCACTCATCTGACTCTTGACCTTGAGGGAGTTATTCAACTACTCTGGGTTTCTTCTTTCTCCTCTGTGAAAGAAAGGGGGCTGGAAAGAAAAGGATCTATATTTTCCCCTTCCCTTTTCTTCACCTCCACAGTTTTCACAGGCCTTTCATAGACAACATTGAACAGGTAGAAGGGGCCTTGGAAGACTTCTAGGAAGTGACTTGCCCAAGGTCACACAGACAGTAAATGATAGAGCCAGGCCATCTGATTCTATATCAGAGTGTATTTCTCACTGTACTATAATTGTCTCTCTAGTTCAGTGTTCGCCATTTTGAAGAAACTGAGGTCTAGAGAACGAAAGTGATTTGTCTTAAGTCACAGAGCTATACAGAGACTCCTCAAGCCTTACTGGTAGAATGGAAATTTCTGGAAGGCAGAGTCTGTTTTCCATTTTTGTCTCTGTATCTCTGTCATCTAATACAGTGCTTTGGATATAGTTGGTATCCAGTGATAAGTAAATATTTATTGAGTTGAGTTGCTGGCAAGGTGTTGGGAGAGATAGCCCTATAATGTCTTCTGTGCCCCCCTTATTGTTAATGCCAGAGGAGAATATGGCACAGTAATGGGGTACAACTACTTCCCTGGGGATAGATACTCACCCCACCATCTCTCTGTTGCCCAAAATTAAACTCAAGGCTTCCAAGGAGATGCAGAGAACTGTGTCGCTAAAGAAGTGGAGGATTCCTTTTCTAACCTTATTCTCTCCTTTTCTTGGACAGGTTGTGTGAGGGTGTTGGCTCATTCAACATATGTAAGTATTTTATATGCTTTCCCACATTGTAGTAATGTTCTAAATGGGTCAATGTCTATAGTTTTCATCCCAGTCTCATATCCACATAGTGCAGTGCTCAGTGGGAGAGGGGAGAGGAAGAAGAAGGGAGAGTTGGAGAGGAATCTTCAGTTAGCTTACTTTTGATTCCAATTTCAGAGCTGAAGGACTCATTTCCATCAGATTACTGCAAATCCTACTCACTTTCCTGGTGCTGGACATATGGGAGGCTTAACAGACTTAAACAGCATATTTTCAACAGTGGAGATGCTTAGTTTGGGCTTCTGGTCCAGACCTTTGTGTTCCTGACATAAACTCTTGATTGTCTATTGTAGGGAACATACACTGTAGCCCAAGGAAAGGTTTGTTTCTACTAAATAATTTACACTTATAATTTCCACATAACAGTATATTACTATAATTTACACTTATGCATAATTTATACACGCTCTTAAGTTTACAAAGTACTTTTCACATATTCCCTTATTTGAATTTCAAAAAGAACTGTGTGAGTTAAGAGCCATACGTGTTATGGCACTCATTTTAGAAATGAGGTAAGTGAGATTCACAGACCAAATAACTTGCCCACGATCACAGAGCTAGTAGCAAAGGAAGGATTTGAACTCAGGTCTTCCTGACTCCAAATCCAGCACTCTACTGACTTTATCATAGTGAGCTTCTCTTGCCATAGTTTCTTCCCCTCTATCTCTACCCTTTGCCCTGATATCATCCCAGGTTACCATCCACTAAGATCTGTCAGTAAAAACACTGGTCTTATGATATATGATCATGTTGATATGATACGATAATATCTAATTTAAAGTCAGAGGCAAATGTCATTTAGCAGATAAAATATTGCCCTCAGAGCCAAGAAGTTCAAGTCCAGTCAATGACACATAACTTGCCGTGTGACCCTAATTTCTAAGTGCTCTAGAGAATTCTCTAAGACTGAAATTTGGAGAGAAGGTGTCAGCCTAAGTTAGAGGAATTTCCTCATCTGGGAGTTTCTCTTCGTCCAGTTCTTATTAATATCAAACTGTTCTTGAGGGAATTAGGAAGCCCAATCTATCATACTCCAAATTAAGGAATTTATCTCTCTAAATCTTACTAAAAGTTATTTTGGGGCCATGTGACCCATCAATGTTACCATCCCATTGGGGTTACCATCCTATTGATCACTGACTATAAAACATATTGAGCCGAAACCTGCTTCAAAGGAGAAACAGGCTGAGAAATCTGATGCTCTGTCTTTGTCCACAGGTGTGAGCCGTTCTCAGGGGGGCGTGGTCTGTGGAGATCTCTATCCCACTGTCGTCTCTCGAGGGACAGGGTCTATGGGTGTCAGCACCACTGCTGGTAGAATCTGCTCTCCACTGGGGGGAGTTGGCTGTTCCAGCGCTAGGTCTGTCAGGTTTGCATAGAGAGGAACCTGATTTGGACAGAAGGGTCTTGAAGAAAAGAGGACTTTGATTCCTTCAGGTCTGAGCATCTGTTTCATAAAGCACCCCAGCCAAGGTCCCTCAGTTATTTCTCCAGTATTAAGCACAATGAAAAGAGCCCTGGTTTTGGAGTCAGAGGGTATGTCTTCAAACTCCCCCTGAAATGCTTACCACCTATGAAACCTTGGACAAGTCACTTATAGCTAGCATTTAAATCATTTCACCTCCTTGGGTATTAGTTTCCTCGTCTGTAGAAGGAGGGAGTGGGAATCAATGGTCTTTGAGGAAACTTGATGGATTGGTGATCTTTTTACCTCTGTTGATTCTACTCACTTTTGCTTATCTGAATCTTTGATTGATGTTGGTTGACTCCCACAGGAAAGGGATTTTGGATGGAATACCACCTCTAAGTTTTCTTTCCTAGGCTTCTGGAAGTTGTGAATCATGTAAAACGATGCTTTCAAGCTAAACATTCTGGTCCATCAGCCCAGCCATTCAGGCCCAAGAAGTTAACTGCTCTTGGACTGGGAGAATCAAATCACTGTTTTTGACTAAAGCAGATACTTGAGAGGGTGAAAAAAGCAATGAGCAAACAGGGATCATCCTATGGACACTAGGGAAGATACACTCCAACCTCTACAACAAATAGTGAATACAGAAGGACTAGAGCACAGTTCTTTGGAGATCAAATTTATTAAGCAGTTAGTTAACAAAGATAGAGCAGGCCCTTTCTGGAATTTTTGTTTAGAGAAGTCAGAATTTAAGTAGCTGTCTGTTTAGACTAAGCCTTTGAGGATGGTTGGGTATTTGCCTGGTACTGAGCTTCTCTGCCCCTCCTCCCTTTACCCTTCCCCCACCTTTAGGGTAATCTCACTCTAACTCCATTCTCCAATGATGTCACCGATCCTTAAAATGTTCCACTCCTAGGAGTTCTATCCCTTTTGGGCAAAAGTGCCACTCCAATACAAGAGATCACATGGATGTAGCATTCGCTTTTTTCTCTATGACTCTTTATAGGGTCATAGATGCAGAGATGAAAGAGGCCTTAGAAACCATCTAGTTTACCTTGTAGAAAAAGGTAGTACAAATAGCTCCATTTATAGGTAGGGAAATGGAGGATCCTGAGGGACAAAAAGGTCACTTGAGGAAACTGAGGCTCTGAGATAGTGAGATATTTTCTCATGGTTAGGGAACGTAACTAGGACTCTTTTCAAAGTCGGTGACTCCTTGTCTAGTGTTCACCCCCACTGTACCAGCTTGAAGTTATATTTAAGAAACAGCTTCTGACCATTGCTTCTCTATTTACTTGTTCCAAGAGGCTCATAGATCAATTTGGAATTTAGAATTTTAAAAATATTTTACCCTTTCCCTCTTCCCCACCACTGACAGAATGGAAGTCATCCAACCCTGACTGTACTGGGAGTAGTACTTCCTTTTTATCTGTAGACAAATGGGGCAGTCTCTAAGTTGTGCTGGACATAGCAGCAGCTGCTCAGTTCCCTGCTTTTGTAGCCTAGAGGGGAAGTAGGCTGTCACATGATCAATTAGTTAATTAACTAGCAAGGGGATGTAATACATAATTTTCCCACCATGTGATTCTGCTCCATGTCCAGAGAGTTTAATCAGCCGTTAGCCAAATGCTCATGTTCTGGCTTTCCCAAAAGTGAGTGTCCTCACTGCCCAGCAGAGGGTATCAGCCTGACTACTGTCCCTCTCACCTATTTAAGCTTCCAACAATTGTAGGATGAGTTCAGTACAGATCTAGGAATATACTCACTAGCTGTGTGACCTTGGGCAAGTCACTTAACCCTGGTTGCCTCATCCTGCATCATCTCCAGTCATCTTGATGAATATCTGGTCACTGGATTCAGATGGCTCTGGAGGAGCAGTGAGGCTGGTGACCTGCACAGCCCTCCCTCACTCAAAACAAAGTCATCTCATCTTTTGTCTGATGGCATGGTCTTCTTCGGCAATGAAAGACAAACACACACAAGGAGAACACTAGATAGAAGAAACACTACTAAAATAGTAAAAAAAAAACCCAAATCATCTCTGTTCTTGAGCTCCTACCCCACATTTGAAAATATCCCTCTATTTGACTATTTCCTGTATTATTTTACATAAGTAATCTACAATGCAGCCACATAAATTTCATAATTCAGAACAAACAAAAGTTAAATTGTCTTCGATCATTTTTGGAAACAATTATGACATTCTCTGGCTCTCCTTCCTGCTTTCCCCAGGTGGTAAATGATTCAGGGGTGGGAATTACATGTCTAAGTCCCTTTTCAGGGAGCAGGGGACTAAATCTACCTAGATAAGGAAACTGAGAGAGGAGAAAGTTTGTCCTTCCTACCTCTTTACCAGCTGGTACAGTTCAGAAACTGTTAGCCAGGTACCCTGGAATTCATCTCTGCTACAGACCTGACTCATTCTGCAATGCCAATATCCTGTAGTCCTAGAAGGCAGGTTGAATCTTCATCTCTTCTAGTTCTGGCTCTCAGCTCTTGAACTCTCTCAAAAGGTTGGGTCACTGCTACAGTCAGCAGGAGTCTCATCTGAAAATATCAGTCTGAGTACGGTGGTCATTGGTCTCTGTGACCAGCATGGCACGACCCACATGGCCTCTTTCCTTTTTTCTTTTTGCAGCCTGAAACTTGAGGCTGAACAAAAGTCTTTTTCAAGTTCAAGAGAATTTTGGAGATTTGTGGAGTGTTGTATACACACTTAAAGCTTTTTTTCTGTGTCTTGCTGATTTCCTCCCCCAGCATTATTTCTTCAAGAGGGAAGAGTCATCAGGAATACCAGGTGCAAAATGTTTTGAGCAACTCTCCCCTAAGACTGATGGTTCTAAAATGGTATCACCCAGTCACCATGACTGGGCATTGTATTGTGTGATGCAGGACATTACACAGCCCCAATTTGTGTATCTGATTCACTTCAGTGAGTGTAGACTTTTCTCTAATCGTGCATCCCCCACCCCCATTCATAGACAACATGATGATGTATATCTCTTCCCCATCAACATTTTTAAGCAAATGGAATCAAGTTTAAATGAATGAAAGGAGAACTGATGGGAAAAGTAGCAAAAAATAAAATTCAGTCTATGTGTATGCAAAAGGGCTTATCTTAGACATTACAGAGCATTTGAGCTGGAGAGAACCTTCTAAACAGAGGAGAATAAATAATAAAAATAGTAAAATAGCAAATGTAAATAGTAAAAAATAGTTAAAATAGTAAAAAAAAAAGTTTAAAAAATTTCCCTTCTGTTCTTGAGTTTCCACCCCACATTTGTGTAATTTCTCTGAAGTCAAGCCTAGTCTCTTTCTTCTTTAGATGAGGTCATTGAGCCCCAAGTGATGAAATGACTTACCCCAGGTCACCCAGCTAATTAGCAGCT
Source organism: Potorous gilbertii (assembly GCA_028658325.1). Taxonomy (NCBI): domain Eukaryota; kingdom Metazoa; phylum Chordata; class Mammalia; order Diprotodontia; family Potoroidae; genus Potorous; species Potorous gilbertii. Next base: position 180,446,847 of record CM053770.1, read on the forward strand.
GAGCTGCAACTCTAAAGCATGTTCTTTCCAATTCAGGGCTCTTCCCACATCATGATTTTATCAGTCAAAATCTAGTCCAGGTCCCTCATTTTAGAAATGTGGAAAATGATGTTCAAAGATGGGAAAGGACTTGCCTCACTCCACACAGCTCTTTCTCATAGCTTGGTGACGATAGTGGGAGGGAAAGGGGTAGGTCTTTACCAGCTGATTTTATCAATGAATCCTCAAGTCTCTTTGTTTTTAGGATTGTTTTTTTCTTTGTTTATTATCTCTAGCTATCTAAAGCCACCTCTTTTTCCCACTTTCATTGCCTAACCCCCTGCTTCTCTGAATCAATGCCCGGAAACATGGCATCCCAAAGCAGGGGGCCCAGGAGACTTCTCTAGTAAGTCATACTCAATGGTGGTCTTGAAATATTGGTCACATTCTGAGTTTGCAACATTCAGAGAGACTCAGGAAGGAATTATAAATTGGTTAAAATCCATGAGGTTCTGGGATTTAGAAAGGTGAGCAATATCATGATTCATTTCTTTCTCCAGACTGTAAATCAAGGCTTGACATTTAAATAAGTCTGGGGAGGGCAGCTCCTTCAACTCTTATGTAAGTTGTCTTTAGTTCAGTTGGTGGTACTTGTTTAGTATTGGGGCTTCAAGGGAAAAAGGGTTCTTAATTCTAAGTAGAACTCTGTTCATCTTGTAAATAGGGGTTTATTCAAATGAGGTTTATATCTCTGTTTTGTTCATCTGCTTTCTGGGACCACTCACCTTCACAATTTATTTTTTGGGGCTCTTGCTCTTTGAATACTTGTCAGCTACTTTTTGAAGTACCATGTTTCTCTTTTGTAAATTCCTCTCAATAAAATTCTATCTTTCAGTTAGCTTTGGCTTGTAGCAATTAAATCTTCTCTTCAAAGTAAAATGTTGTTGCCATGAGAAACTTCTCTAGAAGCAAGGAAGCATCTCAGAGATGCCAGTTGTCTGTCACAAGGGAAACTGGCTGAAAGAGTGGGGGAGATTCCTTTTCAGCCAGCTGTAATTATTGGAAAACAGCTTGAGACAAGTAGTTGCCTCATCTTGGCAAAGAAGGATGGGATTAAAAAAAAACAACCAAATAACAGATAACCCCCAATCTTGCCTTTTTAGCCTTTGGAATGCAGGGCACAATGCTTCCCGATCAGATTGACCTGTGCTTGACCAAGGCAGATTTATACCAACTACTTAAGACAGATTTAGTGGGAGCTAACTGGCATAGTGGATTGAGCATTGGACTTAGAGTCAGAGAGACCCCAATATGAATCGGACACATTAGCTGTATGCCATCAGCCACAATTTCCTCATCTGTAAAATAAAAATTATAATAGCATCTACTTAAGGGGTTGTTGGGAGGATCAATATAAATCCTAAAATTATACATAAGTCTTAACTATTATTAGGAAATCTATAATCATAGAGCTGAAAGGGAAGATTCTCTAATCTAGGATCTTCATTTTCTTAATGACAGAACCGAGGCTTGGGGAGGTCAACTGACTTGCCCAGAATCACACAGTTATCTGAAATTCACATCTAGGACCAGGATCTTTCTAGACCTTTCCATTCTTAGTCTACTAACTTCTTTTTCTACTGTAAGACACTGGCATTCCCTGTAGGCACAATTTTTCAATGTCATGGGGAAAATGGGAGCTTGAAATTAGATATTTTCTGGGGTTGAAAGTTGACTGTATCACCATTGAAGCTTATTAGATTATTGAAGCTTTTAAGACCAAAAAAGATAGGGAGGGGGAGGAAACCTCATATGAATTCAGAACTCACAAAATCATAGAGTCATAGATTTTGAGCTAGACAGAGATCAGCTTGTCCAACCCTCTCATTTTATAGAAAAGGAAACCGAGAAATTCAATGGTCTTCCCAAGGTAATATAGCTAACCAGGATCACAGGCAGGATTTGAACTCAGGTCATACTGACTCCAATCTCAGCATTTAGACTGTTTTATCATGTGAAAATACCAGAATCTTTGAGATGAATCTTTAATGATCACTTAATCCAATTACCTCATTTTAAAAATGAAGAAACTTGAATCCCAGAGAAGAGAGGGGATTTGTCTATCTTCACAAAATTTGTGAGGGGCTCCCTCAATCCAGTATTCCATTCCATCTTTTAAAAAATGTGGGCTCCAATGACAAAAAGATTGTCATTTGATGCCAGGTTTCAAACCCTCTCAGGCAAAGCAACAACCTGACTGACAAACCCTTTGGACTAACACCAGAATGGGTTTCATCTTCTCTCTCCCAGTCAAAGGTATCCCTGGGCCAATCAGCAAGCAATGATTAAACACTTTACTGTATGTCAGTCACTGTGAAGAGTGCTGGTGGCAAAAAGTAAAAGCACAATTTGTCCTTGTCCCCAGGGCACTTGTATTCCATCAGAGGAGATACGTACATACGTCATTATAATCAAAATACAGAGTGAGTGGAGGCTAATCTCAGATCCCCTGAGTGGATCTGGAAAGATCCCTTGCAGAAGCTAGTGATTGAGTTAAGTCTTGGAAGCCAGGAAGAGATAGTAGCAGAGAGAAGAAACTGGAAGGAGAAAATTGCCTGGTACATGTTGATATCATCAAGGAAGGGAGCAGTTATGGTGGGAAACTGGAGAGCGGAGCACAACTCTGACATGTCTGCCCCACCCTCGGTTGACTTCATCCAATTAGACACTCTTTGGGTACCACAACAATAACAACAGCAGATTCTATGCCAGGCACTACGTGTACTTTACAAATACTATCTCATTTGATCCTTGCAACAACCCTGGAGGTAGGGGTCATTATTATACTCAGTTTTCAGATGAGGAAACTGAGACAGAGAAACTAACTTTCCCAGCATTACACAGCTGATAAGTATCTGAGGCTGGATTTGAACTCAGCTTGTCCTGACTCCAGGTTGATGCTTTATTCACTGTGCCATCTAGCTGAATCACCTATACCCATATTCTGGGTATTTTGTAGACATGCAGATTGCCATGGAAGGACCTCTCACTTAGATGGAGAAGATGGACATCCGATCTAGACCTAGAGGGAGATGGAAAGATAAGGATGAGTCTGGGGCACCTGGACAGTACCGGTGCTGAAGGAGGTGAGGGACAGCAGAATTGAAGTACTCTCCTCAAGGAAACAGGGATGTGAATTGGATTGAGAAGCAGATATATGGGACAAGTCTCAGCAGAAGGGAAGGGTAGGGGTTTTAGCAGGAAGGATGGCCAATGTAGAGTCTCAGAGACATGGCAGCTAGATTTGTTTGGATGGAGTGGTTTCCAGGATCAGGGAATCTGTGCTGATAAGGATGAAATAGTTATGGTAGAGGGAGAACCATATCTGGAGAGGCCTTAAAGCTTCAGAAGAGAAGTTTGACTTGGATAAGGGAAGCCAAAAACAGGTGGTTTGTACAGACAGTCCTCATAGCATCATGTTGCCTACTACTCGGTAGTGGTTGGGGGAATAGACTAGGGATAGGGAAGGTGGTGGGGAGACTCTTGTTCTCCTCTGGTAGTGAGTTGATAAAAGCCTAGACTTGGGCGAGGATTATTGCAGAGAAAGGATATGTAGAATTGAACAGCAGAAGGATGGAAGTGGGTTGTTACTGACATCCTGGGGGTAGGGAAATGGTGAGCTCAGTCTTGGCAGGTTCCTTTCATTTTTTTGAGACTGGGTTTCCCAATCTTGCCCAGGTTGGAAGTTCAGTAGCCATTCATGGACTTGATCCCGATACTGATAGGCACAAATTCTTTAACCTGCCCTGTTTCTCCGACTTGTGTTGGTTTCCCCTTCCCTGGGCAGTCAGATAATCCTGTCTTCTGGAGGACTCAACCATATTTTTGCTAGACTTAGTGTGGCCACCCAGTCAGGTTTAGCCTTCCTGTATCTCAGAACTCCTGAGCAATGCACCAGCCTTTGCCTCCCCAGCAGAAGGGACTGCAGGCATGTACCACCAAATCAGGCTTAGTCTTGACATGTTCATGTCTCATAGGATACCCACCCCATTTGTTCAAATACACACCTCTGAAACGCTGCAACAGTTTATTGAAATACAGAATGAGACAACCAGAAGGCAAGGCACCCACAGACATTTACAACAAAGAGAGATATACAAGAAATGGCCTAACCTTATTCTCCACCCTATTTCATTCCATTAGCGAAACACCTTTTGTACACAATGGGAGGAGATCTGAAGCAATCACTATTTCCATCCAGTTTTCTCTGAAATGTATCAAGGTGCAAGACATATGTGAAGTCCTCTTACCAAAGGGCTACGGGTAGAAGGAATTCTATGCTATAACCAGCTTCTCAACTGCAAAACCACAACAGGAGGCTAGCCAGAACAGGTTAACCCCAAAGAAGGAAGACAATCATAGACAAAACCACACAAAACAGTCAATTGCTTCCTGAAAGAGACAACTCTGGACATTTAACTCCCTAGTTTCCTGGCAGGGAGAGGGGAGATATTGACATTCTGTTTCTATTTCCATTGGATTTCCAGGCTACGAAAGTCATATTTTGTAGCCTTAAACAACCTCTACCCAAAGGGATGGATAAATTTCCCAGGTTTCACTTGCTACTGGGGGATAGTTGGTATCTTTGAGGGGGAGAGTACAAGTGAGATGACAAATAGAAAGATGGCAATATTATGATGAGTGGGATTTAAGGGGAGAGTTAAGGAATTAGAAATGAGTCCTTAAATGGAAGTCAAATAGAAACCTGGAAATTAGCTCCCTAAAATGGGAGCCAGGTGGTGGGATGGAAAGGGAAATTTCATGAAGTGTAATTTGGAGGTGAGAGGAGATGGGTTAGTTTTCAGGAATGCAGCCTCAAGGAAGCAACAACACAGACATTCCATTCATCGGCAGTTCTGCGGCAGAAAGTTGGGAGGGTGGGAGTGTGCTTTTTGCATGAGATCCCAGCTCTCTATGCAAAGCGGACAGACCGGCTGCTCCCACAGCTGAAACCCAAGGAGCGGGGCTGGCAGGGGGCACAGGAATCAGGTGCCATCACTGTGTAACTACCCCCAGAGGCAGAAGGACCAGAGGCAATCTGGAGTCCTGAGGTGGTGCTGCAGGTGAGACCCCCACAGGTCACTCCACCCCGGGAACTGCTGACACCTGTGGAATGAGAGACAGAGATGTGAAGGGATTGAATTGACTGATCTCACATATTTCCCTTGTTACCATCCACCCCCACTCCAGTATTCAGGGTATGTCATAGGATCAGCTATGACCAAGTAGAGGTCAAGTAGTGTCTAGGTCATGGAATTTAAGAGTGGGATGAGACCTTGGAAATCATCTTGTACAACTGCCTCCTTTTATAGAAGGGAAAACCAAGACCGCCCCCCCCCTCAAAAGAAGGTGACTTCCCAGTGACACAAAGTTAGTTAACTGCAAGGATGATACTAGAATTTAGGACTTCTAACTCAGGGATCTAGCACCCAAAAACTGCTTTTATTCTTAGTATCAGAACTAACTGATCTCAGGAAAGGAGTGGGAGAAAGATCAGTTAGGATGAGCGGGGTAGCCTAGAAGGGGTGATTGTCTTTCTCTGTTCTCATAGTCTGCATTCTTGCCACCACTAGAAAGCTGTTTGTTGTAGCTTTAATGCCTATGATCCACCCTCTCCCTTGAGACTTCCCAAGAAGACTTCTGGACACATGGTTGGAGACCCATTGAATTGTGTAGATTATGGACCCCAATTTTTCAGTTGGAACCACCAGCTTTGACCAACCAAACCATATCATCAAAAGGTTTGGGTGAAGGATACTTACAGACGTTCACAGAGCCCACACCTTCACACAGCCTATGGGGAAAGGAAAAGTGAGAGAGGTTAGTCCTGTATATCCCAAGTCACCCTCCTTGAGGTAAGAGAACTATGCTCATGATGATGTTTCAAGACACTCTCCGGGATGGAGGGAATGTCTCTGGGGAATGAACCCTTTGGTGAAGGCTTGTCTTTCTTGAATTCCCCAAACCTGAAGTCTGTAGGATATTCAAGTTTTATCTTCCATTTGACCAAAATTTTTCTTGTAGTTGGATCTGTTGTATTTAGAATTAGCTGAAATGTCTACTGCCCCTAAACCACCTGATCTGGCCCCATATTCCACAATTGCTCTTGGTAGGTTATGCCAAAATTTCACATTAGAACGTTTTTCACCTTTAACATTGAGCTCTTTCGCTGCAATGGTCAGAGATAGACTTGCATAGGATTTTCATTCCTTCTACATTCCTTCATGTTTCTGGGTGGTCTCACCTATGCTCCTCGCCCTCCAACAGCCGTTTGTAGGTGGCGATCTCAATGTCCAGCCCCAGCTTGGAGTTCATGACCTCCTGGTATTCCTTCAACAGACATGCCATGTCCTGTTTGGCCTTCTGCAGGGCTCCTTCCAGCTCAGTCAACTTGCACTTGGCATCATTGAGGGCAGCCTCACCCTGCTGTTCAGTCTCTGCTACTGCAGCCTCTAGTTTACAGCGCTGTGGGATGGTATAGAGGGAGGAAGGAATGAGAAAATACCTTTTGGTTGCATCACATGATGGGGAAAGGAAGGATGGTAGAGGAATTCTGGAGGCAGAAGAATATGAGATGAGGTTGCTAGCCAGGGAAGAACTGGGAGAAATGGGGGATATAGGCAGAAAGAAAGTGGTTCTTGGCTTCTTGACTTTTATCCTACAGGTCATCCCTTCATCTATTTTTTTTTTATCCCACTAATGTCTCTGTCAAGGTTACCCCACAGTAATAAGAAATCATAGAATTTAGAGATAAAAGTTGCCAAGTGCTGCTAAGGATAGAGTGTTGAGTCTGGACTCAAGAAGACCTGAGTTCAGATCTGATTTCAGATACTTGCTATAACCCTAGGCAAGTCACTTAACTACTGTCTGCCTCAGTTTACTAAATTATAAAAAGGGGATAATATTAGCTTCTACCTCATGGACTTGTTGTGAGGGTCAAATGAGACACTAATTGCAAAGTGCTTAGCACAGTGCCTGGTGATCATTTGCTAAATGGTTGTCTCGTTCCTTCCTAAAAGACCTTTTGAGGTGATCTAGTCCAGTACCTTCATCTTAAAGATGAGGAAAGCAGACCTCAGAGAGGCTAAGTGACCAAGGTCATGCAGATGGTTGACCCCCATTTTAAAGCTCTTCAGGATCATTTTCCATAGTCCCTCATGATTTCACATTAGAAAGTGCTTCATAATTAACCATTATCTCTCATTCTGGAGTGATTAGAGGTAGTTTTCTGGAATTTTTCATGTCTGAATGGATGGTGGTCCCTAAATTCTACATCCCCCAGAGCTGAATCTGTTTTCCTGACTTTAGGGTCAGTGGGTGTCAATGACAGCACTCTCATTTTTATCCAGTCCCCCTGCCATAATGTGTGACACTGTAAAGTTTCTTATAAACCCCCTCAGTTGCTTCATTTGAAAAATTAGCCCCAAGGCCAATCATCCCTGCGGCTTCCCACATACATATACTGAAATTGGGTTTAGAGAAGTCTATGTATGTCATTGACTTTGGAAGGGGAAGAAGAAGTGTTTCGGGGGCAAAGACTTTCCCCTTCATCACTCATACCTGACACTTGGCGTTCTCAATCTCGGCTGTCAGCCTCTGAATGATGCGGTTCAGTTCATTCATCTCCTCCTTGGTCCTCCGAAGGCTTTCCCCATGGCGGATCACTGTGGCCTTCATCTCCTCACACTGCAGGGGCATGACAGATGGAAGTGATTAATGCAGATTGTCGGGGACAGGGAGACTTGTAGGTCTCTGCTCAGAGCCCTAAATGGATCTTATCACTTCTAGTCATACTTTTCATTCTGGATTTCAAGACCTTTCTACCATCTTATTTTACCTCCTCCTCTCCATCACTTCCACCGAAGTCTGCCATTTTCTCTCTGCAGCTGTCTCTCCATTGTGGAGTTCTATACCACACATTCCAGATATCCATCCCCATCTCTTCTATTAGACTGAGAACTCACCCATTCCAGGGCACATTCCAGTAGAATGCCAGCTCCTAGACTGGTCTGTTTTTAATTTTGGTTTTGAATTCTTAGTACCTTGAATATATAGTTGCTGAATAAATGTTTGTGGGATTAGACTGACTTGGACTGGCTTGCCTCTTCCTTTTGACTTTCCCCCAGCATATGGCATTATTATATTATAAGGATTAGAGGGGTGGTGCCAACAAGGCAGAGAGTGCTAATGCATGTAGGAAGAGTGACCAAACGCAGCTGAATTAGCCAGGGATGCAAGGAGAAGGTGAAAGGGTATTTGGAAATACATGGAGTTTCCATGGGTATTTAGAATAGAGAATTATGAAATTTAGAGATAGAAGGAATTTTAGAGGGCATTTAGTCCAAAGTTCTTATTTTGTGAGTGAAAAGATCTTCACCATGATGAATCTATGGCCTTCACTTCATCAAAAACTATGGGAAAAAGGGACTGTCTGAGGCTCTGAGAGGTGGTATGGGTTATCAGAGTTCACACCACAGTTAAGATTAAAAAACTGGGACTAGGAAAAACACTCATTTGCTGAGAAATTGGGGCTAGAAAAAAAACTCTCATATGCTGGGATGGAATTAAAGCACAGCAACTTTCCAGATGGATTTCCTTTGAAAGGCAGTTTTATGACACTTATTCCTGGCTTATGCATATTCATTTGAATACCATTTTGTGAATCAAAGAAGAAGGGCTGGCATAGGGCTGGGAACCTACCATTTTATGGTGATGATCATAAATCTGTATCTCTAACATGACTGTGGATCTGCAGTCTACCTCTTTGTTCTTTCACTCCCAACTCAATTTCTTCCACCCCTATGAGTGGGACTGGAAATTCCATTTGGAAAAATGCTTCTTACAGAGCTGTAGAGGGCTCTGAGAATCTTTGTCTGTTTTGAAAAGCTCCTCCTGGGTCCTGGAGTTTGGCTGTCTTGGGTGAAAGCATAAGTTTGTGACTCTATTGACCTTGTACTTGATAGAGCCCTGTGTGTGTGTGTGTGTGTGTGTGTATGCACACATACCACATGATATCAGTATGAGAAGGAAAAAAATGGAGCTGATCAAGAAGGTTAGAAAGCTAAAGAGTAGGAAGCAGGGGAAAGAATGAAAGAGAATAAAGAGAGCTATAGAGCAGAGGAAAACAGACATAGTACTTAGGGGGAAGGGAAGAGGGGAGCTGTTCTTTCTTTGAAACATGACCTGAAAGACAGAAAGCCTCTTTACATACAAGTTCAACATGGTGTAGTGGAAAGATGATTGGATTTGGCATAAATCCCAGCTCCGACATTTATTAGCTGTGTGACTACAGGTGAGTCACATCAGCTCTTGAGGACTCCTATTTCTTCATCTGTGAAATGGGTATGAAAGTATTCATAATGCTACCTCATGAGACTGTTGTGATAAAAGGACTCTAGCCCTTAAAGCATTGTAGAAAAGTGAGCTATCATACCACCAACCCTGGGCATATCTGACCCAGGTGCCAAAGCATCAGAAACTACTGATGTACCTTAGTGCGGTACCAGGATTCAGCCTCGGCCCGGCTGCGGCTGGCAATGTCATCATATTGAGCCTTGATCTCAGCCACTATGCAGTCCATGTTCAGGTCACGGCTGTTGTCCATCTTGACAATGACTGAAGTGTCTGAGATTTGTGATCTGAGGATCCGGATCTCCTGTGGGGGCCAATATCCAACACATTCAGGCCAGTCCCTCCCACCTCTAGAGGACAGAGGAAAGTCTTCTCTGGGGCCAGGCAGGGACTCAAGCCATGACTGCTTCATGCATGTATTCACATACAAACAAGAAAACATGCATATAGATATGTAGCTCACTTCACATATAGCCAAGAACATGCACACATGCATAGTCACACACACAGAGCTATACAACCAGAGACCCATGTGCTCACATAGACATATGAACAAAGTACAAATATATATGTATGTGTATACATACACACATGTATGTATACACATACATAAAAACACAATCACATATAGTTGACTACACATGTCATACATGTAGATACATAGACACTCCATGTACATTCTTGTCCAGCTTGAAATTCTGTGTTTCTATTAATAACAGAGGGCTATTCTGAAAACCAGGAATTCAGGTCATGATTCTGTTGCACACTGACCCTAGGACCCCAAACATGACATTAACTCTCCAAAGCTAAGTTACAGGCTGGCTGTCAGTCACCTTCAATTGAGGAGTTAAAGTCCTTTCTTGGTACTTCCTAACAACAATTGAAATCACTGACCCACTAGACCCCCATTCATATACATAGACAAGCAAGGCAATGTGCAGAAGGATGTGCTAACAGGCACAAGTCTGTTATGGCTTATGTTCATATATCTGCGTGTAAGCATCCTCTCATGTGCACACACCCATGCACGCACCCACATGCCCATCTACCCTCAACAGCTGATTCACTGCCCCAGGGCTGGCACCCTGGCTCTCTCCCCATCCTTCTCACCTCCTCATACAGAGTTCTTAGGAAGTTGATCTCCTCTACCAGAGCCTCGGTATTGGCCTCCAGGTCAGATTTCCGCAAGTAAGCACAGTCCACATCCTGAAAGTGGGGAGAAAAGGGAGAATGGAATCACAGGATGGCAAATCTCCCATGGAAGCCCCTTTGGGCTTATAGATGTGTGAGATTCTCCCCCAAGGAAGCTGCTAGAAGATGGGGTGAGTTGGCCATTTCCCTCAGCCTACTCACCTTCTTCAGCACCACAAATTCATTCTCAGCTGTGGCCCTGAGGGCTACTTCCTCTTCATACCTAGGCATGGGGAGACAGAAGATCAGAAGATGCGGAGGGGGGCCCATGTTCTCATGACCCAGGTCCAACAGTCAAAATGAAAGCTCCCCCCTACACTCCCTACCTGGCTCCCTTTAGTGTACTGTCCCACACCCACTCTATGCATTCATTATTCATGGGCCAATCAACAGAAGCAATTTGGAAGGTTGGGTAGATCAAGCTTCCTGACTGAAAGCTAGGGAGGCCTGACTTCATATCCCACCTCAGATATTTACTTACTAGCTATGTGGTCCTGGGCAAATTACTTAATATCTCAGGGCCACAGGCAATTTTCTAAAATTCCAGGTTCAATTCTGGTCTCAGATACGTACTAGCTGTGGGACCCTAAGCAATTCCCTTGACTGCTGCCTGACTCAGCTTCCTCAACTATAAAATGAGGGTCACAATAGCAACCCTTCCAGGGTTGTTGTGAGGACTGAATGAGATACAATTTGTAAAGCACTTAGCACAATATTTGGTTCAAGTAGGTGCCTAATAAATGCTCATTGTCTTCCCTTTCCTTGCCCCTAAATTGAACAGGGTTTTGATCTGCATTGATAGAGGAATACAGAAAAAGAGTAGGACACTGTTTAAGTGACTTATACAGCTAGAAGTGTCAGAGGTCCCTGAGTCACTTTGCCCTCACCAAGTCCTTTGCTGAGCTCTCTAACGCCAAGTTTCAGAGTCACCTCCCATGACAACCTTTCAACTCCCTCTCCCCCATCACTTACTTCTTCTTGTAGCCCTCCAACACCTCCTGCATGTGATTGAGCTCAGATGCCAGGCGCCCGCTGTCAGCTTCCACACACTCTAGCTCCCGCTTCAGGGTCTCGATGTAACCATTGAACAGAGGCTCCATGTTGCTTTGGCAGCATCTCTGGTTTTGGTAGAAGTTCCATTTGGTCTCCAGCAGTTTGTTCTGCTGCTCTAGGAACCGGACCTGCAGCATGAGAGAAAGAGAGAGAGAGAGAGAGAGATCATGGAAGAACCTGTAGCCTGCCACTGCTCAAAGGAAGGCAGACCACACTCATCTCTAGGTCTCTATTCTTGCCATAAGGTAAAGTTGTTCCCTAACTGTCCTCTGTTTCCTTGGGAAGGAAAACATGACAGAGTATTTCCACTCCAGGTCTCTTAGTGTGTTTGCGCTTCATAGAGAAGGCCCTACCTGGTTTCCTGGAACATTGGAGTCAACTGAAGAACACACAGGAGAAAACACCACTGGACTGATACTATCTATTGCCTTTAAGTGTTCTTAGAGAGCACCATTGCATGTAGTAGATACTTAAGAATTGTCTATCATATATATCATTGGGACCTTAGTATTAGTGAGACCGTCAGGGTCAATCCTACAGAAGGGGCACCCAGATTACTACCAGGAGGAAGGTCAGAAGCTTATCATCTGCCTCTCCCTAACCCCTTTTCTTCCACTGTCCACTAAGCAATTAGCAAAATACATCTACTCTTTCCATGGTTTTCCATCCTTCTAATTAAATGTAGAAAGGCATCCCCCAGAAAAACAGGAAGAATTTTGACTTCAGAGACAAATTAGATGTATCACTGGCAAGTTGGAAGATGGTGGAAAAGTAAGCTCTCCTGTCGGACCTTGGTTTATAAGAGTATTTCCACCTCTGACACTGCATTTGGAATCAAAGGGCCTAGGCCTGAATCTTTGCTATTACTATCTCTGTGAACTCAGACTATTTGTTACTCTCTTGGTGTCTGTTTCCTTATTTATAAAATAATAGAGTTGGACTGGCTGACTTCTCCTCTACCTTCAAGCTCAAAATATATGAAAAGATTTTAAGTCATTTCCTGTGCCACCCACCCAGACCCTCAGTTTCCTCATTTTTAGAATAGAGCTATTTATTCTTTCCATCTTATTGAGGATTGAATGAGATAAGGTCATGTTTCGAAAATTATAAATGTCATGCCTATTTGAGGCATTATTGGTGTTTTTCTGCTTTCTAGGTATGTCCCATTCTTCCCAGCAGACTGGGAGTTCCCAGAGGCCTGTGCTCTCTCTAACTCTCTGTCTTGGTCTCTGTCTCTGTCTCTGTCTCTGTCTCTCTCTCTCTCTCTCTCTCTCTCTCTCTCTATCTATCTATCTATCTTACTGCCCAGAGCTTGGCTCTGCATGAAAGATGGGAGGCCACATGGTGCAGCAGGTGAATGCCCCACCACATAATGGGGCAAGGAGTTGGAGCCAGAGCACCTGCGTTCAAATTCTAGCTTTTGCTATTCCTCTGAGCTGCCATTTTTTTATTTGGAAAATAAAGAACTTGGATTAGGTGACCTCTGAGCCCCCTTCTACCTTCTACCTTGATGATCTCAGGATCCTATGATTCAGAATGGGCTAGGAGGTGACACTGACCTTGTCGATGAAGGCGGCGAATTTGCTGTTGAGACACTTAATCTGCTCCTTCTCCTCATGCTTCACACACTGGGCATTGGGGTCGATCTCCAGGTTGAGGGGGGTCAGGAGGCTCTCGTTGACAGACACGGTGGTGATGCCGGGGGCGCTGGGTCCGCACACTCCTCCAGAGCGATAGCCGAAGCTCCGGCTACAGCCAATGGAACGGTAGCTTCCCACGGAGATTCGGGGGCCACAGGACCCCACATTACATAGACTGCGGCTGCCAAAGCCGGTCAGTCCCCGGTAGCAGGACACCCCACGGTATGGGGCAGCGGTGATGCAACAGCGGTTGCCTGTCTTGGGGGCCACAGCTGAGCAGGAGCTGAAGTTTCTGGTGATACCACAGCCTGAACTGATACGATAGGAACGGCAAGACATGTTGCTGGTTGGGTCTGAGTGGTGGAGAGTGGAGAATTGACAGGTACCAGCAGCAAGAGAGTGGGACTTGGATTCCTTCTATCCTCTCGGAGCCAACTAAGTCCTTTTATTAGTGGGCAGAGGTGGGGTTGGCCGCATAAAAGGAGTGAAAAGGCATTTTATCTTGTTTATTAGCTTGGGGAGTTTGCCAGCAACTCCCCAAAGACTCGTCTTAATGGTGAGCTCAGAGGCGACTCTGGGACCGTGTAATAGTATTGAAGATGTTATTAGGAACACGATGTGTTTGCACTTTTCATCTTCAAAGCTCGTTTACATACATTAAGTAATTAATTTTCACAGTCTCCCTGTGAGGTATCCCCAACCCACACCCAGAGACTGAGTTGAACTCCTAAACAGATCAGAAACAGGGGGGCTCAGAAGATGAGTTTTAGGGGACATGGAAGATGTTGGGGTGGGGTCCTCAAGTTTTCAACAGTTGAATTTCTAGGGCTGACCTGAACCTTGCAGAAGTCATTACATCTACCTCTTCTCTCCATTCAGGATTCAATTCTCCTTTATTTTTGAATTAAACACAACTACATTGTCATAAAGCCTGGAGGGTACCAGATCTATACTTCGTTGCTTAGAAGAGTGACCCTGAAAGGTCATTTTGATTATCCCCCTGCCTCCCACAATGCCTATAGAGTATGGAAGGCAAAGTAGCTATTCTATTTGATCTGTCTAGACAGCCCAGAAAGTCTGGTTCTGGCTTCTCTTCTCTTTCCAGTGAAATCCTAAACCACTTCCACTAGATTATCTGTGGTCACAAGAATGAGAGCCATCAGGTAATTTTAAAAAGTTGTTTCTGTTTCTTCTCCCACAAACCATTTCCCTGGACTGTTCAAAAGACTTGGTAGCCCTTAATAAGGATGCTTGGGAAATGACTGAAAGGAAAAACTAGAACCTAGAAAAACCACAAGTTGGAGAAACAGTCCCTGGACACTAAGGAGTTGATGGTGTTCTGTTAAGATGTGTTCTGGTCATCTTTCTCCAGTTGCTGGAAAGAAACAGATCTTCGAATTCTCCCCTCTTACAAAAGGTGGCAGATAGATTGGATAATCCATTTCCCTCTGCAGTTTAGGAAATGTTCATTCATCCAAGAACATTTAGGGATTGGAAGATGGAGAGGATGCATTCCTGTGGTTCCGTCAACCCGAAGAACTCTAAATTTCTTGCTCCAGGAGGCTCTGAAAATGCCTGACGCTACCCCTACCTCCTTATGTGTCCTTGGGCCAGTTGTTAGCATAATTGTTGCTATTGCCCTAATGTTTACTAAGTAGGAGCTATGTACAGGGATTCCATGAAACTGAGAAGACATGATTTCTTCTTCCCAGGCAATGAAAGACAGTCCACATTTCTAAAAGGGGATTAATAATTAAACATTCTTCATTCTCTGTTACCTTATTCAAGGGGCCTTTCTTGATTAATTTATATCCACCTTTCCTTCACATCCTCAGCAGGATGTCTTGAGTTCTGTTTATCTGTCCTTGGGTGTTTTCTGTCTCTCTCTCTCTCTGTCTCTATTTCTGTCTCTTTCTCTGTCTCTG
The DNA here is from genome assembly GCA_028658325.1 of Potorous gilbertii. NCBI lineage: Eukaryota > Metazoa > Chordata > Mammalia > Diprotodontia > Potoroidae > Potorous > Potorous gilbertii. The sequence goes on from CM053770.1 coordinate 180,462,046, forward strand.
TCTCTCTGTCTCTCCCTCTCTGTCCCTCCATCCCTCTGTCTCTGTAAGGTATGAGTGAATTTAGTATTTGGTGCAGGGAGGGGTGGACTTTGGCTACCTGGAGCTGGGCAGTGCTTTGCGAAGTAACCAGTGGAAGAAGAAGAGGAAGGACCCACCTTTCAGAAGAGTAAAAAGGCTCAGGACTGCCCCTTTACTTTCCATTTCTTCCTTCATGTTGTTCTCAACAAGTATGCCACCCTTTTTTTCTCTGCAGTCACTCTTGGTGTTCATTGTTTGTTTTGATTTTTTGGGGTAACTTCATCTGTCTGAGTTTTTGCATAGTTAAAATGAGGGCAATAATAGACTCATAGGTTTTGGAGCTAAAGGGAGCCTTAGAGCTTATTTACAACAGGAGTTCCTGTCCTTGGGTCAATGGATCTCCAAGGGGTCCAGTGAATAGATTTTAGGGGTTCCATAAATGTGGATGGGAAAAATTACATCTTTACTTCAATATAATTGGTTTCCTTTCTAATACTATGTTACCTTGCTTATCCAAAACCATTATTCTGAGAGGATTTCCATTGGCTTCACAAGAATGCCAAAGGGATCCATGACTCAAATGAGGTTAAGAACTCTCAACCTTCTTATTTTATAGTGGAGAGGGGAAACTGGGGCGCAAGGAGACATGATATAACATGACATAGTAAGTGGTAGAGACAAAATAGGGACTTTTAGATCTGGATAGCACTACAGAGATCATTAATTCTCATCCCAACATTTTAATGAAAGGTCGATCCCCAGAGAAGGCTAAAAACTTGCCCAAAATAACATCAGGTACTTAGACAACTGGCATTAGAAGCTAGGCTTTATGACTTTCAGAAGAGTGCTCTTTCCATGTCAGCGATCATTCTTACCATATCAGAGAGAAATCAGTGGGAATGAGGGTCTCTGGGGTGAGGGTCATTTATCAAGAGGGCCAAATGTAGGTATGTAAAACATTTTTAAAATCTCAGAGTCAACTCTACTTGAATGCAAATGTGACAAGGAGTACACGCTATGACTTCGGCTGAGGTCCCCATACTTCCGTCATCATCATTATCATTAACAGGCATTTATTAAGCTCTTATTGTGTGCCACACATTGTGCTAAATGCTAAGAACATAAACAAATGAAAAAACAAAGAGTCCCTGCCCTCAAGGAGCTTATGATCTAATGTTATAGCTATGTTAATGTAATTAATTGATGTTAATTAATTAATGTTAATATAATATTACAATCTAATAATATGCAAATAACTTTACACTTGAGATATGTAAAGGTAAGGTAATCTCAGAGGGAAAATACTAGCAGTGGGGAGGGACAGGAGAAAAAAGTGGGAAAAGACTTGCTGAAAGTAGGATTTGAACCGTCTTTCAAGGTGAGGAGAGCTACCATTCTAACCTCAGAAGACACAGCCCAGGGAAAGGCAAGGAAGGTCAAGTTTCTCCCAGCCTTGTGTCCATGTTTTGGCACTCAAGACAGAGTGTTGTCTGACTGCTATGGGACAGGAAGCAGGAGACAAGGTTGGGGGCGTGGGATTTCAGGCATCTTTGAAGTCAGGGAGTAAGGAGTGGCCCCATATGGGGAGAGAAGGGAGTGGGAATGTTGGAGACACTGAAGGTTTCACTAATGCTGCCCATGATCATAAAAACCACACCCTCCAAGACTTCTCTTATAAATCTCCTCCCCACCTTCTTTGACTGTTGTTGGAACTTTTAGAAGTTGAAATCTGTCCCTGCCTCTCCTTGGTATGGTAGGGTATGAGAGTAGGATGCTGAAGGGGACACCAACCTAGAAGATATCCATGATCTTGACTTCTGCCCTGTCTGTTTGGATTGCCCTACCTGTATGCACTGTAGGCTGTGTGCTGGGGGTTTGATGGATGTGTACTAGAGAAGCCAAAATAAGCAGGAAAGGTCCCTACCCTGGAGAATTCTTAGAGTGATGAAGAAGTTAGGACCCTGGAGTCAGAGACACCAAGACATACTGTAAGAGGGAATGAAGTGCTTTCTGTGCTGAGAGTGATTTTTTTTTTTTGGTCAAGGGGAGAGGAAAGGGTACTGTTAACCAGAGAAAGCTTCCCATAGGAGAGGTCTAGAAGGAGGGGAGAGATTGGGACAGACTGTGGTCTCTGATCCAAGAGTATGCTGGTAAATGTTTAACAACCAGCTCTGGAAAAAAAAATACCCTTGACACACTTAAGATTAATCTACCGCATCAACATTTTTCTACCACTCTCTTAAGTCACTCTAGGGTCTAGTCAATCAGCAAAACAATAGATCAAATCCTTCTTGGTACTGTTTGCTAATTTCCAAGGTGTAAATAATTCTTCCACTGAAAAATTAACCATCAGCACCCCAAAGCCATTTTGAGCTGGTTCTAGGACACCCCTCCCCTGAATCTTCCTGAATAAGAGAAAAATCCTTGGATTAGAAAGAGATGGAGGAGAGAAGGAGAAGATGGAGAGAATGGGAGTGGGGGATGATTGTCTTGGGGGTCCCAGAAGAACATTTTGTGAAGTAAGTTCAATGGGAGTCTTAAAACACCTGGACTCAATTGCTCTGGTAGTGAAGCTAGAGTGTGGTAGACTTATCCAGGCTCACTGGAGGCTCTGATTTTCAGACACTTCACCCTTGAAGAAAGCAAACCTTCCTCTTGCCCTGTTGGTCTTTATCTTCAGATGAAAGTCCACTAGTCACCTATGTAATCTCGGCAGGTCCCTTCTCTGGAGCCCAGTTTTACTGCCTGTAAACTGGGTTGGGTGAAGTTAGGTCTCTTCTGATGCTTGTGCTATGTGTTCCACCTTTCAAAAGGGAACGTCAGGTGACCTTACACTTCCTGAGCCTCAGCTCTCACACCTTGCTCCTCTCCCCTAACTCCCATCAGATACCATTTCGGCCCCCTCCTCTCCCTAAGCTTTCTTTGAGACTCTCCACTGAGCCTGGAATACCCTCTTCCAGTGACTGTCTCTCTCCCATCATTCAAAGGAGCCCTACTAGACTAATTCTTCCCCAAAGACTTCCTGGGATCATTAGGTGAGCCATCATGATTTGTCTTTCAACCTACCCCATGGCAACAAGCACCTTTGAAGACTCTCTTCTTGCTGTTTCTGTCTGATTATCAAATCTTACATCTAAGCCTTCTCCTTCTTGTCTCAAGCTAATTTGTCCTGTATTCTCTTTGTGGAATTGTCCCCTCCTGCCGTCAAGCATTCTCCCAGGTTCACCTTATACCAGGAATGCCCTTTCTGCTGGAGCCCATGGAACCAGCTTCCTCCAATCATTTAAAAAGGATTGGAAATGCCACTTTTTTCACTTTCTTCCTGATGGGGTTGGCCAGGGTTGGTCAAAGTAGAGAGTAGCCTACATGAAGGTACACAAAAGGGAGATTTTAAATATTACTCCACATAGATGTATATATTTAAATTTTTTAAATCATGTTTTTAAAAAACTTAGTATTGAACATCAATACAATCCACCAAACTTTCATGAAAATGATTTAAATTTAAATTTGTTAATTCGTTTCAATGCATAAAGTCTTATAAACAGCTCTTTCGTGAATTTTTGTTCAATCATTCTTAAATTCTCTTTTGAAAAGCCTACATTTCTGCGGCCATAAAAGTCCTCCTCTTCATAGTTCGTAGGGATTTATCTTATGATAATCCAAGTCCCACATTTAACTTACAAACATGTGTACATATACACATACATACACAGATGCACAATGTGTATACACATGCATGTATAAACATTCAATATACACGTACACATGTCTACACACGTGTATATATTTTATATATGCACATGTGTACATACATATGCATGCATATTTTATGTGCTGAAGAGTAACACAGAGACCCCAGTTTTTAGACGCCCTTCAAACATGCCTATGACACTCATTCAATATGGTTGCTGTAACATTCTTCAAACACTTATTAAGCACCTACTGTGTACATATACTCAAGGCAAAGCACTAAGTGATAGAATCATGATGCTTGGAGTCTTTAAAACAATTTAGGGTTTACCTCCTCCAACCTTTTCATTTTACATGTCCAGGAAAGGGAAGTGACTTGTCCAAGGTTACACAGCTGCCCAATTCCCCACCCCCACCTTCAACAACGTCTTTCTGCTTCATTAAAACTCTGTTTGAACAAATAGAGAACAAAATATTCTCCTGGGACCCCCGAGATGCCTCTCCCCCACTCCCGTCCTCTTCATCCCCTCTATCCTCTCCATCTCTTCCACCTCTGGACTTTCTTCTAAGCTCTGCTAACATCCTAGTACTTCCTTCTTCACTCTCTCATTCAAAAAACTACTCCTCATTTTTCTTGCTGAGTTTGAAATTCTCCTTTCTCCAGGAAGTCTGCCATGGCAGGTCAGAGGAGAGATGATGGCTTTCCTGAACCAGTCTTATGATTAAAACTCTCTCAGTGATTTTTCTCTCCCTTCCCATTCCAATTCCTTCATTTTTTTTTCCAATTCAAAGAACATTTTTAAAGTGCCTCCTATGTGGGAGGCATTGTATCTCCTCAGGGGCATAGATACAAATTTTATAAAAGGAGAAATCCTTGCCCTGACGGAATGAATAGCTTTCTTCATTTATTTTATTGTGCTTATATTTTACTGTTGTCACAGGATGCTCTCAGATGCGGAGTTCCCAGGAGACAAGGTTCGGGGCAGCAGCCCTCTGTAGACTCTCATTCAGGAATTCAAATTAATTAAATCCAACAAACATTCATTAAATACCCACTAAACACAAGGTACTGAATGTGGCATGGGAGAAGGGGATTCCAAGTTTTCTTGACTCTTATGCCAAAATCAGCACAAGCAGCAGAGAATCAATCCATAATTTGTTGCACCTTAGCTTCAGAGTGCATTGAGTGTGCAATCATCTGCAAACAGAAAGTCATGCACTAACCCTCCCCCTACTTTGGTCTTGGTTGAAGAATTTAAGTGATAGCTGACCTTGATTCCATAGATTTAATATGTAGTTGGAAGTTAAATGATCCTGTTGAAGGAAGACAACTCTGTCTCCTACAATTTCCTTTAAATAAGAAGATGGAACATAGACAGAAAAGGTGTAATATAAGCTAAAATAAGGTTAGATATCTGTGCAGGAGAGGTCAGAATGGCCTCAGAGATCCAAGGAGGGAGACTCACTTCTACCTGGAGGGATTATAGTGGGGCTTCTTGGAGGTAGCACCCAAGAAGAGCCTTGAAGGATAGGAAATAAGTCAAAGGATGGATGGGGGTGGGAGAAGTGTGTTCCTGGCAAGGTCGATGGCCCATGCAAATGACTGGCAAGGGAGCCTGAAACTGGGGAAGTTCAGGTTGGCTGGAGCACAGAATGAATAGACACAGGAAGAAAAGCAGAAAAAGCTGACTCTAGTTTGACTAGACTAGGGGGCAGCTAGGTGGCACCAGGAGTCAAGAAGGCTCATCTTCATGAGTTCAAATTCAGCCTCAGACACTTACTAGATGGGTGACCCTGGGCAAGTCACTTAACCCTGTTTGCATCAGTTTCCTCATCTGCAAAAAGAGCTGGAGAAGGAAATGACAAACCCCTCCAGTATCTCTGCTAAGACAACCCTAAATGGGGTCATGAAATGTCTGAAACGACTGAACAACAAGGAAGTCTTAAATGATGGACTGAGGAACTTGTCTCTTATGTGGTAGGGAGCTCTTGAAGATGCTCACCCTATTGACAAAAATGCCAATCCAGGTAATTTATGTACCATCAGAGAGGCAGCTGGGAAGTGTTGGAAAGAGATTCAGTCAGAGGACCTCTGGGCACCTCTTTTTAAGATCATCCCAACAGTGACCAGAAACAAGTATCTAGAATTATAGAACATCTCAGATTTGTGCCATATGAAGAGGTGTAGAAAGAACTAGGGATGTTTAGCAAGAAGAGCCTTGAAGGGTAGGGGGAAGCATGATAACTGCCTTCTAGTATTGGAAAGACTATCATGTGGAAGATAAATTATGTTTGTTCTGTCTGGCCCCTGATGGCAAAATTCAATGCAATGGATGATTGTTACAAAGAGGCAAATTTAGGTTTGATATTAGGAAAATCTTCCTTACAATTTGAGAAACTCAAAGTGTAATAGGAGGTTATTAGGCAGGATGACAAGTTTTGGGGTGTGTAGGAGAAGGCATTCTTTTCCAGGCTGGGTCAGAATAGATGGTTATTCTGTGATGCTGGGGAAGCCACGTCATAATCACCAGGCCTCAGTATTCTTATTTATAAAATGAAGGGAGTGGAACTAGATGACCTTATTTCCTTCCAGCTGAAATGTCTGTGATGATCTGAGTCTCAATTGAGCTTTTTCCATTTGTGACCCATTGGGCTAAGGCCAGTCTCATCCATTTGGGGTAGGGAATCCTTCTTACTCAGAGCTTAATTGGCTTCTTTTGGGGCCCAACACTGAATCAGTGCCACTATGGAATAGCAGTGATGGTGAATGAGCTGAATGCCAAGCAGAAAAAAAGGGCTCCTTCCCTCCTTTCCTCCCACTTTCCAGTCCTGGGTCAGTCACTTACCTCTCTCATCCCAGCTTTCCTCTCCTTGGAGAGGCAATGTGATCTCGAGGCAAGAAGCCTTGACTTCAGGAGGTGGGTGGGTCAGGAAACCTGCTCATTCCCTTATTATCTGGGCAACCTTAAGCAGATCATTTTGCCTTCTATGGGTTCCAGTTTTATTATTTGTAAGATGAAGGGATTGCACACCATGGTTCTTCTAAGTTCTAAACATTTTGACTTTCCCTTCAAACTCTTTTTCACTTGTACCTCCTTCAGAAAACCTGTCACCATCCCTCAAAGACCCCCAGCTTTGTTTTCTCTATTTACCTCTTGCAAAAACAAACAAAACAAACTTTCCCTTACTGCCTCATTTTCCCCCTCCTCACAATTTGTGCTCTTTCTCCATGGGCTCTAGAGCTGGGAGGAATCTAAGAAATTCAACTCTTTCATCTTAGAGGTGAGGAAATTGAGGCTGTAAGGGAGTAAGTGACTACTCAACTTTACCTAGCTAGAAATTAATAAAGCTATGAACCCCCTAACCCAAAGCCTAGGATTCTCTCCCCTGCACTAAGCTATTTTCTTCTTTCATCCCTCCTTCCTTCCCTCTCTCTTTCTGTCTTTCTTTTTTTCTCTTTCTTTCTCTCCTTTTTTCTCTCTCTTTCTTTCTATCTTTCTTTTTCTCTCTCTTTTTTCTTTCTCTCTTTCTTTCTCTCTCTTTCTCTCTCTCTTCCTCTCTCTTTCTCTCCTTTTTTCTTTCTCTCTTTTCTCTCTCTTTCTCTCTCCCTTCCTTCCTTCCTTCCTTCCTTCCTTCCTTCCTTCCTTCCTTCCTCCCTTCCTCCCTCCCTTCCTCCTTCTTTCTTTCTTTCTATCCCTGGTAGCTAGAACTCTGCCTACCCCCTCTTGGTTCTGACCTTGCTTCCCTGCATCATACCTTCTCCATCTTACTCAGAATTCCCCAGGATGGGGCTTCTGTCTTCTCTGTTCTCTGATTCCTCACCTTTCTTCTCTGTTTTGAGATAGGTGAAAGGTTGCTGAGACACTGAAAAAAGTCGGAATGTCAGAGAGCTAAAAATCCAGACCTCTTCTTCTGGACACCATCCTCTCAGTTTCTTCTCAGAATAGATGTTTCTCAGAGGCCTGTTAAGTTTGTGAGCAAAACTGTCAGTCCCTTGAGGTCAGGTATCATATACCATCATGATCATCATCACATTATAGACATGAAATAAAGTCAGAAGTAGGATGGGGAGGGCTCTAGATGGAACCTGCTCTGAATCGAGAGTCAGATATGGGAAGGTGCTGACATGGAATGAACCTAGTGTTGTTCCAGCAAATGATCTCTCAGGACCTTTTGGGCTCTAATTTATCCAATTTCCACAGCCCTGCCTTCCATCCTGTTTTTTGCGTAAGAGGCTGTGACCAGCAGAGGGCAGCAAAGCCTTATGATTAAAGGTGCCTGGGAGCCTGTACCTGATGTATTCTGCCCATAGGGAGTTGGATTTGAGCTCAAGGATGTACATTTAAAACTAAAGAAAAACAAATTCAAACACTGTTTAGAACTACAGAATGTGGGACCAAGGAGGGACTCTAAATATAAAATAATTTGACTCTTTCATTTTACACATGAGGAAATTGAGAACCAGAGAAATGAAATAAGCCAATAGTTAAATAGCTCAGCTGACCCGGATCACTGACTAGCACAACTAAAATTTAGCAACATTTGTCTTCCTCACACCCCTTGCTTTACCTCCTGTTCTCTCTGATTCTCTTGAAGTTACTTTGTATTGTACCTTGGGGGCACAGGGTAATACAGACCACTGGACCTGGAGTAAAGAAAACGTCATCAAATTCTGCCTCAGATACTTTGTGACCCCCCCCCCCGGGCAAGTTACTTAATTTATGCCTGCCTCAGTTTCCTTATCTGTAAAATGGGAGTAATGACCAATCTCTCATGGTTGTTGTGCCAGTCAGATGAGATATTTGTAAAGTGCTTTGCAAACTTTCAGCAATGTTTGAATCTTTGTGACCCAATAGGTTTTTCCCGGCAAAGATCGAGTGGTTTGCTATTTCCTCCTGCAGCTCATTTTATTAATGAAGAAACTCAGGCAAACAGGGTTAAGTAATTTGCCTATGGTCACACAGCTTGTAAATGTTTGAGGACAGATTTGAACTCAGATCCTCTTGACTTGCAAGACCAGCACCCCTAGTTGTACCACCTGGCTGCCCTAAGTACTATATACATGCTAGCTATTATTATAGGTATACCTCAGAGATACTGTGTGTTCAGTTCTAGACCACTAACACTCAAGCAACTATAGCAATAAAGTGAGTCACTTGCATTTTTTGGTTTTCCAATGAGGTTAAAAGTTATGTTTACATTATACTGCAGTCAATTAAGGGAGCAATAATATTATGTGTAAAAAAACCCAATGTGCATAATTTAATTAAAACTACTTTATTGCTAAAAATACTGTCATCTGAACCTTCCATGCCATGACCTTTTTGTTGGTAGAGGGTCTTGCCTCTATCTTGATGGCTTTTGACCATCAGGGTGGTGGTTGCTGAAGGTTCAGGTGGCTGTGGCAATTTCTTAAAATAAGATAACGAAATTTGACACATCAATTGACACTTTCACTTCAACACGTAGAGGCCATTTGTAGGGTAATTCATTGACCTAATTTCAATATTGTTATGTCTCGGGGAATAGGGAGACCTGAGGAGAGGGATAGGGACTGGGGACAGCCTGCTGGCAGAGCAGTCAGAACACAAAACATTTCTCACAGATCACCGTAACAGATATATCTATAATGAAAAAGTTTGAAATTTTGCAAGAATATCAAAGTATGACACAGATACAATGTGAGTTTATGCTGCTGGAAAAATGGCACCAATAGACAAACTTGACATAGGGTTGCCACAAGCTTTCAGTTTGTAAAAATAAACACAATATCTGCAAAACATCATAAAGTAAAACACAGGAAAACAAGGTATGTCTGTATTTACTTGTCGGTATTTTTCTTATATTTCACTACTCAGGGATGCTATGAGGCGCAAGTGAATTACGGATGGAAAGCATTTTGCCCATCTTAAAGCAATTTTACAAATGTCATTAATGTTATTATTTATTATTACTGGTCTATAGTCACCAGACCTCCAAATGGTGATGACCTCATTCCCTGAACCTTCTGCTTCACTCCTTATGAACTCAAACAGTGTTTAAAGAGCAATATTGGGGTGTGCTAATAAATGTTTAATAACCAGATTTTTTTTTTAAAAAAGTATGCACTTTCACTTTTAAATTTAATCTGCATTATTAATGTTTTCCAGCCTCTGGGTGAAGTTCAGACTATTCTTGTACCCCCAAGAGCTATTTGATTTTTTTTTTTTACAGCTTTAAGTACAATAAAACTTCATTTTAAAATGTCAAAACCATTCTTGGCTGTTGCCCTTACAAAAACAAGAGAACTATCTCTGCTTTAGACAATCAAGGAAACAATAAATCAAGCCTTCATTTGCTGATTTCTGAAGTAAAAATGCTCATACTGAAAATTTAACTATTTAATTATCAGCCATCAAAGTTAATGGCTGGCTCCCTGACTGTTCCTAATATAGTAGCAAAATCTTTCACAACAGACCCAGTTTTGGTTTTGTTTTTGCATTTCACAACTTAGAAGTTTAGCAGTACTGAAAGAGAAGTTCCATCATCACATGGGGATGCTGTATACAGGGGCAGCTGGATCGCACAATGGATGGAATGCTAGGCCTCAGTTCAAGTCTAGTCTCAGAAACGTACGAGCTGTGAAAGTAAATCAGTGACTTATGTGATTAATTGAATTAAGTTCAAAAAAGATTGTTTGTCTCCGTTTCCTCATCTATAAAATGGGGGTAATACTAGCACCCACATTCTAGGGTCTCTGAGAGGATCAAGTGAGATGAATTGTGACTGTCCAGCACTTAACCAGGCTCTAGTATATGCAATGTAACTTCAGCTTTGACGCTGCTGCTGCTACCGCTGTTTAGAGGCAGGAGTCAAACTCAGAGTGTCTTGACCACAAAGCTAACATTTTATTCTCGACTCTACCCCAATAAAATATTTTGCATAGTTGCTTAATGAATGTTTCTCGAACTGGATTCCAGTTCCCAGGCTAGCATACTGACCACAGGGCTCTGACTCCCTCAGGACTGTAGTTTTGGTGGTGAGAGGGTAAAGGGAAGGGCAGTAGGGTTGGGAGAGGAATAAAGGATGCAAAATACACTTCTGGAATTTAGATTCCACTGGTTGCTTAGGGATACCAACTCATTTTCAGAGCTTGCTCCAGGGAAGCATGCCTTCCACCCCTTTTTTAACATTACATTTGTGGCATTTAAAAAGGTACAAGAAATATTTTCTGGGTAATTTAATGATTTTATTAATCATGCCAGTATTTAAATAAAAAGGATTGTCAATTGGCCATCTGTCTTAGATCAAAGATGCCTAATGGGGATGGGCTCACAGTTTACACGACCTTGGAAGAGCAGATAGGTATTAGACAATTCTGAGTGGTTAGCAATTAAAGAGAAAATAAATATTACAAGGAGAAGATGGGCTATATTACAGTGAGGGTCTTGGGGTATGGGACTTGGGTCACCCAAATCTTGGTCAAAGAGACTTAGCAATTTCCACATCACTTGTCTGACAGAAGGGAGGAGCAACATTTCCCCAAACCTGTGTAAGCAAACACAATGAGCAGGAGTGGGATCATTAGCCTAAACCTAGAACACTTTTGCTGTCTGATTAGATCTTGGCCTGGGTAAATCTGTAAAAGAGATTTCCCACACTGGTTGCTTTCTGAATGAGGAAGTAGACAAGGAGAAAAATCTTGGTCCTAATACAATAATTAGTTGTTAAGTACAAGAGAGAAATAATCATTTCTCACACATTCCTTCACTTGTTGTTGTTCAGTTGCATCTGAGGTTTTCTTGGCAAAGACACTGGAATAGTTTGCTATTTCCTTCTTCAGCTCATTTTACAGATGAGAAAACTGAAGCAGACTGGATTAAGTGACTTGCCCAGGGTCACACAACTGTTAAGTGTCTGAGGCTAGATTTGAAGTCATAAAGATGAGTCTTTCTGACTCCAGGCCCAGTACTCTATGTGCTGGGTCATCTAGATGCTCATTGCATTGCTTCATTAGATCTCCTAATCCTTGGGCACAAGAATGTATTTGCTAGTGTAAGTGATTATTCTGGCCCCCATGACTTGGATATCAGGTGTGTCATATTTCTACCCTTTCCCTAGGCTTCTTTAGTAGGTTTACAGGGATCTTAAGAGTGTCTAATTTCTGCTGATGGCTCAGTCCTGGTAATTGTGTTCCCCTTGACAGGGTATGAGCCCAAGCAGAGACCTTGGACCCTTGGCCTGGGAGGGTTTTGGTCGCATCTGTTTGAAGGGCCCCAGAAAGGCTCACCTTGAGGGCTCCTTGGATTCCCCTTACTTGATTTAGCATTCTCTTGAGGTCTATATCACCCAGCAAAACTCCAGGATACTTCTCACCCTCACCCTTGATCCTTGATCCTATCAAAATTCTACTGTCTGGACTACTGGTCACTCCTATCAAGATTCTCCCTGGATTAATCTACATTCCAGGCTGACCTCCTCTATCAGGACCATCCCTGGGACCTCAGATTACTTGGCAACCCTTGGATTCTTCCCTCAGTCTTTTCTGTATATAAGATCCATCTCTCCTCCGTGAAGGCACTCAGATTGAATCCCACTCTGTCTAGCTGAGATTCTATCTGGTCCACTTGTCAGTATGAGGGTCACAAAATAGTTAGACTCCTTAAGAGTCAATCCAGTATGGTGAACCTTTAATAAACTTGGTTTTGCTTTGGCTGGAAGAAGTCTTGAGTCAAATTCATTTGGAGGACTCAGCATGTTGGCATTTTGGGGTCCTGAGCACCCCAAACCTTATACAATTCCCAGACCTCAGCATATGGTTCCCTGACTAAGAAGTGCTTAGACTTCTTAAGAATCAACCCAGTATGGCAAATCTTTAATAAACTTTGTTTTTCTTTGACTTTATGAAGGTTTGTGTCGAATTCATTCAAACAGGACCTGGTATGTCTGTATTTTGGGGTCCCCAGCACCCTGACCCTCAATACCCCTCATTTTAAGGGTCCCTAAACTCTAGTTTCATTTAGCCACTTAGCAATCTTATTACCTTTAACAAAGAAATATTTATTTCAAAGGTAAGCAAGAGCAAATGCACAAACATCCCCTCCTCCTAACACTTTCATCTCTGGGAAGGGCATTAGGGTCTCAGTTTAACTCAGTTTCTACAGAGCACAGTCCCATCAAGTTCCAAATTCAAACACTCCATCTTTGCCCTTGCATCCCAGTAACCTGGTTTCTCAAGCATTTGCTGCTGGGATGGCAGTAGCATAAAGACTGGAATTCTAACTCCAAAGTCACTATGGCTCCAACATCCAGAGATTCCCCTATATGTGACTAGAAGTGAAAAGGAAAACCAAAACCAACTTCCCAAGGCTGCAAAGTCTAAAGGAAAGGTGGGGAAGTAGACCTTCTTTCATACCAGCATGGTGCCCATATTGTGAATGAATAGGATCTTAAGCCCTGGACCCTATTTGAAAGAGAGTGACAGTCCTAGTCTACGCTAGATAGTTTTTAAAGATGTAACTTGTTCCAGCTACTTGGCCAATGGGAAGAGGCTTCTCTTACTCATGTAGTAAAGAAGCAGGATGATTTTTCCCAAGAAGCATATCCCTGTCCTTTCCCACATAGGTGCCTCCATCTTAGATGATCTGAACCTGTGAAAAGCCCAATTACACTCTGATTTATTTATAAGAAAAAATAGAATATGCAACTTCAGAAATAATCTACCAAAGTTGGGTAATTAATACCCAGATCAGACTATGTATGTGATGTTTTTCAGTTGTGTCTAACCCGAAATGATTGGTGCTATGATCCACCTGTCTTCTCCATTGAAATCCAGAGTTATCATGTAAATTACTGGAAGGAATGTTTAAGGGGAAGTGATCCAGGAAGGAAATAAGTAGTGGCTATTCTGAAATAGTAAACCTCAATTGTATTTTAATATATAATTATCTTTTTCTTGTTAAAATTCCAATTATTGTTAACTGAAATCTACTTAGGGCAGAGTCTTATATTGGAAGATATAATCTCAATCTGAACTTTCTCTCTCTCTCTCCAAGGAAGACATGTCTTGGCTATACATCAAAGAAAATTGGTTTTGGTAGACTCGAGTCTAAATTGCAGAGTACATTCTTTGTATTAATGATTTTCTTTGACAATCCCAAACTGTAAGGTAGATCATTGCAGTGAAAATAAGATGCTGATTGATGGATAAAGACCATCCAGTATACCTCTTTTGTGATATCTTAAACCTCTGCAGTTTCTTCCAGCAAACAGCTGAAAGAGGAAAGTACCAATCCCTGTGGGATCCATTTCTCAGTGGATTCCTCTGAATACTCTAACACCATGAATGAGCTGATATTCTTACTCTAGAGGGTCTACATCAGTGCCTGATCACCAGTCCCATGGGAATTGTGTGTTAAACCTCCTATAGTCTTGTTGCTCTTTGGGGTGCTGGGAATCCTGAAATGCAAGGGTACAGGGGGTCTGCCTTGAAAATCTTTGACCACTCAAACCTTCTTTCAGTCAGAGTGATGAGGTTTTATTATAACACCAGTAAGGCAGGCAAAATTCTTAGTAATTCTGAGAATTTGATGAGGATGAGATTGATATTTATATCCAAAAAAGACTGTGAGAAGATCTGAAAGGGATAAGGGAGTGGTAAATAGTTTGGGATGGTCTAGGGGCAACTGAGAAGGGTCTGGATGGGATTAAGGAGTGGCAGGTAGCCTAGGCTGGGCCAGGTACAGACAATGAAAGGAGTTTAATGGTCAGAGAGCCATAGTTAAAGGGCAGTTAAAAGGATTGTTGAGTGTCTAGGTAGACTGGGATTGGCCAGATGCCTCATATCCCAGTGACTTGAGCTGCTGAGATGTGTGGGAAAGTTCAGGGCACTGGGTTGCATGCAAATACATGATCTTTTCCTTTTAGGGGTCCAGGTCCCATAACCCCATCAATCCCTCTGGTGCTGTATGTACCCCTTTGCCTCCTCGAGAGAGTATACATTGCTTTGAATTCCTGGTCCTATGCCTGATAGAACTTCTGGGGTTTGGGAGAATGGAAGTTGCTATTAGAAGTTCACTGTTTATTTTATTCATCATTTCTCTGCAAGCATAGTTTATTTACTTTCTGATTCTATACTAAGGGTAAAAACTCTGTATGTAGAAATTTAGTACATTTAACTGCTTTCATAGGGAAACAACTCTATTACGCCAAGGTCATATGACCTACATTTATTGAAATAGAGGCCATTCACAAAGGAGGAATTCCCCAATGGATGGGGGCTCAGAGCTAATTTTGAGTAGGAGTCTCCACAAATTAATATGCTTCTACTCCCTAATGCAGCTAATCCATAAAAAGGGATAAAGTAGGAGGAAAGAAGTTCATTGACCTTTGGTAACCATAGAGATGACAAAATTTTGCTCAGTTCTCCTGCCTAAATGATGAACTACGGACTTCCCAGTTAATATCCATCAATGCCACCATGAGGTTAAATATTTGTTGAACTGAAATCTAAATTCCAAAACAAACTGGATGTGGAATAAGACCTGAGAGTGAAGTGTTCAACTTTTCTATTAGTCTTTCAGCATCAAAAGCTACATAACAGCATCTACCATCTCATGGAATGACTTAGTTTAATAAATAAGCTAACACACTTTGTGTTGACTAAATAAATAACATGTTGTGAGATACATCACTATTTTTCAAATGTATATTGATGCTGTTTTGATTGATAAAAATACAAATTCACTTAAAATTATTACTGAATTCATAGTTGTTTTGGTTTATATAGTTTCCCAATAGCTATTCAATGCATAATCACTCTCATATGGGGGCAATAAATATTTTTATATTTGAAGATCATCATATTAAAAAATCTAAGGAATTAGTGGACTAAGTTATTCTATCTATACTGTCCTATAGAGCCACCTCTAGATATTTTTATTCTTGGGACAAGTAGCACAAAATAAATCCAAAGTAAGTGGCCTGAAATCTGTCTTCAATTCACTTGGGAGTAAAGAAGACAGAGTCTTCATGAAAAGCATGAAATGCATATACATACATATGTGTGTGCAATAAGGGTAGAAATATGACACACCTGGCCCCCAAGCCATGGGGCCAGAGTGATCACTTACACTAGCAAAATTGTCTCGCAAAATGCTCATAGTAGGATTCTTTGTGGAAGTAAAAAGACAGGAATAATTGGATATTCATCAATTAGGGAGCAGCTGAACAAATTGTGTTACATAAATGTAATGGAATATTATTGTGCCATATAAAGCAATGGATATGAGGAATTCAGGGAAACAGGTGAAGACTTGTGTGAGGTAATGAAGACTGTAGAAAGCAGAGCCAGGAAAGAAACATCTATGTCTGCAATGATAGAAATAATCATAAAGTCAATCACTTGCTGATGAATACAGTAAAGAATTCCAGTCCTGTATAATTGAATGAAATGAACATTGATCTCCATGTATATAGAAAGACAGGAAACTATAGATGTGGAATAGGTAATACATGGCCAGATAAAGTCACTGTGTTAGCTGGTTTTGCTTAGCCCTTAAAAACAAATTTTGAAAGAGAGTTGAAAGAAGTAGTGGGGGAGAAGAGGAAGGTTAAAAGAAAGGGCTCAAAGAGAGGGCTATGGGGAAGTGGTTTTGGTGTAAAAATTAAAGGCTACAAGTCAAATGGAAAATAGCAGCAGTGCATACCAAAGGTCTTTGGATCACATTCATTGATCATGTTCACTGATCCAGTCTTCTAATTCCCAGATTCACTTTTAGGCAATTTGGAAGTCTCTTCATGTCATGGCAGACCCATGTTGTGCTCAGAACAGGAAGGGAAGGACAGTAATAGAATGAGCTCCAGATTTGGAGCCAAGACACCTGGAATCAAATCCTGGCCCTGCCACATCTGCTTCTGCATTTGATCTATTCTGATAGGTTGTTTTAGCTGACATATAAATTATAAAGGCAGCTTCACACAAATAACATCGTTACAAAATTATTGTGAAAATAGATTTGGCTTTATAGATCCTCTGAGATAGTCCCCCAAGAATCCACAGACAACATTTGGAGAACTGATGGTTTAGAGACAAATTTTCTCCTAAGGATTCTTGTAGTTGAGACATAGAGATGTGTACCTGTAGTCCATGCTATCTGGGAGGCTAAGGCTGGTGGATCACTTGAGCTTAGGAATTTTGAGTTGTAGTGGGCTAATCTGACCGGATATTCACACACTAAGTTTAGTACCAACATGGTGAACCCTCAGGAATGAGAGAATGACACTCGGCTGCCTAAGGAGGGAAGAATCAGCCTAATTCAGAAACATAGCTCAAATGCCATTCAGCATTGGAATCAGGTTTGTGAGAGACTGTTGCACTTCTAGCCTGGGAAAGATAGGGAAACCCAGTATCAAAAAAAGAGAACTGCTTTGATCATATCCTTAAATTTTCATATGATATAACATTTTTGTCATTTTTTTGATGAAATTATCTGTTGTTCCTATATGTTCTTTGACCCACCAATTCTTTAGGATTAAGTTATTTAATCTCTATTTAAATTCAAATCCTTTCTTCAAATGCTTTTTGTTGATTATTATATTTTTTAAAAATGCAATGTGATCAATAAGAATATGTTGAATATTTTTGCTTTCCCAATGTTTTTCTAAGGTTTTTTTTTTAATTTCCTAAGGACACATGATCGGTTTTTATAAATATGTTATGTAAAACTTAGAAATAGGTAGATTCCTTACTCCCATTCAATGATTGCCAGAAAGCTATCATATTTAACTTTTTAAAAAAATTCTATCCAAAAGTCCTTAATTTACATTTTGCTTATCTTTTTTTGTGAAATATTTTCAATTCTGAAAGGAATAAAAAGTAAACCAGCTATGATTTTGATATTTAATCTATTTTTCTCTGCAACTCAATTAACTTCTCCTTTAAGTACTCAAATGCTAAGTTATTTGGCATTTATAGATTAAGTATTGATATTATTTGATTTTCTATGGTGCCTTTAAGTAAACTGTAGTTTTAATGTTTAACTCTTTTAATTGTCTTTTTTTTTTACTATAGCTTTGACTGAGATTATAATTATTGCCTCTGGTTTTTAAATTTTTCCTAAAACAGAGTAAGTTCTTCCCTGTCCTCTCATTTGAACTCTGTTTGAATCTTTGTCTTCAGATGTGTTTCTTATAAACAACACATTTTTTAATTCAGCTTTCTGATACATTCTATTGCTCTTGTATTTATGGTAATGATGGTTAACTATGCCCTTCCATCATAATCCTCTTTTACATTTTTCCCCCTTCTCTTTGTCTCCCACCCTCCTCTTTACAAAGAAGATAAGGCTATAGAAGAGAAGGAATGTTATTAACACTTGTTCAGTCATTTCAGCTGTATTTGACTAATCGGAATCCTATTTGGGGCTTTCTTGGCAAAGATGCTGGAGTGGTTTGCATTTCCTTCTCCAGCTCATTTTACAGATGAAGAAATGGAGGCAATCAGGGTTAAGTGATTTACTTAGGGTCACACAGCTAGTGAATGTCTGAGACTCTATCTGAATTCAGGAAAATGGGTCTTCCTGCCTCCAGGTCCAGCACTCTATGCACTGTGATATCAGTAGTCTATAGTAGACATGGTCTGCTTCCATCCACTGTCTACCCTCTCTTCAAGCCACGCCAATCACTGCTTCTTATTTTTTCTTTGTTTCCTCCTAAAAAACCCTTTATGACTCATGCTCTGAAGTTTATTTTGTTTGTGACTATTTCTTCCATGATTCTACCAATCCTCTTAAACTTTCTTCTTCTTTCTTGTTCCTGCACGTTTCTCTGCTGAATTTAATATATTTCTATGCCACACTTTGTATGTGCACATGTGTTTATACATGCATTTGTATGTTCAGTCCTACCTTTGTCTGATTCAGGTAAGAGCAGGCTCCATATAATACCTACTTCCTCCACCTCTTCCTTCAGATTTTTGTTTGGTAAATTTTAAAAATTATTTTAAACTTAAATGAAAAATGAGAAAAGCAAAAAAAAATCCCATGTTCATAGCAGAACATAAGAGAGGATTCAATATAAAACAATAAATTTCCATTTCAAGAAAACCTACATAATAAATACTACACAGTGTTTTCAAAGTTGCCCAGCTTTTCTTTGCTTCCTTGTAGATTTTCCTTGCTCCCTGCTGGGTCCTTTTTATTTTATTGCGCACCCCCCCCCCCACCATCTCTTCATCTGCCCTAACAAAGGCTACACACATGTTTATACATAGATATCTATAAACATATACATATATACATTCATACATATATATGTAAGACCATCCTATGCTTATTTCCACTTGTCATCTGTTTCCCTGAAGGTGGATAGCATCTTCCTTCATAAGTCCAAATCTTTACATGTTTTTCTAAACCAACCAGCTCATCATTTCCTACCCCACAGAAATATTCTAACTTGATCACATCCTATCTGAGAGACTGTCTATGAAAGTCTTTCCCCAGTTTCTACATACCTTCCACTCTTGGTTGCATAGGTTTTATTTATACATGAAAATTTTAATTTAAAATAATAAAAATTACCCATTTTGCACTTCAACAATGCTCTCACCCTATAATATAATTTAAGATCTGATACTACTGAATCTGCTTCCTTTACATCCTTTTTCCCTGGGTTCTTTGAAGTTCCTGGCCTTTTGTTCTTCTGAATGAATTTTGTTATTATTTTCCTAACTCAGTAAGATATAATTTTTTTTAGTAATTTAATTGGGGTGGCATTAAATACATAGATTAGTTAGGAAAATTTGTCATTTTCTTATTCTATTGGCTTTACCTGCCCATGAATAATAAATATTACTTCAATTATTTATATTTGACTTTATTTGTATAAAGTATTTCATGTTTATGTTCATATAGTTCCTGTGCCTGTTTTGGCATGTACATTCTCAGATATTTTATGCTGTCTAGTTATTTTAAACAGTCTAAAACAATATTGAATAATATTGCTGACAGTGTAGTTTCCCTGTTTTTCTCTTTTGATTAAATCTATTTTACTTTTAACTTTGTCTGAGATCATGATTAGTATCCCTGCTCTTTTTACATAATAAATTCTACTGTTGACTTATTTTATCTTTGTGTATATCTCTCATTTTTATAGCTTTTCCTGAAAGCAACATTCACATTTTTAGTCTCCTATTAGTTTCTATTTTATGGGTAAATTCATCTAATTCACATTTTAAGCTATAATTACTTTGTGTCCATCTTCCACTTTCCTATTTTTTTCACTATCCTTCTCATTCTATTCCAATCCCTCCTCACTTCTCTGTTTTACTTTACCCATTACCTTACCCTCCTATTCCTTAATCCACCCGCCACCTCTAAGAGTCCCTCCCTTATCCTCTCCTCCACCTATCCCCTTGCCTTCTTATTTCTTTCTGAATTTAAAAGACTTTTACACACACACACACACACACACACACACACACACACACACGCACATTTCCCTTTTTAACCTATACCCGATGAGAGTAAGTTTCCAGCACTACTCACCCTCCTCCCTACTAGCTCCTTCTGTATCAATTTTTCCTTTTATGTCTCACTTGTAAGAGATAATTGCTCTTTTTTAATCTTTCCCTACACAGTTATTTTTTTTGGCATCACGCCATCATACTCAGCTCAGTCCAAGCCTTTCCTTCAAACTACCCAAATAATGACAATCATAAAGGCACTAATAATATTTTCACATATAAGATATAAACAATTTGACCTTATTGAGTCCCTTATAATTGGTCTTTAATGTTTACCTGGCATTTCTCTTGCATCTTATATGTCATTTTGTTGCTTTTGCCACAAATACCTGAAAGTCTCACTAAGTGTTCCTTTTTTTTTATTCAGGATTATACTTAACTTTTCTGTGTAAGTTATCCTTGGTTGTAACCCCAGCTCTTTTGCGATATAAAATATAGTATTCCAAGACCTACTGTCCTTCAGTGTGCTAGCTGCTAGGTCTTGTGTAATCTTTATTGAAACCCAGGCTGCAACTAGTCAGCACAGCTGTGCTTAGTCTCCCTTGACAGGGGATGGTCCTTTAATCTTCTTCTACTCAGCTGCAAGAACCCCACATTTTCTTTGAGGTAAAAGTTTCTAAAGCTGAGGCTTCCTCCCAGCATCAGCTGTTCCCAGAGTTTGTTGTTTGTTGATTCTGCAGAGTTAACTTGCAGGTATCTGCACTTCATTCAGGATGAACCTCCATCCCCGGAAGTCAGGTCTTTCCTGGGGGTCTTCTCAAATTGTCTTAGGAGAACAGCCACTTTAACCTGACTTTTATTTATTTCCATTGCTCTTCATTCCCTTTGAGGTGCTGTTCTGTTTTTTTTTTTTTTGTGGAGGAAATTTGGAAAGCCAAAAGTTTTCTGATCTACTTCACTATCTTCCCAGAACCCTCTCCCACCTTCAGATTATTCATATTCTTCTGTTCCAGAGACCCAGTTACGAGAAATAATAAATGCCTTTTCCTCCTTCCATATCTCTTCCCTAGTATACTCCTTTCCCTTCACTTCGCATTTTTTCTTCCTTGAAGTCCATCAAGAAGAAAAAAAACATTTCAGGCTTTGTGCTTGTACGTTCTCCATGTCCCTTGAAAACATTAGGATTTGAAAGGACATTTTTTTCTTCCTCATTTATTTCAGTGTGGCCCCTTAATTATTGTTTAGATTCTTCCAAGTGCTCAACTATATCTACCCTCTAAATTTCTCTTAACTCCTATATATGCATTTTAAAGTTTCTGTTTAACTTAAGATCTTTTAATTGGGAATGTTTGAAAGTCCCCTATTCTGTTAAGGGTCTTTTTTTCCCTGCAATCTTATACACAGTTTGACAGGATAAATTATTCTTTATTGAAAGTTCTTTTTTTTTTCTTTTTGGAATACCATGTCTCAAGTTTTTTTCTCTTTTATAACAAGAGCAAGGAGGGTATAATAGCTAGAGTGCTGGCCTTGAAGCTATGCAGATCTGGGTTTCAGTTCTGCCTGAAACACATTTACTACATGATCCTGGGCAAGTAACTTAACCTCTTAGTTCTCTGGACGACTCTCTAAGACTATAAATCACCAAATAAAGGTCCACCTGTATTGGTAGAGGAAGTTCCTGAACTAATGAAGCCACAGATTCAGGCCCTAGCCTGTGCTTACCTCTCTTTAATAGTAGTTGCTGACAAGTCTTGTGTATCAGAACATCGTCAGACTTATGAACTGTTTACCTGAACTCATCCTGGCATCCTTGGCCAACTCTTTTCCCCAGGTCTCTGGATGAAGGCATTTCCTATGGTTTCTCTTTGGATTTCTTTATTTTTATTTGATCAGTTGTGGCTCTTAGATAGTTTCTGGAGTAAACGTGGGAGAACTGGGCTTCTCTATGACTTTTCAAGTTACTCTTTGGATGAGAAGTCAAGTTCTATGGTTTGAACCTGATATCAGAACACCTGTCTGTGAGACCCAGTTCTAACTATGGAACCCAGGGCAAATCACTTGACCTCTCTATGATGGTTAATTTTTGAGTTGCTTAGAGTGAGACACTACAATCAGGCTGAGACCCTTGCCTAGGAGAACATGCTGTGAGGTGCAAAGTGCCTTTCCTTCAGTAGCTTCTAGTATGCAGTCAGAGATGGGACAGACACCAAGTACATTGACGTGGTGGCAGAAATAGAAATAACCCAAGAGTTACATGTGGGCAGACCTAGACACACCTGGACACAGCTGACTCCCAACAGACCAAACTCAATATTAGTGTGTGCTCCAGAATTCTCCCAAACTGCAGTAGAAGTTTGAAAGCATTTGCATTGATGCTACACACTGAAACTGTTGTTTGTTCTTTATTCTAAAAGAAGACCGTGACATCAGGGATGCGATACCATCATATACAAGTGAATTGGATTTAAGAGAGGGAGTCACCAGTCTCACTTTCTCCTCCAGAGTTATCTGGGTCCAGTGGTAAGATATAAATCAGGATGACTAGAGATGGCCCTGGATGCATTAAGAGACCTTGGCCTTTTTAAGCTAACATCATTAACCTTTATTGAAATGGACATCATGAGAAGGGGCTATCCCTGGAGAATTATAATTCACATTTCTACCATTTTATATTTTTGTGAATTTGTATATCTAAATATAGATATATGAATAATTGTATTTTTGTGAATTTATATAATTCACATTCTGCCATTCTATAATTCACATTTCTTCAAGATTGACAGAGCACTTTTCTGTCAGTACATAGCTTAAAGAAAAGTAAAAAAAATAAAAAATAGGCAATCTTGTGAATACTAGGACATAGTGTTTGGAGAACAAATCTCTCAACTCAGATGCCCAAGTCATGGCCAGCAAGAAATTCACAAAAGCCAAAGGTATAAGATAGTCTGTCTGAGAGATCCTTCAGTTCAATTGCTCCCTTGTTTTGTCATAATTAGGGGGAATCTGTTCCCTATCTTTGGCTCATGACTGTCTCTCCCCGGAATACACTCTTTACTTCCTTTGTGAGTTTAGATCTTTCTCCTTCAAAAGCAGGTTATACCCCCTTCCCTTTTCTACTACCTGCCTCTACCAGAAAACCTACTCAGTTGAACTCTGCCTTGTTCCCTCATTTCCCTTAAATTGCCCAGTTTGTATTTACCTATGCTTATAGAATAATAATGCTGAAAGATTGCATAGCCCAATAATCTCATTTTATAGATGAAAAAATTGAAGTCCAGAGAGGAAAAGTGTTTTGTCTAAGATCACCCAGTAAATTATTGGCCACATTAGGTATCCTGTGGCTTTGTAAGTATCCTTAAAACCTTTGCCGTATTTCTCTCTTCAGCTTGATTATAAACCCCATCTAGGGTTAGGGCAAAGTCTTCCTCATATTCTCAGAATAGGCCTCTCTTTGTTCAATCATTTTTCAGTCATGTCTGATTTTTTGCAACCCCATTTGGGACTGTCTTGGCCAAGATACTGGAGTGGTTTGCCTTTTCCTTTTCCAGCTCATTTTATAGATGAGGAAACTGAGGCAAAGAGGAGTAAGTGACTTCCCAGGGGCACACAACTAGGAAGTGCCTGAGGCCAGATTTAGATTCAGGAAGATGAGTTTACCTGACTTCAAGCCCGACACTCCACCCACTGTACTGCCTAGCTGCCTAGGGCTCCCTAGGCATAAAGTAATTGAGAGGTGTCTGCATTTGCCAGATAACAGCCTAGTTCCTACTTCGCATTCCCATAAAGAATCCCCAAAGAAGAGAGACAAAGTCCTACTTGTAGTCAGCTTGGCAAGTTTATTGGAAACACCAGAGAACACAAAGAGCAGCATATGTGTGCATACAAATAAATTCCTTCTTTTCTTTCCTCCCTTCACATCTTGACAGATCTATTCCTGAGGCCAGCAAGTAGCCCCAGGTCTCTAGCCATCAAGAAGGGAGATAAAGCATCATCTAGGGTTATCCCTTGACTTCCAACCAATCAAATGGTCTCATTTGGTCAAGGACCTTCCCTCCACCATCCTGAGATGTCATCCTTCCCAGGCATGACAAGCACAACCCTGAACAAAATTCACTTGTAGACTTTAGGTCCTACAATGTCAAACAATGCAGCAAGAGAAATATAGCATCCAGCAGTCAGCATTCATATACATAGTGGACAGACACAGCTCCTAAGATAATCACCTGGGGATAGATAACCCCAATCCTCCAAGCCCAAAGGGCTCTCTTTGAGGGAGATACCAGGCCCAAAGGAATCTAGGATAGCAAAGACTTCTGAATCCAGGAAAGAGGGTCAAAATTATTTCTTTTTTGCCTGAGAGAGAAAGGAAGCAGGGGGAGTGTGGATAAGAGAAACTTATATTAAGTATAAACAATGACTTCTTCAAATAGAGGGAAACAGGGACAGGGATGAAAAACGATGTCCCAAATCAAAGGCTTAACAATTTAGAGTGAGAGGGTCATCTGGTTGAGATAACTAGAGGTCATTTAGTCCAAACTCCACCTTTCCTGGTCAAGAAAACTGAGACTCAAAGAAATAAAAAGTTTTAGCTGAGATTACATGGCTAGTAACTTGTTGAGTCAGCATTCAGACCCAGGTTGTCTGAGTTCACTCTCTACTTCTGCTCCACTAGGCTACCATGCTGTCTTTTCTGTTTCTTTGGCTTTGAGAGACCATGCACACATTGGTTGGAAGTAGATTTACCTTCCCAAAGCTATGTGTCCTGGGTGAATTGATATTAATTTTCCTTCCTGAATGGGAGCTGATGGGAGCTGCTGGGGTTCCCAGATGGAGAGTCAGCCTGGGACAAACTGTGGCTCCAGATAATTCACAAGATGGATAGTTCCTCTAGAAAAGGGAGAATTTGGGGGTTAATTTAGGGGCATCTCATCCACAGAGTCCACATTTAGGCCTTTCTGGGGACCAGCGTAGGAATCCTAAAGATGGTTTTCTCTCTCTTTCTTTCTCTCTCTCAGTAGTAGCGGATCCTGGGTTGTTCATTCAGTACTTGTTCCGGCGGGATGAGGTAGTGGAAACAAAGTGGACTGTGGAGCTGCGGCCACTCTCCCGGAAGCTCCGGTTGCCACTGCCACTGCCACTGCTGAAACCCTCAGTGGTGAGACAGGGATTGCAGGGGGCACAGGTTTCACCAGTGATCACAGTTCTCCCTCCGCTGGGGACCGCCACATCCCCACCTCTGGCAGAGATCCTAGAACCCCGGCTCAGGACTGTGCCACAGGAGCTGCCAGAATTCCAGGCACCCCCAGAACTCAGGAGGCTGCTGGTGGTACAGATGTTGCTACCTCCAGAGAACCCAGACCCACCTCGGGCATAGGAGGAACTGGAGACAAAGGGTTCTGAGCCACATATCACACCACCTCTGGAGCTGCTCACGGCTGGAGAAGGAAAGGGGTCATCAGGAAAAGGGTCAGAAGAAAATGACAACTTCTAGGAAATACATATAGACAATGTATATCCGCCAGATCAAATTCCAGGCTCAGCTCTGTGAACTGGCCACTTAATATCCCTCCAGGCAAGTGTCGCAAGGCCCACTCTAGTCAGGGAAGGCTGGGAATCATATGACTAAAATTCTGTTGTCTACTCAGCCCATAATCATTTTCTCCCCCAGTCAGATGATTCAGGCCAGCCCAACTATAAGAGCAAAAATCCAGATAAATATTGGAAAAAGAAAAATCTACTATTTCCAAATATATAGTCATTTGGAATTATTTCAGTTTAGCCCAAAGTAGAGTGTGTAAGAGGGTTGGGGAGGAGTAAGGCTCTGAATAATATAGATTATCGTGGCAATATAGACATGGGCTCTTTAGCCAGCCTGGGTAACCCTGGGTTTTGAGACCAGTGATACTCCTGAGTCTTCTTAGATACTCATAGCACCTGCTTCTCATCTAGAATTCCTATTTATTGCTATTCACTCATTTTTTGGTCAAGTCTGACTCTCTGTGACCCTATTTGGAGTTTTCTTGGCAAAAATACTGGAGTGTTTTGCCATTTCCTTCTCTAGCTCATGTTACAGATAAGGAAACTGAGACAAACAGAATTGAGTGATGTACGCAGGGTCACACAGCCAGTGAGTGTCTGAGGTCAAATTTGAACTCATGAAAATGAGTCTTCCTGACTCCAGGCCCAGTACTTTATCTACTGCACCACCCAGCTGCCCAACAATTCCTCTACATAGCCCTCAAAGACTGTGGTATTAGTTATACTTGGGAAGCATATGGTTTAGTAAATATTCTCAAAGTATCCTTTCTCCTTAGCTTGATTAAAAGCCCCTCCCAGGTGAGGGGAAAGTCTTCATCCCTACCTTACCAGGATAGAACTCTGCCACCAAACACCTGCTAGCATTCTTTAATATAGGTCTCCCCACCCTTCTTACCTTCCCCTTTCTATCATGTTTATCTGAATCCTTTCCAGCCTTCAACTCCAAGTTCAATTTGCCATTTCCTTCCTGAAGCTCCTGCCTTGACCACTCCAGGACCCCTCAAAGATGTCTCTCTCTGAACTCCTAAAATTTATTCTTTGTATTGATCATAACATAACAAAACCTACTAGAGGGTTTTTGTGTCAATAGTGATAAACACTTCACAAATGGATGGGCTGATGGGCCAATGTATTGGTTCTCAAGCATTTCTTTAGCTACATACAGTATTCTTTGACCTGAGGAATCACAGTGCACTGAGCATTTAAATGGATAACAACAGAGTTCCTAGATGGCTCTATTGAAGAAGGTTATATTTCAATTTAGCCTTTACCTCTAGCCAGCCACCAGGGGGTGAGCAGACCTACTTGCCGATGGACTTCCAGGTATTCTCCAGGGTTTTGCCCATGTAGGGTAAGGTTTGTGACTTGTTAGAACAGGCCAACTATTTCTAAGCCCTTCAAATGCTTTGCACAAAGGCTTGGGGAAACCCTGGCCAGCCATGAGAAGACTTCTATCCCTAACCAGGTACTTAGCTCATCCCTGCACTAACCTCAGCCTCAGCAGGTTACTGACCCCAGTTCGACTCTAAGCAAAAACATAGCAACTACCTTCACCACACCCACCCCTGCTCCACTCTTTCCCTTCCCCCATCCCCAACCCCAGGAAAAAAAAAGATAATTTTCTTACATATGTTCACTGGTCCAACACCTTCACATATCCTAAGAGGAGAAAGATGAAAAAAGATGTCAGGTAGAAGAGACAGTGTGTATTTGAAAAAGTACTGAGCTGAGACTTACAACCCTAATCTTGATTTGAGTTCTGTTCTTGACTTGGCTACTAGTGAGCTGGATGACTTTGGGCAGATCACTGCCCTTCTCTGGGTCTCAGTTTCCTCATCTATAAAATCAGGGAGTTCTACTAGGTGATTTCTCCAATTTCTAGGACAACTGAGTTGATAATTAGGTCAATATTACTATGACTCTCAGAAATCCCCAGTTCTGAGTCAGGGGGATGTTCCCCAAAGGGATTTCATTATTTGGGAAAACTCTTAAAGTAGGATGGCCATAGAGTTTTAGAGTTGGAAGGAACGTTCAGGCTCTCACAATGTAACTAACTTCCCCATTTTACAGATGAAGAAAATATATTTCACAGAGGAGCAATGGCTTGTCTATTATCAAAGAGTTAATTGGTTACCTCAGCAAATTAAAAAACATTCTCTGCTGAAGTAGTCTGCTTGTCCCTTTCTGAGGAGGGAATTTGTTTCATAGGTCCCCTAGTAATAGTCCTTTTCTCTTTCTACTGCCCCACCCTCTCCAGAAAGTTAGTCCTTCCCAAGATCTAACCTCAATCCTTCTTCTGCACCAAAGTGGCTCACCTGTTCTCTTCACCTTCTAGGAGTTTCCTGTAGGCAGTGATCTCAACATCCAAGGCCAATTTGACATTCATCAGGTCCTGGTACTCACGAAGCTGACAGGCCATGTCCTGCTTGGCTTGCTGCAAAGCCCCCTCTAGTTCAGCCAGCTTGACCTTGGCATCGTTGAGAGCAGCCTCTCCCTGTTGCTCGGCTTCAGCAACGGCAGCCTCCAATTTGGCCCTCTGGGGTTTGCAAATTGTAAGTGAATATTTATTTGTCCCAAATCCTTGGGTAAAGTCAAATAGCCTCCCAAAGATGTTGGGGTCATGTTGGTGCACTGAGGGATTGGCATGGACTTTCCCAAGTGAGGTTTACAAAAATTGATGGTCTCTCAAAGGATGTTGTTAAGGGATGGAGTTAATCCCGTCTTCATCCCCTCTTTATCTCACCCCTCTCAAATCCAGCACTGTGTCTCTGCCAGCTGGCATTCTCTTATCCTAGTTACACAACCCAGTTCCCCATCCTCTACACTTTTCCTCTTGTCCCACCTCTTAGTCTCATTCATAATGTTTTTCCTATCTGGTATGCCATCCCTTCAACCTTCTTTCCTTGAGCATCTCAGGCTCCAGCACAAATCAATCATCAATCAATCAACCAACATTTATCAAACCCCTCCTATGTGATAGGTGTTGGAGAAACAAACCAAAAATGAAATAAATTTGTGTTCTCAAGATACAAATTCCCTTCCCTCCTTCCCAACCCTGTTTTTCTCCTTCTATCTATCTCCTTTCCTAGCCTTCCTAAAGCAGTCCTTTCAGTCAGTTGTTCTAGTTCCTCACATCATCCTCATTATTAAAGTTCAAAGCCCTAGGTGGCAATCATTAATTTGATATCTGTATGCAGACGCATATCATTCTGTGTCAATGACCTGTTGCATCCATCTCCATCTTAGTGGGAGCTCTTGGGCTGGGCAGGGCAGGGCATGATGGAACAAGACAGGGCAGGGAGGGGCCTGTTTCTTGATTCCCTAGGCTTAATCCTCAGTGTACACACAGGAGACCAATGAAGGTGTGGTTAATTGGCTCACCTGATTTGAGAAAGTCTACCCTAAAGGGGAAAACCCTTGGATCTACCTTCCCTCTCCAGTTCCTGGATGGCCCTGTGCTCACCTGTGCCTTGGCATGATCAATTTCAGTCCTCAGCCTCTGGATCAGGCGGTTTAGCTCATTGATCTCATCCCGTGTGCTCCGGAGATTGTCAGAGTGCACGCCAGCTGTTACTCGCATCTCCTCATACTGGAAGGGAAAAGTCAGACAGAAGGCATAGGAGTCAAGAGTTGGCTCATCATCCTTATGATGCTTTGTCAACCACCCACTCTCTCACCTCGATGACCTCAGAGTCCAGTAGGAATCCACACAAATAGACCAAAGAGGAGAAACTGGGGAGATTCCATTTCCTTTAAGCCTACTAACTAATAACAGTAACATAGCATCTGTCATGTATCAGGAACTGTGCTAAACACGTTATAAAGAGTATCTGATTTGGTTCTTACAATAACTCTAGGAGATGGAGGCTGTTATAATCTCCATTTTACAGATGAGGAAACTGAGGCAAACAGATTTAGAGACTTGCCCACGATTACGTGGCTAGTGAGTGAGGCTGGATTTGAAATCGGTTTTTGTCTTTTTTACCCCAGATTCCAGCCAGCCACCCACCTACCGTACACACATAGCTGAACTAAATTATCTTATGGAGGCCTTCAATGGCTCACAGTAGCTCTTTTCAATAGCTGAGCAGTAATCAATTCTAACTTTCCATCCAAATTGCTTCTCAGCATCCCCACCTCTTTTACCCACCACTGCTAAACCATCCCTTGTGGGGAGGAAAAATTGCTTTATATTGAAACTCAAGCCTTGCTCCTCCCAGCTAAGTCTCCTCTGAATTTACCTCCTAACTGGGGTGTGATGCTTGCTTTGAGCTAGCAGGGGATCCCCTAAGGGACCAGGCCATGAGAGAGCCGGTGCTAGGGTTCCAGCTCTGAGAGTTACCTCCTGAAAGGTGCAAAAAGGTCATGCCCTCAACCCTTTTTATGCAGCAGATGGCGGGGCAGGGTCTTTTGCGAGTCTGAGAAGCAGCTTGTGTATTGGGCTGAATAAATCTTACTGAAGGGACAAAACCATCTTATCTCACTTAAATTTCTTTATTTTTCCTTGAATAAGACTAGATAGTTGGGGCAGCTAGGTGGTGCAGTGAATAGAGTACTAGCCCTGGAGTAAGGAGGATCTGAGTTCAAATCTGCTCTCAAATACTTGAAGCTAACCGTGTGACTGGGCAAGCCGCTTAACCCTGATTGCCTTGCCAACCCCCCCCCCAAAAAAAAGTAGACCGTCAGCTACTAGCTAGATAAATGACTGCCTAATGTAGAATAAGCGAGGTGGTTCAGTGTATAAGGTGCTGAACTTTGAGTTTGGAAGTCCTGAGTTCAAATTTTACTTTAGAAGTTTTACTAGCTATGCAACCCTGAGCAAATCGCTTAATTTCTCTAGCCTCAGTTTTCTTATCTGTAAAATGCTTTTGTTATTATTGTTGTATCAAATGAAATAATTTGTTACTTTAAAGCACTATATAAATAATATATTAAATTATTAATTTATGAATATGACAATATTAAATATTATAATAGAAATAAATATAATATAATATATTAGATAATCATAAAATAAATATATGTTAAATAAATATAAACAAAGCTCTATATAAATAGTAATTATTATTAATTACTAGTAAGTGTCTTGAACACAAGTTATCCTGATGCCAGACCACTCTATCTATCATGCCATACTGCTTCTCATAAGACTAGACCACTGAATTTAGAGAACTAAACGAACTAGGAGGTCTCAGTCTAGGAGGTTGATATCAGGACCTAGAGGTTCAGAGATCAATACATTTTTATCCAGTAGAGAAGGGAAAAACTTTAGGGGACAATTACAAAAGTCCAGATTCCAGGAGGTCTGTATCTGTATTCTTTACCCTTCCCTCCATTCACTGCCACCACCCCATCCTCCAACACATATGCCCCATGGCTTCTGAGGGGTGATCTTGTCTAGTTCACCTTAGTCTGGTACCAGGCTTCAGCATCAGCTCGGCTTCGCCTGGCAATGTCCTCATACTGAGTCCGAATTTCATTAATTATGCCATCCAAGTCCAGGTTCCTGCTGTTATCCATTTTAACAATGACAGATGTTTCTGAGATGTGGGATTGGAGAATATTGATTTCCTGCACAAATCAATCATCAATTAGTCAACTAACATTATGAAACCCTACCATGTGCCAGGCACTGGAGATAAAAACCAAAAATGAAATAATAAATCTCTATTCTTAAGACAAGAAATTAGCAACAGAAGCATAACCAGAGACTAGTACCTTGCCTTTTGACATGCAACCTTGCTAGGAGGTTGAAAGAAGAGACCTCATCAAGAATAAAGAAAATCACAGTCAACTCTAGTTATCTTCCCTAGGGAAAGGGATACTGATAATTCAGAAGAATAAATAATGGCAAAATAAACCTTTTAAAAATCTCTTCTGTTGGAATTGGGAATTATTTGGGTAATTTGAGGAGACAGATCTGAATTGTGTAGGCAACAAATAAATCATCCTGTGCCTCCCACTATTCTTAAGCTCACATCAGTCGAACATGAGTAGATGGCCCGTGGCCATACTAGAGGCTTGAGAGAAGAATGACCTGTACATAATTCACCCTTTAATATTGGAGAGCTAGTTACATCTCAAGAAAGAAAAACCTTAGGAGAACCACAGAGTATGGGCAGTACATGTTAACTCTAGAGGAAACACTCTTTGGACTCTTACAATGCCATGGACTTGATTTTGCTGATGTCTATGCCACATCAGGTAGCTGGTGAAGTCAGAGAAAACCAGTCTCCTGGTTTAAAATTAGTCCTCTGGTCATGGGAAAATTTTCCAGTTGGCTATTGAGAAATAGGGTTTATTATGGTTATTTTTTATTTTAGTTCTATTTTTGTTTATTATAGTTCTAAGACTATAGAATAGACATTTACCTCCTCATACAGAGTTTTCAGGAATTCGATCTCGCTGGTCAAAGCTTCCACATTGGTCTCCAGGTCAGATTTGTTTAAGTAAGCTGTATCCACATCCTACAAGAAGGAGAGAGGGAATGAGACCTATGCTTGTCACTCCCAAGAACTAGGACCTATAGAAGGTGGGGCAACCTGGGACTAGAAGGGTGGGGAGATTTGTTACTGGGTAGTATTGCAGTAGGTGAGTGCTGCTGCTGCTAGCTGCTACTACTACTGCTACTACTACTACCACTACCACTACTAGTACTACTACTACTACTACTTCTACTACTACTACTACTACTACTACTTCTACTACTTCTACTACTACCACTACTACTACTACTACTACTACTACTACTACTACTACTACTACTCCTCCTCCTCTCTCCCTTAATGCTCAGAAAATTAGAAGAGGGGTATTTTTCCAAGATTCAGCTTTTTTCTTAATAGCTATATAAAGATCAGTATGATCCTGAAAATCCAGATTTGGAAAGCCAACTTAGCCAATTCCTGCCTGGCCAGAGATTGTAATGTCTGGGTAAGGTGGCTCTGGGATCCATCTTGAGGGTGCTTGGGTCCAGTATGCAAAATATTTGCCTATTTGGCTGAGAGTCATCTCACACCTGCAGCTCTCACTTACCTTCTTCAGAGCCACAAACTCATTCTCTGCATTGGCCCGCAATACTACCTCCTCTTCATACCTGGGTTGGCAAGCACAAGG
The DNA here is from genome assembly GCA_028658325.1 of Potorous gilbertii. Classification (NCBI taxonomy): domain Eukaryota; kingdom Metazoa; phylum Chordata; class Mammalia; order Diprotodontia; family Potoroidae; genus Potorous; species Potorous gilbertii. The sequence goes on from CM053770.1 coordinate 180,494,849, forward strand.
AAAAGGAGTTATTCACCCTGGACCAAACCAAGGCCAGTTGCTTGTGATAATCCAGAATGACCCCTGTGGTCCAGGCAATCTGTCCCCTACCCACACTTCACCAATATCATCGACAAGCCCTATCACAATTTATACCCCTGTCTTGGGACTCAGTATCCCCATTCCTTCTTCCCTTAGCGCTGTCCCTTTCTCTTTTGTTAGTCTTCTCCACACTTTTTCCAGGAAGCCCTCTCTTATTGACCCTGATTGACCCTATCCAGGATTAAATGCTCTTTAAATTCATCTACCCCACCCCAGTGCTAGTTGCTCAGTTTGAATTAAATTCATTTGCACAAAAAAGTTGCCTTGACTTTTAGTCCTGAGTTTTGTTCCCCCTCCCCCCCCCATTAAGCTGAGAAAACTCCTCGAAAGAGGAGACCATGTCTCTTTTCTTTATTCTTTTCATTCTTTCACCTCCCTCTAATACCCAAGACAAGACCCTGTACTCTAGAGGAAAAACCAGTGTGAAAGTGAGGGGACCTAACTATCATAAATTAAAAAACAACATTTCTGAGACTGTTTTACATCCAGCAATGATAGCCTCGGACATAGGATTTGGAGTTAGAGGACCTGTTCTCATATCTCAGCTTGGCCATTTGGTAGCCAACTTTCCATATTTATAGAATGAGAGGATTGGAACTGATAAGGTCCCTTTGAGCTCTAAATCTTGGATCCTAAGGACTTCTTCAGCTTTAATAGTCAAAGGGGTGGGGAAGGGGGAAGGGAGCTCCAAAGCCATTGTTGGGTGGCCTTGAGCTATATATACATATACATACACATCCATTCAGACGTACATACCTAGCATATACAAAGTTTCCCTCCAAATTCCTTTTATTTTATCAAAGCAGAGTTTGGAGTCTGAAAGCTATCAAAAGACCGGTTAACTTTAAAGTTTCCTGGTTTGAGGCATTGCTTTGATGTACTTGGTCACAAAGAACTTAATGTTGAGTTGAATCTACTCATTCATTGTTTTCAGAGGAACCAAGTTCCAGAAAGTTCTCCTCAGATTCCTACAATCCCAGAATACTCAATGTGAAAGGAATCTTGAGGGACCATCTCATCAAGTAGACCTGTGCCATTATCTCACCAGTAGCAAAACTTCCTGCCCCACCTTCTTTCCCCACTAGGAGTCATGGACAATATCTCTTCAATTCCCTTGCTAATGGTTTCCTTTTCAAGAAGTCCTCCCTAACCCCTCACCCCAGGCCCTCTAGTCAGAGACTTCCCACTTGGGATCTCTAGGCCCCTCTCAAACTCACTTCTTCTTGAAGCCCTCCAGGACATCCTGCAAGTGGTTCCTCTCAGCTTCCAGCCTGCCTTGGTCACTGGTGACCAGATCCAGCTGCCGCCGCAGGGTGCTGATATAGTTCTCAAAGAGGGGCTCCAGGTTGCTCCTCACACATTTCTGGTCTTGGAGGAAGCTCCACTTAGTCTCTAGGAGCTTATTTTGCTGTTCCAGGAACCGAACCTAAACCCCACCAGGCAAAGGAACAAGAGCTCAGATGGTCTCACCTGTTTGTCTCAGTTGGCCATGAAACATTTTTGCTTTTCAACACCTTACTATCATTACTACCTCCTCAGTTCATTTTTACTCCTAGCCCAATAGGAGGTTGGAGACCATTACTTCTTCATCACCAAGATCAGTTGAAAAGAAAGGACCTTATAACTCAAACGTTTAAGAATGGCCTTCTTTGGAAAGGTTAGCCAGCCAAGAGTGTAAAGAGAAAGGGGGCAATGGTGGTGATGACTCTACTTGGGCTCTTTGACATTGGTCTAGAAGGTCACAGAGCCCTTCCTCAGGATAAAGTAAGGATGCACATAAAGGAGAATCAGTGGGAAAACTTTCTGGAAGTTCAAAAATAACCCCAGAGTCACGTAGAGATGACCCAGAGGATTGTTTGATATATAAGGCTACCCTTGACCCAGAAACTACTCCCTGCCATGATCAGGAATGGTTCTAAGTTGACTGCCCTTGCCCATGGTTATTTTTAATATGTTAGACACATTCTCACCCAGAAATTCAGGCTGAATTTGTACTTCTCTAAGTGAAACAAAATTGTAGCTTCTCTTTTTCAAGGTCTAAAGTAACTTTTTTATTCAGGCCATGAAGAGCAAGTTTTCATTTGTTTGTATTTCTTCTGAATGATCTGGTTTGACCACTTAGATGGCTCTAACATGGCTGATCTCAGACAAAACAATTAACCTCCATGGGCCTTAGTTTCCTCATCTCTAAAATAAGATGGCCTCTGAGATGTATAGCTCTATTCCTATGTTTCCACTTTGGGGAAGGGGAAGTAGAGACTCTTTGTATCCTACAAAATGATATCATTCAGGCCCAGAAAGACTTCTCCAAATCCAGACCACTGAATCAATGATAGCTTTTTTTGTAGACAGAATTATTTAAATCTATGCCTCAGTCCTCCCCTTCCCTCTATGCATACAGGCATAGCCCTAGCTTCAGAAAAACAAGTAATGGTCAAAACATCCATAGAAATAAAAAGAGAAAGACCCCTTAAAGTTATTCTATGAGTCTGGGCCAGTATAGTTTCCTTCAGATCCCCAAGGTCCTTTGGGTCTTGCCATACAAATGAGTATGGGCAGGAGGGGAGCAGGAGGTAAGAGGTAAGGTTCTTGGAAAATGACCACTCCATGCACCTCAGATTATCTGTGCCAATTTTCTGCTTTTCGCATGAAAGATGGCCAACTGTATGGCCTCTTGTGATAGAGAGACAATTAACATTCATTTGGTAATCTTGGCCTCAGAGAATCAACTGGACAGATGTGTAGATACCTTGTCAATGAATGAAGCAAACTTGTTGTTCAGAGTCTTGATCTGCTCCTTCTCATCTTTCTTCACTCTCTGAACATTGGGGTCAATCTCCAGGTTGAGAGGTGTCAGCAGGTTTGGGTTGACAGTAACAGGTGTGATGGAAGAGGCAGCTGGGCCTCCGATTCCACCAATTCTGTACCCAAAACCAGGTCTGCCAAACCCATAGCCAATACTGCCACTGGGCCCCAAGCCAATGCCACTTCCAAATCCAAAGCCAATGCTGTTACCAGCCCCAAAGCAAGACCCCCTGCTGGGTCCAAATCCAAAGCCAATGCCACTGCCAGTGCCAAAACCAATCCTGCCACCAGATCTAAAACCAATCCCAGAGTGGATGGGGTAAGCGCTCACTGCCACCCTTTGGGGTGAATAGGATCCAAAATTGCACAGACTACGGCTCCCAAAACCACCAAAGCCCCGGAAGTTGACACCACTGTGGCAGGAGACAGAGTTAGCCTGGTAACGGTTCAGATTCTGAGGAGCCACTGCAGAGCAGGAGCTGAAATTGCCAATGCGGCGGCCAGAGCTGATTCGAAAGGAGCGGCAGGACATGGTGGCTTCTAAGTTGGGAGCAGAGAGTGACCAAGGAGCAATGGAGCCAACGGGTGCTAGGAGTCCCTGTGGAGCTAGTAGATCCTACTCAACCCTTTTATACATTTGGGAATCTGAGGTTTGGCCCCATAAAACAGAAAAAAGCCATTTGTTGGCTTTTATGAGCTTGGGTTGTTAGCAGAAACTCTTCAGGCCCATAACCTCTTTAACAGTGAGCTAATCAGAGACACACCTATTTCCATCTTCATTATGGCCTATAACATCAAACCTATAAACATTAAGAACACATAAACATTACAATCCTATTTTCTCCATAAGCATACCACAACTGCCCCTATGGGGACATTAATGGGCTATAGTTAAAAAACTAATAGAGTTGTTTTCTGTGAGTGTGGCTAACCACTGAAAAGTTAGAATGCTAACTGATTTGAGCAAGAGGATAGGAATAAAAGTATCTATCTAGTCATGGCCTGATGAGGAAAAAAATGGGGGTGAGGACAGGCATTAAGGAAAGGTTGAGCCTATACACCCCAAAGGGAAAGAGAGAGGTGCTCCCAGTTCACATTAATGAATCTCTAGGGGGCAGACCAATTATTCATTCATTTCTCAAAAGTATCATTTGGATAGCTGAATTTAGGGAAAATGGAATTTATTTAGCCTCAATGAACCCTTTTGGTTGTCCTTATAAAGCTTGATAACTGACAGATCTCTAGGTCACTTAGGTCAGTGTAGACACATTACAGATGTGGGACACTCAACAGGTTCATGCATTCACCAACCCTGTTAGTACAACAAATACCTACTATATATAAGCCATCAAGTCATCATGGTGGAAGAGCTAAAGCTCAAAGGATGCCTATCTTTGGTGAGCTTACAATCTAGTTGGGAAAAGGATGTTTTTGGGGAACCTCTATTGATGTCATCTTCATGACACAAGGTGAAGGGGAGATATGAGGTAACAATTAAATTCTTGGGTCTATGAAGCTAGCTGGACCGTATAATTCTGTCCTTTTCTCTCCTCTCCCCAAATCCCACCTCCACAGCTTTTTGGATCCTGAATTATTGACTTAACTACAATGATTGATTGAACTAGAGTGGGAAGAAGTCTAGAAACATTTGGGTGGAAAATAGAATATTTAATCAATTATACAGATATTTCCAAACTTAAAGATGTTTAGTATCATCTGAATGACTGATTTTTTTTTGTTTTCTATTCTGGTGAGATGAAGGTGAAGTGTTATTTTCTTTTTACTGAACATAATTCAATCCAATAATCATTTATTGAAAATATAATTCTATTCAAGTTATTGTAAAGTTGTTTTTATTTATAAATTTATTTAGATCCAGGAATTTATTCTCATGAATACATAACAGCTAAATGTATAAGTAGATGGGGGACAAGTGGAGAAAGAAGGAAACAATTTTTTAAAATGCAAGGATGGGAGAAAGAAGAGCAAGGGGGAAAAGAAAAGAAGTTAGGAAAAATATGGCAAGGAAGTATCCAGGGACTTAGTTAGACTTGAAGACTCTGTGTGCTTCTGGAATGATAGAACTTAGAAACTGAAGGAACTTCAGGGATTTAATTCCAATCTTCTTGTATAAATAAATGAAATGAGGAAGGGAAGGTGGTTGTGGTAATGGGTCAACTAGGATAGTCAGGAACCTAGGGGTCATCTATATTCTTTATTCTTGGGTGAGGGGATATTGCTAGGCCACCTGGGAAAAGGCCAGAGCTGCTGAAGGAAAAGCATCTGAGCCTCACTTGCATTCTCTGGAAGAAAGTCAGGGATCATTCAGAGAACTCAACCTCTTTGGGGATTATGCAAGAGTTCTTGGGTAATGAGGTGGGGGATGAAAATTATGAAGACCATTTTTTATGTGTATGGGATCTACGGTGAATAGAGCCAAGAAGACTGGAGCTGAAGGTCTGCCTCTGACACATAATGGCCGTTTGACCCTGGACAAGTTACGACCTCTCTGAGAAATTCTGAAATTATAAATTACATGAAGGTGCTGATTTACATTGGTGGAGGAAGTTTCCTTTTCTGGGAATTCCCCATAAAAAATGAAATCAAAGTTCAGTCCCTATCAATGCCTGTCTTTACACATTTGAGGCTATCCTCAAAGGTGAGGGAGAGGAGTTGTGGTGACAACTCTTTCCTTCCTTCCTTCCTTCCTTCCTTGCTCTCTTTATTCTCTCTCTCTCCCCCTCCCCAATCTTTCACTTGTGGATAAGCCACTCACCCCCAAACTCCTCCCCCCATTACAATGAATTGGGCTCCTGCATTTTCTGGACTCACAGTCTTCTTGTTTTTTAAGGTCCATCTATGCATATTTGTTACAGCTTTTGTGAGGCTGTCCCACTCTGAGTTCCTTCATGAGGGAGAAGTAATTGGGATCCAGTCAAGCAAATCCCACCTCCTGATGAGCTATCCCAAGCAATACTTTATAGGTCTGAGACATCATTTCTCCCAACTTTACTTAACGCAATTGTCTGCTGCTTCAGGAGAGGGGGAGGGAACACTCTACTGATTCTGCAGCTGTGACAGTTTCTTCGAACTGTGGTCAGCCTTTAATCCCAGATATCTGATAGTAGGAGCCCAGCCCCAGCACCTGACAGGAATTACCGTCAAGTGATTGCTGCCTCATCACGATACTATCTCAGGGCTCTTGGGATGATGGTGAAACCTTGCTACACAAGAGAGATGGAGAAGTGGCCCCAGGGAAGCAGAAGGTGGAGGTAGGTGGAGGTGGGTGGAGGCGGAAACCAGGCTCTTTGCTGGTTGGATTCCCAGTGACTGGGGATAGTCCTATAGTAAGTGGCTGAGGAGGAGGATGTGGAAAAGTTGTAATAGAAGGAATGCCTTTCATTTGACAAGGCACTCATTTCTGCTGAATGGATTGAAATTGATCTGGTGAGACTTGTTATGGCTTGCCTAAGCTTGTTTGTAAAGGAGGCTTTGTACTCTCCATCTAGGAAAGACCTTCAGAAGTTAAAGAAGACACCACTCAGCCTGGACCTCAAAGGAGACTGACCCCTGACTATTGAGAATCTCTCCTGGATTTAAAGATGTGTGTGCATGCGTGCGTACATGTGTGGGTGCATGTATACGTGTGAATGTATGTGTGTGTGTGTGTGTGTGTGTGTGTGTGTGTGTGTGTGTGTAGGAAAATATCCCCAGTTCTCTCTATGTATGCTTAGCTTCTGTTATTCATTGTCTCCCAGCTCCATACTATACTTCTAGCTGTACCCCCCCTACTCCCCCCAGTGCCTCCTTACACACCCTGTCCCTCTCCCCTACTCGCCCCTGACCTTACCTTAGTATATGTTTCACTCTGTTCCCTAACCGTTATTTGTCCTCCTTCTCCTGAGAGAAGTTTCCCACCCCTACCTGTCAAAATGCCCACTCAATTTCATTTCAATTTCTGATATAAATACACAAACAAAATAAAAACCATTTTTTTCTTTCTTCCTGAGTCACGGTGGAGACTCCCCTAGTTAGTGCCCTCTCTCATTTCTAATTATCTTTATTTTTGAAAGGCTGGATGTATTTCTTTATTCTGCATCTCTTGGGTAAGTACGCTGATTTCTAGTATCTCCAGCCTCAAGTCCTTAACTTCACATTGAAGTACTTCAAGACCTGGCTCCTTCCTATCTTGCCAGTTCTACACTTTATTCTCCAAGATCCAGTTATACTAATCTACTTGTTACTCCATGAACATAAGGAAACTATATATTTAGTAAAATGATACCAGAGGACACTGATCATCAAACTGATGTGCCATCTTCCTTGAGTTCCCATCAAATAAATCAATCCTCTGAGACTCATGAGAGGTGAAACTTGCAAAACTGGGATCTGGATGTCAATCTACCATGATGAGTTCATAAGGAGGGTTTCATGTTGCTTTGATGGGCATGAGGGGTTGGAAGTGGCGATGAGAGAAAGGAATGAGATACCCAATGGAAGGCTGAGAAATAAGCATTTGTTAAGCACAAGGTATTGTGCTAAGTGCCTTATTATTGTTTCCTGTGATCCTCACAACCACCCTTAAAGGTAGGTATTATTTTTTAAAAGAATCTTTTAACTTTTTAAGTTAAATGACTTGTTAAAAGCAATATTAAACAGTATAACTATTTAAATCTGCTTAGTAACTATTTACATGTAAATTAATTTCAATGTAGAAAATAGAGCTTTTTCAGTCATTTCCACTAAGTCCCCACAAATCAGAATTTTTCACCCATTCATTTTTACTTTAGCATTTTTCATTTTGCATTATTTTATAATGGTCTTTCTAGATTTCTTTGTACTCCTTCCAGGTGTGAGACTTAACCTGCATTTATGCACCGCAATTTATTTAACTATTCTCTCATTGTTGGATATTTGTTTCTCTAGTTTTTTGCAATTATTTATAATAATGCTATGAAAACAGCTGTTTGGGTGTTGTTTTCTATGATATTTTCAGGGCACAATACTCAACAATGGAATAACTGAGTCAAAAAGTACAATTATTTTGGTCACTTTTACTGTATATTAGTAAAATGCTGTCCACAAGGTTCTATGAGAAAACCTCCAACATTGAGTTTTATTGCTTTCAATTATTTTTGCCAGTTTGATGGCTGTGAGAGAGTGATTCAAAGATGCTTTATATAAATCATATAATTTTATATCTGCAAAGGATAGCCATCATAACAAACTCCTTACTGTACAAAAGAGGAAACTGATACCCAGAGAGATGGGGTTTTGTTTTTGCAATCTAGATCATATAGCTAATTTGTGGTAGAGCCAGAACTAGAGCTTAAGCTTTATTACTCACTCTTTTCCCTTCTTTCTATTACCCCACTCCAGAGGTATAGTGTTATAGTAAGAATAGTAGCAGTGACAGACTCAGGGGACACTAGGTTCTGCTGTAAGTCTGTTTCCTCAAAGGGGAATGATAATGTGAAAGTGCTTCTTACATCTTAATGTACCAATAAATATGAGAATATAGCATCACTGCTAATGAACAATTAAATAAATAGATGACTGCTGTAAGTTACTTAAGACAAAAACTAAGACGTAATTTTAACTCCTCGGAGACATATTTTTAAAACTCCAAGAAATGAAAAAGCTCTTCTGACTCTTCAAGGAGTCACAAATATCAGCAATGTGGTAATCCTTCCACCAATACACACAGCAATACCCTCTGGGTTCGCCAAATGATCTTTGAAAGTCACTGTTGCTCAAACACCCCAATAAGGCCCTATGAGTTAAACGAAGAGAAGATATTTACAAGGTCATATTCAAAATCTTTCAGGCTCAGTTGGATCGGCAAAGTTTATAGTATGCTGACACACTGGCGTCAGGAATGCTGGGTCATCTTCACATCACAATGAAGGATCACAGGTCATTTGAGGTCCAAGAAGTTTTCCCCCCAAATATGTAAAATGATAAAAATTCTGTTGTTTCTTCCAGATTTCAGATTCTTTTCCTCTTCAAAATTCCAAAAAGCTAAAATACCCTGCCTCTAAATGGTACAGAAGCCACTACAAGGAAGAATTACAGAAATTGCCCCTCAAGAAGTTTAAGGAACCTGTACACAATTCCATTGAAAAGACTTATTGTTCATCATCTTTGCCTTTACATCCATTTGTATTGCTGTGGATGGGATTCAGCAGTCAGTTATAGCTGATAGGGTCTCTCCTCTAGATCTGGCAAGTTGCTGCAGGTATAGAAGAATTCTTTGGATATTTCATCTTCTTTACATCTTTCTGCCACTGTGGAGGGAAGGAAGGAAGCCACTGCCACCTCCAGCTGTTGCTGCTCCAGGAAGGGGGAGATGATAGGTAATATTTTTTAAAATTTAATAGTATTTTATTTTTTCCAATTTCATGTAAAGATAATTTTTAACATTAAGTTTTTGAAAGATACTGGGAGCCAAATTTTTCTCCTTCCCTCTTTCCTGTCCCCCTTCTCCGAGATAGCATGTGCAATCATGTAAAACTTTTCCACATTAGTCATGTTGTAAAAGTAGAAACAGAACAAAAGAAAAAAACGGAAAAAAAGGGAAAATGCTATGCTTCAATCTGAATGCAGACTTCATAGTTCTTTCTCTGGATGTGGATAGCATTTTCCATCATGAGTCTTTTGGAATTGTCTTGGATCATTGTATTGCTGAGAAGAGCTAAGTAAATCACAGTTGATCATCATGTAGTGTTTTTGTCTACAGTGTACACCTGGTTCTGCTTACTCAGCATCAGTTCATGTAAATCTTTCCAGGTTTTTCTGAAATCCACCTGATCATCATTTCTTCAATACAATAGTATTCTATTACATTCGTAAGGTACAACTTGTTTAGCCATTCTCCGACTGATGGACATCCTCTCAATTTAGTAAATACTATTAATGTCCCTATTTTACAGATAAGGAAACTAGGGCAGAGAGAGAGAGGTTAAATGATTTACTTACAATCACATTAGTAAATTCCTATCTCTATGCCTTTGCAGTGACTGTTCCCCATGTCTGGAATGTTCTCCCCCTTCATCTCAACTTCTTAGATTCCCTGTCTTCCTCAAGTCTCACTTTTTGCAAGAGTCATTCCCCAGTCCACACCAAATGTCAATGCCTTCTCCTCTAAGATTACCTTCCTATGCTCTTTAAATATCTTGTATGTACTCCCTTATTTTTAACATGTTATCTCATCATTGGAATGTGAGCTTCTTCAGGCCAGAGCTCTATAGTAGCACTTAGCATTTGCCTGAATAACAAGAACTAATAAATGCCTGTTGACTGACTACATTTCTCAGAAGCCTGTGTGAGGCTTAGCAGCTTTCAGCACGTTCATTTTAGACAGGGAAATGGAAGGAATGTCTTGCAATAGGATGAGGTGAGGACTGAAGTCTGGGTAATAGAACCAGAAAGAGAGATGGGGAAGAAGCAGCAGCTGAGGTCAAATCCTGGTGTCCTGTTTGCTGGGTTAGTGTGGTAGGAAAGCAACAATCCTCTCCTAGAAGGTCCCCTGGTTATAGTGCTAGTACCTACCATAAATGTTCTTAGCCAAAATGCTATTGGGTGACAACCAGTACAACCCATACTGCTGCTGTGGACACTAATTGGGCATCTTGCCATGGGTCACTTGATGTTGTGCTTCTTCTGCAATGGTGTGGAACTGGAAGGAAGAGTGGCTATCGGAATCTGAGAATGATACTGCTTAAGAGTCCTTCATGGGCAACTGCTAGGTTTGAGTATGAAGGGTGTTTGTTGCTTGACTCAGTAGTCAAGCCAACTTGCTCATCTCTCTGTTCCTCATACATGATACTCTGTCTCATAATGCCATGCCATGTTTTTCTGAAACCAATCCCCTCATCATTTCTTATAGCACCATAGTACTCCATCACACACAGTTTGTTTAGCTATTCCCCAACTGATGGGAATCCCTTCATACTTATTCCTTTGTAAAGCAAATGTCTTACATTTTTACATTATATTATATATTATATTATGTTATATATTACATTACATTATGTTATACTATACCATACTAATATTTTTTTTGACTTGATCGCGGTCAGATTCAGTGGAAACTGAGGCTTGTGAGCTGTGTATTGAGATAGATGTACCCCTCTGAGTATGATATACCTGAGAGCAGCCAATAGGGGCCATGTTATAAATGTAGATATGAAATGTATTTATTTGTGTAACTTTTGTATTCCTTCAATAGAATATAAACTCCTTGAGGCAAGTGATGATTTATTTTTTCCTTGTATCTCTAATTCCTAGCTTAGTGATTATATGATACATGTTTGACCATTATTTACTAAATTGAACAAAATCTAGTCAGTCTCCACTGCCTGGTATTCTCCAGAGACATAAAAATTATTATTACATCATCCCTTAGATTAGATTTCCCCTTTCTAGATTTTCCCCTCTTCTCCTCCCTCCCTCTCCCCTTCCCATCCACAGATGCTGCAGTTTTTCCCATCTCCATGATGTGCCTAAAACTTGCCCATACTCTCCATGTCTCTAGAGGACCTAGAATGTACAGTTGGAAGAAGATTGAACTTGGCAGTCTTTAATTCTGCATCTGCTCCTCTTGCTGGGTGACCTTTAGTAAGTTAATCTACCTCTCTGCCCCATAGTTTCCTTATATGCAAAATGAGGGTGTTGAACTAGTTTGAACCCTAATATTCTGTGACTTTATGAAGCCTTTGGAGGAGGGGAAGGGAGAATAAAGGAATGGGGGAAGGAATAATACCAGACACTAAGGTGAGACCACAGCAATAAGGGAAAGGGGCAGGGTGTTTTTCTAAAAAGGTGTGTTGTATATATGTATGTGTATGTGTGTGTGTGTGTGCGCGTGGTGTGTGAAAAACTATAACAATGGGTTAGAATTGGGTGGGGGGGCAAAGAGAACACAAGCTAAGCAGACAAAAGAGGAATGTCAGAAAGGTATGAACGTGGACTATGTCTGGGGGAATGACAAGTGATGCTGGTTGGGGGTCTCAGGATCCAGGTAACTCTTCCCCCTATGTCTCTCCTCTGATAACTTCATTTTCTCCACATCCTTCATTAAATTCATCAGACTATTGGTCAGTTTAAGGATTTGGGTCATAGTCTGCCTGAGGGCAAGTGATGGTCAGAGGAGACCAGGCTTTGCTTCTTTTTCCTTCCACTCCAAACAAATTTACAAAGAGAAACGACAGGGTCTGGCTTGACTGTTGTCTTTGTCTCTTTAAAATGTCAACTCCTAATGGAAAAGGGAGAGAGGGGAGAGCTGGATAGGCCCTTCCTAGAGATGCATACTCTTCCTAGGAAAATAACGACATCCTGGGGATGCCGCAGTCTCAGGACATGTCCAAGTATTACTCCTACCCTGTTTCAGTCAGTAAGACTTAAAGAAAACAAGTCAAACATACCAGGGATCTTTAGATAATCACAAGTAATTATTTTAGCACAGTGCCTGGAACATGGTAGCTACTTTAAAAATGCTTCTTCCCTTTTTTTCCTATAGGTTCAAGCACGATTCCCTTTTTCTTTACTATTAGTGATTTAAAAATGCCAATTTTATTTGGTATGATTCAATTCAGAATAAAAAAAAGTTAGAGGGAGACGCCAATCAAAAATGCCATCTTTCCCTGTCATCTTCCCCTATATATACATTCAACTACATACTTTATAGAAGGTTAGATCCTTAGGATGTTAAGTTCCTAGGGAGCTTGCCCCTTTAGTTTAAGGATCCCAATCCCAGGAACTCATCTGAACTCCCAGAATGGGGACAGGAGGCCCTTCTATCCCCAGTCATTTCTAAGCTGGGTTAACATGACCTCAGAGGGTTTTCAGATAGAGGACAGAGATGAATGTGATCCCTAGGACTTATTAATTTCCTCTGGCTTTGACTCGACTACTTTTCACACTTCTGCATATGATAAGTATCCACAGGTACAGAGGAAGAAGCATTGCCTGGAATGTTCTCCCTCCTCACCTCCACCTTGTGGTTTCCCTGGCTTCTTTCTGCAAGACTTTTTTCCAGCTGCTTGTTCTTTCTCTCTGAAACGATCTCCAATTTATCCTGTATTTCTTGTACGTGCACAGTTTTTTGGCCTGTTGTTTTCTCCATTAGAATAGGAGCATGTTTTTTGTTTTTTCCGTGTTTATGCCTGGTACATAGTGATCACTTCATAAATATATATTGACTTGACGTTATCTCATAGGGGCAGAATTATTTGCATTTTGCCTCCCCTGTTAAAATGTGAACCCCATGAGGTCAGGGATTGTGTTTTTGCTGTTTTTTAGCTCGGTGTCTGCTATATGGTAGGTGCTTAATAAATGCTTGCCGACTGACTGCAGAATCCATTCTTGGCTCTTCAGCCCATGTTCCTCAATCGGACACCATTGGGCACCATCCCAGGCTCTTGTGATTCTGACTAGGAGGGAACTGCTCTGCGCTGGGCAGCTGCCTGGCGATACGAGTTCATTTAGCAGAGATGTGGGGGGAGCTCTGAATTCAGGAGCCCTGTGCCACCTTAAGTACGTTGCTTTAATTCTCGGGGCCTCTGGCCCTTTAATTACTCAATGGATTAGACGACTTTTACAACTCCTTCGAATTCTGTGACCCATGAGGCGAACAAGGGTCATAGGACATAGATTCAGACCTGGAAGGATCCTTAGAGGCTGTTTCATTTTACAGAGGGGGAGGCAGAGTTGTCCAAAGTCACACAGCTGGGAAATTTCTTAGGTAGGATTTAAATCCAAGTCTTCCTGACTCCAAATCCAGGGCTCTATCTACTGTGGTAGGCTCAGGTCACTGTTGCAGAACTCCTTTAGATCCAACCTGGAGTCTCAGCCCTCAGTGCCCTCCTCCAAAAGGAGCACTGTGTGTCAGGCACTGTGCTAGATGCTTGAGGAAGACTGTCTCATTGATCCCCACAATAACTCCAAGGGATAGGCACTCTTATTATCCTTATTTTACAACTGAAGAAAAGACAGGTTGAGTGGCTTGCCCAGGGTCAACACCAGTGGTAAGCATCTGAGGTTGCATTTGAACTGAGGTCTTCCTGACTCCAGGCTCTGAACTCTATCCGAGACACCACCTAACTTCCTAGGAGCTTATGACAGAGGAGGATCAAATGAGCCAGACCCAGACCCTGACTCTGTGGCACAATCTCTCTTCTGCACATCCTTCTCCCAGGGTGATGGGAGGTAAAAAGGAAGAGCTGAAGAGCCAGGGTAGGGGTGAGGGCAGTATGCCATGGTATACACTAGGTGGTCTGCCTTCAGAAGTATTTTTTCAACATAAATGAAGCAGTTAAAGTATCAGCCCATGGAAGTATATGTGGCACATGTGTATGAACTGCAAGCAACTGGGGTGTTCTTTACACATTTTGTGTAAGTTGCACTTAGATCTATAAATATTGCCCATGGAGAGTGGTCAATCAGAAGATCACTGATCTGCTCTCAGTTCACTAGAGATATTAAGTGGACCTTTGTTAGAAAGAGCTGGTCCTGATCTCTTATCTTGTCCCTTTTCTGACCAAAGTGTACCCACCTCCTTTGTTGTAGTTCAGTCATTTTGTTTGTGTCCAATTGCTTGTGACTGCATTTGAAGTTTTCCTAGCAAAGATACTGGAGGGGTTTTCCGTTTCCTTTTCCAGCTCATTTTTACAGATGAGGAAACTGAGGCAAAGTTAAATTACTTGCCCACAGTCACCAAGCTAGTAAGTGTCTGAATCCAGATTTGGACTTCCTGATTCCAAACCCAGTGCTCTATCCACTGCCATATCACGTTTTAGGAGAGATACACATCTCTAATTGTTTTTCACACATTTTTCACATTTTAAAAATAGCACTTTATCCATCCAAAACAAAAACAGAAGTTCCTCCTCTTGCTTTCTTTTCAGGATGAATGATACTGATCCCTGGATCCTTTGATCGAGTTCATTTAATGGCTTGTGTGTCAGATCAAGCACCTTTGAGCAGGAGCCTGGGCACTGGTAAGGCAGGCATTTACTGGAGACAAAGCTCTTGCTCGAGACTCCCCCTGAGGACCTAAGGGAACATATTCTAAACTAGTCTGCTGGGAACATTCTGCTGGGAGAGGAGTGGATGAGGGGGAGGGAAGGAGCAGGCTACAAGCAGACATGGAGATAGGATTTAGTGTCATGTCCTTGGATGTGCTGCTCTGTCTGCACCCACCTAACTGTTAGATGCTGGGCAGGCTTTTCCTGTCTGTCTCAACAGCCCCTTGCTGTTAATCAGTGTGTACTTAGAGACCATAGAAACAGGAATAAACGAAGTGATTGGGTAAACCTGCAGGGAAGCCAAAAACGTCATGTAGAGTCAACTCTCAGTTTTATAAAACAGCAGAAGGGAGAAAATAGTCCTAAAGCCCTTTCTATGGCCCAGTGCCTCTCTTGAACCTCCATTTCCTATTTTTGTTTAGGTAGATGTGCGTTGGGTTTACTTTCCCTGGGCTAATTGAGAGATGAGGCATTGGGGAGCCACCTGGTTTCAGGGATACAGGAATGGGGCAAGAGTAAATAGTTGTTTGGATAAAGAACTGAGCAAAATGGATAATTTGTTGTTTTTTGTAACGATCTTATTTTGTGAGAAGATTGCAGAAGCTGTCTGCTATTTTTATAGTATCTTTTGTTTGTCTAACCAGCTGCCTAGAGTATCAGCTCCCTGAGGAGCTGTCTATGACTTAATGTCTTCAAACCTCACCAACCCTCTCTTTCCACCCTTACCCCTGCAACAGTATGTAGCACAGTGCAAATCAATAAACATGCACAGCATTGCATGGAGAATCAGGAGTTTTCACTACAACAAAGGATAGTTTCAAATGAAAACACTATTGTGCCACCAAAAAACAGTTATGAAAGAGTTGGTTTCAGAGAAACTTGGGAAGATTTGTATCAACTGATGTAGAGTCAAGGGAGCAGAAGCCAAACAATGTATACAATTTTAATCACAGGTGAAGGCAAAGTGGATACAGTGCCGGCCTCAGACATTTCCTTGCTGTGTGACCCTGGGCAAGTTACTTAACCCTGTTTGCCTCATTTTCCTCATCTGTAAAATGAGCTGGAGAAGGAAATGGCAAACCCCCCCAGTGCCAAGAAAACCACATATGGGTCATGGAACATCAGGTATGACTGAAACAATTGAACAGCAATTTCATTGTAAAGAACCAAGAGCCCTTATCAAAGAAATGATATGACTTTGAAATATGAACCTACGAAATTCTGTGACTCCAGAGAATTAATAACAAAGCATGCTACCCAACTACTGATTGAGAGGAGATGGACTCAGTGTGCAGAATGAGATATATTTTGGACATGGCTAGTGTTGGAATAGGTTTTGGTAGACTATGCATATTTGTCAGGATGTTTTCTTTTTCTTTTTTCATGGAGGTGGTGGCAGTGATGAGAAAGAGAAAATACATGCTTGTTAATTGAAAAAACAGACTAGTTTAAAAAATACACACACACACACATAGGGTCAATGCGAAAGAAGTTTTGGAGCTTGTAATTATGCTGGGAGTTGACTGGGAAGAAGACCCAAGAGGTTCTGAGTCAGGTCAGAGGAGGTTAGCATTTGTGACTAGATGAGCCACTAGACACAAGCTTCACACTTGAGTTCCGCCCACTCCCACAACTGAACCCACCCTGAGGAACACAGGGAACATAGAGCTCGCCAGTGCCCACCACAATGCTAGTCCCCGAGCTGCAGCCCCCACTGGTCCGAATGCCACTGGAGCCCCCAGGGCAGAAGTCTGTTCTCACCATGCAAGGCTCATACAAGATGGCCCCTTTAGAACTGCTGACAGCTGTGAGGAAGAAAGGAAAGAAAGAATGGAAAATATTTATCCAGAACATAAAGTAGTTCTTGTAACTTCCCATGTCCAATTCCAGTGCTTTAGTTAGAGCTACAAGTCCTTTTCCTCTAACTTCAAGTGGTCCTTTAGCCAAGCACACATGCTCCCACCCATCACTCAAACCTCTTAGGCTTTGAAAAGATCATTTTCCTAGCCTAAAGCAGTCTCCCTCCATCTCTTTCTAGCCTTCATTCTCTTCTCCTTCCCAATCTTTCTTCATATTTCTTTTCCAACAGATTAGACCCACTGGCTCTTCTCCCCCTAATCTCTTCCCATCCCACCAACAATGAAGTCCAGAGCTCTGACAAATGGATTCCTAATCCTAACTTTCTGGGTCTCTTCCTGTTGCTGCCTATAATCCCATGTCCTTTGTCAAAGTGAATGATCCCTGAAGACAAGGGGGATCATCAGCATCACCTCCCTAGGACTCAGAAAACAACTCTGTTTGTGTGGTGGGACTAATTATTTTTGATGGACAAATACCAGAAATGGTCCAGGGCTTACTGGACACAGCCAAATACCCCAGCTCCACAAGATCCCCTATCTACGTAGGACAATTGTCTACTTACATATATTCACAGGTCCAACACCTTCACATAGTCTGGGAGCAAGGGAGAAAAGGAAGGATGAAAAGACATTAAAATTTTACAGTAAAAGAGGATGAAGAAGATAAAAACAACATGTTATAATCCCACCTCTATGTTCCCCTCCGAATTGAAGGAACCAAAGGAATTGGTTTGGAATAACTCCCTCTTTAAGATTTTCGGGGTCACTTTTGCCCTTGGCTAGTACAAATAATCCACGGTTGACTGCCAATGAAAATGGCTAAAATTGATAGACAGTAGGAAAGAGTGCCAGAAATAATAATAGTAAAAGACCAAAACCCTGGAAATTCCACAAGCTGGGTCTAACTCATTAGCAGCCTTTAACTACTTACTGATCACTCTGTTTACCTGTGCTCCTCTCCCTCTAGCAACCGTCTGTAGGTGGCGATCTCGATATCCAGCCCCAACTTGGAGTTCATCACCTGTTGATACTCCTTCAGCAGACATGCCATGTCCTGTTTGGCCTTCTGCAAAGCCTCCTCCAGCCCTGCCAGCTTGCACTTGGCATCATTGAGGGCAGTCTCTCCCTGCTGCTCAGCTTCAGCTATGGCACCTTCAAGTTTGCAGCGCTATAACAAAGACATAGAAAGGCACTGCTGGGGGTTACCAGCATCACTAGCAAGAATGAACTTGATTTCCTGAACCATAGAGAGAACATGGCAGCCACATCTGGCTTCACTGAAGAATTGAGAACTAGATCTCACTAAACCATTCCAAGAACATCTGAAATTTCCTTTTGAGAAATGGTAAAATACTGTTTTGGAGGAAATAGATACATATCTACTGGCTGGTCTTCACTGCCTTGTTAAGAATGGAGTTAATTTGATTTCCTAACTTGTTGGAAAACACCTACCAATCCTATAATCACAAGATCAAAGAATCTTAGCACTGAAAGAAAACTGAGCGGCCATTTATTACACCCTCCCATTCAGTGTAAGTATCCCATTTATAGCCAACTTAACCGATAATCATCTAGATTATCTGCTTGAATATTTCTAGTAACAGGAAACTCACTTTTATGGCAGTGCATTTCATTCTTAGGCAGTTCTTTCTTATGTTGACCTAAAAATCTGTCTCCTTGCAAATTTCACTCTTTGGTTCTAGTTTTGCCTTCTGGGCCAACTCAGAACAAGTTTTCTCACTCTTCTATGTGATAGTTCTTTAAATATTCCAGTAGACACTTGACCCTGATTTCAAAAGAATGGGCCTGAATAAATAGATGAACCAGAATATAGATTAATAATTCACAATAGAACCACAACCAGGGGGATGTTGGAGCCAGCTCCAGCCAGCTAGAGAGAGCCAATTTTGTTAAATTTTCGTTGTGATGCGAAGGATGTGGAACTTAGTGAACCCTACAAATTGTAGCTTGAGTTATTGTTTTTCTTTCTAGATTTAAGAAAGTGTTCATAAGAGATTGTTTAATATTAACCTATACTTTTATTTTCATGGAGAGCACAGTCCTGCCTGCAATAAACAGGTTCGAGTTAGAGCTCTTGGTATCTCCCCAGAATCTCACCTGAGCTTTAGCATTCTCAATTTCTTGCTGTAGTCTTTGGATTAGTCGATTCATTTCCAAGATCTCATTCTTGCTGTTCCGTAGGCTGTCACAGTGGTTTCCAGCCGTCAATCTCAGCTCTTCGTACTGCCAGAGTACAGAAGAAGTTAGAATCTCCAAGGTCCCAACCTGGATTAACCCTAGTAGTAGTATCCCCCTTATCCTTCTATGGTATCCTTCTATATAGGCACATTCAATGGCTTCCCAAAATCAGATTCCCTACTCCATCCATGGAAATCTGTTTTCTGTATATACTTCACGTCAGATCATTCTCCCAGGTTACTCACTATAATAGCTAAGATTTTTCACTTTCACCTTTGTCTCTAGCCACAATGCTATCCCCCTTCCTTCTAAACCTTAATCCACAGTCCCCTGATTCTCTTCTGTCCCATTCCTCTTGTAACTTGAGAACTGACATCCAGAGTTCTGTTCATTGATCTTGGCCCTGTCCTTGGTTCCATCTGGGTCCTGTCTCTACCATCAGACTTGCCAAGAGAATCACCACCAGACTGCCCCAAACCCTCTCTCCTTCTTTGGTGGGCTGGAAGGGGCCAGGGGTGGGGGAGCAGGGAGATGACCAGGAGGGGAAACGCATAGGATAGACTTCACACATCAGCATGATCAGGTTCAGATATGGCCAACTGACCTGAAGACTGATACCCAGAATTAGACTAACTCTGCTCAGATTCTTTCATTTACAAAACAAGGAATTCTCCATTTCTTACTTTAATTTCTTTATAATTAAAAAAAGATCTTTGTTTTCTGGATCTAATTTCTGAATCCTAACTTTGGTAGGAATGAGTTTTCCAAGTTGACATTAACTGTTGTTGTGTTTGTGTTTCGTTTGCAAAGAGGACCAGCATTCACTAACTTGAGATTTGGGATGCTTTAAACCTCCTGAATTTAATGGAAACACAGATAATACAGTAGTACACTAGCATAGATGTTATCAAATAATCCTAAAGGTGATTTCTCTCTGGTTTTGAAACTCCCCGCCCCTCTCCATAGGAGAATGATTTACCTTTTAATTTTGTTTAGCTGAAGAGAGAATGAGCATAGAAGTGAGTTTGAATTTGTGTCCCCTGTGTACATCCAGGGCAGCCCAAGAGAATGGCGGGGAGCCAAACTAGAATGAAACTTAGACTGGTATGAACCAGAGAATGAATAATTGACATGACTTTTAAGATGTTTCTCAATGCCCAAACCTCCCCTTTCACTATACTGTAGGTCACTGTGCAAATGCTTATCTCACTTCCTACCCTCTTGGTGTCTAATTACCTGATTGCACAAATTGGTGTTCATGTTAATCATCATTTCTGCTTGGTCATTAGTAACTATTCTGTTCTGCTAGTCTCTCCCACGCTCAGCAAGTAGCCCACTAGCAAAAGTCCAATAGCATCACTAGCATTTGTCAAGTGGTATTTACTGAGGGCAACTTAAAAGCCGGAACTGGACTGGGAACTTCCAATGAGTCTCAGGGTAAATAAAGCTTAGGCATCCACTGCTCCCTGATTATGGGTCTGGTCTGTTGAACCAATCTTCCTCCCACACGCCTCGCTGGGACTCAGTCCTCTAACAGCCAAAACCAACATTGTCTGGAATTTATAGAGCATCCTGCCACTTCCTGGGGGCCTTGGGAACTCATCACTTAGCCTTCTGCTATTTTTTAAGGGAAGTTTGTCTTTTGCCCTGCCTCCTTCCTGCCACAGAAGACAGAGAAACCCCTGGCTATCCTCACCCGGCACTGGTACCAGGCTTCAGCCTCAGCCTTGCTTCGGCTGGCTATGTCGTCATATTGAGCTTTAATCTCAGCAATGATGCCTTCCACATCCAGGTTCCGACTGTTGTCCATCTTCACAATGACTGAGGTCTCAGAAATCTGCGACTGGAGCAGGCAGATCTCCTGGCAAATGAGGGAGGTAGTTGGAAAGTCAATGAAGTCCTCATAGTAGAAAGTTGGGGGGAAGGAAGAGAATGAATTGTGGATCCTATACTAGAAATAGTTTTTCCAAATGATTCAATGGTGATATTTTTGGTGCCTCCTCAAGTATTCTCTCATTGATTCACCTTTTTTCTTCTTTACAAATAAATATCATCTTTGCTTACATTTCATTAGCAAAAAACATAAGCCTAGATCCTCAGAGACCCCCGACCTCTGGTCGAAACTGATATTGAGGCTGAGACAAGGAATCAGGAAGATCCTTTTTCTAGGAGGCTCACTGCCCAATATTCATTGGTTCTAATATCAACAAGATAAAAGTTTTAGAACTCTTTGCCTGAAAATGTTCTCACTGGCTAGAGCAGGGTTCTTTGCCATTTTATTTTGTATCATAGACCCCTTTAGCAATCTGGTGATGCCTAAGGACCTCTTCTCAAAAATTGTATTGCAAAATGCATAAAGGAAACCAAAAGTTAGTGAAAATAAAGACATGCCTTTTTCCCATACAAGTTCCTAGATCTCCTGAAATCTATCCATGTCCCACATTCCAAACCCTTTAGGCTAGAGACTGAAACCACACCCAGTTCATAGATTACCATAGCCTGGGCTCATTTACCTCCTCATACAAGTTTCTTAGAAAGTTGACCTCCTGACTCAGGGCTTCAACATTGGTCTCCAGGTCAGCTTTGATCAGAAAGGCTGTATCTACATCCTGAAGGAAGAAAAGACATGTGAAATCATAAAGCAAGGGCACTCCCAGGTATTGCTAAGAGTCTCCAAACCCTTCCTCTGCTGAGGTCTATCCTTCACTAATCAGAGCCATTTTTTCAGGCTGTTGAGCAGAGGGAAGCCAGAATTCTATGGCCCCTTTGTTTGGTAGATGCAGGAATGAAGGACATGATGTAAATGGAAGAGGAGGAATCAACAGCAGTAGGTGCTCCATATATCACAGCTTGTTGGCATTAGGGAGAGGAGTAAGGGTACACTCTATCCTGACTAGGAAAGACTTGGCAGGAAAGGGTTTTATGTGTATTTTGTTTCTAGGAAATACCTATACTATAGTTCCCTGAAGATTTGACTATTCTGACCTAGTTGGAACTTCTTTGCTTGAAGTTTCTCTGCACCACTGAAAAAGTTAGGACATTCTTTGTGTATACATGCCAACCTTCAATTATCTGAATATCTTAGACAAGCTGGGTTTGGGGTGGAGGAAGAGGCCTTTACATTGGCCTTAGTACCAACTCGGTTTTCAATGTTACTTTATAGGTTGCCTCCAACCAACTTTTGCCTTAAGAAGTTGAGGAAGTTAAAGCATCAGAAGACCTGAATATGTTAGGAAAGAATTCTCTATCAAACCATACACTTCTTCACTGTATCTCCACCCCCCCCTCCCCCCCGTCATCTAACAATATTCTGAACAGAGTAGTCACCTAATAAATATTTCTAATTTAAAGGAATTAGGCGAATGAATACTGCCCAGTCCCTCCTTCATTGTAGGTTGCCCACAGGAGGCAAAGGGGGATTTGTTCAGCAATCTGCCTTTCCTTTTGGGTGGTAGGAAAGGGGAGAAGTTATGATATTATTCCTGGGCACTGTCCAGGGTCCTAATGTTCTGGGGAACCTGCCTGGAGGAGTCTAGCAGCCTTCCCTCACCTTTTTCAAGGCCACAAATTCATTCTCAGCACAGGGTCGCAGGGATAGTTCTTCTTCATATCTGAAAGGCAAGGAGAGATAATTGCTTTCTCTTGGTTTGTCCTATCTAGAGGAAACTTGTTAGGATTATGGGATTTGGAATGGGAAATGGCCTTGGCGATTATCTAGTTCTACATCTTTATTTTACAGATACAGAAACTGAGACCCAGAGAAATGAAGTGATTCCTTCAAGGTCACAAAGATAATATCAGAATGAAAATGAGACAATTCCTTCAGTTCCAAATCCAATGCTCGCTCCTCTCCTTCACTCTCCTCATCTTTTAGTTCTGGGCAGATAGATTTCTTGACAGAAGAAATCTATCTCTAACCAATGGAGGCATTTAATAAAGATAATGCCTTAGTCTGGAGCCTTACACATGGAATGTGCTTCACATTCTATGAATTGCATACCTTGAGGGGCGTTCTGTGACTAAAATGCTCTCCTTCCTTCTGTCTCTTGGAGTCTTTAGTTTTCGTCAATGCTCAGTTTTCTTTATGGAGCCAGCAGCTACCCTTCCATTAGTATCCTCCTCACTCTTTAGGAAGCTCTTCCTTATATGAACTCTCATTCTAAGTACTGAGCTGAGGAAGTTCATTTCTTTCTGTTCTTCCTAGAGGTAGTTGGGAAAAGTTGAGTGGCTGCTGTAGAAGAGGGGGAACCTGGTGAATGTGACCCTCTGTGTTGAAAGCTAATTATATAGTTCCTCATTCTTATCACCTGGTCTAAATGTCATCCTCTGACTACACACAGAGGTGAGTGGAGAGGCGTCAATTACTCAATTCACTGGACCCATGTAATAACAGGTATCATGACTGCTTATATTTAATTGAAGGTTACAGCTTACAAAATATGTGTATCACAACAACTCAGCCGAGTATGTGGTATTGCCTCCATTTTAAAGATGAGGAGACTGAGGATCTGAGTGGTTAAAGGATTTTCCTAGGGTCACATGGGAGGAGCTGAGTTTCCTGACTCTAAGTCCAGTGCTGGTTCTATAGACCCAGTATGAGATTTGAGACCTATTCACCCTCATCTAATTTAATACTGAGATAGAATGTGAATTTGATTTCCAAGGGGCTCCAAAGAGTAAAACAACTTTCTATCTCTTCCCTCCAACCCATCCCATAGATAGCTTCCTCAAACACTTCTTTCTGCCCAAGCATCTATTGTGACTTTCTCTTTTGTCCATCATATCCAATCCAAATCTCTTTGCTGAAGCTTAATTTTCTCTCCACCACCTCTCCTTCACCTAACCAATATAATTCTTGTGTTTCTCCTATAAGGGCATTCCTTTCAAGATTCCTGATGCCTAATCCTTATAATATACACCCTTGGTGTATATTACAGAGTGCTCCTTCCCACCTGGCATACTTCCCCCTCCTTGTCCTCCTCCTCCTCTCTCTCTCTCCTCTGTCTCTTTTTCTCTTACTCTCTCTGTTTCTCTCTCTGTTTCTCTGTCTCTTTCTGTCTTTCTCTCTCTGTCTTTCTCTTTCTTCCTCTCTCATTCTCTCTCTCTGTTTCTGTCTCTGTCTGTCTCTCTCTCCCTCCCTCCCTCCCTCTCCCCTTCTCCTCTCTGTCTCTCTGTCTTTCTTCCTGTCTCTCTTTTTCTTTCTATGTCTCTGTCTGTCTCCCTCCCTCCATTCCTCCCTCTCTCCCTCCCTCCCTATACCAGCCTCTCTATTTTCAGGAAACCCTCCTTGACTAATTCCACTTAACATCTTTACTTCCTGTGTCCTTGGCACTTAACCTACTCAATTTCTTACCTTTCTTTTGCTCTTATTTCTGTTTCTGACCTTAGACCCTGAGCATGTATCTTTTCACTTTTATCAGCTACATGACATAGTGGATAAAGTGTAAAACTTGGAATCAGAAAGGCCTGCGTTTCAATCCTAAATCAAGTCCTTCTGTAAGCAAGTCAACAGACTTCTCTTCATCTGTAAAATGGGTGTGATGATAGCATCATGGTGTTATTGTGAGATTCAGATGGGATAATATTGGTGTAGTGTTTCACAAACCTGAAAATGCTAGATAAGTAATTATTGTTTTCACCACGGGTACTCACAACACAGGGATTGTGATTTCTTTTCCCTCCCCACCCCCCGGTACAAATAACCCCCCTCTCTACACACAAAGGGTATTCAGGGTTGATCAGACGGCTGGGGGATCTGATTGGCAGTAAACATGCCA
Source organism: Potorous gilbertii (assembly GCA_028658325.1). Classification (NCBI taxonomy): domain Eukaryota; kingdom Metazoa; phylum Chordata; class Mammalia; order Diprotodontia; family Potoroidae; genus Potorous; species Potorous gilbertii. The sequence goes on from CM053770.1 coordinate 180,519,596, forward strand.
CTCCTTTTCCATCTTTATGTAAAATGTCCTGGCTTCTATTTCTTCCTTGCCTGGGGGGGGAGGGAGGAGAGAGAGGGCAGACTCACTTTCTCTTGTAGCCCTCCAGCACATCCTGCAGGCCACTGAGCTCTGCCTCCAGTCGTACCCGGTCCCCTGCCACACAGTCCAGCTGCTTCTGCAAGGTGCTGATGTAGGTGTCGAAGATGGGTTCAATGTTGCTCTTGCAGCATTTCTGCTGCTGAAGGAAGTTCCACTTGGTCTCCAACAACTTGTTCTGCTGCTCTAGGAAGCGCACCTACCAACCACATAGCCAGGAGGTCACTTAGCATCAGGGAGGCCCTGGAGGACTTTGCCTACCAGGTGTAACTCAGCTAGGAGCTGAGAAAGATTCAAAATTTAGATCAGACTCATCATGGAGTTTACATTCTAATAGGAGAGAGATATCAGTATGGATAACCCCTTATTATGTGTATTATATATATGTATTATACAAGTGTAGTTATGACTTAGAAAATGAAAAGTGACCTTATCTTCAGGCAGGAACCTCAAGTGGGTGTCCAGTTCTAACCTCCTAATGCATCTTCAGACCAATGGCAGAGGATTTCAGAGGCATTCTCAACACTTATCCTAGGTTAACGAACCCCCAGGGAGGAAGAAGTTTGGGTCAGGGAGGTTCCTCCTGCATCTTCTGAGGCACTATACACATCCTAGATCCACAAGTAGTAGTACAGACTAGGTGGATGTTAGAGGTGGAAGGGGGATCATCTGATACAATCCCTTCATTTTTCAAATAAGAAAACGTGGCTATTACCCAACGTATGAAACGGACTCCTTCCTTGCCTCATCCTTGTAGAAACCCAGATACTTTTAAAAGCACAGCCAAAGTGCTACCTCCTATACCAGGACTTTCTCACTCCTCCAATCCCCACTCCCCACTCCCCACTCCCATTGGTTATGATTGTTAAGTCAAGTGACTTGATCAAGGGCATACAACCAACAGATAGCAGAGTCAGAACCAGAACCCACGTGTCCAACTTCTAGTCCAGTGCTCTTCCCACTGTAGCCTGCTCCTGTGTAGTGATGATGACAGCTGACCTTTAGATAGTGCTTTAAGTTTTGCATTTTGTTCTCACACCCCTGTAAGGTAGGTATTGTTATCCCTACCTTGCAGATAGGTAGATAGATAGATGAGCAGATAGATAAAGAGAGGAAGGTAGATAGATAATTTATTAAGCTCTTACTATGTGTAAAGCTATATGGAGAATTAAGAGCTTATTTGAGGTCAGAACTCACTTTTCTTAAGATTCTTTTCATTAAGCCATGATAGCTCCAGAAATAAAGAGATGACATTGTTCAGTGTCATGGCTAGAGTGGTGGACTTGGAGTTAGAAAAGCCTCAGTAGTAGTCTTGCCTTTTACAGCTTCTAGTTGTGTGAATTTCCCCAACTATAAAATGAAGGGATTGGATTCAACATTTTTTAAAGTCACAGGAGTTTTGGAGATAAGAGGGAAAAGGAAAAGAAACTTGGTAATCTACCAACTGGAATGTTATTTATCCGGTTAATTGAGAAAGAATTGTAGTTCTTGTCTATAGCGTTTCATTCATTCATTTATGCATTCATTTTTTAATGTTTCTTTAGTACTTATTATATATGTTTATGGCATTAAGTTAGATGCTTAAAATTCTTTGTAGGGAAAAAAATCTTCCCCAAGTACATGCAAATAATCATAAAAGGAGTTGATGATTACATAATTTTAGAGCTAGTCACTTGACTTCTAAAAGATCTTGGAGTAGAAATTGAGTTGGAAATACTGACGGATAACCTACTCCAACTCCATTTTACAGACGAAGTAACTAAGACTCAGAGAGGTAATGTGATTTGCTCAAGGTTACATCAGTCAGTCAGTCAATCAACATTTATTAAGCACCTTCTACATACCAGCATTGTGGTAAGGGATATGAAGAAAGGCAAACAATTCCTACCCTTCCTCACAATCTAATGGAGGATACAGCTCTACACAAACAAGCTAGATACAGGATAAAAAAAGAAATAACCAAGAGAGGGAAATCACTGAAATTAAGAGGGGTTGTCAAGGGCTTCCTGCAGAAGGCAGAATTTTAGCTGGGATTTGAAGGAAGCCTGGGAAACCAGGAGGTGAAGATGAAGAGGAAGGACATTCTATTAGTGGCAGGGGAAGGGCTAGCATTGTGTGAGTGCAAGAAGAGTAAGGCAATGTGATACTAACCTACACAAGCAAATTTTCCTTGTGAGTAGTTCTGGGTACGGGTTTAAGGTTAGGCTAAAGTCACTGAATACATTGGATTATCTGTGGAACGTTTGCAACATGGGGATAGTAATTCCTATGACTCTCCCAGGGTTATGGTATTCAAATAAGACAACCAGCGTACGAGTGTTTTGTCAGCAAAAAGTATGAGTGTAAAAAATTATCATCATCTTTATCCAGGCTACTCCGATATTCCTCCACATCTCCCCCAGTCCCATGATCTTGGATAGTGGAAAACTGACTCTCATAGTTGTGGTCTTGATTTTGCATGCCTTGATTGGGTGATGGTGTTGAAGTCTGCTACCATGTTATATTCTTGGAGTATGGAGACATAGATATAGGACTAGAAAGAATTTTAAAGACCACTCAGTCCAGACTCAGCATTTATAAATCAGAAAATCAGAATTTATAAAGTCAAAAAATATAAGTCTGTGGTTCAGAGAGGGTGAGTGACCTGCTCAAAATCAGGGAAGCAGTAAATGGCAAGTCAGTTCAACGGATACTTCCTATTGGAGATCTTTCTTGATTCCCTCTATCTCTAATCCATTTCTCCTTGAAATATTAGAGGAATATAGTTTGTATTTACTTAGTCATACAGAAGTTAGAATGTAAGTTCTCATTCTCTACTTTCTATGCATTTATACATTTCGTGTTTGTATATTTTGCACTTATTTCTCTAACCTGACACCTAGCACACTGTATGGCACAAAATAAGCATTTAAATGCCTTCTGAATGAAAAGTGAATTGGGATTTGAACCCAGATTCTCTGACTTCTTCTCTCACTGAACCACAATGACTTTCATAATCATCATTGACTCCCAATGGTCTCTGCTTTCCATAGTATACATGGAAAATGCTTGGCACATAGTAGGTATTCAATGTATTCTGTTTGAAGAATTGGACTATGACTGATCAGGTCTATCTGCCCTGGTGAGAGAAAGGAATGCATTGGTTATGATTATTTGAGGATGAATCCGGGATTTTAGTCAACCAGGCTTCCTGTAGGACCATGGATAAGGTAGACCCTAATGAGGATTCCCCACTCACCATATGTAACCCTCCCTGTCTTAATCTTCTCACCTTGTTGATGAATGAAGCAAACCGGTTATTAAGACACTTGATCTGTTCCTTCTCATTCCTCTTCACTTGCTGTACACTAGGGTCTATATCCAGTTCCAGAGGAATTAGGAGGCTCTCATTGACCGTGACTGGGGTGATGCAGCGGGGAAGTCCACAGGTTGCTCCCACCCGGTAGCCAAAGCTGGGCAAGCTGCATCTGGAGGCAATTCGGGGCTTCCCAAAGCCCACATTGCACAGGCTTCTGGAACCAAAGCAGCCTAGCCATCGGAGGGTTCCTGTGCCCCCTACCTTGATTGGTCCCTTACTCACAGAGGAATAAGTCATGGTTCGAGGGATAACAGCAGAGCAGGAGCTGAAACTGCGGTTGCCACATCTGGAGCCCATCTGGAAGGAACGGCAAGACATGGCAAGAGAGATACAAGCGACCAGGGTCTAAGGGAAGGACCAGTGGGGGCCAGACACCAGCGCAAATTCCAATCAAATCACTGCAGAGGTCTCCCCCCTTTTTATCTAGTTGGGGGATGGATCATTGGGCTAGGTAAAAACCTAAATAATCATTAAATCACTTTTATTAGCTTGGAGCATTGGTAACTGCTAAGGCCCAAGCTGGATAATTAGAAATGAAGAGGAAAGGCCAATGGCCAGGGTGGAAGAACCATATAAAATTCTCAATTGTCCCCTCTCCCTTATTTATGAGAGTGATGAAGGGGACTGACTAGACAGGTGTGTTTGATGTGTGGATACAAAGCTCCAAGGAAAGTGAGAGTTGAGATTTACCCCCATTTTATAGGAGGTGAGGAAGTGAGAGACTGGCTCTTTACCTGGATGATTATATACATCAGCTACCCTGAGACCTCAGGGAGAATTAAATATGCCTCAATATGTACTGTCTATTTTCCTAATGATACTTCTGAGGTTTTCAAAGATTCTTGAGACATAGGTCTCCTCTGTGGTTTCCCAGATCCAGGTAGTCCAAAGAAAGTGACTTTTATCTGGGTGGGATAACTTTCCCAAAGCATTCTTGTACCTCCCCAGGAAACCAGTTGTGACCCAAACTGTTGAGACCCAAAATATCGCCCCCTCCCACCAAATACTACAAAGGGAACATGTTACTCTGGAGGTCACACACATAAAGACTTAGGGATCTCTAGCCAGCTTACCCAAAGGTAGGCTGCCAAGGGATGCCCTTGGAGTGAGAAGTACAGAAAGAACATTCAGGGCTAAGTACAAACCTTTGGCCTCTGTCTAAAAAAGAAAAAAGAAGTTGGGGCCATGAGTTAGATGGAGAACAGATAGCAATATGATGGAAATCAGGTCTAATATATATATAATGTGTGTGTATATATATATGATATATATATACACACACACACGTATATACACACAAACACGTGTGTGTATATATACACATATATACATACTCATAGACACACATATATACATATATACATACATATGTGCATATATATATATATATATATATTCTCAAGATGCCCCAAGTTAGGATTAACACTCACCAATGCTTAAAGATAGTAATAGCTAATATATTTATATGGCACTTATAGGTGCTAGACATTAGGCTAATCACCTTATAATTACTATCTCACTTGATCCTCATGATGACTGTGGGAAGTAGGTGCTATCATTATCCCCATTTTACAGATGAGGAGACTGAGACAGACAGTAGTTAAGTGATTTGTCCAAGGTCACATAGCTAATAAGTGTCAGAGGCTAGATTTGAAGTCAGGGTTTCTTAACTCTAGGTCCGGAGCTCTATTCACTCTGCCATATAGATACCCATTACTGATACATAATAAATGCTTTTTAGATTGGATTAGATTGGGTTAACTCTGCCTTTACTTCATAAGTATTGTGTATTTCACAAGAATTTGAACTAGAAATAGAGTATGTAATTCTCTGATTTATAAATGAGGAAACTCTGTTTCAGAGAGGGAAGAAATTTGCTTCATGTCACATAGGTAGTAATGAATAGAGCCAAGATTTGATACTGGATGCTCTGACCCCAGACCCAGGGGTCAGAGCATCCTGGGACTTAACTAATATTTCTTCAAAATGACTGGGGATGTTACTGTTTTTGGAGAAGTATCTATCCACCCATTTGGGGTTTTCTTGGCAAAGGTACTGGAGAGGTTTGCCATTTCCTTCTCCAGCTTGTTTTACAGATGAGGAAACAGAGGCAAACAGGGTTATGTGACTTGCCCAGGGTTAGACAGCTAGTACATGTCTGAGGCTGAATTTGAATTCAGGCCTTCTTGACTAGAGTTCCAGCACTTTATCCACTGCACCATGTAGACACCCCTTACTGATACACAATAAATGCTTTTTAGATTGAGTTAACTCAATATTTTGTATTGATATAGTGGAAAGAATTAAGGAAATGACTTTGAGTTCTTCCAATAGCTTTGGTCACCACTAGTTGTGTGGTTATAGTTATAACCTTTGCCATCCTTAGTTTTCTTATCTGGATATTGGAGAAATAACACATTTCTACCTCACAGGGTTGTAATGAAGAAATGCTTAAAAACTACAGAAATAAAAGCTAGGATGTTTTATGGCATGGCCAGTTTCTTAGTTTTGGTTTGGAAAATCATTCTCTTCAAGGATTTCTATGGGATCCTATCTTATGATGACTCTGATGGGGTTGGCTATAGCTTTAGCTGTTCTCTGAGCTCTGGGGAGGGAACAAGGAGCAAGAAGGTCTATAAAGGGGGTCTGTGAAAAGGGAAAAAGATGGTGATAAGGCAGGACCTTGAAGAGTCTTGGGACCTACTGTGGTCAGATGGTTTTCAGTAAATATTCAGGCTGCTAGAATAAGGAGAGAAAGCTCTCTTGAATAGAAAAAAAAACCTGTATTTTTTAATACAAATTTCAATGTGTATCTTGTTTTTTATATCACTTACACTTTCACCTGTATCTCTCTCCCTTAGAGAGTCATTCCATATTCAGCTTTTCTTTCTTAGACTTTTGGTCTCTCAGAGAGTTTAAGCTTGAGGTTTGGATATCTCTTCGCTAGCTCAGCCCCTTCCACAATTCTGTCCCTTCATTTTGCACATCAGAAAGTAGACTATCAATACCCTCACTGAACCTCTATTACATGTCATGAATTATAAAGGTGGGCATGAGGGTAAGGTAGAGAATAGGTAGGTGGAGAAGAAAAAGGCAGTATTATACAGTGGTTAGAGAACAGGATTTGCAGGCAGAGGACCAGGGTTGAGTCCTGGCTACTATAATCACTTCCTCCATCTGAGTCTATGTCTTCATTTTTAAAATGAGCCCTAAATCCTATAATTATTGGAACTGGTGGTCATAAACTCCAGGCTTGAATTCTTGCTATCATTGTTAATTTGTTCTGTGACCTTGGGAAAGTCAATCCTTCCATAAAGGACTCAGTTTACTAATCTGTAAATGAAATGATTGAGTCAGTGAACTCTAAGAACCTGTCCAGCTCTCATGCTCCATGTGGAAGAAATTAAGTCAATTTCTAAACTTCTCCCCGCTATCCTTAGCTTCTTTTTAAAAATAAAAATAGAAAGCCTGCTCTGAACTTTGAAGAACTAGAAGGAAGAGAAATGGAATCGCTCCCTGCAATCAAGAACTTCTACTCTGATTGGTGAGGGGGAATCTGCCTTTTGTGGGTCCCACACAGATTATTCGAAGTTTTGAGTTGACTGAGAGGATGTTACAGATAACCACAAAATAATAATAACTTTCTCTCCCAAGCTAGTGACATGGAAAGAGCCCTGGGCTGGAAGTCAAGATATGCAGCTCTGAGTCAGTTATCGGCTAATAACTAGATTTGTGACCTTGGATAAGTTTCTTAACCTCTGGGCTAAGTCTCAGTTTTCTCATATGTTCAATGAGGAAAGTTATCTTCTTCTGCCCATTCAGGTCAAGACTCCTTGGATTCTTTCTGGGAGAAAGTCACAGAAATTTAACAGCTGTGTAGAGAAAAACTCATTGGATTTGGAGTCAAAAGAACCAGGTCAGAATCTTACTCATGTTGGAGAAACCTATGTGACCTTGGACAAGTAATTTTAGATTTTGGGGCCTCAGTCTCCTCATCTGTGAAATGATAGCATTGGTCTATTCCAACTCTAAAAGCATGGATATTCAACCACAGTTGGTGGAGAGAGAAGATGTATTAGGCTTAGTTGCATCACAGGAGTTCTGATAGTAATCAGGAAATGTACAAGATAAGGGATCATTCTTCTACAATCTGGGAAGGAGCCTGTCTCTATCCAAGTAAGTACCACAGAAATGGGTAGAGTGGGTTTCAGAAGTAATGGAATAAGTCCAATCAGAGGACCTTAGTGTTCTGAAGAGTTCTGAGTCACTTCAAAGGTATTTAATAAAGAAGATATATTAAAAGGGATTTAAAAAAAATTAATTATTGCAGGTCCTTTTACAACAGGAGGAAATGAGATCAGACACTGAGAGGAAATGCAAAGAATCACCAGAGATCTTGAGTGACAGAAGAAAGCCTATCTGATCTAAGAAAGGAGGCTGTCCCTCTCCAAAACGGGAGAACTCAGCCTAAGATGGACACAGATAGGGAGATGAGGTAGCAGAAGTGGTAAGAGGTGTCTGAATCTGGAGCCTTACTTAGGAGATGGACTCCAGATTGTGTGTTTAGCATTAGAGCATGACAACAAAAATCAGTCTAGACCAGACAGTTTGGCTGCCTTTTATTCAAGCTCTTTGAGCAAATGGACTTAGAGGGAGGGAATACAGAAGAAGGACCTGAAACAAGGAGGACTTTTTTCTGTTAACAGTCTCTTCTGGAATCTATACTAGTGGAGGAACGGGAAACATGCAGCAATGACCAGATTCTTTCTGTTGGTCTTGAGAATTCCATCCACCTTGTTTTGGTCTTGGCCTCAGGTGGTATTAGATGCTTTGGGAATTCACAATACAAACTAATCAAGATTCACTATGAGCATCAATTATTTTCCCAGTCTTTTTTCCTATCTCCTCTTCCTAGATTCCAATTTCTTGTGAGAGATGAGGGATGGCCAGCATCACCTTTCTGTGCTGAGCCCTAAGTTGGTTGTCTTTTTTTGGACCACGGCTTACTTGTGGGGTAAGTTGGTATATTTGTTTCAAAGTCCTTCTAGTCTGGCCACTGTTGGGTTGTAGGCTACATCTCAAAGTCCAAGTCAATAGAGACAGTGGTGATACCAACAAAAGAATTAAATAAGCAAAAGAGTTGTCACCCAGGAACAAACTGGAGAGGAAGACAGACAAACAGGACACAGAGGGAAATGGAATTTGAGCCTTCAAATAGAATGAGGAAGAGCATGGAAGGAAGTAGACCAAAGTAGACAAGGGAGAAAAAGGAGAGCAAGGGTTCAGCTAGAAGCTGAGTTTGAGAAAGAATGGGAAGAAAAGATAAAAAAGAGAAAGACAGAAAGGCCAACAGAGAGACATAGAGAGGGAGACAGAGATAAACACACACACACACAGAGGCAGAGACAAACACAGACAGATAGGCAGAGACAGAGAGAGATAGAGACAGAGAGAAGGAATTTAAAGTAAGAAAGAAAACTGTCCAAGGAACAGAAATCACTAGCCCCAAACCCCATTGCTGGAGGATCAGACTGTCAAGTAGGGGGAGGTGGTGGTGGTGATGATGTGGGACAGGAAGATCCCCTAATACATAACAATTTGATTCTCCATTTACGTATTATCAAGTGTTTCATATCAGGCTGACAGCCCCTGGAAGTATTTGATGCCCATCAGTTAATCTTTCATAAGTTAAATCATTTATAATATTAGTTTACCAATAAGCAAAAGTAGAATATGAAATATAATTTGAAATATCATTTACTGCCTTCCAGACATTCAGGCAGAACTGTCAGATTATCTGCTTATTTGTGTGGATAATTTAAAGCTGACTATATTCTGAAATCCTGCTTTTGGAGGTGGAAAACTGGTGGAAGAGAGAACTGGGGAACTGCTGTAGTTTGGGCCAATGAACACTGACGGTGATGGATTTGGGGCAAAGGAGGAAAGATTTGCTGATGAACTTGGGTATAAGGCACTCGGCTATCTGTTTTCCCTTTTTTTTTCTGCTTTGAGAGAATTTGCTAGAATTTTTGCAAAGAAAAATTTGTAAGCACTTTACAGTGAAAGTCAAAGAGTATAAAAGCCCTTATCCTGCTGAGACCCAGAAATGGATAAGCCAGGGTCAATTCCTAACACCCCCCGGAAACAAGGAGAAATGATTTAAGGAAATGCAATATGATAGCTTCAGGTCAGATATAAAGAAGAACTTCTTAACCATGAGGGTTCATAGACCGTAAAAGAGACACTTTGGGACTTTGGAGCACTTTGAAAACAAATTCATCTGAGGAATGATCTTAGTGAAGGACTTCTTGGAAGTAAAAGGATGAACAAAATTGCCTTGGAAAACCTATGACTCCTCTGTTATCATGTCTGACTGTACAAAAGAAATTTCTTTCTGGGTTTTTAGCATAGTATCAGGCCTTAGAGTTGGGAAGCTGGGTAAGGGAAGGGTGGGCAGTGAAGTAGAGAAGTTTTAGCTCCGATAGCTTTTCTTGGTGGACGATGTCTTGGAGATGATGCGCATACTGGAACTGCTGCTTCCCATGCTACGGCCGCTGGTGGAGCTGAAGCTTCCAACTCCACTTCCGTAGCCGAGATTGCTGCTGAAGCCCCCTCCGCTCATACAGATGCCACCACTTCCACCATATCCGGTGCCCCCACTAGAAGTGACCACAGCTGTGGGGAGAAAAAGACAAGAAAAAGCTCTCATTTGCATATGATTTTGCATCTCATTTGCATAGTACATACAATAGCATCTTATGCCCTGCAGTGTCTTCTAGTTATTGTTTTTTTTCCCTGAATCCCAAGCCCTTCTCCTGGTACCTATCTCCTGAGTGTCTCAATAGATTATTCAAGTTTTCCCTGTTTCACTAAGAGACAGGGAGATATTGAGAAGAAATGGGTACAGCCAGATGATGCTAATGCCTGACCTTTGTATGGTAGTTTACAATTATCAACATACCTTCACATTTAGCATCTCATTTTATACAATAACCTAGTGGTATAGGCAGGAAAATATTATTATTTCCATTTTAAAGATTGAGAGAGATCAACAATTATAAAAATAAAACAATATAATGGCATTTCTATATGTAAGCTTTTTAGTGTATTTTATATCATATTATAATATATTATATTTTATATATGTTATCGTATATTATATACATATACAATATGTATTATATTTTATATTATATTATGATACTGTATTATATTTTATGTTTCATATTATGTTAAATTTTAGATTATATATTTATATACATACATTTTACATATGTATACACACGTGTATGAATATATAATGTATGTATATAAATATAATATACACAGATACATGCATACATATATAAATATATATACATGTATATGTATATATACTTTGCAAAGTACTTTATACACATTACCTTATTTAATGCTCACAACAACCCTGGGTGGTAGGTGTTATTTATTACCTCCATTTTATAGATGAGGAAACAGAAGTAGACAGAGGTAGACTTGCCTAAGGTCACAGAGCTAGTGTCTGAAATTAGATTTTAACCCATGTCTTCCTGACTCCAAGGTTACATTTTAATATTATGCTACCTCTCTGAACAGGACTCATTATTAGATGTTTCTTTTTTCTATTGAGCTGAAATCTGTCTCCCTATAATTTCCATACTTAGATCATAGTTTCACCTTTTGGAACAAACCAAGATACATCCTCTCTCTATTCAATGAGAAATATCCTTTAAAAAAGAGACTGGGTCTTTCTGTAAGGCTTGTCTTCTTGAGGCAAAATGCTCAATGTTTTTTCAACCATTCCTCAAAGCAACATGATCTCCATACTCCTCGCTAACTTACTTTATCATCATCCCTCTAAAAGCATGTTGGTTGGAACTGAATATGATATAGTTACAGGACAGTACAGACATGGTCTGATCCAGGAAAAACTCGAATCCTGTGACTCCTAAGCCAGAATTCTAATTCTGACCCTCACTAACTGTGTGACACTGATAAGTCACTCAACCTCTCTAGACTTCAAAATATAAAAAGGATAGTGACACTTTATAGCTGTTATCTCACAGGATTACTGTGATGCTCACACGTGTAAAAAGTACTTAATGAGCATTAAAGTGCTACCTTATCATCTGTTAGTATTGTTATAACATAACCTAAGATTGTATCGGCTTCTGGATTTTTCCCCTTTGTTTTGTTCTTAGCAGTTGCATCACACTTTTGGGTAGCCAGGTGGCACAGTGGATAGAGTGATGCACCTGGAGTCTGAAAGACTCATCTTCCTTAGTTTAAATCTGGTCTCAGACACTTACTAGCTGGGTGACCTTAGACAAGTCACTTTACTCTGTCTCAGTTTCCTCATCTGTAAAATGAATTGGAGAAGGAAATAGCAAAACCCCCTAGGATTTTTACCAAGAAAATACCAAATGGGGTCATAGTCAGACACAAGTGAAATGACTAAAAAACAAATAACAAAAATCACACTTTTGGCTCATATTTGTTCATCGATTACTCTGAGCCACCATCTTTTTCACATTAGGCTACCAAGCCAAATATCTGCTTCCCATATTACAATGGTGTAAATTTTAAATAAAGGACCTACATTCTTACTGAATTTTACCCTACTGATTTGGACTCAGGGTTCCAGACAGAGCTGGGATGAAGGATTAATCATCCAAGCTCTAGTCACACTTTTCATAAGGAACCATGTGCCTTCAGATTAATCTCTGTCTATTAATCTGCTAAAAATTCACCAATTTGGGGATGAAGTCACTATTGCAAGGATGACCTCATTAGGTGTTAGGACTTATACTTGAGAATAACCTGAGCCCTGTCATAGATTTTTCCCAAAGGAAAAGAGAGCTCACTTTATCCCTTTTCCAAGTTGTCTCTTGTTTTTCAGTCATGTCCAACTCTCTATAACTCCATCAGTAGTATGGAACATCAACCCTCGAAGAATTCCTTTTCCCCAACCCCTTCCCAAAGTCCATTTGTTCACTGACTTAGAATCCTCAACATTCCTTTGTCTGATTGGGAAAAAGTGCCCAAAGAAGTGGGATCTTTGCAGGAAATATTTTCAGAGGGAAACTCATCTCACATATGCTGACACCTGTTCACAGCCTTTTTCAGCCCATCAAGCATTACATAGACTACATTACCTGCCCATATTACCCACTGTTCAATAGTGTCTTTGAGTTATTACTCACATATGTTCACAGGTCCAACACCTTCTCCAGTGAGCCTATAGGGAAAATAAGAGAGACATTATGTTTTTAATTGAAAAATTGAGTGACTTTGTTACTTTCCCTTTTTCTTACATGTGAATGTGAGAAGATACAGAGAGAACACTGAAACTTTTGGATTCTCCTACATAAAAGAAGCAGAGGGTAAAGAGGAGGAAGTAGAGGAACTGAAGAAATAGAGAGGAGGGAAAAATATGGGGAGAGGGGCAGACAGAAATAAGAGAACATAGACAATAAGAAGGAACAAGAATAAAAGCAAAAGCTAGAGAAAGATAGAGGCAGAGACAACTGAGAAAAGGAGATGGCCCTTAATGGCACAGGCAGTGAGAGTTACAAGTCCATCCCTGAACGGATAGTTGGAATAACGATGTAGATCACCCTCCAGAGGTAGATACTGTTTCAAAGAGGGAGCTTAGCACACAGAGTGGATTCCCTTGAACATGTAACAAAGGGTACTCTTGAGGGCCAGGGTATAAACGTCCAAGAGCCAAACAATTATGTATGGAATGTCATGAATGATTATGAGCAAATAATCTTTTTGGATATGATATTAGGTCCTTGTGATCAAAATGAACTGAGGATTTGGCAGCCAGGAGGAGATGATGTGATTTTATTTTAAAAATGCCTAACACCACAGAAGATTATTAAGGATTAGTTTTGCTTCTAATCACCTAGGTAGTCCTAAAAATGTTTTTGTTCTCCAGGTCTCAGTTTTTGGATTTGTAAAATGAGTGGGTTAGATTGAATCATTTTGAAGAGGGCAATGGGTGTTTCCCCAGGGAATGGTGAATACTTTTCTAGGGATAGGAAAGGAGCAGCAATGACTTTGTCCAAGACACTCCATCTCTCCTCTCTAGGCATTTTCTCTGACTGTCCTATGTCCCTGGAACATTCTCTCTCCTTCTTCTCTCTGACAACTGACTTCCCTAGCATCCTAACTAAAATCTCACTTTCTACAGAAAGCCTTCCTCAGTCCCCCTTAGTTCTAATGATTTCCTTCTGTTAACTATTTCCTCTTTATTCTGGTTATAGCTTATTTTGTGTATATTTGTTTGCATGTTGTCTCTTCCATTAGATTTTAAGTTCCTTGAGGACAAGGACTATTTTTTGCCTCTTTTTGTATCCCCGATGCTTAGCTCAGTGCCTGACACACAGAAGGTAGCTAATAAATGTTTATTGATTGATTGATTTAGTTTCTGGAAATTCAAATTACTTGCTTAATGTTGTTGGGGACTGTCTAGCCTTATTGTGGAATTATCATACTACAATGATGCCGCTATTTAGGTCATGGATAGGAAGGAGCTAATTACCCACCTGCACTCCTCGCCCTCCAGCAGTTTCCTGTAGGTGGCAATCTCAATGTCCAGGGACAGCTTAACATTCATCAGCTCCTGGTACTCGCGCAACTGGCGGGCCATGTCCTGCTTGGCCTTCTGCAGGGCATCCTCCAGCTCAGCCAGCTTGGCTCGAGCATCCTTAAGGGCCAGCTCCCCACGCTGCTCAGCATCTGCTATGGCAGCCTGAAGGGCAGCACACTGTGGGAGAAAAGGATATAATTTTTTTTTTAAATGCCTAACTCCAAGGAAGATTATTAAGGATTAGTTCCACCTCTGATTAGCCATGTGGTCTTACAAACGTTTTTATCCTCCAGGTCTCAGCTTCTAGATCTGTGAAATGAGTGGGCTAGATTTAAAGTCCCCTCTAGTTCTAAAGTTATATGATGTTGAGATACAAAATAAAATTACAACAAGACAGATTTAGGTTGGACGTCAGGAAGAACTTCCTGACATCGGGCATCAACCTGAGAGAACTTGTGACTTCTCCAATCCTGAGAACCTTTGAGAGTCAGAGTGACAGCATCAACCTGAATGTTTAGGTATTGACCTGGTGGAAGGCAATCCGGTGCTTTTTAACATCCTTTTCTCCTCTAGGATTCTTTCGATAATAAATAAGAAAGCAACTATGTGACTTATACTGTCATTCGTTTAACCTGAAAAGGGGGTCAGTTTTCTCTGTATAGTAGGAGGGATTGAGGTTAATGATAATATAATAGCTACCCTTTATATAGTGCTTTAAGGATTGTAAAGTGTTTTAAAAATGTTACTTTATTTATTCACAACAATTGTGGAAGGTATTACTATTCCCATAGGGAAACAGGTGCTGAGCATTTAAGTGACTTGCACAACGTCACAGAAAAATCTGAGACAAATTTGAATTCAGGTCTTCCTGAATTACAAGTCCAGCATTCCATCCATTGCGCCACCCACTTATTCAATCTCAGGAAGAATGTCTTAATATCCCAGGATGTGGAGGAAAATTATGGAATTGAAATGATGGGATCCTATTTCTGAGAGGTTTTTGAGTCCTGATTTGGTTAGGTAGAGGTGTTTTCGAAGTAAGATAATGGCTAAGGTGACTCCTGTAAGTCTCACCATACCTGCTTCTTCAGATTGTCAATCTCAGAACGCAGCCTTTGGATCATCCGATTCAGTTCAGAGATCTCCATTCTGGTAGTACGGAGATCATCCCCATGTCTACCAGCAGAAAGCTGAAGCTCCTCGTACTGTGAAAAAAAAGAAAAGCAAATTGAATGAACAAGGAGAAGTGAGAAGAGAAATATGAATCCTGAGGCTTTCCGGTACCCCCAAAATTGGTGAATTGTCATATTGATGACTGGTTCATTTATATTTCCTTGCCCCAAACCATCACCAAATCCTGCTGCATCACTGTCCTATTTCTTAGCCCTTTTCTATTCTGTCATTTTCTACAACCACTACTCTAATCTTGACCATCCTCATCACAGATCTAGATTGCCATGGTAACATTCTCACTTATTTCCTGATGATCAGTCTTTCACTCCAGAGTTGTGCTTCTGCTGTCTTCTCTAAGTACCATCTTAATCCCATCCCTTCTAGGCTCAAGGCCACATAGCTACTCCCTCTTGTCTATGATAGAAAACTCAAAGTCATCTCTCTGATCTTTATGTCTCTCACACTTGCCTTGACCATCTCCTGAGACTCCCTGGTTTAGAATTTCTACTCCAGTTGGTCAAATCTGCTCCTTGTCCTACTACATCCAAAATTCTCTTTTGAGAATCCTGCATGGGTAGGATGCATATTTGCTTTTTCCATTTAACCCTGTCTCCCTTCTACATTAAAACCTTGCTCCATATTTTTTTCCTCTTTGGGAAGCCTAACTCCTTCACCTATTTCTCCCCTTTCCATCCACCAACGTTGACATTTAGAGATTGGTTCAATCACTTCTCATTTCCTTGACCTCATCTCTCTGTCTCCACATCTTCAATGTGTATTCCATTTCCTTTAACAGACTGAGAAATCCTATAAAGGAGTGACTGTCTCCTTTTTTGCATCCCTTCTATCTCTCCTAAGGTTTCAGAAGTAGATTCTACTACCCACAAGGGATATTTAATACTAAGGAATGAGTTAGAGAGTGACTGTTTCTGGCTCCAGCCTATTTCTTCTTTAATTCCTCACCTTTGACCGGTACCAGGACTCTGCTTCAGCTCGACTTCTATTGGCGATGTCCTCATATTGAGCTTTGACCTCCGCAATGATGCTGTCTAGGTCTAGGTTGCGGTTGTTGTCCATAGACAGGACCACTGAAGTTTCTGAGATCTGGGCCTGAAGCTGAGCCAGCTCCTGTGATTGGACCCAAGTATAGAAATATGAGAGTTGAAGAATGGGTGTGTGTGTGTGTGTGTGTGTGTGTGTGTGTGTGTGTGTAAGAGAGAGTCAGATAGAGACAGACACAGAGACAAAGAAGGGAAAAGAGGAGAAAGAGAAATGGAGAGGGAAAAAGGGAAAGACAAGAGGAGACAAAGAGACAAAGACAGAGATTTCCTCAAACTCCTTTAGAGATTGAGAGACTGTAGGACTCTGTCCTTGCTTCTAGAATAGTATCTACCATTGAATGAGCACCTTCAAGGTACTGTATCTGAGAGCTGCCTCTTTATTTGAAAAGAAACAGAAGACCTAGGTTTCAAACCCTGACTGCCACTTACAGGGTGACCTTAGACAAATCACATTGCAATACATTTTTCTCTTCTATAAAATGAAGGGATTGGATTAGAAAACTTATAAATGTCCTTTTCAACTTAAATCACCAATCCTACATGAAGAGAATTATAACCAATTCTTTTGTCTATGCTAATGAGAAAGAGAAATCATATGCATAATTCTAAATGGATTTCCTAAAAGGAATTTCTATTTGTTTTTGAAATGTACTTCTGTCCTTAAATGTAAGCTATCTTCTTGCAAGAGTAGTCATTGATTTATTCAAAAACAGGTATTGAGCAAATTGCAATGCCCTTATACCATTTAGCAATGGAGATAGGAAGCACTTAAACACCTCAACCACAAGGTGGGAATATGATAAGTATTATAAAAGAAGCTCAAACAAGCATGGTTCAGAGGTAGGATGAGTCCCTTCTCACTCCAATGCAAGACACCAGCCTAAGTAGAGCCTCTTCTTCTCTCTCTCCAATTTTGAAGACTATCCACCTCATATGACTTAGGATAGGAAATTAAGCATTTTAATTTGGTGTTTTCTGATAGCTGACTTAAGCTGGCTTGACAGACTTGGTCTTTATTCACCGAAAGCAGAAAAAGCATCGAGCAGAGTAAGGTAGTAATAGCCTCAATCACTAACACTATCCTAGGATGCAAAGACAGCCTAACCAACTTCTACCGAGAGTCATACTTTTGTGTTCTTTCCTGGAGCCATAGCATAAAGTAGTAGAAAGAGTACTGGACTAATAATAACTTCTATCTGTGTTCTACTTAATTACCACTTACTTGCTTTGGGCAAGTCACTTAACCACTTAACCACTGAGACTCCTTATCTGCAGTAACTTTTACACTATCCAACTCACGAAGTTTTGGCAATTAGATGATGCATAAAGGTATTTTGCAGCCCCAAATTCTACGTAAATGGATGTCATTACTAAGTATACCACCTAAATTTCTTTGAGTAGTTGATTTGCTAATTGATTACTGACCCTCATCCTCTATGGACACAGCTAAGCAACAAGAATATTACTTGTATCCAGAAGCATGGACTGGTAATTATTTTCCAGTTGATGTACTTGGATTGCCCTGCAGATTCAGGGAACACTATCATTGATGGGTTTAAATGAATTAGATACCATCATCTATAAAACTATTTGCTCTCACAAAAACAAGGAAAATAACAACTAGAAATTGAATGATGTAAAATGATAAAAATCCAGGTTAGATACAAAGAAAAAAATGTAACAATGTACCTCCCTCCCTTCACTGCAGAAGTGAAGGACTATAGGTATGAAATACTACATACAATTTTATCTTGGCTAGTTTTGCTGAATGTTTTTATTCCTTATTTTAATTTTTGTTTAAGGAATGGCTTTCTGGGAAAGAAGGGGAGATGGATATATGTATATATATATATGTTAGTTATATATATATGTTAGCTATATATATGTTCATTATATATATATATATATATATATATATATATATATATATATAAACTTGTTAATTAAAATTTAAATTAAAAAGAAGCAATCTATTCTCATTGTGATTCATTCATCCCTCATCTCCCCAGACTTGTGTATGCCTATAAGGAGACTAGAATAACACAAAATTTAATAAATTGGGAGAAAAGGAAAGGGTAGCCTAGGACCTGTAAATTTTCCAGATTCCTCAACCTCTATCTTTCATGCCTCCCCTTCCCTTGGTACCTTCCTTCCTCCCTATAGATGGATATCAATGATTAGCTGTGGTTCCCCACTCCTAACTTATTAAATCACAGCCATGGATGGCAGAAGGAATGATGAGAGGACACAAATTGGTTTCCCTAGACCTTGCAATGTCCTTTATTTTGGATGCAGAGTTGTGAACTTAGGAGAATGACCAGCAGCCATGAGTGTACTTTCATCTCTGCCTTTTAAAAATACCTTCCCTGAGAGGAAGAATGAATCTCTGAATGCAGGATATAGTGGTTTCAAACAAGACTCAAAGGGGAAGGAGAGGAGGTGGTCCTATCATATCCCACAAGTCAAGTCAACAAGAAGTTCCAAGAGATAGATGAGAGGGAAATGAAAGGGGGAGAAGAATGGAGGGGAAGGACTAAGGCCCTCCTTACCGCCTCATAGAATGCCCTCAGAAAGTTGATTTCATCTGTCAGGGCATCAACCTTGGCTTCCAGTTCCACCTTGTTCATGTAAGCTGCATCCACATCCTGAAAAGCAAAATAGGAAACAATTATTCTAATTCTTATGCTTCCCAGATTTTAATCTCCCCCTTAGACCCACAAGTCCGGTTGAACTACTTCTACTTAGCTGGGTGAGTAAGTTCTCAAATGCCAGGCAATGGGGTGCAGCTTAGGGGTGGGAATTCTAAGGATAAAACTTGAGGATCATTTTGGTGATATCACTTTGGAATCCTTGAAGGGATATGTAGGATCTAGAATTCCCTTCTCTGTCCCACCTCAAAAAAACTCAAAGTTATTGGACATTTATCATCTGTGGTGTTCTCTCTAAGTCAAGAAGTTCTTAACTTGGAATCAGGGTCTCTGTGAACTTGGAAGAGAAAAAAATGACATCTTTACTTTCACTAACATCTAATTGAAATTCAGAATTTCCTTCAATTATTTGAATACATGATTCTGAGAAGAGGTATGCAGCCTTCACCAGACTGTCAAAAAGGTCCACGGCACAAGAAAAGGTTAAGAACCTCTACTCCAGATAAGTTGTCATCATAGGATTGCAGTGTGAGAAAACCAAGATCTCCATTCCCCAAACACCTTGACCTCTCTGACCTCTGAGACCTCTCCATAGGCTAGTCTCCCCATTAGATAGCCTCTCTTTTCTTCACAATGCTCTCCCACAATTCCCCTCTTCAAGACTAAACCCCCAGTCTTTGCTTCTTCACAACCCATTTTGGTTCTCCCAGAACTTCTGTACAGAGCACTATCCATCTTCTTTTGCTTCTACTTCTGCCTTTGCCTTGTTCTCTTTGTGTCCTGGGCAGGTACTCTCTTTCCTCCATCAGATCAAAAGCTTTTCTTCTTCCTCCACAGTTCCCCAGAGCTGTGGAGTCAAATCTAAAGTTTCCTCCCTTGTACCACCTTAAAAAAACCTGAATTAATTGGGTATTTCCCAATTAATTCAGAACAGAGTCAACATCAGAGCATCTTTCTCTCCCCATTCACCTTCTTGAGCACAACAAACTCATTCTCTGCTACTGTGCGTCTGTTGATTTCCTCTTCATATCTGTTGGAATGAATTAGATGTTAAGTTGCATTAAGATCAGGGAATCTGAACATAAGAAAAAGGAAGCTCTTCATTTTAAAAAAAAGTATTTAATTTGTTTCTAAGCATTTCTATAACATAGTACTAAAAAAATGATTACACATGAAATGTCAATCTATTATGCACAACTTGCTATTCCTTTTAAATATGTAATAAAGTTGTCCGTCCTCAGACAGAATTCAGAAAATAACACTAAGGAGGACCCAAGGCCTAGAGTAACATTGCACACAACTCAGGATTAAAACTTGATTATAATAATAAACTACTGAAATAAAATAAAACGAAATAAAAATGAGTAAGCAAAGGAAAAAGAACCTGACCATAGTTAGTTTCTTTGGTGTAAAAGATTTGGGTTCATTCAGAAGAAGATAGTGAGGTTTAAAAAAAAAAAGTCACTCCTACCCCAATGACTAATACCAAATGGTCATAAGTCCAAAAAGATTTCTTGGAAGAACTTTAAAAGGAATTCAATAATCAAATAGGGGAGATCGAGGAAAAATTAGAAAAAAATCAAAGCAATCCAAAAAAATTGTGAAAAGAAAGTTAACCAATTGGAAAAAGAGGCACAAAATCTTAAGGAAGAAAATAACTCCTAAAATTTGAATTGGGGGAAAAAAATCAAATGACATTATAAGATACCAAGAAAAATTAAAACTAAAAAAAAAATAGAAGAGAATATGAAACATCTCAGTAGAAAGACAACTGATCTGGAGAAGGGATTGAGGAGAGACAGTATTAGAATTGTCAGACTACTTGAAAAGGAAGTTTTTCAGGTGAGTAGGTTGATATGGTTGTGCCAAAACAACTTGGTAAAGTTCCATGATATTAAGCCACTAGGCAGAGGAAAGAAAAGGCAGAGGGGGTGGTGAGGAGATTAAGCCACAGCCAATGAACCCCATTGTTCTGGACCAGAGAAACCAGACTTTAATTCTCACTCCACCCTGATTTTCTGTGACATAAGACATTTGTAATGACATGTTATGTCTCAGGGTTAGTTTCCTTTAACGTAAGGGAAGTAAGAAGTCCCCCATTCTGTTCCCTCTTACTGAGAGATGTCAGAAAGATTAATTATATTATTTTTCTTATTGGAGATTCATGTCTCTGGGCAGCCTTCCAGGATCCCACAGTATGAGTTACCTGTCCTCTGGCTCCCAGGCACTTTACCACATCTTTGTGGAATGAGTCCAGGGACCACCCCCCCACCTCCTCTACCTGAGATAAGAAAGGGAACCACAAAGGAATCTGAGAGCCTTTGTTGTCTCTCTTTTTTGGGTCTTCAATGAGGACTACACAAGGACTGTATGAGTACCTGGCTCTTCTCAAGGCTTTCTATGAGCTCATTCATTTCCCCAAAATCACAGGGTGGAATTAAGGAGGGAAAGTTGTATAGCAGAAAGAATGCTGAATATATACATACATACATACATACATACATATATATATATATATATATATAGATATAGATATAGATATATATCGGTTCATATCTCAGTCACTTATGACCTGTGTAACTTTAGGCAATCTTTTAACATCTCTGAACTTGTTTCCTCATATGTAAAGTGAGTGAAGGGTTGACCGACTTGTAAAGTCTCTTCTGACTCAAGGATGATTAAATACTTTACCCTAAAGGTTAATCATATGTGTTCTCCCTCTGCCTTTAGGCACTTCTAACCCAGAGACAAATAGAAAACTTGTCAACTATTCTTTCCTTCAATATTAAACTATGGATAGTAAAGAAAGAAGTTGCCATTTACTCTACTGTGTTTTAACACCCACTGAAAGCTAAGATGTCTGTCTTCTTGTCTAGCTTGTAGCTCTTCTGATGCACCCTGACCTCCAGTCTGATTTTTTCTTAGTGTATGTTCAGCAGACAGTTGATGCTATTTCAGATTTGAGGACTTAATGAAGCACCTCCCTGTACTTTCTTCTTTGGGTTCATTGGTTCACATTCTCTATTTATTTCTTCATCAAACCTCTCTACCAATTTCAAACTCCGCATTTAAAGTTTCAAAACCCAGCACCTTTCTTCCAGTGACTCTTGCTTACTATCATATTTCAGTTGAAATTCAGGATCACTGGAATTTAGAGCTGGGATGAGCCCCACAGACTTCACATATTAGCTATGGGCCACAGATGTTTTTAAAAATAACTTTTAACAATAACCACATTTATCAAGCATTTTATGTCACCATTCAAAGAATCTGGGTACACAGAGATTAAATGACTTGTCCAGGGTAATAAAACTAGTCAATGTGGAAGGTGGGTTGAACCCAGCTCTTTTCTGACTTCAGACATAACACCATAACATCCTTTCTCTAAACGTTGTTACTAATAAAAAAGAGAATTAAAAGAAAATAAGATAATTTCTTTTCATTATAGTCATGAATATATTGGGACACACTGTATTGTTTTCAGCCTTTGCCTCTGTATGTGTTGTACATATGCACATTCTAAGTGTATGTCCTTTCCCTCATCAAATTGAAAGTTGTCCAAGGGAAGCAACTGTTATCATTTTCTGGATTTGACTTCACATTCTCTTATTTCATGTTCCCCAAGCTGGATTCCATGAACAGTAGTTATATTACCAATGCAAAGAGGCTGGTTTTGTAAGGCATTAGGGTTGGGGAAAGTGCATGGGAATCATGTAATCATGTTATTCTGAATCAATTTCAATTTCTTTCCCCTCTAGAACTGTCCACATTCCTGAATCTGTTCTATTATTTTGCTGGGGTTCTCTGGCTTCTCCCATCTGACTGGGCAATCCCTGAGGGCAGGAGTTGTATCTTCTAGCTCTGAGTCTCCTCTGAAATATCTAGAATATACTGGAAATAAGAAGTGTTCAGGACAAGGAGATGAATGAGAATATGTCTTGTGTTCACACTCACTTGTTCTTGAAGTCTTCCACCACATCCTGCATGCTCTTCAGTTCAATTTCTAGCCTCCCTCTTTCCCCACCCAGGCTTTCCAATTGCCTCCTTAGGTTGTTGATATAGGCTTCAAACAAAGGCTCTATGTTGGCTTTGGTTGTCTTATGTTCCTGGAGAATGCTCCATTTGGTCTCCAAGACCTTGTTCTGCTGCTCTAGAAAGCGAACCTGTATTCCCCAGAGAGAAGAGAATCTTAAGCATTCATTAACAACAATCTCCCTTTGGAGGTTAGAGCATATAAAAAAATTGTTTACTATATTAGCAAAATGGAAATGCTAAAAATTGGGAAGCAGATCTCTCTGCTCCAAACAGCTTTATGGTGGTTGTTCTGCTTGGAAGATGAAATAGGAGAGACCTTTCTGTAAGTGAAACTATGATTGTGAGAAGTGGAAACGGAATAAATTAAAGCTGTTTGGAATACCCAAGAGAAATAGGTCTTTTGTATCATTCTTAAGACATTTTTCTCACTTCACCAAATAAGTAGAAGACACTTGAAAAGAAAGAAAAATATACCAAGTTTATTTTCCAAATTGTATCTAATTCACATTATATATGCTTTGTCCAGATCTACATGGAATGAATTATCACTGTAATTCAGAGAAGCTGGAATGAGAAAGTGAGATACAGAGCTAAAACTAGGGTTGATCAGCTGGGATGTTGCCCAACAGCTAGAATCATGGAGGGTAAGATGTGGACTATTTCCCTGCTGTGGTGGGGGAACATCTAATACTTCACATCTCATAATTCTCTGATGGCTGACCCTCGTTGTTAATCCTTCTCTCTCAAAGAGGACCATGACATCAAGGAGGAGATGCTATGACATACAAGTGAATTGGATTTAAGTAAGAGAGGGCTGTGCAAAATCACCAGACTCACTGTCTCCACCAGAACCATCTGGTCCAGTAGTGAGATATAGATCAGGGTGACTGGAGATGGCCCTGAATACAGTGGAAGACTTTATAAGCTAAGGTCTTTTATAGATCTCAGTTTGGCCAAGACAACACCCATTCAATGACTGAGACTAGGTAAGAAATGAGGCAGAAAATGACCTCTTTACCTAGTTTAAAAAATAAATCTGGGAAGGGAAGACCCTCAGGGTTTCTGACCAAAACAGAATTCTCTCTGAGTCAATCAGGACCTAAATAGTGACCAAGTAGGGCTTGGCTTGGGATCCATTGTTGATCAATCAGTAGAGAGCCAGAGTGATTTGGGGCCCTCATCGGATCTGGATGGAAGGAAGGCAGTTCCTTTAGGGGAATGTAAGAATGTAGTCTGGAACTGGTTGAGGAGGAGAACATGATGAGTAATCCCTTCTCCTATAATTCCATCCCCAATTGAGTTATCTTTCCCAGAAGCCCATTTGCTTTCTACTACAATCTTCTCAGGGACACAGTCTCAGACTCTGAGGAATTCTCCTTCCTGAAACTAAATTTGTTCCAGGTAGCAACATTCTTATTTACAGCTTTGGGGAAATATACGTGTACTCTGAGCTAGGAGAATTGAGTTCCAGTACCTGTTTTCCTTCTCAAACTAGCTGAATATTCTTTAGTGGGTGAATAAATCAGCACATGTCTAGGTTTCCTCATCTACCAGATAATTGATTGGATGTGATGATCTTGTAAGTATTTACCAGCTCTAGAATTCGAGAATTCTATGTTACTAATTTGGCTTCCTAGACTTAGTCAAGATCCTAATATTTTGATCCAATGTAAGCAATGGCTTCTAGCATCATTCAATCTTTTAGGACTTGTCCTGGGAGGTTTAGAAGAGAGGTTTTAATTACCCTTACCTCTAAAGAACATTTCTCAAACCAAGCATAGTAGGAATGAGAATGGGTAAGGAGACAAAAATGGCTGAGGCTCCATTGTATTTTTGGTAGTCATGGCCATGGGACCTTCCCTCCATTTAAACTCAAATGATTAGAAGATAAAGGGACCTTAGAAAGGCCCTTTATAGATGAGTAAACTCAGGCACAGAGTTGGAGAAAGGACTTACCCAAGGTCATACAGTTAGTTAGAGACAGCAAAAAATAGAATGTGGGTCTACTGACCAAGGATCTTCATTATATTTTGCCACTAATCACTACTCTTTCCTTACATGACATCTGGCATTCCCCATTGTCCATTTGTCACCAAGTAATGATAGAATCACATGCCCACACCATGATTTCTCCCCTTACCAACTAAAGTTCTAATCCCCTTTTCTCAGATACCATAGAAGTCTGAAAGCAGAAGCAAAAGGAAAAATTCAGGATGGGATGAGCATTGTCAAAACATGAAAAAGTTTAAAACCACTTTTATGGCAGTGTTCCTGGCATAGTTTACACAGACAACAACCCTGGAAAATGACAGAAATGTTTTATAGAATTACTGACTTCTACACCTGGAAGAATTCTTAGAGGTCATACAAGTGAAATGAATTCCTCAAGGTCACATGGCTAGAGAAGGCAAGTGGAAGAATAGAACCTAGATTTCCTGAATTTTAGTTTCTGGCCATGCCACATGTTTAGCAGAGCTGAATTATTCAGATCATTGCTTCTGTTATTTCTTAATTAAGAAGGTGATCAGTCAACCCATGTGTTAAATGGAGACTGGGGAAGAGAGAAGGTATAGAAGATCACATATGAGAACTAGAGGAAACACACAAGGAAACAACCAGTGTGTTCTGGGGCTGACTAAAAGCATAGATTACCTCCACCCTCCACATACCTCTTGAATCACTGGACAGATGCCTGAGTATCCTTAAGCAGACGTTCACCCTAGACCAAGTTTGCGACTTTTTCATTCTATTTTTTAGCTTCATCTGGTCTGTGTTCCTGAGCAGATGTTAAAAAACTATCTCATTCTCAATCATTACCCACTGAGAAAGAAATGACCAGATTATGGGTCAGAGAACTTTCTGAACCTATTGCTAACCTATTCATTATTCATGAATAGGGAAGTTCAAGCATTCTCTGTTCTCTGCTACCAGTTGGAAGACAAAAGAATACTGAGTAAACTATCTGTGGAGTAGAGCTTCTTGGTTTGAGGCCATAGTTGCTCATTTTCTCTGCCCAACCTTTACACCCTGGCAAAAGCATAAAAATTACAGAACAACCAATAGACCACCAGGGAATTAGTTTTCTATCAGGAGAAGCAAGTTCCTACCTTGTCAATGAAGGAGGCAAATTTGTTATTGAGAGTCTTGATCTGTTCTTTCTCTTCCTTTCGAACCCTCTGGAGGGATGGGTCAATCTCCAGGTTGAGGGGAGCCAGTAGGCTCTGATTGACTGTAACTTCATGGATGCCACCAGATCCTGCCATCATTCCACCTCCAAACCCATACCCCCCAGCCCTATATCCTAATCCCCCATATCCCATACCACAACTAGCACCCCCATAGCCAGCTCTGCTGGAGCGATATGCTCCACTGACAGAGATCCTTTTGCCACCTATGAGATTGTGGAGGCTCCTGGTCCCAAAGCCACCCCCAAAACGACTCCCACTCTTTCCTCCCTGGGACACAGACACAGAGCTGAAGCTGGTCCGGCAGCCCGGGAGCAGTGATGTTGAAGAAGCACTGAAGCTCCTGCTGCCACCGCTGGACTTGATGCTGACTGATCGTTGAGCCATCAGAAAAGTGGGTGCCGAAAGGTTAGAGAAATCGGACTGTCAAAGAATGGAACAGAAATCCTTCTCAAGTTTGTTTCTAGAATTCTAGGCTTATATTCTCTTTGGAAACTGGGCTTGGCCAGAGAAGATCACAGACCACTGCATTGAATTCATCTCCTTGGCATGTCTGGCTTTGGTCCATTTTTCATGTCCCACTAATAATCACTGAGGGAATGATGTACACACCTACCACAGACAGGACCAGACCTGGGGATTTCTGACACTTAACATTACCCTATTCCATGTCCAGTAAATTTCTTCCCCCTTCCTAGTTCTTATAATTGTAACTCCTTCATCTTCCTGATGCAACCACTTCCTCCCTGTTTTGGATGTTTATCTCTCACACCCCTAATTCTTTTAAAGATGTTTTATTGATATAAGTTTTAATGCACATTTTCAAAAATATCTCTTCCCTGCCGTCCCTTACAACAATGAATACAAAATAGAGACAGAAAAACAGTTCAGGTAAAAATGACCAACAGAGCCGCTCAATCTGACACTGTATGCTGTGTTCTACACATTTGAACACCCACCTCTACTGAGAAAGGAGGGACAAGCCTGCTCATATCTCCTCTTTGGAACCAAGTTTAGTCATTATCATTTTATAGTACTTGGTTTTCATTGCTTTGTTCTTTCTCTTTATTCTTTCCACCCTTTGTTCTTGATCCTTTATTTCTGGTCCTTAGCTCTTTATCCATGGGGATTGAAAGAATATTTGAAAATGTTCCTTAGTGCTGTATGTCTTATATCTCTCCCCGCTCCAACACACACACACACACACACACACACACACACACACACACACACACACCCCTTAGTCCTTAGTCATTTAATATTCTCCCCATATATATTCTTCTCCTATCCCCTAGTCTTAGGAAAATTCCTTTCACCCCTTCAGCCACCCAAGACTAGGGACCCTTGAAAATGCTTCCTATTTGAGATCATTTTGAATACAGCCCCCTTCCCATCACTACTACCACTATCCTGGAGGTTATTCCATTTTAACCACACCCTTGGCCAAGCCCTAATGAAAGGGTCTGGGAAGCTTGTAAACTCTGAATTTGCTAGATTCCAGGATATATCTAACAATTACGGACCTAAACTCTCTCTTTTGTGAAAACTTTGCCGCTGGGGATGGCTTTTAACTCTTCTCTCTGGCCTATTATTTCCCCACTCCTGTTACATGTTGGAAGTTGTCTTGGAACAATCTGTCCCTTTGCTCCCTCTATGGCATAGAGGGCTGGGCCACCCTACATCAGCTGTTGTGGAACATATTTTCTGTTTGGGAGGGGACCAGAATCCTGCCCTTAACCTGGAAGGTATTGTGAAATGGGAGTAGGGCCTCTATTATAGGGCAATGTCATCTTCAGTGAGAGATGGGGAATCAGGAAGATAGAAAAGGTGGGATGAGGAATATGTGAATAAGAAAGAAGACTTGCTTTTTACACCAATCATTCCCTTTCTCAGAAATAACCCTCCCCTTCTCTGCCCATCCATCTCTCTCTCCTCCTTTTCTGAATCTTTCATTTATTGGAAGAAAACCAACTATCTACTCAGTCCTTGAGCCTTAGAATGAGCAGTTGATCCATATCTTTGTTTCCCTTAATGCCTTTCACCATCCAAACAGAATTCATGAGTCTATATATGTTATACATGCACTTTAATAGACAATTTCCTAGAAGGCAAAGGAAGGGGTTAATACCCTCAGGGGGTAGCTTTATATACACTATAGGAAGAGGCTACCAACAAAATAATATCAATTATATCTGCAAGGCACTATTCCTAGGGGAGGAACTCATCTGAAAGCAGTTGTGGAAATGACCTTGGAGAAATGGCATCGGGACTCAAATCTCCCATCTTCTTGCATGTAGAGAAGGCTTAATGTTCTGAATATTCTCAATTTGAAATGAGACTTGAACATCTCAGAAATCAGCACTGTTTCTTGCACATAGCAAAGGCTTGTTGAGCTAAATTGTCTTGAAAGAGAGAGACTTTGGCAACTATATCTTGGACAACAGAGCTAAGTGTCTATGAGTAGAATAAGACTTCTCTGAGAACCAATGGCTAGGCTAGGCTTTGGAGACCTAGGTTGATTGTGACTCCTCAGTAGCATCAAAAGTATATCAAATGGGTAAAGAATACTAAAAGACGGCATCTGGGAGTAGAAAGATGATGCCTGAATGTTGGCAGTAGTAAGAAGGCTAGGTCAGGATCCAAAATGAAATTGGAAGAGATGTTCTTGGAGGACATCTAACACTTGTAACTCTTTCTAGAGGAGGTGGTAGAGACAAACTTAACGCTGGAATTACTACCACCACCAAAGCTGCCTCCCAGGCCTCGGCCGCTGCTAGTGCTGAAGCTGGTGCTCCCCAGCCCTCCACCCAGGCTGTGCCCACCACTGGTGGTGTAGGAATAGCTGGTACCCCCACCCAATCCCAGGCTGGTGCCGCTGACACCGCTGCCACTTCCATAGCCGCTGGAGACAGTAGAGGTGACCACAGCTGCCGAAGGAAAAAGAGACCATCAGAAACAGAAGCAGAGGTGGCATCAGCTTCCTCCTTAAGGACGTTCGGGCAAGTGTCCAGAGGCCAAGATGTCTCTTGTTTTAAAAACCCTTGAACCCCACCTTGAGTTCTATGGAGAAAAGATCTAAACTGAATCTTATAGGGTCCAGGCTGAAAGGGAACCTCAGATATTTACTCATCTAGGGTTCTGATTCTAGGCTGGAAGCTGTCTATATCAACTAACTCTAGGTTAAGACTACATGGTGGTACAAAGGATTACAGAGAAGATATCTTGGTGCTAAAACATTCTACCCCAGAGCAGGTGGAGGTAAAAGAATCAGTTACTTTTAAAATAATAATTATTTATTATAAAATAATAACTATTTTTAAATAATTAAAATAATTTAAAATAATCAATAATAAAACTATTTTAATAATATAGTCATGACAGATATTTAGATAATGCATTAAATCTTGAAAAGAGCCGTACCAACACTTGAACCTCATAACAGGTCTGTGGGGATTAGGTCCTAGATGTACTGCTAGTTACTATCAAGGAAACTGAGGGTCAGAAACATTAAATGAACTGCCTATGTGAACCCAGGTCTTCTTAACCCTAGATATAGCACTCCTACTACACCATAGTGCCTCATGATAGGTGGCATTTATTTAGTATTTTCTCATTTATAAAGCACCTTATAAACAGTTTATCTTATGTGTGATGCTCACAGCACCCCTAAGGCAAGTGCGATTAGTCCCATTTTACAGGTGAAAAAACTGATGTTCAGCATGGTTAGATCAGGGATTGAACTAGAAACGGAATCCAGATCTTTGGATTCCAAAAACAGTATTCTTTCCACCTCTCTGCATGGCACCTACAACATACTGACTTTTGCAAAACCTCCTAACCTTCAGGGCAGCAACAAAAATTGCAGAATGAAAACCCTGTCCAAATTATTTAACTGGTTAATAACTCCCACTACCATCTCTTAGAGAGGTGCAAAGGACTGGAATTTATTGCAATACCAAAAGAGATTATACTCACAGATATTAACTGGTGCAACTCCCTCTCCACTCAACCTGAGAAGAACAAAAGGGAGAAAGGTTATTATCTTGTGTTCAACGAATGACGGCCTCTTAGAATGATCCAAATAATAGCAACTGCAATTAAAATTACAATAATAATCACACAATAACTGAAATAATGTGTAGATTGGAGACGTAAAAGGAAAGGCAGCAATTTGGGCAATGGAATTTTATTTTCATAAAAACTCGTCAAACGCCTCATGGAAAAGACCATTAGTCATATGTTGGCATCAAGGCAGAAGGTAAGACTTCTGGAAACCTGTCACATAAGGAGGGAACCTTTTGTCTTAATAATGAGCTATTGTCAGATACTTGGCTAATGCTTGGGCTGGTATAATATTTTAGGAGAACACTACAACCAGCAACAAAATCCAGAAGTAAATTACAAGTGATTTCTATATAATGGAACCCATTATTTCATTTTGGAAAAAAACAAACCAGCTTGTGATTCCTTTGAATATAGGAGAGAATATTGATAGAATGCTCAATATAGTGCCTGATATATAAATGCTTATCCCTCCCCTTTATAACTCCCTTATGAATCCTCCTTCCACTGATCCCCTTTTCATATCATTATTCCCTTGACTTGACTCTGCATGTGACAGTTCACAGGAGACTGTCATTTCTCTGTCTAATGCTGCACTTTTACCAGACTGACGAGGCACACTACAGCTCCTTTTTCTTCTGGAAAACCTGATATGAGGTGGTTTATACTCTTATTTTAGCAATAGAGCTGGTCCTGTATGAGGACATTAATGGGTTCCTTTGCATCAGCCTCCATTCAGAAGTGAGGGCTCAGAATTCTAGAGGGTCATGGCTCCACTATCACCACGTCCCCACTCAATTTTAGTGATAAAGAAACTGAGGCCAAAGAAAGGTAAACGATTTGCCCAATGCCCTACAGGTAGCAGTGGCAAGAGCTGAGCTGGAACTTGTGTCTCTTGACTTCTATTCCACTGTTCTTTCCGTACTCACTGCCTCCCACATCTGGAAACTTGTCAGACAACCAGTAGAATTTGTTTTCTTTTCACAAGCATCAATTATTAGGCCCAAGGTGAGACCTGAATTCTATGCCATGTTGAGACCAGGCTTGAAGAGCTAAGAGAAAATCATCCTGGCATCAAGGACAGAGCTCAGCCCCAGTTTTTTCCCTTAGAAGGGACTCAGGGAGTACAAAACATGCTGTTGGCATTAGTCACTGACTGGCCTGCATACATGGGTATTCATTATGTGGTATTTTCCAGAAGAATTGCAGAGACCTGAATCTTCGGAAACCCTGCTTAGTCAGTAGACATTAGCAGGTAATGTCCAGCCTGCCTTGGGCACAAATGTGGTTTTAGGTTCTCCTACCTGTATTCTTCTCCTTCCAGCAACTTCCTGTAGGTGGCGATCTCGATATCCAGGGCCAGCTTGACATTCATTAGCTCTTGGTACTCTCGAAGCTGACGTGCCATATCTTGTTTAGCTTTTTGCAGGGCTTCTTCAAGGTCTACCAGCTTGGCCCGGGCATCCTTGAGAGCCATTTCACCACGCTGTTCAGCGTCAGCGATGGATGTCTGCAAATTGGTACACTGTGGGGAAAACATGGGGCATGTATAATTAAATTTCAGAGCTACACTAGCCCTTTAAAAAAGGCAGTCTGATACCTTTGTTTTGCAATTGAGGAAACTGAGGCCTAGGGAGGTGAACGACTTAATCAAGGTGTCAGAACAAGTTAATGGACCGCTGAGATTGCTGGTTCCCAAGCTCGCAATCATCTCAGCAGAGCACACTGATTTACTTTGTACATAACTCACAAAGCTTCTCTTGCTTCTTGAATGGAAATCCCATGAGCAGACAAGGGTCACTCCAGAAAGAAAACAACTCTTTTTTTCAGGAGCTTGTGGAAATATTAAATCTGCCCTTTTTATGATTTTCCAGTAAAATCTAAGATACTCAACGGTAATGATTATTTTTCATTTAGTCTAGTAGAGGCTTGATTATTGCTTGTTTTGAATTGAACTGCATTTGCCTCCCCAAAAAAGAAAGACTAACTAGGACCTGAGCCTATTGATACTATCTCCAGTATTTTGGAGATTTTCTCCAGTTTACTTGATAACCTTGTACAATTTAAGGGGGAGGAGGAACAGTGACTATGAGTGAGCTCTACCCACCCTTGTGCAGTTCTTTAGGGACAATGCCAGTCCTGGAGATCTAGCCCTAGGGGCTGCACTGAGGTTCAATTTGTACCTATTTCTGACCAGTGGACAAGCAATCCCTTTGGAGTAGCTGAGACCTTACCTGCTTCTTGGCACTGTCAATCTCGGCTTTCAGCCTCTGGATCACCCGGTTCATCTCAGCAATTTCATGCTTGGTGTTGCGGAGGGCATCTCCATGGCGTCCAGCTGTGACCTGAAGCTCCTCATACTAGGGCCACAAGAGCAAACTCAGTTTGTCCATGCTCTGAGCACCCTCTGTATGAAGAGCTTTATTTGGTACATCGATAGGACCATAGACATAAAGCTAGAAGGGACCTTCGGTGTCCTCTACACTGACGCTTTCATTTTAGAGTTGAGGAATGCGAAGCCCAATGCCACACGGTGGCAGAATAGAGATTCAAACCCAGATCCACTCATTCTACATCCAGTACCCTTTGCTTTGTAGTATGCTTCCTCTAAGACTCAGATAAAAATAGAAAACACAGCTCTTTCCCCTAGAAATGAGGATAACCAGTCTAATAGAGGAGCTAGGATACATAGCCCAGATACAGACACAGATAGACAAGGTCAGAATAAGGAATGACAAGAAAGCCTTGAATACCATTGTTAGAGGAAGAAGTCCAGAAAGGATGGATGTTAGGGAAAGCTACCATTTTCTCTGGTTATCTCTCCCCAGCTATAACCACTTAATCATCATATGTACTCTCTACTTTTGTACTTTTTCCAAGGGGGCCTTTTAAAAATACACTTGTATTCTTATTGTCTAGCATGGTATCCAGGTACATGGTATCCAGGTACATGGTATCCAGGTACATGCTTAATAAGCATTTGTTGATTGGTTGATTGATTCACATTTCTGTCCTTTCTTTACCTTTAACCCAGACTATTAGCAGCCCATAAGCTATGTCCTTATTCTCTCTACTTTTTCACATATCATATGATATAGTGCCCCCATCCATAGGAGTAGCCCCCAATAACTTAAAGACAGTCAATCTATTGTCACCATGTTGTGTGCTAGTCATATCTGAATTGCAGAACCCAATGAGTATGGCTCATTTGGTTGCCTTTGGCGAGAATGCTTTCAAGCACTGTCATAGAAGTCCGGAGTCTCAGATTCCAAAGAGTTAGTTTACTCATCTACATACTGTGACTTCATTATCATGAAAGCTGTGAGGAAGACAATGCACTAGAACCCTGAGACATCCACTACTCACCTTGGTCTGGTACCAAGACTCTGCTTCTGCTCGGCTGTGATTGGCAATGTCCTCATACTGAGCTTTGACCTCAGCAATGATACTGTCCAGGTCTAGGTTTCGGTTGTTGTCCATAGAAAGCACCACAGAAGTGTCTGAGATCTGAGTTTGCAGCTGTCTTAACTCCTGCCAAGTCAGAAAGTCCAAGGTCTTAGCATCTCCTAACCAAAAAGGACCTAGAGGGCCTAGAATCTATGCTTGAATTTAGTGCAATATTCTCTTTTATAACATTCCTGGTAGATGGTCCTGTAGCCCTGAGTAGAGAATCTAATAACAGATGTCTAAGAATACATACTTCTCCTTTAGATTTTAATTTTTTTCAGTGACCAAAAATCTGTTTTTCTTTCCTTCCCACCACACCTCAATTAAAAAAAGAAAGAAAAGAAAAATAATAACAAAATTCTTGTAGCAAATATACACAGTCTTACAAATTTTCACGTTGACCATGTACAAAAAATGTCTCATTCTACATGCTGAGTCCATAACTCTTCTAATAGAAGGCCGTCCTTTGAAATTTCTAGTCCAGAGAAAGAACTGATAAATAAAAGTATGTTTTGAGAAATTTGACATATCTATGACTATTTGAGTCTAGTGGTAGCCATCTCTAGGGTGAGTGAGTGAGGGGAAAAAAAAGGAAAAATGAAATTTCCGTGATAACTATTATACATTTAAAATGAATAGCAAGTTGTATGTAATAAATTTGCAGTTTCATGTACAATCATCTTTTTAGTATATCATGCTTTATTCCATAAATTTAAAATAAAATTTAAAAAAATATTTCTATCCCAAATGATAAATGCATTGTCTAAGGATATGAATCGGCAATTCTCAAGGGAAGAAGACCAAAAGTAAACTCTTCCTCTTTCTTTTTTTGAATCAAATCAGCTGGTAGTTTATCTACTTCATTTTTGGGTTTTTTTTAACCCTTCTCTTGGTTGTATTGGTTCAGTGTTTTTTTTTTTCAATTTTGCTCATCTTTTGCTTTGATTTTCATGATTTATACTTTGGTATTTAATTGGGTTTTTAAACATCTGTTGGTTTTCTAGTATTTTTTAGTTGTGTTTCCAATTTATTGATCTCTTTATTGTTAATAAAAAATATTTAGAGAAATAGATTTTCTCCTTAGAACTGCAAACAAAAAATACTTCTAATTTCTTCATTGTCTCAAAACTACACACAGAAACTTTCTGGGACATTGGCTAAAATGAGGTAGATATAAAGCTCTTGATAGTTTTCAAGGTAATAGATATCCATCATCATTCTTCTTATTATGACTTCAGACCCTCTCGGGATTAAAACAAAGTGCCCACCAACCCATTCCCAAGAGTCATTTCTGTATACAGGTTCTGGGATTCACAGGGAATATGATTTGCATTAAATTACAGTGATTTCCATATATTTTCTGCTTTTACCTACCTTGAAGGTTTCCTCTCTTCTCAGGCAATGTTCAGGATAAGACCTTCTATAGCCTGCATTCCTCCTCCCTCTTACTGACTCAGAAGCCTAACTCCTAAAAGAGGCTTAGAGTAGAACTCGTCCAGAGGCTAGTGACTGAAAGAAGTGGCTAGGATGTGAGTTCTCCAGAATGATGCCCAGTATTCTGACATCTGGGGATTGTCCTACCTTGAGGGAAAGTTACTCAGAACAGGGTCCACGGGGCTCAAGGTATCTTCCCAGGGATATCTCAAATTCCTGTTTGGAGAGTGCTAGATAATCTGTATTGAGAAGATGATGTTTCCTGAGTATTCATTTGGATTATAGCTTCATTCATTAGGATCTCAGGATAATAGATTTAGAGCTAGAATGGTTTTAAAAGCCAACTTCTTTATTTTATATATATTTTATATCTATAGAAAATGAAGCCCAGAGAGTTGTTCAAGGGACTTATCCAAGGTCACATAGGTAATAAAGATATAGATAGGCTTTGAACTCAAGTTCCCTGACAGCAGTACTTTTTTCCATGAACCATGTTCCCTTCCTCTTCTCCATCTATAGGTAGGAAAATATGTTATGCATATATTCATATGCATATATATGTAAACAATTTTTCTATCTGTAATATATATGTGTGTATGGATATATACACACACATGAGTGTTCCTTACCAACTCATACAGCATCCGGAGAAAGTTTATCTCCTCTGTCAAGCTAAGGACATGGGCCTCCATTTCCATCTTGCTCATGTAGGCACCATCAACATCCTGAAAAGATACCACAAGCCCGTGTCCATAACCTCATAGGAATCAGGTGGCAAAGAAAAGAAAAAAGTCAGATTGTATGCCTAAAGGAAATTGTAACCCTCCCTTTTCTGGTCTCTTTATGGGAATTTCCATAGAGTGTGTGGGGGGGCATGGGGTAGAGGGGAGAGGGGGAGAGTACAGAGAACACACTGTGAACACTAGCATCCTTTGAACTGAGGGAAGGAAAGAGTTGATTTAGTATAACTATGCTGAATATAATCTGAGAACAGTGGGCATCTGGGGAGATCAGGTGCTTTCTGTTGGTTTTAGAACTAGGTTTATAAGAGATTGCACCATCTGTTGACTTCCCAAGTATGGAGGGT
The DNA here is from genome assembly GCA_028658325.1 of Potorous gilbertii. Taxonomy (NCBI): domain Eukaryota; kingdom Metazoa; phylum Chordata; class Mammalia; order Diprotodontia; family Potoroidae; genus Potorous; species Potorous gilbertii. Next base: position 180,555,776 of record CM053770.1, read on the forward strand.
AGGAAGGGGATCCCCAGAACTCAAGGTGCAATGTAGGTTTCTTCCCTTTTTAAGATATTATTTTGAGTTTCACCTTTTTCAGGGCCACAAACTCATTCTCAGCAGCAGTACGCTTGTTAATTTCATCTTCAAACCTGTTGGGAAAGAGGAGAGATGCTTGAGCAATTGAACCATCCAGATCTGAGTGTATTGCAAGTCATTAAGAAGGCTGTTACGATGGGTTAAGAGTCCAAAAGCCTGATAACAAGCTCGTCTCTTCTGCCAACTTAATCTGAGACTCCAGATGAGTCACATCTCCCCTGTTTCTTCCTTTATAAAAGGAAAACAATTTCTTCTTCAGCCAGAAGGTTTTTTATAAGAGCAGAGGATATGCATGGAGCTCATGGAATTAAAAGCATAGGTGCGATTTCTGCTTTTTCTGAAATCTAACCTCTCTGCACAATTTTTCTTTGGAGTGTGTCTTCTCTTAGTACCTGCTGTGTCTGGGAAAGGAATTGGGACTTCCACTGAGTATCTGTTAAAGGAACTGAACCAATGTTTAGAGTCCATGGAGAGAAGACTCATAAAAGGAAATAGGCTTGACTTCTGCTCAATTTCATAGTGCAGAAGTAGGAATAATGAAGGAAAAATGCTGTTTAATGAAAGGAAAAAACACCCTAATATAAGCTCCCTGAAAGAGCTGGTTTAGGACTTGGGGAAGGGAGGGGCAAGAATGTATTAAGTACCCACTATGTGTCAGACATTATGCTAAGAAAACTCTCTCATGGATCCCAAAGTCAGGGTAAATTAATGATTAGAGTATCTAACATTTTGGAACACAGTTATTACTAGCAATACACCTTTCTAGTTATGACTAACAATCAGTGCTGACCAGCAGAAAGGGGGCCTAGAATTAGGTCATTGTTGCTACTGCCTCAAACTGATAGGGACAATCTCTTCAAGCCTACATGGCATCATCGTGAAACCACATGTCTTTCCCCTAGCCCAGGAGAATAGTGCTTGGGTAGCTGGTTGTATACACATTCTTCACTTACTTGGATTTATAATCTTCCACAACATTCTCCATGTTCCTCAGTTCAGAGTCAATCCTCCCCCTTCCATTTTTTAAGGTGTCTAGATATTGCCGGAGGTGATTAATGTATTTTTCAAAAAGTGGCTCGACATCTTGCTTCACGGTCTTCATCCCCTGTTCCTGGAGCAGTGTCCATTTGGTATCTAGTACTTTGTTCTGCTGTTCCAGGAACCTCACCTGGAGGTCATTCAAAGGAGGTCAAGTATAGAGAAGTGAGGTCAGGGAGAGCTTCTACATATACTATCCACACATATGGACAGCAGCCACCTAAAATCTTCATGCAGAAAATATTTTAGTCACAACCCAAACTTAAAACAGAGAAAAACATGAACAAATCCTCCAGAACTTTGGAAGAACTGAGATGAAAGTACCAGTGTGGAGCCCAGTGGCTTATGGGACAAGCTGCATTGTTTGGATTCTTTTGGGTAAGTTCAGGAACATCAATTGAGCTAATTCTCCCCAGGGGGCAAAGGTCCTAAAAGCTTTCTACATTGTGGAAGTTCTCCCACTCTACATACAACAAGCACCCCCACCCCCATTCCAATTCTTAGCATCTTGATCCTATGGTTTTTCACCCAGAAATAGTTGAAGTCAAGTTCCATAGACTCATTAAATGGTGAGAGGAGCTCATGGGATTGGAAGACATTGCCCCAGTGGCATAAAAGCAAATACATAGTTGATGCTCCATAACTATTTATTGAATGAATGAACTTGAATTTTTGTACTTCCCCAAGAAAAGGAAGCAGCATTAGTAGCCTGAGTCAATAGAAGTCTGCCCAGTGACCAGGTACCATAGGGATAGTCTTTTTTTTGTAGTGGTCATCCAACCTTACTAAGAAGAAACAAATCTGGCGTCTTACCTTGTCAATGAAAGAGGCAAACTTGTTGTTTAGGGTCTTGATCTGTTCTCGTTCCTCCTTCCTTACCCTCTGGATGGTGGGGTCGATTTGCAGGTTGAGAGGAGCCAGTAGACTCTGGTTCACAGTGACCTCTTGAATGCCTCCAGGGGGACAGGCAGGGAACCCAGCACCCCCATAAGCACCCCCAACCCCAGCTCCAAAACCAAGTCCATTTTTAATGCTATTACCAAAGCCATATCCACCTGCTCTCCCACTAAATCCACTCCAGAAGCCACTATTGGACCCACTGATAGAGATTCGCTTTGACCTATCCAGATTGTAGAGACTACGACTGCCAAAGCCAGTCCCCACACCACTGATCCTCCCTAAACCTCCATGGCTTCCTGATGAGCGAACCGTGGAGATGGAGCTGAAGCGAGAGCGTCCAGCAGTAGGGGTGGTGGCAGAGGCAGCACTGAAGCCCCTTCGACTCCCTGTCTTAAAGGTGACAGTGGACTGACGAGACATAGTGGGATGAAATAGGATGGCCAAAAGAAATGCTGAGTGGGAAAGTAGAAAGTGAGGAAACGCTATGGTTGAGAAGCTGCGGGTCACCTCAGTTTTTATGGGTGAGTAGAAGGAGGCAGGTTATTGCTAAATGAAGGAGGGCTTACTGATGGCATCCTCTTGGCATTTGCCAACACTGAGCTCACAGCCAACTCCTGGTTAGAAATGGTGTAAAAGTCATTGGTGCCTTGGCATCCTGCCCTGTGTGGAAATTGACTTCTAGTCTCAACATGATCTGCAGACAAATAAGAGGCATGCTAATTGCTTTAAGTCATGTCCCAGTCATGCACTCTATAATGAAGACAACAGATACAACTGTTGGCACAACTAAGATGCCTCTTTACTGAGCTGCTGACTCTCTTCTGTTCAAACACACTATGTCAGTACAAGCCACTATTATTGGTTATTTCCTGTTTGTTGAACTACTTCCTATCTCTAAGATTCTTCTAACTTTTACTGCCCAATTCCTCTGACCTGAGGAGGGGGAGGTCACCCACTTTCCCATCCCCAAATTCTACTCTTTCCTTCACTTCAGTCTATGTTCAAACAAACATTTATTTCCTTCCTTGCAAACTCTGATCTATGCTCACCTTCTCTAGGAAACTACCAAGCTCTTCTCATGCTTTAATATTGCATCATCTCAATATTTGGTTTACTTTGTCTGCCATATTCATATCTGTTCCTCTTTTAAATAGTTCTGGGAGAGTGTACATGTGCACATACATGCACACATATACACATGCATGCACATAGTTCTTCTGCCAAACACTGGATTGGGAATCAGAAGACCTGGATTTGTTTGCTGGTTCTTCCACTAATCATCTATGTGACTTTGGGTAATTGACTTCCTTCTTGGGACCCTCAGTTTCCCTTAAAATGGGAATGTTAATATATGTGCTACCTTCACAATGTGTCATTGTGAAAATAAAGTGTGATACAAAAGTTAAACCAAAATGAATGTGCTTGTATATGTGAGCTATGATGATCTCATTATTGTAACTTACCATGAACAGGCTTCAAGAATAAAGACCATATTTTCTTTTTCCAAATCAACCATCTGGACTTCTGGGAGCCAAGATGGCAGAGTGATCAGTAATTGCTATCTCCCTCTCCTTGTTGACTTTGAAGAACCCAGAGAATATCTCTCCAGGAAAAATTCTGAAACAATGGAAGCAGCAGAAGGGGTAAACAGTCTCTTAGCCTGTGAGGCTAGGAAAATCTCTAAGGAGGGTGTCTCTTGCTGTGGCTGAAGGGGACCAGTGCAGGATTGGAGCTGTCCCACACAGCCCCACTTCAGAAAACCAGGAGAAGATCCTGAGCCCCAGTGGGGCAAAGCCTACAATAACCAACACTAGGATCTCAGGAGTGCCTCAGCACCCCAGGGGAATCAGGAAGACACTAGAGCAGATGGATCACCAAGCACTGAGCTTGCCTATACTCTAGCTCAGCAGAGGAGACCTCTTGAGGCCAGACCATCCCTCCCCACACTTAACACAGGTAGCTCCAGGATAACTGGGGAAAACCCAAAAAGACTTCACTTGGCCTCTGCTTTCCAATACCAGCCAGCTCACCACTAGGTAAGCTGCAGCATTTTATCTTCTAGCTAAAAGAACCAGAGACCACAACACACAAAGCTTTGAGTTTTAGGCGCAAGAACTGTGGGACAGAGTCTCCTGTGCTCCAGATGCAGAGATCTACTTTAAAAGCCAGCATCATTATGAGTAAGAACAAAGCAGAAAAGAAAAGACCATAGAATCTTTCTATGGGGACAAGGATCAAAACAGGATTACCAAAGAGGCCAGTACTGAGACTGTACTCCCATCTGAAACTTCAAAAGGGAATATGAACAGGTCTGAAGCACCAAGAGCATTCTTGGAAGAGCTCAGGAAAGACTTTAAAAGCCAAACTAGCCATCAGTCATATGTCTACTGAAAGCTAGTTCTCAATCCAACACATCATCCAGGACTTTGAAGGATACTAAAGAAGTCATAGACATGGTCCCTATCTTCAAAAAGTTAACAATCTCCCTACAGAAGCAAGCTAGATAATCATAAGACAGAGGAAGAGTCAAATGCACATTTCTAATCTTCCCTAGTCACGTCTTCCAATAAATCATAGTACTGTTAAGAACTACAAGGGACTTCAAAGACCATCTAATCCAACCTGCTCTCCAATTCATCATTAATAAGCATTTATTATCTGCCTACTATGTGCCAGAAAATGTGTTAGGTTACAGCAATACAAAGACAAAACAATGAAATAATCCCTATTTGCAATGAGCTTACATTTTACTGAGAGAGCAAGCAAGTACACATAAAAATATATACCACATTAGTATAAAATTAATCAATAGACATGTATATATACACACAGACATGTATATATACACACAGTTAAATATAAACTACTCTGAAAGAAAGGCTTCATTTACAGGGGGTAGGGGATGGGAATCAGGAAAGAATATAGAAGATGGTACCTGAGATGAATCTTAAGAGAAGAGAGAGACTCTATAAGGTGGCGGTAGAGTCAGTGTCTGCCAGGTATGGTGGATGACCAATACAAAGGCACTCATTATACCAAAGAGGAAACTGAGGCTGAGGGAAGCTAAGTGACTTGTCCCAGATCACACACTGAATAAAATTTCAAAAAAATAAATAAATAAATTTTCATTTTCAAATTTCATTCAAATAAATAAATAAACCCATTTTCTTAGACTTCAATGAAAATTTAACTCCATGAAATATGGTCTGTTAAACTCCATTCTTTTCTCTTTACCATCCTGGAGGCCTCCCTGTACTTGCTACTTCATTACCCAGGTCCGCAGATTTAGCATAGGGAGGGACCTTAGAAGTCATCTAGTCTAATCCATGTATATCACAGATAAAGAAAAGCCACAGAGTAAACGACAGATTTGAGATTTGAAGTCAGGTCTTAAAGCTCTGACAAGTTGCTCCTCATTCTAACCTTGTCTCTTCAAAATTCTGTGTCCTATAGCTTAATGTTCATCTTCATCCCTCACTAATTAGAGTTGGAAGTCCATGAGGGTAAGAGGCTATGTGTATATATGCACATACATACACACATATATACCCACATATATGTAAATATATGCACATGCATATACATATACATATATAATGTGTGTATATGTATATATGTATGTATTTCCCCTGGATCCTACCATAGGGTGAAACAAGGCACACAGAATAGGCTTTATCTAGTGCTGACCTCTTGGCACCCTCTCCCTATGAAGTATGGCCCAGCAGAAGGGTGTTGGCAAAAGATGGTCTGGTAAGATTCTCCATCAGTCAGTAGGGCAATGAGACATCCTTATGGATGGTTTTCTCAGGGATGAGACCAAGGGGGATGTTTTCCTCCAGCACTACTTCGTGAAACCCTCTCCTGCCACAGGGAACCTATGAATCATAGCATCTGTTGATTCAGGCTACAAAGAACCACAGAGCATCTCTCATCTTGTTAATGCACCCAGGTCTCACCAAGTTGCCATAAAGGGGTGGTGTGTGTTGCCTGAGTGGAAATAATAATTGTCTTTGTTTTCTATAAACCTCATTATCAAGGATAATCTTTCTCCCAGAAGAAGGAACATTTGTTTCCTGAGAGGTGCTGACTGGCTACATGAAGAGCTTTCCATAGAACAAAGACAGGCAGAGGGTTAAAAGCAGAGTGTAGCTTGGCTTCATTATCTCAGCTTATCTGGCATGCCTATCAGATGGGAGACAGTTACAGTATTCTCCAGCTGACTCTCCGCCTGTGGGAATCTGGCTGGGATTGGACCTCTCTAGGTCATCCTACTTCTTTCCTGGACCTTGTCCTAGGAGCTCTGTTCCCAAGCACTGTTGTCCTGGGTTTTCTTCAGGTGCCACCATCAAGGTGGGGTGAGCTCACTGTTTCCTCCAGAAATGTGGAAATGTTTTCCACTGAGAGCACCATTTGCCCATTTCAATCTTATTTCACTCATCAATGGAAATAGACAAGCTTTTTAACCTATCCTCATTTCATTTTTTTAATGGTATTTATTTTTCCAGTGACATGTAAAGATATGTTTTTAGGAGCAAATAACAAGTTTATTTGGTGAAAGTGGAGAGCAAATAGGTCCAAGAGGACTTATGGTGGGGGTTGAAAGTAAGGATGTTGGTAACCCCTGGAAGTGTTAGTTGCTTCAAGGGCAAGAGAATGATTTCATGCTGAAAAGTTAGGGAGTTCTTTGTGAAAATCTCAGCCATTCAACACCATCTGAACTAGCTCTTCATAGCTGATGCAGCTATTGATGTCCTCGTGCCTAAAACCAACAGTTCTACTTCTTCCTCTATCCTCTTCTCACCTGTGGAGGGGACCAGACCTCTCAGGGAATCAGTAGGGGAGGACCCCCAAGGACAAGAGGGAACCTAGAGGTCTGGAGTTGGTAGGAGGAGGCCTCACCCAGGGGGATGAGCGCATGTCATATTTCAGCCCCCATGACTGTGACATCCCCTTCCTTATCAAGCATCCGAAGCCCTTCCACATAGGCCTGATAAGTGCTCTGATCCTTATTCTTGGCCTCTGCCTGCAGCACTGGTAGAAAGTGTTCAAAGACTAGCACTTCATATTCATCTCATCACTCTTGGGATTCCCTAAGACCTTGAGCACCTCGAGCATTGGTGGAGTTCTGGTCAAGGGCTTTCATCATGTCCCCACACTGGCTGTATAAGATCTTTCCATCCCCTGCTTGGTCAAACAGCTGGAAGGCCTCCTTGGACTCCTCCATGAAGTCACTCCAGGCAGCTCACTCATACCGTTGCTGCTGTATGTCATCAAGACAATTTCTAACATTCATTACTTTATAACATTTTGAGTTCCAAATTTTTCTCCTTTCCTCTCTTTCCTTCCCGCTTTCCAAGACAGAAGCAACTTTATATAGGTTAGATATGTGCAATCATGCAAAATATATCTCCACATTAATCAAGTTACCTTGCTTCTTTTTGACCTTTGATCCTAAACTTTTCTTCTAGATCCCTGACCTCTCTGCCAGACCGTTACCTCTTCCTTTAAGAGACAGTTCATTTCCCACCCACCCCCAAGTCTTTCTGCAAATTGCTGTCCTCCCCTGAAATTCTCACTTTGTCTGTCTGCCAAACCATGTCCCTTGCCTCTCTCAAGTTCCTACCTAAAACTTAATTCAACCTGATTTAAATAGACTCTCCTCTGCTGATCTCTGCTTTTTCCTCTGCACCCACATGAGTTTCTGCTAAAATATTTTTGTTGTCTATCCTTCCTTCCTTCCTTTTTCTTTATCTTTCTTTCCTTCTGTCTCTTTCTCTCTCTTCTGTCTCTCTTTGTCTCTGCCTTTCTCTGTCTCTGTCTCGTCTCTTTCTGTCTGTCTGTCTCTCTTTCCCTCTCTCTATCTCTCTCATGGATTTTCTCCTCTGGAGAATCAGCACTCTGGATAGGGTTTTGGACCTGGGAGAGGGAAGAGTTCACTCTAGGTCAGATGCTCTTAATCTGTTTTGGGGTCATGGACCCCTCTATCAATCTTATGCAGCCTGTAGACCCCTTCCAAGAATAATGTTTTTTAAATAAAATGAGATAATAGCAATAACAAGAAAAATAAAACGGGTTACCATCTACAGAGCACTCAAAGGTTTGCAAAGCATTCTATAGGTATCGTTTCATTTGATCCTCACAAGGACCCTGGGAGGTAACCGTTGTTATTGTCCCCATTTTACAGATGAGGAAACTGAGGCAGATAGGTTAAGTGACTTACCCAGGTTCACATATCTAGCTCACATACATCTGAGGCTGGATTTGGACTTCAGTCTTTTTGACTCTGGGTCCAGTGCTTTACCCACTGAGCCACTTGGATATAAGGCATTTTGCAAAGCTTATAGCACCATAGAAATACATATAATTACAAAGAAAATCAATTATATAATAGCACCTACCTCCCAGCATTGTTGTGAGTATCAAATGAGATAATATTTGTTAAAAAAAATTAGGTCAGTGTCTGGCTCTTAAAAATACCTGTTTCTTTTCTACCTTTTATGCATCTCGTTTTCAAAGTAATTTTTCTATCCAACTTCATTGGTGCCCTGAAATCTGTCCACAGACTCCTTGGATATCTATGGACCCCAAATTCTAACAATTATAATCTTAAGAGTCAAGATTCATTCTTTTGCTCATTACTATCTAGGTTATTTTAGAGGTGTATCTGGAACTAGTTGCCTCTGTAAAGTGATTATATTTGATGGATCTTAAGTCAGAGGATTATTTTACATGCCTCTGGGGTGCAACATTAGAGGAGTCTCTTCTCACGTCCTCCTACTCCAAGGATTCTAAGTATTTAGAGAGGCGTGTCAGGCCACCATGGAGCTTGGGAATGAGAGGGCAAGAGGAGATAAGAATGGAGTTGGGTTGCCCTGCTAGAGGGCTGAGTGTGTGCAGGGGAAGTGGTGGGTAGCCTAAGGTAGTAATCTAGATGAGTGGGAGCACTGAATTGAAGACTGCATGCATTGAATTGAGGCTTTCTCCCAGGCTCATAATCTCTTAGAGGCTCCTTCTGGGAGAAGTCCTACCTTCCTGAAAGATCATAAAGTTTGTTCAACGCCCTGTGGAAAAAGAAAAATGGGAAATGCAGAGATAGCAAAGGCCAGAGACAGCTATGGGATAATCTCTTAGTCTCCCTCTCTATGGCTAGGAACCAAGGAATTTGGTCCTACATGTGAAAAGGCAGCACCATTCCAACTGAAGATAGCTTTGTCCTCTTGAACTCAGTGCAGAGAAGCAGGTCCCATAACACTCGCCATATCAAATCAGAGAAGTCCTAAACATCATATTTATGAACACTCACTATCTCTAGACTCTCTCTTGGAATATGAAACATAGTGAACAGACAATCTCCCAGCAATCTGATTGGAAGGCTCAGTTGAGTCATTGTTCAATTTATAACCTTGCCTTCCCACAGAAGAACCAGAATTCTGTGGCAAATGCTGCTTCCCACAGTTGGCCTATCTCAGCTTTGCAGAGTGGCAGTAATTCCAGGTAGCACATGTTGAAGTACTGTATGCCTATATAGAAGATTTGGGTTCTAATCTCAGCTCTGCCACTTAACATTCCTGTAAATAAGTACTGTCATCACTGAGACTCAGTTCCTTCATTTGTAAAATGATTAATAGTATCTTGCAGTATCTACTTTACAGGGTTATTATGATGGTGCAATAAGTCCTTTGTCTATGTCGGAACATTTGTAAACCATTAAATCCTATGTATGAGTAAGTTACAATTTTTTCATCTGGATCTCTCATAATCAATTCCCATCTAATCCAATGCCCTAGTTTTAACCTATAACTCCCTTGCTCAAAAACTTTCAATGACCTCCTATTACTTCCAGATTAAAATACACAACTGATGCTTAAGCTTCTCTGCCAAATGGCTCCAATGAACCCTTTCAATCTTATTTCACAGTGTTCCCGTTTATGTACTCTATGTTCCAATAAAACTATCCTGGACAAACAAAGCTGTTCCTCAGACTTGGCCTTCCATCTACCACTGCTATGTTCCTATGTGAACTAATACACCTGGTTGTAACTCCAGCCTCCCAGAATCCTTATCTTCCTTCAAGGCTCTGCTCAGGAGAACCTCTTCTATGAAACCTTCCTTTATCTTCTTAGTCACTGGTTCTCTCTCTGCTCAAATAACCTTGTATATATTGATCTCTGCTCAGTCATGTTGTGTCATCTGATAGCAGGAGTTTTAACCTTTTCTATGTCCTGGGTCCCTCTAGCAGCCTGGTCAAATGGACTTTTTCTCAAAGTAATGTTTTTAAATACATAAAATAAAATGCATAAGATTATGAAATAAACCAATCATGTTGAGATGCAGTTATCAGAACTTTATATATATATATATATATATATATATATATAAATTTATTTATTTAACTTTTTACATTCATTTTCACAAAATTTTGGGTTCCAAAATTTTCTCCCCATTTGTCCGCTCCCCCCACCCCAGTACACGGAGCATTCTAATTTCCCCTATCACCAATCTGCCCTCTCTTCTGTCATCCCTCCCTTCTCTTGTCCCCATCTTCTCTTTTGTCGTGTAGGGCCAGATAACTTTCTATTCTCCATTACCTGTATTTCTTATTTCCTAGTAGCAAGAACAATACTTGACAGTTGTTCCTAAAACTTTGAGTTCCAACCTCTGCCCATCCCTCCCTCCACACCCATTCCC
>CM053770.1:180566982-180649366 GCA_028658325.1 Potorous gilbertii
GACCTGTTTTTCATGCTTTTCTTGCATGTCTCTCATTTCTGTTCCCAGTTTTTTCTCCACCTGTCTAACTTGATTTTCAAAATCCTCTTTGAGCTCTTCCATGGCCTGAGCCCATTGGATGTTTATTTCAGTTGTTTGGGATACAGAGGCCTTGACTCCTATGTCTTTACCTGATGGTAAGCATTCTTCTTCCTTGTCAGAAAGAAAGGGGGTATCATCTGTTCCCCAAGAAAGTAACCTTCTATGGTCTTATTTTTTTTTCCCTTTTCTGGGCATTTTTCCAGCCAGTTACTTGACTTCTGAGAGTCCTCTCCACCCCCAACTTAGGTCTGCCCAGCTAGTGCTTGGGGTCTGAGATTCAAATGCTGCTCCCCAGCCTCAGGGCTTTCGGCAGCAGGCCTGGCTGCTATTCAATGGGAGCTTAAGTTCCGGTGCTCAGGTGGGGGCAGGGCCACCTCCCAGGCTCAGTTCCCTCAAGGGGTTTATGGGGAGACCTTCCGTAATGGAGCTCCTGCTGAGCTCCTGCCTGCTCTGGGAGCCTCTGACCACTTGCTGCCTCTGCCGCTGCCTCCCAATGGGGCCCGAGTCATGGAGACACCCTGCTCCCCTCTCAACCTGTCCAGACGTCTTTCTCACTGACTTGTGCATCTGTGGGTGGAGGGACCTTCTTGGCCAATGGCGATTCCATCCCTGAAGACTGCTTGGATCTGCTCGCTCCTCTTGGGGCCACACAGTCAAGGCAGGGCTGGGCTTCGCTCCCGTCTGGGGCACGACGGACCTTTGGGATTGGTTTTTCAGGGCTCTCTGGAACGGAAATCTCCTTCACTGTGTTGCTGCACAGCTTCTACTGTTCCAGAATTTGTTGGGAGTTCTTTTTAGAGGAAATCCATGGGCTGTGGGTTCAGAGCCAACGTATGTGAGTCTTTCTACTCTGCCATCTTGGCTCCGCCCCCCATAACTTTTAAAAGTTGTCACCATTTGGGTATTATGGTGTAATTGCTGTGTATTCCTACATGTCATTCCTGTGAACTGAGGGAGGCTGAGGCTGGCAGATGACTTGAGCTCTAGAGTCTTGATCTGCTCTTGGGCTACAGCCAATCGAATGTTCAGACAAATAGCACAAATAGAGTTGGATTTAGATGAGAAAAAATCAGCTCTTGTATTTGCAGGGGTAGCTAGATAGTGCAGTGTGGATAGAGAGTGGGCCTGGACTCAGTAAGACTCACCTTTCTGAGTTAAAATCTAGCCTCAGACACTTACTAGTGTGTAACCTTGGACAAATCACTTGACCCTCTTTATTTCATCTGTAAAATGGGCTGGAAAAGGAAGTAGCAAATCGCTTCAGTATTTTTGCCAGGAAAATCTCAAAATGGGGTCACAAAGAGTCAAACCTAGCTGAAACAACTAAATAACAATGATAACTAACATTTATTCTGGGGAAGTGAGGTGGTACAGTAGACTGGATCTGGAGTCAGGAATATGAGTTCAAATCCAGGTTTAGACGTTTACTAGACATGTGAAACTGGCAAGTTATTTAACCCTGTTTGCCTCAGTTTCTTCAACTGTAAAATGACCCAGAGAAATAAATGGCAAACCACTCCAGGATCTTTTCCAAAAAAATCCCAAATGGAGTCATGAAGAACTAGTCATGATTGAAACAACTAAATAACAACTCCACTTGTGTCCTTGATTTGAGCGTCTTCCAGATAACAGATTCATTAGAACAGCAGTTCTCAAGGATGGAAGCTCATGAGGAGCAGCATCCATTAAAACAGAGGGAGGCCCCGAAAGCAAAAAGCTATTTGGCAACCTAGAGAGAAGCAATCCAACCCAGGTTGAAATGAAATAGGCAAAAGCTTTTCTGTTTATCAGAATTGTGACTGGGCCTATAGACCTGGTGAGATAGGACAAAGAAAGGTCATCCTAAGTTCTCAAGTCAAGAACCCCTGTCCCAGCAGTGGGGAACTTGCAGCCTTAAGTTCACATGTGGCCATCTAGGTCCTTAGGTGCAGCTTTTTGACCGAATCCAAATTTTACCCAAAAAAACCCTTTTATTTTTATTAACACATTTTGTTCATCTTTTATATTTTTATCTTGTTTGATTAAATATTAAAGTGGCCTTGGAAAAGTTTTCCCACATTTGCCCTGTCCTACAGAGCATAAGTTCATTCAGGGCATGAACCATGTTATTTTTTTCTTTATTTTTTTACACAGTGAACAGTGGTATTAAGCACTATTTGTTGACTTGCATTTGTTGTAGAGCCATTTTCCTCATTTAGCCAAATATTTTTCAGAAGATTCAGATATGCTGGACAGTGAGACAATCCTTCAGAGAAAGTATCTTTTTCACATCAGTTTTCAGTAATATTAATAAGTACTCCTTATAATCAGAGCTTTGAGTAAGGTTTTTTAGGGGGGAGGGGGAGAAAATGGGGAGGAGAGAATATGAAATAATATTAGCTGGTTCATGCTTCTGTGGAGTTTACAGTCTAATTGTAGAGAAGGAGCACAGGTACACAGATACACACATGTGCACAGAGAAAGTATCTTACAAAGACTCAGATAGTTTGATCATGTCTACAGAGACACTAAGTACTAAGGAAAAGTGGAGTCGGAGAAATTCTCCTTTACTTTTATGGCATTATTGGGGTTCTGAGTAAAGACAGAGGATTGAAGGAAATTTACGTTGACATCTTCTGCATTACATCACAAGTAGAAAGAGTTGGATTTAGGCAAGAAAGAATTAAAAGCATCATCAGAGGCATAGCAAACTCATCCTGATCATTCAACTTAATCTTTTACTCTATTCCCAGATTTGGGATACTCCAAGACTTTCTGAGAAGATACAGCCCGGCAGGGAGTCTATGGAGAAAGAAGAGGAGCCTCCTCTATTGGGGACAAGTGGAAAGCTCTTTTGCTGGACTCATCTCCCGGGTGGGGATGGAGAGGCTGTCTGTTATGAGCTGTAGCATAATCCCTAGAAATGTCTGCATGGTAAATGGGGACATGTAGCAGCAATTGCCTGCAGACAGTTCTGGTTAGGTGGGCTGGGTGATACTGCTGTAGCCTGAGGACGCTGTTGACACCATCCTGTTGGCTTGTTATCATCTGGGAGAGTTAGCTGTCTCTGGGGGCTGGGGGTGTGTGGGTCACTGTGTGAATAAATTACCACTGAAAGAAGTATTCTCATCACCATGCTTGGCTCTGGCTCTTTCTCAGACAGTATTTCATCAATTCTGACAACCCCTGTATCTTATCTCCTTCTTGACTCTTCAGAAATAACTGTGATTTATATAGAACTATAAAGTTTACAAAATTCTTTACATACATTATCTCATTTGTGCCTCACCTCAGTCCCGAGACAGGTCCTTACAGGTTTATTTTTACTTTACAGATGAGAGAATTGAAGTTTAGAGAGGTTAAGGAACTTGCCCACAATCACATAACTAATAAACATAAAAGGTAAGTTGGACCTGACTCTTCCTGACTTCAGGTCCAGCCTGAACTGCATCCATTATACCAAAAGTTGATCCTCCACCCCAGCCTTCATCTTCGGATCTGATAAATGTTTCTGCTGTGGGACTTCAAACCAAATGGGATGACTCCTTCCAACACACCACTGAGCACTGTATCTAAGGGTTAAGGTCATTGCTGCTCTATCAAATTCCAACCTCCCTCTGGAAAAGTACACAAAGGGAAAGTCATCCCGACTGACTACTAGGAAAATGTCCCATTGCTTTCTGGGAGGAAGATGTTCATCTTTTCTTAAAATCATCTATCAAACAGTCCAATCCATCTATTAGATCTTGTCTTGGGCTCATCCTAAATCTGCTTTCCATTCTGGAAATTTTTTTTTTGCCTAACTTCTCTTCTTTCCATGACTACTCCTTACTTTCTTTTGCCTTACTCAAAATCTCTCAAAGTTCAGGAAGTGCTACATCTACCACAACCCTTTCTTCATATCCTTTATATTGTTTCTACCCCCTTTCCTCCCAGCAGTGGCTATTTCTTTGCATTTTACTGAGAAAACTGAGGTGATCCACTGTGAATTCTACATGCTCTCCTACTCCATAACTCAGAACCCATGGAATCATTCATCATTCCCTCTTCCTTTATCCCAGTTACTAATGAAGACATGCTTCAGAATTCTTGCCAAAGCCAAGTACTCTACTTGTGTCCTTAATTTTAGAGAATATTCCAGAAGACTATTCTTAGGACAGACTATACCTAGTTCTTGAAGACAGAAGATTATGAAGGATATCAACCCACAAAACAGGGAGAAGCAGTAAAAGGTAGTTTTAAAAAGTTTGGTAAGAGATCCAACTATAAAAGTCTCAGGGACATTTAAAAATTAAAAAAGCAAAGAAGGATGACAAAGAGAAGAAAAATGTCTAAAACTGTTTTTAGTTGCTGACTACTTTCACAGGAAGAGAAGAAGAGTTTGTACTCTTAGACTTGAACATCCCAAAGTCAGATATGCTATACAGGAACCATAAATAGCACTAAGAGAACAAAGGTGCAAGAAGGAGTTAGATGACACCAGGTGTACATTAAGAACATTATTGGGAGTAAAATTCAACAAAGGTGATCTGAGGTGCATTTTCCCTGAACAAGGTAACAATTTATTAATAAGGCATGAACCTGCCAATAAAATAGGTCTAATGACTGCCTCAATTATCAAAAAAAAATAGGGACTCAGTTTCTTTTTATAAGATTAGAACAAAGAACAGGATAGGGTAGATGAGGACATAATATAATTGGCTATAGCCTCGGTGACATTGTAAGAGTTAAGACAACATGACTGGTTACATAGTTGAGGCATGGGAAAGAATTTGATGGGTTGGAAATTAAGGGTCAGGGGCTAGTAAGGATACCCTCCTTCACTCCTGTGGCTAGGCAGTGTTCATTGCTTGAGTCCACTTGCAAGGATGTGGACCAGGCTTCTTTGGAAAGCAAAGCAGACATCCTTAAAGGATAGCTTGGTAGCATAAAGATATTAGACCAGATTCCCTGATGTCCACCTGCACTTCCCAAGGATAGCAGTCTTCTCTGAGGCAGGAATCGAACAGAGATTAGCAAGAGAACTGAATTTCTAAACTTAACTCATTATAGATCAGCTGAATTTCTAATTTAAATTCAAGCCATGACTGCTAGATAGTTACAGAACAAAATCAATTAACTATAAATAGAATCAATAAAAAAAAATACAGAATCAACTTAGCCTTCTTAGCATCTATTCAAGAGGTATCATGGATATGAGGGTACGGAGGGATCTAAGAAAGGGAAATGTGAAAATAAGGTATTCAAAGAATGGGAAAATACCAAAATCATGAGGAAAGAAATCTCATATCATCATGAGAAATAATATATAGTGGGAGAAGAGAAAAAGACAGAGCGCTGTGGGACAACCATGGTTAGT
Organism: Potorous gilbertii; assembly: GCA_028658325.1. Lineage (NCBI taxonomy): Eukaryota > Metazoa > Chordata > Mammalia > Diprotodontia > Potoroidae > Potorous > Potorous gilbertii. The sequence continues at coordinate 180,572,402 of CM053770.1, forward strand.
TATGACCTAAAGGTACAGAAAAGGAGATTGTGGGCTAGTTATATAGATAGAAGGAGAACCAGGAGAGGGTAGCATCCCCCAAACCCAGATGGAAGGGAATAACATGGAGGAGAGAGGGAGCAGCAGTGACAAAAGTTACAGAGAGGTCATTATAGGATGAGGTTTAAGAAAAGGTCATTATCTTATATCTGTAATATCTGTAAAGCACATTAGCTCATTTCTTGGCATATAGCAGGTGTTTGATAAATGCACATTCCCTTTCTCTTCTCTCTCAATATCAAGAGAAATTGAGCACATTGGATGGACCTCTTCTGTCTAAGCTGTGAGGAAATAAGAACACAATTTGTGAAGGATGAGCTGAAATATATGGGAGGGAACATACAAATGAAGTAATACATTCATATGAATATTTAAATATTTAGCAACTTGCTCTATCTATGCTACTGGAGTCACAAAGAGATTATTTGTTGCAGTCCTTGAATCTCAAATTGCTAAATAGTCTTGCAGGCAAACATAATTTCCATACTTGAAACAATTAGAAAATAAATGAATATAGTCAAGAAGTCATGGGCAACTGGAAAAGGATAAGAGTATAGTATAGGATCATAGATTTACAGCTAAAAGGACCTAAGCTAAATTCTCTTGTTTGATATAGGGGGACACAGGTCCAAAATATATAGCAAAGTCAAGATCTGAAGCCAAGCGCTCTGAGTACAGAGAACTCGGAGTCTTGTTTCGTTTTAATTTTTTGAATATGTGATATAATTTTCTTTAAGTTCTTGAAGTACTCCCTTATTTTTACATAGCAAGGAGAGGTATTTCAGGTGCATGCCAGGAGAGGAGGGATTGTTGCATTTGTCACAAAGAATTCTCAAAGTAGAAAATCAAGACCTATTCGTTCATTGAATCCATCATCCTCATTGACCAGGTAAAATTGTGCCAAAACAAGAAAGGGTCGGATGACAAATAAAAGATGACCTCATTTGAATTTTTCTAAGCAGGGTCTGAAGGTTGACTCTCCTGGGAATTGAATATCAAGCATATTGAGTTCTTCCAAGCTCTGGGTCCCTTGCTCTGGAACATGTTCAATTCAAAGCCACAAACCAGAGCAGAATCAACAAGTCTGGATGATGATGACAATGACCATGATGACGACAATGACAATATGACCATCACCAAAGAAATGCCAGTGACAAGGATGATGATGATATGGAAGAAGCTTTGAGTATTTTTGTCAGCAAGACCCAGGATCACAAAAGAAATCCTTGATCAGGGTTTGAAAAACTGTGCGCCCTTTTTTATAGAAACCAACACATCCCAAACCCTGTTAAGCTCTTTGTGGGTTGTTGCTGTTTTGTTTTTGTATCTTTGGTTCTCCTTAGTTAGATCAGTACCCTACAAAGAGTAGGTGCTTAATGATTTGTTGAATTGACTTCAACTGTAAATTAGAGCCTGATTCTTTATGAAAGGACTAGCCCAAGAATTTCCCTGGTTAGCTTAACTCTTGTTAATTTATAAACATTTTTTTACAGAACAGGCAAAAATCATAGATTCTCAGAAGAGGTGGAAGAGATCTCAGGAGCCAGTGAAAGCAGTCCCTAGTAATATGTATTGCTTAAAACAAAATATGTCTCCAAAATGGAATACAACCTTCTCTACAAGTAGCAAAGTAGAGCCTGAAGTAGGGTATCTGGTGGGATGAGAAAAAAAGTAAAACATTCTGTGTTACATGTCCTGCCTGAGAGTTATTAGTACTGCTGTTCCTCTGGGGAATCTCCTAATTGTCTTGAGATATGTTCAAAGGAAAGTCCCTTTTAAAGGAAATACTTGGAAGTCCTTTTCTTCTTTTACCCTTAATCATGAGTTTTGTTAAGCAAGGCTCAGAAAATTTGGAGGAGGTCCAGAAGCAACAAAGAAAATGATGAAAGGGTTGAGAAAGAGGCAGCATGAGCAAAGATGTAAAGAATTAAGTTAAGTAGATTTAGAGAAGGCTGGATGTGGGAAGGAGTGATGATGAAAGACAGGGGAGAATTAATGAGTAAGCACCTTCAATTCTATAAAAGGCTAGCCTTCTGAGTTTCTAACTTCTTCATTCCTGTGAGGGAATTGATTTATCTTCCTTAGATGGAATTCGGAATAGAAAATAAGAAAAACTCCCCAGTTTGAAGACTCTGTGAGACAGGGGGATAGGGGAGGTCAGGTGGGAGGATACTTTCTTAAGTTTTTGAGATAAGAAGATCTAAACTGGTTCATTCTAGATTAGTCACTTTGTTACCTCTTTGAAAAAGTACCCAATTGACTGATTTAAGGAGGAGTCCCAAAATCCAAGCCTATTCATCAAGGTTTCACCTCAACAGGTGTGTGAATAAATTCTCTAGCAACAACAAGACTGAAAAGAAGTAAAGCAAATGATGATGCTGGCTCAATGTCAACTTGATTTGAATGGTTATAGTGCTCTATCGGAGGAGAGGAGATCATGGCAGAGCAGAACAAAGCAGAGGAGAGAAGAGAGGAAAGGAGCTGTTCCATTAAAAACTGGCTCAAAATTCCCATTCTCTCTTCCAGGTAGTGTTTCCAGCTTCACTCCACCCAACTTTGATTGCCTTCCATCGTTCTTCCATTCATTCTGAATTCTTTCATTAACTTTTTTTCCAGTTGGAGTTTTCCATGCTTTTGTACCTGCTCTGAGTCTAAGCTGAGTATTTTATCTTCTTCATCAAATTGGGAACCTTCCAAGGGCAAAGACTGTTACTAGACCCAACTTAACACGTATTTGTTGAGTACTTAGCATCTTCTGGGTCTCCCCCTATTGTTCAGAACAGGATTCTACACATAGAATCCTTGTACTATGTTGCTGACCAAGTGACTTTCAGCATGCCTTGAGAAGTATTTATTAACTCTCTGAATAAAATAAATGAATGACTGGCAAAAGTTTCAAAACAACTCTCTGGATTTTAAAATTATGTCCTTTTGGAATTAGTGTGTATACACATGTCAAACTCAATTAGTTAGACTTTTACCTTCTAGGCTAAGTGAAGGTCCCTAAGAAATGGAAAGGAGTCAAAGTGGGGATTGTAAGGCTGAAAAGGATAGTCAGGAAAGGCTCTCTATAAAAGTAAAAAGTGAAGTAAGATTTACCAGAAGCAGAACTGACCTATAGAGAGAAGAAAGGAGACTGTGCCACTGTTTTGACTTTTGTGCCAAACTGTGCTGACTTGTTTTTCTTCGTTTGTTACCAAAACGCCTGTGTCCCAAATTCCAAAGCAGTGCCTTAAAAACAAAGTTTTTCAAAAGTTGTTGTTGAATATCCAGTGAAAACTGAAATTACTAACTGTATTTGCTTAAGGAGGGTAATGACATCATTGACATTAGACTCAACTCTGCCTGACTCAAGGCAAATGATCCTGTTAGGTGATATACACTCTGTCCTAATTCTCAACTTTTGGCATCCCTCTGCCCTTCAAGCTCCACAAGAGGGCAAACTAAGGAAGGGAGAGGTTGAGGAAAACTCAGTTCAGACCTTTCTCCTCCACATCAGCAACTATATCCAAAGATAGATGGAGACGGTCATTGGATTATTGGATTTAAAGCTGGAAAGGACTTTTGGCAGTCATAGAATCTAATGCAGGTCTTCTGTTGCCAAGTCCAGTTGGTGGACTCTTTCCATTTGATCATCATCTTTTAAATCTAAGTCTTTTTCTTGTTCACAATTCCCTGGAAGAGATGGGAGTTAAACTGGAACACATTCCTAGATTCCAAATGTTGGGAATTGACCAGAACCCCTTGGAAAGCTTTAAATTCTTTTTAAATTTTATTTTTTATTAACTTAAAGATGAACAAACATGAATATTTCAATAAATGAGGGAAAACAGGAAAGAGAATTGTATATAAAATGGCGAAATTCTGTTATGTTTATTCCTGGAGGATGTTAGAAGCCAAAGAGAAGAATAGCAAACTTGTAGCTGCGGTAGCAAACTTCAAGACATAAGATCAGGGAGATCAAACCCTTTCCTTCTTTGCCTAGACTGAACTTGATTCTGTGAGTGAGAGATCTGAGTTTCAAGGTATCAGAATGCTGTTAGCTGGTAGTACCATCTATAAAATGACCTGAGATCTGGTTTTGTTACCAAAGGCAGGGGTAAGGTAGAGGCAGAATTATCTTTCTTTCACTTTCACTTGGGGAAAGAAAAAAATGAGTTGGGGTTGGAAGATTTAAAAAAAGGTGTATGATTTACCCAACATTACAGCTAATAAGTGGAAGAGTTAGGGTGTAAACTCAAGTCTTAAGACTCAAATCCAGGGTTCTTTCTAGTGTAGAATATTGGTTTGTTAAACAGATATGGAAACTGAGATTCAGAAAGGGGAAGTCACCTGCCTAAGATCACATAACTAGGAAGTGGTAGATCTATCTGTGAGGGTCATCTTCAAATATTTTAAATACTTGAATTTAAAAATTCAAATTTTAAGTTTAAATATTTATAATTTAAAAATATGTCTTTTAAAATCTGTCATGAGGGAAAGGAATGAGAACTGTTCTTTGATCCTAGAGGACAGAAACAGAAACAGTCAGTGAAAGTTTCAGAGAAGCTTTAGGGTTGAGGTAAGGGGGGAAAAACAACTTCTGATTAGAACTATCCCAAAGAGGAATGAACTGTCTTAAAAGGTCATAAGATCAGAAATTTACACCTTAACTAGAACCTTAGAGATCATAGAATCCATCTTACAGGTGAGAAAACTGAAGGTCACATAAGCACTACATAGCAGAGCTGAGATTCAAATACAGGTTCTCTGACTGAACCCAATGATCTTTCCATGGCACCATACTAATTGGTTTCTCCATTCTGAAGGTCTTAGATCAAAGGCTGGAATACTACTTATCAGAAAGGTCACAGAGGGTTTTCTTGTCCATGTGAATTGGAATGGGAATTAGAATTGACACTGGCATTGGATTTTGAATTGACAGCTTTGAGATGCCTTCCAGAATTGACATCTTATAGTAACCTCTACTCCATATTGAAGAGGACTTTAGAATAGAAAGAGGGTGGGAACTTGCAAAGAGTGATAAGAGATTTCACTTAACTCCTCAGTGCCCTATGTAAATCTATGGAACTATGACTTGCAGAACAAGTATCTATCAACACTGGTAGAGAAGGTTTCTTCAATGGGAGTTCTCTACACAGTGAAATCACAGTTCCAGGAAAAAACTAAAAGAAAATTAAATCTTAGCTACAAGAAGCCCAAGTGCTAGAGAGAGACGAGGTGGAAGTACTGTCTTTTGCCAGAGGGGTCAGTGGAACTATCACCCCTTCCAGTTTTGGTGAAAGTGACTGTCAACTGGGCACCATGGCCATAGCAATATGAAATAAGGTGGCTAGGGACAGCAGTTGCTCTTACATGGTGGCATATACTCACTGTACAAGGCAAACTATAAGGGAGTGCAATCATTCCCTGGATGTCTTCTCTTATCTTCTACATGTCAGTACTCCATGGCAAAACCTCACTAGCCCTATACTGGTAACAGTTTTGATGGAGTAGATGATTAGAGCAAGGATTCATAACCTTTTTATCTGGCAAACCCTCCTCAGAATATGGTTTTCAAATGAATAACTTTTGAATACATAGGATTTCAAAGGAAACCAATTCTCTTGAAACACAGTTATAAAATAGTTAAATAAAACAAATTCATTGGCCCCCTGAAATCTGTCCATGGACCCTTGAAGACCAGAATTCCTGACATAAAGTTTAGAGGATTAAAAACAAAGCTTGACAACCTTTGATCTAGCATAAAGGCAACTCCAGACAAAGTCAGTATATATTATAAATCTGCTTTATTAGACAAGTATAAGAGATGGGAGGGACCAAAGAAACATGCCACAGGGATACAGTTTCTGTGTTCTATCTGCATATATCACCTCTGCTTTCAGGGACACTGCAAGAAAACATCAACACCACTTCTTTTTAGTACACAGAGATGTAATAGACGTGCAGCTCCAGATGACTAGCTGAAAGTGTCAAAGGATACAATGCTTCGTTCAGACCCAAAGTGAGTGTCCGTTCTTAAAAAGAACACTTAGGACTTTTTCCAAGGCCTCTGATTTAGGAACTTAAAGACAATGTGGGTGAGCATTCTGACAGCTGGACAGTATGGTCAGATGGAACTTGTGGGGCCATGGTCAATGATATTCTCAACAATTTTATGACTGAAAGTTCACACTCAGGGAATGTAATCCAGTTGGTGAATATGTAGCATTTAAAATTTTGGACCCAAACCAGGGTGCAAGAGAAGATCAAAGATTAGGATGAGAGTGTCTAGAAACCAACCCAACATCTGCAGCAGCCAGAAGGATAGCAGCCTTGATGCTAAGGGTTAGGAACAGGAAGCCGAGGCTTGAGGAATTCCGGAGCCAAGATAGACACGTTAGTGCTTGTAGCTCTTCTTAGAGGAAGATGTGGTCGTGGTGTACTTTACACTGGTGCTGCTGCTCCCCAGGTTGCCTCTCCCACTGCCAGAGCTGAAGCCACCTCCAACGCTGAGTCCTCCTCCCACACCATAGCTACCACCGCTACTGTAGGAATAACCACTTCCTCCACCTAGACCGAAACCACTGCTACCGCCACTGCCATACCCACTGGAGACTGTGGAGCTCACGACAGCTGTGGAAGGAAAGAAAAAAATATATACATTGAAACCCCACTAAGCCAGAAAGCTCCAGAGAAGTAAAAATAGAAGCAAGGAGAACAATCAAAGATACTTACAGATGTTGACTGGTCCAACACCCTCTCCACTCATTCTGTGTGGGGAGGAAACAAAAGATTATATTTTAGAAGGCTGAACTTGTTACAAAGTGGGATCATCCCAGAAGTGTCCCTAATGACCCACAGGATTTCCAGTTCACTCTGTGTTTTCTCAAAAATTGTTCAGTGCAGTGCCCAGATACCTGAGACAACCCAACACATAAAACCCAGAGAACAAGTACTCACCTGCATTCCTCTCCCTCCAGCAGCTTTCTGTAGGTGGCGATCTCAATGTCCAGGGACAGCTTGACATTCATAAGCTCTTGGTATTCACGAAGCTGGCGGGCCATGTCCTGCTTGGCCTTCTGAAGAGCAGCTTCCAACTCTTCTAATTTGGCCCTGGCATCCTTGAGGGCCATCTCACCCTTCTGCTCGGCTTCAGCAATGGCATTTTGCAGGTTAGCACACTACACAGAAGAAGAAAGGGATATTACTCTTTCTTATTTTCTACTGGGTTGGAAATGCTATTCTGTGTTAGCCATGTCAAATGTGGAAATGAATGGCATCTGGTGGAAGGTGGACCAGGCATAGTAAGGATAGGGCTTTAGAATAAAGAGGCTCATTAATTGCTGGGAGTCATATGGGTAGATGAGTTGTGAGGAAAGAGATGAGTAGCTCCTGCCATGCTGCATGGACTGAGTTGTCACGGTAACAGTGATGAAGATGTGCAGAAAGAAAGTGCAACCTTGGCTCAGAAAAATGACTATAATCTACCTGCTTCTTGACGCTATCGATCTCAGCCCTCAGCCTCTGGATCATTCGGTTTATTTCAGAAATCTCATGCTTGGTATTGCGGAGGTCATCTCCATGGCGGCCAGCTGTGATCTGCAGTTCCTCATACTTATAGGATAGAAAAATGAAGAGAAAGAGAAACAGCATCCGTATCAGACTGAAATACTTCCCAAATTGTCTCAATGTTCTTAATGGGATTCTTTACAAATGCTCAGTAGGACAGTTTGACTCATCCTTCATAAGCCAGCTGTTTGGGGGAGTGACTTGTCATATCACAATGTTCTAGTTCCCAAATGAAAAAAAGAGGGTGGGACAGGACTCTAACCTGCCTTCAGCTCTCTGGTAAATTAGGATGGAGATTGCAAATAGTCCAATTACTGCCCTCTTATCTCACCTTGGTCTGGTACCAGGACTCAGCCTCAGCCCTGCTCTTCTGAGCAATATCTTCATACTGGGCCTTGACTTCAGCAATGATGCTATTCAAGTCCAGAGTGCGGTTGTTGTCCATGGACAGAACAACAGAAGTGTCAGAGATGTGGGTCTGCATCTGGGACAGCTCCTAGAGGACAGAGACAATCAGTTGTGCCATCTTTGAGCCATAGGACACATTCCCAGGAGATCTGAGAATTCTCCCAATAGGTCCCCTAACCCAAACCTTCATTAGATGATATTTCAGGGCCTAATGGATCCCAGATGCCAGGCTTAAAGTTCCTACATATTGAATATTCAGTATGCTTCCTTTGGCACCTGTCCCTTACAAAAACCTTTTTTCTTTCTTTTTTTTTTTCAGAAAACAAAGATAGGATTCTTACTGCATCATAGAAGACTTTCAAGAAGTTGATTTCATCTAGGAGGCTGTCTGCATTGACTTGCAGTTCAACCTTATTCATGTAGGCAGCATCAACATCCTAGATGGGGAAAACATACAATAAATTAGCTAATTAGAGCTCCTTTCTCCTGTAACTTAGTGCAAAATGTTTGCTTGTGCAGCTTGTCCCCTAGAATCAATCAACTCACCTTCTTTAGCGTCACAAATTCATTCTCTGCTGCTGTGCGCTTGTTGATTTCATCTTCGAACCTGGATAGAAGCAGAAAAGAAAGATGTTTGAGCCAAAGGCCAATAGGATGGGGGAAATCAGCCTGAAATCCAAGATCTCCCACAAAATGGATTACTCCCACGTGGATCATGTATCTCCTTCCATTGATATGGAGAGGGGAACTAACACAGGGCACACTAAGAAATTTAGGAGGTCAAGTTGTGATCTCTGACCTTCTTTATTACCCTACCACCCCCATTTTGTCCTCTTAGGAAAGCTATGGAATAGTGAGGTATTTTCTTCCTCTATGAATCTTTTGTAGTCTGGACACCAGATGTTTCCCCCTTTCTTATGGTCCTCATCCATCAGGGAACTGAGTCCCACACTTTTTCTCTTGGCTAATGTGACCGTTGTCTTTTCTGGTTTCCTCTCACTTACTTATTCTTGAAGTCTTCCACTTGGTCTTGCATGTTTCTCAGCTCAGCATCCAGAGAACCTTTCTCACGTGTGATTCTGTCCAGTTGCCCTCTGAGTTGGTTAATAAAGGACTCAAACAATGGATCCAAACTTTGCTTCACAGTCTTGGTGCCCTGTTCCTGGAGTAATGTCCATTTGGTATCCAAAACCTTGTTTTGTTGTTCAAGAAATCGCACCTGGACAACAGAAGAGAAAGTCAGTCCCGTAAAGCATTGCCTAAGCTGATGGAAGTCAGTGGAAGAAGGTAATAATGTTCTCAATGGTTGCATGACTTTCCCCAAATTCTAGCAGTGCAGCAAATCCGTATGATATCATATTGTGAAGAGAGGTTTTGACCATGACAACCCCTAATTTTCCTGTGAGGGTTGCTCAATCACCATCCCTATCAACAGATTTAAATAAAACCTACCCTCTTCTACCTCTCCCTTATCTCATCATTTTAGGGTTTTTTTTTTAGCTGTAACTGAATTTAAGATGACAATTTATCCACTCTAGAGTACAAAGTGGGTCCAAGAATCTTGATGTTGGAAGTAACTTTAGAGGACAGTTAGTTACACCTCCCACCATATGCAGCAATCCTTTATACAGAAGAATTTCAAGTCTCTGATCAAAAGCAATAGTTATTTCAGTTCATTTCTGTTTTTAAAGTGTCCAAGAATTCATTGCCCTTTCCATCATGATGATTCTTGAATGAACTGAACCTATCTTTTGTTTTGTTTATGTCTTCCCATAATAGGATCAGAGAATCCTAACCTTAGATAAGATGAAAGGGATCTTAGAGGTGAACCAGTCCAATCAATCCATTGCTTTTTACAGCTGGGGATCCTGAGACTCAGAAAGAGTGACTTTCTTAAGATCACACAGGTTCTAAATAGTAGACCTGGGACCCAAATGCTGGTCCTCTGACTCCCAGTTGGGATCCTCTGTACCACACTGCCTTTTTATGCCATGGGAGCTCAATTATTATAGGTTGACCATAAAAATTTCACACCCCTCTTCTACATATTCCAGCATTGAAAGAACAACCCATATTTTAACTTGTTCTCCTCACATGCCATAGGGTTATTTGTAGCTGAGAATTCTTTCCATTCATGAAGAAGAGGAAAAGTTTCTAAGAAATTAAACAATTTAGGCATGTTGCTATCCCTTTCAGCAATCATATCAGTTGGGCAAGCTTCCCAGTGCAGAGAATTTGGGTGTCTTCTTTCCCATCCAAAAAAGTCTCTCTTTGGCAGCGTTAAGTACAAAGAGAACTCTGAAGTACTTAATAGTGGGTATATCTTAGGGCCTTACCTTGTCAATGAAGGAGGCAAACTTGTTATTGAGGGTCTTGATCTGCTCCCTTTCTTCACTCTTCACCCTCTGGATGGTGGGGTCAATTTGCAGGTTGAGGGGAGTCAGAAGACTCTGGTTGATAGTGACTTCTTGGATTCCACCAGGGGGGCAGACGGGAAAGCCAGCTCCTCCGTAGCCACCACCAAAGCCAGCTCCACCACTAAATCCAAAGCCACCACTGACTCCACTGCCAAAAGCAAATCCACCTCCCACTCTTCCGCTATATCCAGTCTGGAAGCCACAGTTGTTTCCTGCGAAGGAGATCCTCTTGGACCTCCCTACGTTGTAAAGGCTTCGGCTTCCAAAACCAGCTCCCCCAGAGATGCCACAAGCCCTTCCAAAGCCACCACTGCCCCCAGAACGGCTCACAGACACAGAGCTGAAGCCTGACCGAGTGATGCCAGGAATGATGGCAGAGTTAGCACTGAAGCCACTCCGACCACTTCTTTGAATCCTGACTGTTGACTGAGAAGACATGATAGCTTGGTTTTGCTCAAAAATGAGAAGACTGAAGAGAGAAAGGTAAAGTCAAAGAGGACCAGAGAGGAGGAGAAGGGCTGTGTGAGACTGAGATCCCAGCGATGGTTTTATATAGGGAGAAAAATAGGGTTGGGTCCAATGTATGAAGATGAGCTTGCAGGTGGGGAAGGGCTGGGCTTTACAAATAGTGAGATCACTCCCACCTTGCTGGAAAAGGTATGAAAGACCAAGATTGCTTTTTTGGCTTCCGTTAGTCATAGAGAAATTCTCTAGCCTTCCAGCCTTAACTTGATCCCTAGACAATAAAGACAGTATGCAAATTCACTGAAGTCATCTACGAGTCATGTTTCTAAACAAAGGAGACAACGAGATGATTTGTGGTAATTGTACTCTCCTCTGCTTACTCAGATGTGGCCCCCCAAGTCTTTCCTTCTACCAGTACCACCCTCCACCCAGGTAGGGTGGAACTTTGCCATAGGGCAGTTAGGTATTTACTCAATGGTTAATATGAGTGTGTGTGCCCGTGTATTTGTGTTTCTAAGGAAGCAAAGAAAGGCACAGTCTCCTTTGCTCCTGTAACTTCTTCCTAACATCCTAGTGATTTTACTTGACAAGAGAGAGGAGAGGGAGAGAGGACACAGTATGATGATGCCTCACAAGCAATGGACCCTGGTGGTGCCCTACACCTTCTGGCAGCAGGAATTTGGGGAATTTTTCTGAGAGAAAAGACAGACATAGTCTGAACTGGGACTCCTTGCCTACCGATCTGGCATTTCAAGGAAGGGGTACAATTCAATTCAACAACCATTTATTAAGCATTATCATGAGCAGTGCATTCTGCCTTAACATTTTACTGGACTGATATACCATGTATACTCCTAGATAAATACAAGGTAACCTAGGGAGAGAAGGACCACTAACAATTCTAAGGTGTAATTTCGTCCAGTAGAATTCAAGTCCTTTAAGGAAAAGATCAGGTATGTTTTGTTCATTTTGTCTGAGTATCTCTAATGCTTATCACAGTTCCAGACTTCTTGTATTAGATGGAGTGGACATTGTCCATTATTTTTCCCACTTAACTTTTCGGCTAAATTATCATAGCGTATTATCCTTTCCATTTCTGCTTCCTTGGACTGTTCATCGGCAGCAAGCATGATGAGGAGAACACAAAATGAATTAATGGAGCAACATATCATTAAAGATACCACTAGTGGATGGAGGTATATCTTCAGAATATGGAGGGGTAGAAGGGTATTCAGTCATGACTCATAGGTATTTGTCTTTACAAGTGGAGTAATTTTAGAGGCACATATCAACCATGAATTTCTGATCTTGCTTGCAAATTCAAATCCTAGCAGAACTGCTCAGGGGAGTGTGTTGGGTAAAAGGGAGGGGAAAAACTGTCTCTGAAACTGACAGTTCATCTGCTGAGGAAAGGGAGTTACATGTTATTATCTTTTTCCTGATGGTATTAGACTTCAGCGTTTTGTGTCAATGTTTGTGAGAACAGTTCAGGAGGTGCCTATATTCTAGGAGTAAATGGGAGAAATAAGGAAATTTGAGTGATCTTGTTTCTTTGCAGTACAGTGAATTTTTCTGCTCCACTCCTCAGCTTTTGACCAAGCAGTTGGATGTTTCCAGCCCTTTTGGGTGGTCACCACCATCACTGTTCCCCCGGGATGGAAGAGTCTCTGCCACTAAAGAAGATGCCAACTCAGCATCTGACTTGGCAGATGGCTCCTGAGGATGTCGGAAAAGCATTCCTCTCTCCACCCTAGTTGCCCAACGGGTTTCCAAGAAAGCGCTTCCACCCAGTTCTGGGAAAGAAATGTTCCTTTTCAGGGCAGGGTGTCCCTGACTAGGATCAGTGGGAAGGGACTTCAGATACAATTTAGTCCAATACCCTCATTTTACAGGTAAGGAAACAAAAACTTAAGGAATTTCGATGACTTGGCCAAAGTCACAGAGGTAGTAAGTGGCAGAAATAAATTTAAATTCAGATCCTCTATCGCAAATCCACTACCTGTATGAATCAATCTAGCATTTGCCACTTTACCAAAGAGATTCTACCCCCATTATTTTGGGACCAATGCCTTAGACTAGACTTCGGCATCAGATTAGAAGGATGATACAATGTCAGATAACCATGGAATATTTGGCTAACAATGTGGAATAGATTTTAGGAATAGACTTTCAGGAGAGGGGGTGGGAGTAGAACAGCCAGTACCCACAAACTTCTTTCTAGGAATCTGGCATCTGTATTGTCCTAATTTGCTTGTCAAACGTTCCATATCCCTGCTGATTGCACTGTCATATCAATTCCCTGCTTCTCCTTTCCTTTCTTTCTAAAAAAATATTACATTGATAATATATAGATCTTTGATATTTTTTCTTTTTTGTATCATCATGGTCACTTCCTGTTGACTGTCCTTTCCTCCCTAAAATAGATCATCCTCTTAGAACAAATAAGTACAACCAAGCAAAACAAATTTTCCTAAAAATGCTTGCTCCACTCTTCATTTCTAAATCACCACTCATCTGCTGAGAGGTGGAAACTGAAGTCACCATTCACTAGACAAAACTAGGAAATCTTTCAATGTCATTTTCCTATACATGTAAATTGCTCTCCAGGTTGTGCTTATTTCATTCTGTATCAGTTCAGAAAGTCTTTCCAGATGCCCCTTAATTCTAGTGTCTCTATCCCCTCTGTCGATCTATTCCAACTTACCTTGTACGTAGCTTGTTTGTACACAGTTATATGTGAGTTGACTCCTCCAATTACAATGAGCTTTTTGAGAGCAAAGATGGGGTTTTTTTTTGGCCTTTCTTTCCTTTAGCATAGTGCCTGGCATATAGTAGGCATTTAATAAATGTTTGTTGACTATATGACACATCTTCCCAATTTTCTCTGAATCCTTTGTAGTTATCATTTTTAAAGGTATAATAGTGCAATTGAACTATCCTTTTACAGATGGACACCCGTTTTGAGTTCTTAGCTACTCTAAAACCTTATAAAAATTTTTGTACATATGGGATGTCCCAAAAGTCTTAGTGCAGTTTGCAGCTTTAATAACTTCAGAAGAATAAATGTACATACCTAAAAAACATCGCTTGAAAGTATAATTATTAGGGAAGGAGGGGAAAGAGAATTTGGAAATAAATTTTTTTCAAAATCAATGTTAAAAATTGTTTTTACATTTAATTGGGGAAAACGAAATATTAAAAAAATGAAAAAGCAAGTTTAATTATTTCAATTTCTTGTACATCTATTTAGTGTTGTGGCTTTTGAATAACACATTTTAATACTAATTTAACCAGGATGGGGCATTGTGTATGCAACAATTTCTGGTTAACACATTCACAGACTGGTGAATTGGTAGCTTGGTACAACCACTCTGGAAAGAAATTTGGAACTATACCAATGACATCATTACTAGGCATATATCTCCAAAGATCAAAGTCAAAGGGAAATGACTTGTATGTACAAAAATATTTAGTGCAGCACTTTTTTTGGTCATAGCTCAGAACTAAATACAAGAATTTGAATTCAAAATTTTCTCCCCATCTCTTCCCACCCCCTACCCCAGGACAGTATTGCACCCCGTCCACCCCTTCCTCCAGTCTGTCCTCCCTTCTATTACTCACCCTTCTTCCATCTCCCTTCCCCTCTATTTTCCTGTAGGGCAAAATAGATTTCTATATTCCATTGCCTGTATAGCTCAATTTCCAGTTGCATGCTAAAACAATTTTTAACATTCATTCTTAAAGTTTTAAGTTCCATATTCTCTGTGTCTGTGTCTGCCTGTATCCTCTGCAACATTTCTTTCTCTGATTTTTCAAAGGATGTTTCCATAATACTCGGTCCAGATTAAGTGAAAAGTTTTTAAAAATTCATCATTCCCTTGGCTAATAAATTTAATTGAAGAAATACTCAAGTGCCTATTACATGCAGAACTACTGGGCTAAGTTCTGGGAAGATAGAAAGACAAATAGAATTTGAGTCCTTAAGCACTAAGGATACAAAATGTGGCAAAAGACAATGCCTGCCCTCAAGAAGTTTATAATTTAATGAGGGGACAACGTGATTCACACAAATATCTACAGAGCAAGCTATTACAGGATAAATAAATAATTAAAAGAGGGAATTAGGGGTTAGGGCAGACTTCCTCTAAAAAATGGGATTTTAGTTGGGACTTAAGGAAAGCCACAGAGGTCAGTAATCAGAGCAAAGGAGGAGGAAGGGAGAAGATACGGGTTTGTTCCATCTAGAAGTCCCCATTTACCTCCCAGTAGGCTCTGGCTTAGTTGTGCTCTTGAATCAGTCCAGAGCCCTACTGAGGAGTCAAGAGGTACTTTTAATGAGAGCCCCTTCTCTACCTCCTACCCCTTGTCATTGCTCCCGATTCAGTTCATCACATTGCTTAGATGATGGTCTGAATTTCTCGATTCCTATCATTGATTCACAGGTAACAAACTTTTGCAGTAAAACACTTGTCTTAAGAATCAAATAGTGGCAAATTTATTTACACAAAATAAGGACTCTATAAGAATTTATTGAATGAATGAATGGTATGGTAGACCCCAAATCTTTCATACCAGAAGAGCTAAGCCCAGGGAATATAATTAGTGATAGTTTAGGTGGAGAGGGAAAGGTAGGAAGTATCACTTTATTCCCTGCCCTAAGTCCTGCTCCTTAGTGACATCATGTAAATAATCATCTTTCCAGAAGCCCCACCTCTAGAATCCTCACTAAGTGGCTTAGAACCATGGGAATGTGTCCATCTTGCTAGAGATGAGTTTGTTATTCCACCCCAACATCACTCCCAAAGAGCTCCAGCATTCTGGGTGTGCTACCTAGACCATCACCCCTTTTTCATCATTGCTGTTTCCACCACTCTTCTCTTTTAAAATGCTATCAACTCTCCTACTACCAACTCCTCCCTCCCCATAATCCTTGACTTACTTAGAATTGGGAAGGGTTGAGTTGGAGAAGTGCCTGGCACATAGTAGGTGTTTAATAAATGTTTTTTGGTTGGTTCATTCTACAGGCTTCCAACTGAACCCCAAGTCTAGGACCACAAAACTGCTAGGTTTGTCCCAATTCACAGGAACATAGCAGGTCAGTCATTTGAAAGCTATGCCAATATTGACTTTGAATCTTTGAACTATCTGCCTCCGTCAACAGATCCCTCACTTACTCTGCTTAGCTTTATTCCTCAGTAGTTAGCATACACTCATTACCTCCTACTCTCCCCATCCCTATGATATTGAATCTCCAACTGCTGAAAAGTAAAACTCACTCCCCAACCTCGGCTCCCTCATTCCATATTTCTTTAATCCTACAGGGCCCCCAATATCACACAGCAGATCTTCTTGCCCCCTCTACTATGCTCCCTGGAATGCCTGCCAACATTTAACCTTTTTTTCCTTTCTCCTTCCTTGCATGTTTTGGTACTCCCTGAAACCTGACTTCCTCCTGATGATACTGCTGTCCTTGCTACTTCTTTCTCCACTTTCCTTCATACCCCTGACTCACTGGCTGTGGTGGTGGTGTCAGAGTACTCTTGGCTCCCTGTCGACATTTCCAGACTCTCCCTTTATTCTCATCACTCCCTTATTCCTCTTACTTTGAAGATCTTTCAATCTAAATTTACCACCTAGTGCAGATTCTGCCTACTAATCGTATCTCCCACTAATCGTACTTCCCTTTTCCCCCCAATCCAGGACATTCTCCTTCCTTTCTCAACATTTTCAGCTCACACTTTTGCTCCCCCGACTCCAATTTCTTCCCTTTTTCTAGGGAGCTTCAACATACATCTTTATTATTCCTTCAAATACCCAAACTTTCACTTTCCTCATTCTATTCGTATTTACCCACTCTACCTCAGCTGGTCAAACAATGTCCCACTTCCACCTTCATGAATTCAGAAATCCCTTTACCTGACCATAAACTTGTGTCTTTCCATTTCTCCCTCACTCATCCTAAACCTATTTTTCCTTCTCATGCCCTCCAATTCCTGTATCCCTCAGGACTATTCCAAGGCACCATTCCTATTCGGACTATTCCACTCCCTTCCCAATCTTGATATTTTGCCAAACCAGTTTGAATCTATGTTGTCTTCTACTCCTTTTTTGAATTTCAACTTATTATTTTAATAAAATCAGAATACACATAGCATATGCATCTAAATGAATATCACGAGCAGTTATTAAACGGGACTTAAAGTACAATCTTTAAATTCAGCAAATTTAAATCCATTCTCACATATGATTTTACAGTCTTTATTTATGAACAAAAATATTACTGGCATTTGTCAAAATGTTACCACTGAATGTACAAGTCACTGAGGTTGCCAATACAAAAAAGAGAACCACATATCTAAGGTTTGCATTGTGCCAGGCTTTCAGGGGAGAGGAAAGGGCTCCCTTTCAAACCACACAACTAAACAAAATTTACACAGCCAACACATGAGAGTATCAGTGTTTTAAAGTGTTTAATATATTAAGACAAATTTGTCAAAACTTGAGCAAATTCACTTCTCTGTTCTGAAATCTTTGTTCTCTTATCCTATTAACAGTCATGCCTTACCCATGCCAACTTTGGTCACTGCTACCATCTGCCTCCTTCACTCTTACTCTGGTGCTGGTGCATGAAACTGGAGGAAATCACAGAATTGTGATGAGTGTCTGTGCCCTCAGTTTATGCTAGTTAATCTCAACTAGTCCCTTTCCTATCTTCTCACATTCTACTCTGTTCACAGGCTCTATGATCCAGCCTTATTTATACTACTTGCTACTTATTCTACTATGACCCTCCATCTTCTACCTCTCTGCCTTTGCACTGACTGTTCCCCATGTTTTCAATGCTCTCCATCTCTACGTCTGACCCTTAGAATAAATTCCTGACTTTCTTTAAGACTCAGCTCAAGCTTCATTTCCACCAGGAGTCCTTTCTTGGTCTCTCTAGCTAATAGTTCCATCAAGGTTTGGAGTTCCAAATTTTTTACCCTCTCTCCTTCCCCTCCAATCTTCCTAAAATGGTAGGCAATTTGATATAGGTTATGCTTGTGCTTTCATGTAAAACATATTTCTATATTAGTCACAGTTGTGGAAGAACAAATATATCAAAAGGAAAACAGACCATGAAAAAGAATAAAGTGAAAAAAAATATGTTTTCATCTGAAGAGTACATCG
The DNA here is from genome assembly GCA_028658325.1 of Potorous gilbertii. Lineage (NCBI taxonomy): Eukaryota > Metazoa > Chordata > Mammalia > Diprotodontia > Potoroidae > Potorous > Potorous gilbertii. The sequence continues at coordinate 180,590,452 of CM053770.1, forward strand.
GTTCTCTATCTCAATATGGACAGCATTTTCCTTCATGAGTCCTTTGTACTTGTATCTGATCATTGTGTTGCTGAGAAGAGCTAAGTCATTTATAGTTGATCATACAATGTTACTGATACTGTGTACAATCTTTTCCTGGTTCTGCTCATTTCACTTTGCATCATTTCCTACAAATCTTTCTAGATCTTTCTGAAATCTGCCTGTTCATGTTTATTGCACAATAGTGTTTGATTACAATCTTATGCCACAGCTTGTTCAGCCTTTCCCCAGTTGATGGGGATCCCCTCAATTTCCAATATTTTGCCATCACAGAAAGGGCTGCTATTATGTTTTTTACACATGTATGTCCTTTTCCTTTTTTATGATCTCTTTGGGATACAGACCTAGTAGAGGGATTACTGGATCAGTTCGATTGCTTTTTGGGCATAGTTCCAAATTGCTCTCCGGAATGGTTGGATCAGGTCACAATTCCAACAATAGTGCATTAATGCACCAATTTTCCTATATCCTCTCCAATATTTATCATTTTCCATTTTTTTCTCATATTAGTCAATCAGATAGGTGTGAAGTGATACCTTGGTGTTGTTTGTATTTTAATTTGTCTAATCAAAAGTGATTTAAGACACTTCTTCACATGCCTATAGATAGCTTTGATTTCTTCATCTGAAAATTGCCCATTCATATCCTTTGACTTTTTATCAGTTGGAGAATGGCTTGTACTATAAATTTCACTCAGTTCTCTATATATTTGAGAAATGAGACCTTTATCAGAGACACTTGCTATAAAGATTGTTTCCCAGCTTTCTGCTTTCCTTCTAATCTTGGTTGTATTTGGTTTTGTTTGTGCAAAAACTTTGTAATTTAATATAATAAAATTATCTATTTCATATTTCACAATGCTCTCAATCTCTTGTTTGGTCATGAATCTGTAACTTACTTAATTTTACCTTTAAGAATTTGGATGCTATGTCACTTGTGCATATATGTTAAGTATTGATATTACTTCATTGTCTATGTACCTTTTAGCAAGATGTAGTTTCCTTCCTTATCTCTTTTAATTAGGTCTGTTTTGGCTTTTGCTTTGTCTGAGATCAGGATTGCTACCCCTGTGCTTTGTTCTTTTGCTTTAGCTAGGCATAAAAGTTCTGCATCAACCCCTTACCTTTGCTCTGTATGTCTCACTGCTTCAAGTGTGTTTCTTGTAAATCACATATTGTAGGATTTTGGTTTTTGATCCACACTGCTATTTATTTCTTTTTATGAGAAATTTCATCCCATTCACATCACAGTTATGATTACTGTGTATTTACCTCCTTTCTACTTTTCCTCTTGTTTGTCCTCTCTCCTTTCACCATTTTCCTCCTTGACCGTATTTTGCTTCTGTCTATCACCTCCCCCAGTCTGTCCTTTCTTCTATCGGTTCCTGTCAGGTAAGATAGATTTCTATATTCAACTAATTGTACATATTGTTCCCTCTTTGAGCCAATACTGATTAGAATAAGATTCAAATGATGCCCATCACCTACTCTTCCATCTTTACTTCTACTGTAATAGGTTCTTTGTGCCTCTTCATGTGAAATAATTTATCCCATTTTACCTTTCCTTTCCTTCTGCATGCAGTGTACTTCTCTTTCTCAGCCCTTAATTATTTTTTATGTCATTCTCTCAAATTTACCTTACACCCATACCCTCTGTCTATACATATCCCTTCTAGCTTTATTGCATCCTGGGTCATCTCCAGTCATCCTGATGAATATCTGGTCACTGGATCCATATGGCTCAGGAGGAGAAAGTGAGGCTGATGACCTGCACAGCCCTCCCTCACTCAAAATAAAGTCGGTTGCAAGTCATGTCATCATTTCTCTGATAGCATGGTCTTCTTTGGCAATGAAGAATGAACACAACAACTATTCATGGTACAGTTTTTAAGATTTACAAGTAGCATCTTCCCATCTAGGGATGTAAATAGTTCAGCCCCATTGAATCTCTTATGTTTTCTTTCCACTTTCTCCCTTTTTAAACTTCTCTTGGTTCTTGATGCTGGAAATCAAATATTGGGTTTAGTTACGCCCTTAAGAAAGCTTGAAATCCTTCTATTTCATTGAATAAGCATTTTTTTCCTTTGGAGAATTATGCTTCATTTGGCTGAGTAGGTGATTCTTAGTTTTAGTTCTAGCTCCTTTGTTTTTCCAGAATATCATATTCCATGAACTCCAGTCCTTTATTGTTGCACCTGCTAGGTCCTGTGCAATCCTGATTGTGACTCCCTGGTATTTGAATTGTTTCTTTCCAGTCATTTACAGTATTTTTACCTTGACCTGATAGTGCTGTAATTTGACATAATGTTCCTTGGAGTTTTTTATTTTGGGATCTCTTTTCCAAGGTGATCAGTAGATTCTTTCAATACTTATTTTGGCCCTCTGATTCCAGGATATTAGGGTATTTTTCCTTGATAATTTCTTGGAAGATGTTTTCTAGGTTCTCTTTTGATTATGGCTTTCAGGTATGATTCTGACATTGTCTCCCCTGTATCTATTTTCCAGGTCAGTTGTTTTCCCAATGAAGTATTTTATATTTTCTTCTATTTTTTCATTCTTTTGAATTTGTTCAATTGATTCCTGATGTCTCATAGAGTCATTAGCTTCTGCTTGCCTAATTCTAACTTTTAAAGAGATGTTTTTTTAGTTACCTCTTGTACTTCCTTTTCCATTTGACCAATTGTACTTTTTAGGGAGTTGTTTTCTTCAGTAGATTTTTGTATTTCCTTTTCCATTTGGCCAATTCTACTTTTTAAGCAGTTATTCTTTCCCCTCCCTTTCCTGCTCCCTTTACCAAGAAGGCTGCAATTAAGTATGGACACATACACACACATATACACACACATACATATATACAAACATATTTACACACATATATACATATATCCATATACTTAGATATCTATACTCACACTCATATATAGACATATACATTCACATGCATCTTTGTAAGACTGTACTATACTTGTTTGTCCTTTGTTTCTCTGAAGGTGGATAACATCTTCCTTCATATGTCCAAGTCTTTTCATATTTTTCTAAGTCCACCAACTCATCATTTCCTACACCACAGCAATATTCCAACCTCATACTGTTTAGTTAAGTAGTCTAAAACAGCATCGATTAATATGACTGACATATAGTGTAGTTTCCTTATTTTTCTCTTTTGATAAAATCTATTTTAGCTTTAACTTTTTCTGAGATCATGTTTACTATCCCTGCTTTTTTTTTCTAATAAATTCTACTACTTATAGTTATTTTATGTGTAGGCATATTTCTTATTCCCTATCCTTCCTGACTCCTCTACTTTGCTTCTACTAGTTACCTTGCCCTCTTATTATTTAACATACTCCCTCTCCAAAGATCCTTCCCTTGTTCTCTCCTTCCTCCTTTCCTGTTACTCTCTTGTTCCTATTTGAATTTAGAAGATTTTTATAGCCTTCCAAATATATATGTTATTTCCTCTTTACCCCATTCCCACTAATCTAGACACCTTTCTATACTTCCCCTTACCTATTTCCTCACACTCTTATTTCTTTATAAATTTATAAGACTTTTATTCCCTTCTAAATGTATATATTGTTCTTTCTTTAACCCAAATGTCATAGGAGCAGGGTTCCCTCTAAAAATCCTTTGCTTATCCTCTCCTCCCCATCCCCTTCAGCCTTTAATGTCTTTCTGAATTTAGAAAATATACATCCTTATATATACATATACATATACATATGTGTGTGTGTGTGTGTGTGTGTGTGTGTGTATTGTTCCCACTTTAGCCCATTCCTGATGAGAGTGGGGCTCCAGAACTACCAATCCTTTTCCCCTATCTATTCTGTCAGTTTTTCCTCTTGTACCTCATTTGGATAAAATAATCTCATTTTACCTTTTCTTAAACAGCTTTACTTTTTAGAATCACACCATACCCAGGTTTACCCAAATCTTTCTTTCAAACTACCCAGTTACTAATAACAGTCTTAGACATATGTTTTACATCTCCTCATATAAAAAGTAAACAGTCCTTATTGTCCCTCTTGTAATTAGTTTTTGATGGGTACCTTATATTTTTCTTGGATCTTGTACATAAAATTTTCTATTAATTTCAAGGGCTAGGTCTTTTTGGCTTTTTTTTTTGGAACAAAATCTTGACAGTCTGGCAATTCATTAAATATCCATTTATTTTCATTCAAGATAATGCTTATCTTTTCTGGATATGATATTTTTGGCAATGACCCCAGTTCTTTTGCTCTTCAATATACAGTGTTTCAAGACCTGCAGTGTTTTAGTGTAGCCAGTGCTAGGTCTTCTGTGATTCTAATTGTGGCCCTGCTATATTTGAATATTTTTCTTGTTGCTCATAATATTTTATCCTTGAATTAGGGGTTTCAGAATTTAACAATGACATTTCTGTAGGTTTCCTCATAATATCTCTTTCAGGTGGTGATCAGTGCATTTTTCTATTTCTACTCTCTCAATTTGTTCTAATGCTTCAGGACAACTTTCTTTAATTCTTTCTTGTATTATTGTATCAAGATTTTTTTTTTATTGTAGCTTTCAGGTAGTCCAGTTATTTTTATGTTTCTTCTTCTTGATCTGTTCTCCAGATCAGTTGTTTTTCTTACAGGATGTTTCCCATTCTCTCATATTTTGTTTTATTATTGCTTGGTCTCTTATAACTTTGTTGGTTTCCCTTTGCCCAATTCTAATTTTCAAGGAATCATTTTCTTCCTTAAGATTCTAGATCTCCTTTTCCAGTTGGTTGATTTTCTTTCCATAATCTCTTTGTTTTTCTTGGATTGTTCTTATTTTTTTTAAATTTTTCCTCAATCTCTCTCTTGGTCTTAAAAGTCTTTTTAAAGTTCTTCTATGAATTCTTTTTGGGCAGGTGAGCATTTTATGCTTCTCTTTGGGGCAAGACAGGCTTTTTTCCCCTTCAATATCCTCCTCTGAAGATAAATCCACTATTCTTTATTCCCATAGCAACTTTCTACGATTGGATTCTTTCCCCTTTGCCTGGTCTTTTAAAAATGTATTTGCAGCTAATTATTATAATCCCCTCTAGCCCTGGAAGATGGGAGATGTTGCTTCTGGCCTCAGATCCTCCTTCAGTTCTCCCCTCTGGCAAACTAACAATTCCACCCTCCTGTAAGTACCCACAGCCAGCAGCATCCCTGCCCCACTGCTTCCATATTCACTAGCAGACACTGACTCCCCGTATTGTCTGGGAGGTGAAAATTCCTGTGGCTGACTGAGGATATCTCCTGATCCAGCAAGTCCCAGGGCTTAGCTTGCTGTTTCTGTGGAACTTGCTTGAAGGTGTTTACACTTCACAGGGACCAAACCTCAGTCTTGGAATGTTTATCTGGATCTTCTGCAATTGTCATAGGAAGATCACTCTTCTGCCACAACTCTTGTCTATTTTCACTGCTCTGTGTTCATCCAAAGGCACTATTTTGTCTTGTTTGTGGGGAAATCTGGAGAGCTTGGAATTTTCTGACCTATTTCTGACCTACTCTTCCATCTTCCAAGAATCCTCTTGCCTCATGAGTTCTTTCTGGGCTTGAGACCACTTCCCATTTTTCTTATAGGTTTTGCCCATAGGTGTTTTGACATTGCTGTCCTATTCTGAGTTTGTGTCTTGGTTTCCCTGTCCCTGTAATTGTTAAGGCACAAGCTCAGATCTCACGTAAATGGTCTCGGGTCAGGTAAAGGTGAGGGCTTAACCACTGAGCTCTCATGAGGTCTCCCAGAGAACAGCTGGAAATTGAGGAGTGAGACACGAGTTATCTTGTTTTTCCACTTCTTCTCAGTGGGAACTTGCTGGGGAGAGCATCCCACCCTTGAGGTTGGTCCGTGGTCTGAGCAGGTTTTGTTAATTGGCTAAGGGGCTGAGAGCACACTGTCCACGAGTGAACTATGTAGCTGGGAGAGCTTAACTGGGCACAGGAAAGCCTGAGAAGGGGGGTTTTCCTTTCTCTTCGGGAAGGAAAAGGAGACTCCTTCGGGGAGAACTTGTCCTGCATGCCAACATATAGCCTTTATTAGTAATAAAGCCTCCACCTCTGCTTCACTCTGGCGGTCTCTTCTCTCATAAGTTTATCTGGCTGATCACCAAAGACCTGGAGTAGGTAAGATGACCCGGTAGCCCATGGCAATCAGGCCAGTCAATAATAACTTTCTGTGACCAGATTCTTTCTCACTGTTTGTTTTGGCTCATCTTTTTTTAGCCTTTTTTCTTTCTTTTAAATTTTACCTCTGCTCCAAGGGTGGATGGAGCATTGTCTCAGGCTTCTTGTGCTAGTGGCTGCAGGCCCTGGCTATTTACCTAGTACTGTCCTGATGTTACCCTGAGGCCCAAAAGGGACCCTTGTGTCTAGTGCTGTACTGAGGGGGTGGGGTGGGAGGTGCCTGGCACTACTCAAGGTCATAGGGGTCTGGCAGTTTACCTGGTGCTGAGCTGGAATCCTAGTGCTGGTGTCTGGTATGTACCTCAGTAACTGGCAGGGTGTTACTACATTTCCCTGGGGCTCCACTGAAGCATTTGGTCTCCTTACTTCAAATGTGCTCCAAGGGTGGGGAATCTGTGGTCTTGAGGTCACATGTGGCCCTCCAGGTCTCCAAGTGGGGCCCTTTGAATCCAAACTTCACAGAACAAAGCCTTTTATTAAGGAGATTTGTTCAGTGAATTCAGAATCAAAGGACCACACTTGAGGACCTAGAGAGCCACATGTGGCTTCAAGGCCACAGCTTCCCTGCCCCTGTGCTAGGTACAGCTGGGGATAGAAAAAAAATAAACAATAAGATATAGCTCCTGCCCTCTTGGATTTTATCTTAGTAACAGGTGTGTAGGCAAAGGAACACAGCTGAGGCCCCAGATTAAGGATAAGCTCCAGAGCTCCTGTTCCTGTTTCTGGGTCAGGGAAGAGGATACAATTAAGTCAGGTTAGTACCAAATTCAGTGCTGGCACATAATTGTCAGACTAGCTCACAGTATGAAAATGTGTATATCAATGGCTAAAATGATTCCAAAAACTTGGAGATTCCCAGTTACAGGAGACTGAGGTTCCTTCTCCTTTCTCTCAGCTTTTATTTAGTATGACTCTGGTTTATTTTCTTTTTATTTAGTTTTAACATGTTTATCATATTTGCACTAATCTTGTTAATGATTACATTTTTTGTTGGTATTATATATATATACACATACAAGCTTTTTAAAAATATTTTTAATTTTTAATTTGTGGAATAAAACAAGAATTTCTATAATATAGTATAATAAAAAAGATTCTTGTACATGAAACTGCACATCTATTATATACAACTTATTTTCTTTTTAAATATAATAAAGTTATCATGGAAATTTCCTTTTCTTCCCTTTCTTTTCTCCCCCTACTCCACCTTAGAGATGGCTAGCATTAAACACAAATAGATGTGCAAATGTGTGTGTGTCTGCATGTATGTAGTATGTAAAACTATTCTATACATACTTCTATCTATCAGTTCTGTGTCCGAATGTAGAAAACATCTCTCTTCATATGTCCTTTATTTTTACTTTGTGTTATTTATAATGGTCAAAATAACTTAGCCACTCAAAGTCCTTCTTAAAAAAATGGTTTATTAACTTATTTAGGTTTCTGATTTAAGAAATGTGTGCATATATACATACATAGACACACACACTCACACACACATATATATGATACTTATAAAAACAATGAGCACATTATCCATGTGATGTTGGAAGGGTATCACTGATGATGGCATTGAGTAATGAATGTGCTTAAATAGTTCTAAGCTAAAAACTTTGCAAAGATGTCTGGGACATCTGTGGAGATACAGTTAACTTCAGATAGAGAGGTGAACATGGAGTCAAAAGGACCTGTGTTCAAATCCTGCCTCAGACACTTACCAGCCATGTTACCCTAGGCAAGTCAATTAACATCCCTCAGTCTGAGCTTCCTCATCTGTAAAATGGGGATAATGGTAGTTACTGATTTTCCAGGATTGTTGTGAAGGTCCTATGAGATAACATACATAAAGCACCTTGCAGACCTTAAATGGATATATACAATCTATTAGCATGATTCTCCTGGATGCCACCGCAACAGCTAATTGATTCTTTCATGTATTACACCTCACCCTTGTATTTGCTACCCCAGTTCATCCTGCTTGTAGATTATCCTTATTAGTATACCATCTATAGAATACCCTTCATAGGGCAAAATGAATTTCTAGGGGGTCGTCCCTGTATATCTCCATTTAATAAATTGAATGTCTAACTGTTACTGGCAGCAAAAAAAGAATGTAAGTAACAAGGTTTGAGGCTACTGCAAACCTGTAGTCTTACCCACCCCTCCAATCCCCTGGGAAGGACAATCAGGCATTGGAATCTGTATTCCCCCAAACGCGTTCCTGGGGGCTCCACACGTAGGTTCTGTTTTTCTAGGAAGCAGAGTACATCAAAGAAGAGGAGCTGAGTGAGGAAGATGTGTACTGTAGACTCCCTGATCTCAAAATTGGACATATGGTCCTCTACTATTGAAGAAAACCTAGTGGTAGGCTCCATACCTGGCATCCTATAGTGTGGGAGGGGAGAAAAAGACATGCCTACAAATGACTAGAATATAATATATCATTGGAGAGAATAATAAGGCATGTGCCATAGGAGTACAGAATGGGAAGAAATGACACATGCAGACAGATAAATTGGCTGCTAATGAGTTCTACCTTCCCTACGTTTCTGATAGTTGAATCACAGTCATGTTCACCCCCATTAACTCTACCCTTTGTTAGCACTGGATTGTGTCTTTAGCTTAGGGCTGGGTGTAGTTTGGCACCACCTGGTGCAAACCTGGTAACCATGGCGCCAGGCATCATCATCCTGAAACACATTTTCAATCCCCTACATTCCCTGCAGGGGCCCCATCATCCATAGTAGTCAGGTAATCACCAAGACTGGTGCTTACTATGTACCAGGTACTGTGCTAAGCACTGGCATACCAAGATGCTCAACAACATGGTTTCTGTCCTCAAAGAGCTCATATTCTAAGAGGAGAAACAAAGTATAAAAGATATATACAGAATGGAGAGAAGGTATTCTCAGACAGAAGGGAGTAGTGTGGAGATGACAGATGGGGAAAGGCAGATAGGGAAAATGTCGGGAAATGCCTCATGGAATTTGAGCTGAATCACAGAAACCAGTAGGTGGAAGGAGGGTGGAGGAGAGTATTCTATGGGAAGAAGCCTTCAAAAAAGCATGAAGCCCGGAGATTGAGTGTCTTGAGAGAGGAAGACTTGTGTAGCTAGAGATTCAAGAACTCAGAAGGAGTAAAGTATAAGAAAACTTGGAAGGTAAGAAGGGTTCCTGTTGTGAAGGATTTTTTAGTGTCAGAGATAACAGGGAGCTTGTATAGTTTCCTGAGTAAGAAGGTAAAATTGTTAGACTCAAGGTTAGAGTCAAGGCAGAAACCATGTTGTTAACTAAATTCCAGCTCCTCGGACAGAGTGTTTAAGTCTTTCTGCCTAATTAGTATTACGGTCTGATGATTCCCCGGGTCAGCCCATATTCCAGATGGGCAAACTTGCTCTCACACCACCGATAACTTTTTCTCTTCCACTTTTCACCCTTTAAACAAGATTTTTCTCCTGTCTAGGATCCCTTGTTTACTTTCCACTTTTCTTCTTCATTTTCTAAATCCTGTTCAAAATTTAACATCCCCAGGAAATCTACCCAAGGAAACTCTTCAATTCATTCCTGCTAATTCACTCCTACCTCCAATACCAGCACTCTCTTCATCTGGATTTCTCTAAGTAGTCTGGGAGGGCAGAAAAAGACTCTCATTGTCTGCTCAAGTTCTGGGTTCTCCCCTCCTAAGCCCATCTCTCTAACCCCATCAGACTGGGAATTTCATATCTCTTCTCCCCTCTTACATTTTCCTTCTACCCAGCATTCAGGACAATGCTCAGCTTGAAAAAAAGACTTCTCAAGGCAGCTATAGAGGCCTCTTAGGACACCTGTAATGATTATTGACTTGCATTTTCCCACAGGTCTGTACCTGGGGAAGGACGGGCTTAGAGAAGAAAAGGGCTGACAGTTAAGACAGCTGTTCAAAATAGACCGAAGCGAGCAGTGCTGAGTAACCCTGGATGACAGCTGAGCCTCCTCCCCAGGCAGACTCTCCAAATAGAAATCATTCTTGCTTCTGGTGGAACTTCAGGGAGCCACCTGCCCTTAGGTATTAGGATACTGCTGCCTCCTCCCCTAAGGAGCTCTAGGTCCTTTCCCCAGTGACCTATGGATTAGCCTGCATGTTTCTTACCTTTCCAGGGAAGAAAGACATTGAGCAATTGTAGCCTGAGTCATTCATCATCATGACTATTTGCTCGGATGGCTGCTACACTGGGTTGGGTTAGGGGATGAGAAAAAGGAGCAAACCACCGTAATCATCATAAAAAGCTCTGATTTAGTGCCTAAGCCTGCATAGACTCAGTCTCTGCCCATGAAAGGCATGCAATCTATGGGAATTTGATTGTGCAAACCCACAGTGGAATGCAGACACTGTCCAACCAAGACACAAATGAAAAGTAATGGAAAGATCCTTAGGCTTGGGGTCAGAGGACCTGGGTTTGACACTTGGTCTTGAGACTTATTGCCATGTGATCTTGGGCAAATCACTCCACTTCCTTCCCTGGGCCTCAGTTTCCTCATCAGTAAAATGAAGGAGTTGAATCAGAAGATTTCTAAGGCCCCTTCCAGCTCTAAAATTCTATGAAAAGGTGACACTTGGATACTTTCATCCTATGTCATAGGGTTTATATGATTGTAGATTTGAAGGTAAAAGAGGTCTTAGAATTCATGTGGTTCAACATGCTAATTTTATTTTTTCTACAGTTTTTTCAAATTTATTTTTAGTTTTCAACATTTACTTTTAAAAGATTTCGAGTTCCAAATTTCCCCCCTCCCCAAGACAGCATGCAATCTGATACATATGTATAATCAAATTAAACATCTTTCCACATTAGTCGTGTTGTGAAAGAAGAATTAGGAAAAACGGGGAAAGCCACAAGAAAGTAAAAAAATAGAGAAAATAATCTGCTTCCATCTGCATTCAGACTCCATAGTTCTTTCTCTGGATGTGGATAGCATTTTCCATCTTGAGTCTTTTGGAATTGTCTTAAATCATTGTATATCTGAGAAGAGCTGTGTGTCATCCACAATATTGTTACACATTTCTAATTTCACATTAGGCCAATACCTTCATTTTACAGATGAGTAAACCTTCAAAGCCCAGAAAGATGGAGTGGCTTATCCAAGGTGACAAGTGACAAAACAGGGACATAAACCTAAACATTCTAATTCCAAATCAAATTTGTTTTTTATGTTTTGTAAACGCTCAACTGTTATGATAAAGGATGATGTTTTCACTATTTTCCCTATAAGTAAAGGCCAAGTGTACCCTAAAGACTCGTAGGTAAAATGGGGAAAATTCTGAATTTGAGGTCAGAGATTCTGGATTCAGGTTCCTCTCTTTGCTGCTTCCTTCCTCTGTGACCTTACACAAGTCACTCAACCTGGTTGGGTCTCCATTTCCTTTGCAATAATTTCCTTTCCACTTCTAAATCTATAATTCTAAATACGTAATTGGAATAGGGACAGAATCTGGGGCATGTCCAATCTATGTGTCAATCTTGGAAAATTTCCTGGAAAAAGGACTGGTTGGAAGACTGGGACCAAAAAGTATGCTCTCGGCATGATGGACTGCTTTAAAGAAGACTCAGAAGTGGACAAGGAATGAACTGGTGATGGGTATTCCTGAGATGGTTGCATGTTGAGCTCAGTGGGGGGTGACAATTACTTCTTCTCCTGACAATGATAACTTATGTACCTAGTGCTTAAAAGTTTGCTATGCATGTTTCACAGCTAATCCCATAACAGTATATCATTATTCCCATTTTACAGATGAGGAAACTGAGGCTCGGAGAGGTCAAAACCACTTTGACTATGCCTATACACCTACTCAGTCTCAATCAACTAAATAATCAACAGGTTTGTATAAAGTATCTATTATGTACCAAGCACTGTGTTAGATGCTGGGGGTACCAAGATAATACAGTGGAGCAATTCATACTGAAAAGGGGTTTCAATTTGGTAATAGGAATGAAAGTCTATATGTATACATATGTATATATATGTAATGAGAGAGAGGGGAGGAGAATGAAGAAGAGAGGGGAAAAGGAGGGAGGGAGAGAGAGGAGAAGAGGGGGAAGGGAGGGGAAGAGGGGAGAAGGGGGAGAAAGGGAATGAGAGAGAGGAAACATATAAAGAATTGTAATAGCTAATGGAACATGTAAAGAATGCTTATGGTGTCATGTGGAAGAGGTTACAGAGCCTACTTCTCAGAGAGGGGTAAGAACAGGTGAGTAAAAAGTGCTGTGGAGAGACCTTGGAGCAATAGTAGACTTGTGTAACTGATTCTCCTCTCCTAAGCAGCTTCTTTGACTAAAGATGAAGAACCCAAGCTGGAGAACCTTCGAAAGACCTTAGTTGGTCTCAACCTCATTCCCTTCTACTGCTCTGTCTTCGTGGATCCCTGCTCTCTGATGAGGTACAATACTGTACAAGGAAAGTTCTTAGACCTTTTTCCTTTTGAGGCTAACATATGGCCTCAAGAAAATGATTCTCGCTTTTTCTGCCTACCTCAGTATTATTCTTCTGATTTAGGTAAAGGAAATTAACTTGGAGGCTCTGATGTTGTGAGATTAAAACGTTAGGCAGGAGAGCGAGGCTCTAGGAGTCTAAGAATCCAGGAGTTGGGAACTAAGTCAGATTTTGCAGTCATCCCAGCATTGATGACCAGAGGAGCATAAAATGACCTTTAGAACTTACTGCTCAACAGTTGAGAAGAGGACCCATAGATAGTCATGATCTATGCTGGATTAGTGTTATATAAAAGCTATGTAATCTGACTTCATTCTTCCCAGAGACTAAGACTATCTCCAAAGCATGACAGGAAAATGTTTGTACTTATATCTTCAAAGTAAATATCCTTTTGTAAAAGCTAATTGATATTAAATAGTTAAATGGAACCAGGTCACCAGTTAATGAAGTGGAAAGTAGAAAGAACACAAGTGGTAGGAGCTAAAGATGATAGTAGTAGAGACTAGATACCTCAACTCCTCAGAGTAGCCTAGAACTTTAATGGGGACATGCAATTGGCAGGGCCTGGGGATAGAGCCAAAGGTACTTAATAGAAAATAAATAAAAGGTAATTAGAGGAAGAGGACACTGACACGATCAGAAATATTGTGTTTAAGCTGTGTTTTGAAGGAAGTAAGGGGCTGCTATGAGGCAGAGATCAGGAGTGAATACATATCAGGTACAGAGACATAAGTTGGGGCCCTGAGCAAGAGGAACAAATACAATGAATTGAACACAGAGTGCACAAGAAGGGGAAAAATGTATAATAAGATTAGGGAGCTAAATGTAGGCCATGTGGTGAAAAACTTTGAAAGCCAGAGAAATCTGTACTTTATGCTAAAGAAAATAGGAAATACTTTACTGAGTGGGGGAGTGACATGGTCAGATTTTTCTTAAGGATAATCACTTTGGCAGCTCTGTGGAACATAGACTTGGAACAGTGAGACCCTTGAGGTAAGGAGAACAATTAGGAAGTCGTTGCAATTTTCCAGGTCACAGGTGATGAGGGTCTGAGCTAAGGCAGTGGTTTTGAGTAGAGAACAGGGGTCAGATGTGAAAGCCGTTGTTGTGGAAATCAAAATATCAAGGTAGAATCAAGATGGCAGAGTGGAGTAATATTAGAGTCTAGCTGTCCCCCACACCTCTTCAATCATCTATATCTATATCTATATCTATGTCTATGTCTATATCTATATCTATATCTATATCTACATCTATATCTATCTATATTTTTATTTATATCTATCTGTATATCTCTCTTTCTATATATCTATTTATATAGAATAAACCAGACTGATAAGGAAAACCAAGAAGAAGTCACAATGAGTCATTTTTCCAACCAAGAACAGCTTGGACAGAAAGATCCATGAACACTAGGGACAAAGGTTAACAGGAGTGGGCAGTGGTTGTGGTAGGGAGGATTCCAGTGCCCAGGATTAAGAAAGGGCCATAACAGGACACTAGAAAGTGGACTGGGTTCAAAGCTCATCTTTGCCACGAACTACTACCAAAGAAATCCTCTTGGACCTCAGTTTCTTCTTTTGTAAAATGAAGACGTTGTATTAGATCATTTCCAAAGCAGTTCTGTGGAAGGGAAAAAAGGATCCATTCTCAAAGATCAATAATAATTCGCAAAGATGGTGGTTGTGAGAGGACAGATGACAATGAGGAACAGCCCAGGTAGATTTCCCCTTATTGTCCCCTGCACATACGGCTGCCCTGTCCCTGGCTCCTTGGCCAGGCTACTGACTCACTAATGCAGCAAGACGTACATCCAAAGCTCTGAGCTTCTCAGAACTCGAAGCTGTATAGACTTATGGACAAAGAGTTGTCATGGCACTAATGAAAGACTGCTTGATCTCCCAAGAGGGAAAGGGGGTAGGAGTCGGAGTGAAGGTGGAAACTTTAGACCAGCAGTATCAACTCAAGTAGAGGCCACAAAACCATACATAAGGACCCTTGAAGGCAGCATATCAGCTTAGTTTTAAAATGTAGCTTTACAAATGTTTTATTGTATTTGTATTTGCTTTATATTGTTTTATATATATACATATATATATATATAATATGTATATAAGTGTATGCATATGTGGATATGGCTGTATATACATTAATATAGTATTTTTATTTATTTTGTCATTATTTCTCAATTTCATTTTAATCCAGCTCAGGGCCATTGGGCATTATTGTGACACCTCTAGTCTAGGCCCCCTCAAATGAGGGCATTTTCTGAGTTGCCTAATGAGGAATAAAGAATGGGGGGCAGGAACCCAGGAAACTTAACTCTGTGCCACAACAAGCAAGCAGCTGAGGAAAGGGGTAGTGCCTGATCTGTAGGTCAGTGAAACCCTAACATTCATCCATCCTGGTACTAGGGCCATATTCAGCAAACTGGTTTTCACTGGTTCACAAATCCTTCCATTTTTTGTGTGTGTCAGGATTTGTTTGGCAGTCTGGTGAAACTTATAGATCCCTTCTCAGAATAATGTTTCTAAATACATAAAATGTGTCAGATTACAAGGGAAAGCTATCATATTGAAATGCAGTGTCTTTCTGTTCCTCCATTTAGCTGGTAGATCTCAGGTTAAGCACTTGAAGATCTTAGCCCTCTTTAAATGATTTGCCTTTATTCTCATAACTCTAAATTTCAAGCCAGCATTCAAGCCCAAAGCTTTTGGCTCCAGAGATCTTGTGCTCCCTTCACCTCTTGGTGTACTTTAGAGAAGTAAAATTCTTAGAAAGGATGGAAACTGGTTAGGTTTTCTAATAGTTACCTCCCTGTGCAAATTCTTAGCCACCTCATTTCAAACTGTCCAGGACAAGCAGTCACAATAACTTCTGCCTGGCTAGGCTAAGTTAAAGGCAAAGGCTCCCATCCACTGTAATTCATGCACGAGGTTCTCCTTGCATGTTGCCACTTCCGGCCCACCTACATGCTTCTTTCTTCTTCTGCCAACCTTCTGGACTTCACAGAGGTAGAGAGGAATGCAGCCCACAGACATCTAGTGTGTGAGAAGACTGTTCCTCAAATGCAGCCTGAGAAATATGCGTGATACCCACAGAGGGGCAGAGATAAAAATTTCTATTGTCATAGAAGATCAGCTTTGCAGAGGCCGGGAGTCTTTCAGGTTTCAATTCAATTTATCACATCAAAGGTTTATCAAATGCCTACTGTGTGCTAAAACAGAAGTGAGTAAAGGGATGGCTACTTTAACAACAAAAAAAATCAATCTGGGAAGGGAAGACCCTTAGGGTTGCTGTCCAAAAGAAAAGCAGTTACTCTTTACGTTCACTCTGAGTCAGGAAGGCCCAAAAAATTGACATTAAATGGTGCTTGGACAAGGACCTATTGTTGTCTAATCTATGAACCCCAGAGTGAATTGGGTTTCTGACTTGGTCCTTGAGAAAGAAATCTAGCCAGTAAACCCCAAGTGAACTAGATAACTTTTGGCCATCAAGATTTACCTTGATTTGGAGAGGAGAGGGAGAGGGGAAGGAAGAGGATGAGCTTAGTTATCCAACTGGCTCTATCCCCATTCAAGAAGCTCAAACTACTCACAGGTTGTGTTTGTCCTTCATTCTGGAAGAGGACCATGGCATCAGGGAGGCCTGTTCACTGAATGGATGTGAATGGATGTTACCTCACTCAAAGTGAGAACCTGAGAAGGTGTGAGCCTAAAAGGGCCCTGGACTCCCTAATGTAATCATCCTGGGTCATCTCCAGTCATTCTGATGAATATCTGGCCACTGAACTCAGATAGCTCTGGAGGAGGAAGTGAGGCTGGTGACCTTGCACAGCCCCCTTCCCCCACACATACTCAAATCAACTGCAAGTCATGTCATCCTCTTCTTTATGTCATGGTCATCTTCAATCACACAACCAACAATAAGCTAAAATACCAGCTTCTCAAATGCTATGCAGACACACAGAATTTTCCAAAATCTGGAGCAGCTAGGTGGTGCAATGAGTAGAGCACCAGCCCTGGAGTCAGGAGGACCTGAGTTCAAAAATCTGGGATCAGACATTTGACACACTTACTAAATCTGACTCTAACCTGTCTTTTCTAAAACCGTTACTTTTATGTACCCTATGCCTCAGATGCCCTGAACTCAACCTTCTATGTCTTACCTCTATTCAAGCAGTGCTCCATGCCTGGAGTCCATGCTTGGAATGTGTTTCCTTCTCATCTCTGCCTATGAGAATCCCAGAGACAGCTCCCCTTAGGGGTCAACTAAGTTGTTTTTTTACTCAGAGGAGTCTTCCCAGATTTCCTCAGTTGTTACTGCTGTCTTCCCTCCTTGAATTGCTTTATATTTATTTATCCATATATGTATTCTGTCTCCCTGTAGTATTAAATTCCCAGAGGGTAAGTATTACTTCATTTTTGTCTTTGTATTACAGGTTTAGGACAGTGCCTGGCACAAGGACATTTAATAAATGCTTATAAAGTTGAATAGAAACAAGCAATAAAAAAAATACAGTCCTAGACCTATGTTGTTATGCATTTGTTTCTGATTCTTCAGGACCCCTTTTGGGGTTTTCCTGGCAAAGATAGTGGACCAGTTTTCCATTTGCTTCTCCAGCTCATGTTTACAGATGAAGAAACTGAGACAAGCAGGGTGAAGTGATTTGCCCAGGGTCACACAGCTAGTAAGTGTCTGAGGCTAGATTTGAACTCCAGTCTTCCTGATTCTGGATCCATAAATCTATCCACTTTGCTAACTAGTTGACTCAGAGAAGTTGCCTTTAAGAAGACCATAAGTAGATCGGGTGAGGTGAGTGAAACACAAGCAAAACTACAAATAATCATTATGCAAGGTAATGGTGAATGATAGGAGACATCCAGATAAAGTACTCTAGGAAAGTTTAAGGAAGAACAGAACACTTAGCTTATGGAATCAGAGTAGAACTTTAACTAAGATGGGCTTCCTGAAAGGGCTGAGAATGGAGTAAGAGGATTTCAACAGATATCTATGAGTACAATCCAGGCATCATGGAAGTGGGATACAGGAGGAAAGATAAGAACTAGTGTTCCATTTGGTTGGAGGATTGGTTTTATGAAAAGGAACACAGGGAAATAAAACTAGAAAGGCAGGCAGAATCCAGATGGTGTTGGGCCTTGAAAACAGGGCTAAGGTTAGACAGTCTCCCAAGAAAAACCAGGCAGATCTCTAGAATTTGAAGCCTTTAGATAAGACACAAACAAGAGAAGTTGCCTCCACAGGCCATTGTCTGTTTAGTTCATATTTTATAATGCTCTCTTGCCTTTTCAAAGCAATTTCTCATTTTATCCTCACAAGTATCATTTCCATTTTATAGATAAGGACATTGAAGCACAACTTAAGTGATGTGTCTCAAATCTTAGCAATTAGCAAGTTGCTGAACAGGAACTTTGAATTTAGATTTGGATTTCTGGGGTCTTTCCCAGAGTCCTTCATTTCCTTGGGGTGGGAGGGCATCAACCTCTTTACAGCAATCCAGGGAAATTCCCAGGTATCCCAGTCACTAATTGATGTTTCCTGGGACCACTCTCCACCTCACCCCACCCCCTTAGTCTTCACCCTGGGAAAGTACTAAATATTCACTTCTCTGATGAGCAGACTAATGCCCCTTTGCCTTTAGCAATGATGCCATGCTACTTAAGAATTATCCAGATATGACTCTCAAGGTTGATTATAGATATGGAAAAGAAATTCTGCTCAGAAACTTAAATTATAAATGTACTTTATTGAACAAACACCAAAAAGTGGTCAGAATCAAGAACAAACAATGGGGAGTGGAGTTCTGTTGACATTCACCGAGCGAGTTTTGCTTCCAGTACAACCAAATGCCACCTCCTGAGGAATGAAAAGCTGTCTCCCAGGAGAATCCAGAATTGCTTACAAGACAAATGGCTAAATCCCACCCTCAATCACAGTGAGGAGGCCAGGCACCTTTCCTAGACAAAGCTTGGGTTAAACCACTCTTTCTGAAATCACAAGATTGCCCTAGGACACCCCAGCAAGAAGTGTGGGGGTTGCCACTCCCCAAGGATTGAGGAACCCAGATTCTAACTGAACCAAAGCCTTCCTTCAGTTGTTTTCCGTCATTGTCTTCCTCATTTCAAGGGTTTTCTAAGCAAACCAATACCATACCAATATGGACCAGGCTTCTGCACATCTTTGCCCAGTAGGCAGAAGGGCGTGGTTATACTTTTGAGATAAGTGCTTGGGCTAAGTGAGAGAGGTGAATGCTGGACCGAGTGGAGTCATGGAAAGGAGGATGGAGATTACTTATTTCTAAGGCCTCCAAGGCTCATTGGAAAGCATTTTCTGATGGCCTCTGGCCAGGCTGGGAGCTAAGAACCAGAGATGAGGGTGCTAAGTGCTGGAGGTGACCTGGAAGGCTCATGAACACAAATCACCCCCTTAGTCTGGTCTAGACTAAACACCAGTGAAAAGGGGAGGAGAGGGGACTGCGGAGACAGCAAAGCAGAGAGCAGCTTGGAGCCATCCAAGCTAATGAGAATCCGTTAGGCAGTGGCCAAGGGACAGGGAGAGCTGATACTCAAGTGAAAGACACTTGTCAGTAGGAAATTTAACTCTTGAAACTCTTCCGGGTGGAAGAAGTGGTGGACACGAACTTAACGCTGGAGCTGCTGCCCCCACCGCTGCCCAGGCTAACCCCCAGGCCCCGGGCACTGCCCGCGCTGAAGCCAGAGCCCCCTAGGCTGAGACCGCCGCCGCTGCCGACGCCGCTGCCGACGCCGCTGCTGCTGGAGTAGGAGTAACCGCTGCCGCCTCCGAGCCCTCCGCCAACGCCGTAACCACTGCCGCTTCCGAAGCCGCCGCCGCCGCTGCCGTAGCCGCCGGACACGCTGGATGTGACCACAGCTACGAGGGAGAGAGAGAAGACGTGACAAGGCTGCTTCGCCCACCCATTCTGATGACTAGGACCCTGGCCAAGCGGTGCGAGAGAGAAGGAAGGAAGTCTGCGTTCTAGGACTGGTCTCATCCCCCCGCCCTAGGAGGTCCAGGGGCGCATCATCCAACCTCCCCCAGTGACTTCGGTAGCAAAAACCATCATCATTACAACTGCAGCCATTCCGTGGGTTCCTATGAGTCTATTCACTGTAAAAACTCTCCAGAACTTAATTTATATATAGGATTATAGATTCTAAGCAGGAGCACTTCAACAAATCCTTTAGCCCAACTCTTCTACAGATGAGCACTTTGAAACTCACTTTACAGGTGAGGAAAATGACTAGACCATGTGCAAAGGATCATGACTGCTTCTATGTCTAGTCATCATATGCATCTTCTCTTAATTCAATTAACCAGGTATGCATTGTGCCACGCTATGTGTTAGACCCAAAGTAAGACCACTACGGTCACAATTCTCAAGGTTCTGACAACCGAGTTTTATGCCTTCTAAAACACTCATGAATTTTATCACAATTGCTCAAGTTTGTAAAGCAGGTAATATTACCAGTGTGCAGATAGAGAAAACTAAGGTACTGGGTTGCACAGTTTGGTCAAAATTCCTCAGTAAGTCAGTGACAAAACCGCAATAAGAAGGTGAGTTTCTTCCCTCCTCATCTGAACTCTTTTGACAACCACATTTCTTCTAGACCTGTTGCCCTCTTGCCCATATGAAATTTCCAGGTGGTGTGGCAGCTATCTAGGAACCCTACCTTCAAAACTAGAGCCCAATATCTGATATGAATAACGTTTTTACTGCTGTTCTGAGCAAGGTACTTACAGATGTTGACTGGTCCAACTCCCTCTCCACTCAGCCTAGAAAGAACAAAGAAAAGGAGATGAGATTGGAACTAGACAGTGAAAGAAGAAGCAGTTTTGTGCCCATGGAGATAACTCCATATTCCTATGATGAGATATCTTCTGTACAACAACAGAAGATGCATAGCAAAGATCTTCAAAGTATTGTGTTTGTGTGTGTGTATACATACACATATATGTGTTATCTCATTGATGCTCACAATTATATGACTTTGAGGGTAAGGAGACATTACTTGATGCTCACAATAACCCTGAAAGGTAAATACCATTAGCATTCCTATTTTACAGACAGACAAATGGGAGACTCAAAGAGTTTAAGTGACTTGTTCAGTCATATGCTAGGTTGAGGAGAGATTTAAAACCAGACTTTTCTGACTCCAGGTCCAGAGCTCCAGGCACTGAGTTCATATCTAGCCATTACTATAACACACTGAAATGGGTCTAAAGTGCATCAAGAAAGGGTACATTTCCTGACTACTACAAATCATTTCCTACTAGAACAGGTAACCTAAGGAGGTTGTAGCAGTTCCCTTCCTGGAGACCTTTCTGGACTGAGTGTTTGGGTTTCTGGTTCTCTGGAGGCAGGATGCTGGTTCTGAGGACTAGAATACCAATTATGGCATTCTCTATTTCAATTTGGGAGGTAGTGATAGAAATCAACTTATCAAGTCTTGATCAAAATAAAATCTCTCCACCAGTGAACTGTCAATCTCTCAACATCTGGAATTTGAAAATCTAGTCATCTTTTAGTTATCTTCACTAAAGAAGACACCTGATACATGTATAACTGAAAATAGAAATCCAAAACTCTCAGATTTTGTATCTGACTGGTGATGCTTCAAAATACATACAAATTTTTAAAAACCTGATTTATCTTTAAAAGAGTCTTGTAAATGTTAAATAAAAGCAAAGTTAATGAAGGCTCACCCAAGATGAATTATTTCAGTTTTAGATGAAACGTTGGGGATTTGGGATGGAAGTAGGGAAAGAGGGGAGGGGTCAGTTTCCCACCTGCACTCCTCGCCCTCCAGCAGCTTCCTGTAGGTGGCAATCTCAATGTCCAAGGACAGCTTAACATTCATCAACTCCTGGTACTCTCGCAACTGGCGGGCCATGTCCTGTTTGGCCTTCTGCAGAGCATCCTCCAGCTCAGCCAGCTTGGCCCGGGCATCCTTAAGGGCCAGCTCCCCACGCTGCTCAGCATCTGCTATGGCAGCCTGCAGATTGGCACACTACAAGAAAAAGGAGAGAAGAGAGAGAAGGGTTTGGGATGGGGCAAGGTGTTCAGAACCTAGCCTTTCTTTTTTTCTTCCTGGAGAGCCATAAGTCACACAAGCTAGAACAACTGATATACCAAGAACCTATATGAACTCAAGGTCATCTGCAGCCTGGGTATTTGGAAAATCATATTGCCAGTCCTGAATGACTATATATTTGAGTGTGCATGTGGGCACACATGTGCATGTGTGTATGTGTACATTTGTGTGCATGTGTGTGTATTGAGGTATGTACATATAAACAATAGTAATGCCCACAGATTGCTGCACCCTGGACCCACTTGTATGCCTTCTTTCAATATCACCCTACCTGCTTCTTGACATTGTCAATCTCGGCTCTCAGCCTCTGGATCATCCGGTTCATTTCAGAGATCTCATGCTTGGTATTGCGGAGGTCATCTCCGTGGCGTCCTGCTGTTTGCTGCAGTTCTTCATACTGATGCCCCCAGAGAAGAAGAAAAGGTTTAGCATAAGCATGAGAGAAGGCACACTTGTTATGATGAGTAGAAAGAAAAGTTGCTATCTACAAGCTATTGTCTCTAGAACACTAGGATTTAGAATCTTGAAAGGAAAAAAAAACCCCAAAAAACTTGTGGGAATTATAGTCCCAATTTCTCTATCTTTCAAGCTTTACAAAGTGTTATATATTCATGACAATCTCATTATTTAGAGATGTCAAGTGTTGTTAACTTCATTTTATAAGTAAGGAACCTGGGGCACAGAGAGGTTGAGTGATTTATCCAAAATCATAATCTGTAAGAGGCCGAGCCAGGACTAAAACTCTTAAGTATTCATGGACAAAAATAATCTTATATTTGACCTGGTTCCCCTAACAGTTCCACCAGTCCTTAGAAGTTTCCCCCCATAGGTCCACCCTATGTCTCTCCTTCACATTTCCTTAGTTCCTTTAGCAGCAGTTGTCCAGTTCTCCTAGGTGGATCCTAGGGCTTGGATTCCCATTATAAATGAACACTAGCTCACCTTAGTTTGGTACCAGGACTCAGCTTCTGTTCGGCTGTGGTTAGCAATGTCTTCATACTGAGCTTTGACTTCAGCAATGATACTGTTCAGGTCAAGATTACGGTTATTGTCCATAGACAAGACAACATTTGTGTCAGAGATTTGAACCTGCATCTGAGAGAGTTCCTGTGGAGAGATGTGCAGTCATGTAACTTGGATCTGTGTTATTCATCTCTTTTGTTCCTTCCTCACAATTACAGCCATATTCAGATACTGAAGAAAGTTAAGAGACAAATGAAATTTTGGCTAAAATAATTCTAAAAAATTATATGATTCCAAACATTTTCCAGCATAGTAGTTTTCAAATGTTTATATCTAGGGACTTTTCCCCCTACTACTCCCTCCCTCATCAAGGGTCTCCATAGTCTCTCAGGTTTTAATCTAATTAAAATGTAGCTTCCTATTCTGGAAGGGACTAGAAAGTAGTACGTGAAGTCAGGAAACTTCATCAAAGAAGGGCTTTGGACAAACACTTCAAGGATGTCTTACAGCTCAAACATCCTATAAATAAATAAATAAATATATATTCTACAGGAAACATAGGCATAATCTATATACATCTATAATACATTCTCTCTATATATATACATTCTACAGAATATATATAGATATATAACCTACATATAAATCTATCCCTATACTCTACATATATTCTATAGAATGTATAGATATTATATGTGTGTGTGTGTGTACATACATATATATATATATATATATCACTTCCAAGATTCTTCACTAAGAATGGTTATTAGGAGTGAATGAAGAAAGTCTTTCAGGAATATGAAATGCCCAGGAAATCTAAATTGGGGAATTGCAAGAGGAAGGAACAGGTTTGTGCCTAGGAATATTTGAATTGGACAGGATTGTATCTGTTAGTCCCACAGTCTGGGAGTTCAGCTACCACTTAAGCTAGTAGCCCTTAGTCTCCAGAGACTTAGCTAGTGGCAAAGTCACCAAATGCCATTTCCAGTATTTGATTCAGAGGAGGTAGGTCATTACCATATCATAGAGGGCTCTCAGGAAGTTGATCTCATCAGTGAGGCCATCCACTTTGGTTTCCAGTTCCACCTTGTTCATGTAGGCACCATCAACATCCTAGAAAAACCAGACCAAATTTTCCATCCAAACTCCAATGAGCCACACCTGTACCCAAAATGTAACTTCAGGCTATAGGCATGAATCGACACACACCTACCTTCTTCAGTATCACAAATTCATTTTCGACTGTAGTGCGCTTGTTGATTTCCTCTTCATACCTAATGGAAAAGGGAAGAGGATCAATTGAAAGGGGATCTGGGATAGTTAACTTTGAGGGGCACAATTACCCCTGTGACTTAGCACATTGGTCTTCATATGTGTGACAAAGAGACTCATCTCTGCTATTGCAGGATGTCTATTTCTCATTTCTTCTTTCCTATAGGCTAAGAACCTCCACTTGGGGAGAGAGAAGGAGAGAGTGTAGGATGATGGCACCAGCTATGACGGGATGAGTTCTTTGACAGAATGGCCTGAGCCTCTGGTACTGGAAATTGTGAGAATCTGTCTTCTTGGGAAGAATTATCCTGTTTTCAACTGCCCTGTCAGTCTGTCTGTTACTAATCCAATTATTCTAAGATTCTCTATAGAATCAATACAATCAATTCTCTATCTTTTCTCCAATCCATGAAGCCATTTATAATGATGCATCTGGTTCTTTATACAGAAATCATTCAGAACATTAAAGCCCTGAGGCTATCAAATACTCATTCATAGGATCCTAAGATCATAAATATAGAGCTGGGAAAGATCTAGAGAAAGTCATTTAGTCCAACTCTCATTTTATACAGGAGATAACTGAGGCACCAGGAAGGCAGGTAATCTATCTAAGGTCATGAAAGTATTATGTTGTAGTGATGGGTGAGATTGGAACCCAAGTGATGAGACTCCAAATTCAGAACTTCTTCAACTAAATTATACCGACTCCCTTGAGCAGGAATAAAAGGAATTGAATCGAATCAAGGTGAATCCTATCCCATTTGATTAAATTCAATTCAAGCACAACCAGGAGTCCAGCTGTGGGAAGGTCCAAAGAAGAGCCTTGAAAATAATTATTTTGCATCTGCTTCCTTTGGTCGCCATCGTTCTCCCTCTCCCTAGTTATAGGGGAAATTTTTACTGTGTAAAAAGTGGAAATGAAAGTCTTTAAGGAGTAAGGATGACATAGTATGCCTGTATGCTATAAGGGTGTAATCAGTGCCATAGATAAAATGTCAGAGTAAAGAGGTTAAGTCCTAAACTGGTGTGTTTTGTTTGTTTTTTCATATTAAGCAAGAATTTTTTAAATCACCAAATAATACTCAGAGGGCATTATCTCCCATCTCCAGGGGTAGAAAGCTTAGTAGTAGGAATTGCGGGCAGGGATAGGACAGGGAAGGAGACACCAAGTTTGTTGCCAAAGAAGACCACGCCATCAGAGAAATGATGACACGACTTGCATTTGACTTTGTTTTGAGAGAGGGTGGGCTGTGCAGGTCACCAGCCTCACTTCTCCTCCAGAGTCATCTAAATCCAGTGATCAGATGTTCATCAAGATGACTGGAGATGACCCAGAATGAGGCAATTAGGGTTAAGTGACTTGCCCAAGGTTACACAGCAAGTGAGTGTCAAGTGTCTGGGGTGAGATTTGAACTCAGGTCCTCCTGGCTCCTGCACTGGTGCTCTATCCACTACACCACAGGAGGACACGGAAACAAAGGTTCCCTTGTCATAGGTTCAAGTGGGGCAAACACATTGTAATGCTCTGTATAGTGCCCAGTGCTCTGTGTAAGTACCCAGCCTAAAATACATGCACATAATATACATCACAGCTCTGTCAAAGGCTAGATTCTCATTTATTGAATGTTGGAGGAGGGGACTCATGAACATGAACACAAAACTAGAGGTGCTTTCCAATTCAGAGAGGCTATGGCTTAGCGATTTTATGGCAACAGTATATAACTCCTGTTGTGGGGAAAGTGGGGCAGGGGTAGGGGAAATTAGACTGTAAAAACTAGAATCATTCAGAAACTGCTAGATGTGACTAGGTGTTTTTCAGAATGTTGTGTTCTGAAGCAGAATACTGAAAAGACAGGATAGAGAAAGCTAAGGGCTGTGGATTCCCTTACTTGTAGAAATTCAATATAGTAGAAATTCAAGGTCTGTAATTTGTCTCAAGACAAGTCTCTTTTCCCCACTCAGATATACTCCACTCCATTCCCTAGCCCAGGTCCACAGATTGCTAAAATTATAATGTCAGGTAGGGAGATAGTCTTCCCCACTCTACTTCTTTCTGCTTACCTCCATTTCCCCACTCCCTGCTAGTAACCAGACCTTCAGTTTCTAAAATGTAGAAACCGTAGTGTTTTCTATGGTACTCAGAAGAAATCCCTGAACATAACTCCCTCTCGGTCTTTCTCCCCTTTACTCCCCCACTTCCTCTCCCTACCTTTCCATCATGAACTTTATTTGATTGTCGGAAGATAAGACAATTCCTTCCCCCCTCACACATACCCCGTGGACTCCTCCCACTCACTTGTTCTTAAAGTCCTCCACTGTATCCTGCATGTTCCTCAGCTCGGAATCCAGGCGACCCCTCTCGTTCAGAATAGAGTCATACTGCCTCCGGAGATTGTTGATGTAGGCTTCAAAGATTGGCTCTAAATTCTGTTTCACGGTCTTGTGACCCTGTTCCTGGAGCAGCGTCCACTTTGTATCCAACACCTTATTCTGCTGCTCAAGGAATCGCACCTGGAAATCAGAAGAAGAAATGATTTCAAGAGGAATCTCTAATATTCATATAATTTCATGGAATATCTCAGGGTGACTGCTTTCAAGTCATCTTCTTATCTGTCCTTTCTCTCTCACTCATTCTCTCTATCTCTGTCCTTGTGTCTGAGTCTGTGTCTCTGTGTCTTTCTCTCTGTTTCTCTGTGTCTGTCTGTCTGTCTGCCTGCCTGTCTGTCTGTCTGTCTCTCTCTCTCTCTCTCTCTCTCACACACATACACACACACACACACACACACACACACACACACACACACACCTCGTTTTTTCCTCCCTGCCCCCCATCCCCTAGACAAAACCTAGAGGGAGGACTAGAAATACTCCTTGCTTTCAAGGGCTTCAGTATAATAAGGATACAAGGAGGGACAAATTAGAGAGATACAGAAAACAAAGTGAAGAGCAGCTAGCCAGAACTCTAGACATCTCTGCAAAAGGGAGAGTAAATAGATTGACATTGCCTTCAGAACAACCTGCATCCACTTTCATGCAGCCTGCCCAACATTTAAAGTTTTGTCCACAATTCATCCCTATAACAGAGATAAGTATCCAACACATATAAAGTCTGCTGCAGGGCTCTGGGAGGAGCAGATTGAGAACCTTGGGAGACTGTTCCGTTTTTCAGGCTCCTAATCTAGCAGGAGAGGTAGACCACACAGATGGACAGATGGAAGAATGGGCAGATGGGAGGGTGGACAGAAGAGTAGAAATGAAGATTAAAGCACACTCTGTACATGTTTGGCTAAGAAACGAAATCTCCTGCCTACTCCTTCTTGCTTTGGCATTTAGCCCAAATTTACGGCAGGTTAATAAGCACTTTGTGTCTCACCTTGTCGATGAAGGAGGCAAACTTGTTATTGAGGGTCTTGATCTGCTCCCTTTCTTCACTCTTCACCCTCTGGATGGTGGGGTCAATTTGGAGGTTGAGGGGAGCCAGAAGACTCTGGTTGACAGTGACCTCTTGGATGCCACCGGGGGGGCAGACAGGAAACCCAGGTCCCCCATAACCTCCACCAAAGCCAGCTCCACCGCCAAAGCCACCACCAGCCCCACCACCAAAACCAAATCCGCTACCTGCTCCTCCACCAAAGCCACCACCAGCTCCTCCACCAAAGCCATATCCGCCTCCTACTCTTCCTGAGTAGCCGGTCCTGAAGCCACCACCACCTCCCATGGAGATCCTCTTGGACATTCCAACATTGTAAAGGCTCCTGCTGCCAAAGCCGGCTCCCCCTCCGGCACCACCAATACTGATGCGACCATAGCCACCGCCACCACCACCTCCGGCCCGGGATACAGAAACAGAGCTAAAGCTGGTTCGGTTGACAGAGGGGGTGACCGCTGAAGAGGCACTAAAGCCACGGCGGCCCCCACTCTGGAACGATACGCTTGATTGCCGAGACATGGCTATTTGGGGAGCAGAAGGAGCAAGTATTGGAGTAGCTTTCAAACGAAAAGAACAGGGGAAGGTAAGGAGGAAGACAGAGGCTCTGTTATGCAGAGACTCAAATGTTCCCCCTCTTCTTTATATCCTTCTAAGGCCTGGGCTGGGCTGAAGAATCTCTTGCAGATCTGAATGATTAAGTGGGTTGGGCATGCCTGGGGGGCAGCTGTGAGCTCACCCCTCTCACACCTGCATAGTAGTAGAGGATACAAAAGACTCCTTCCTGGCAGACTTGGCTCTTTTAGAAACAACCCTGCCTTGCAGGGCCCGTATGTCAGTGACTCCCTGACAGGCTTGCCAAGCCCTTCTTTCCCTACCAGAGGCTGGGAGGAGGTTAAAGAAGATAGTGCCAGGGGGCAAATGGACATTCTTCCAATTTTGAAGGGAAGCAGACACTTCTAGAAGAGAGGTTACCCTTTCCAATTTGCTCTGTATAGTGGCCTGGCATCATGAGTATTGGTTTTTCCTGTCTGGGGCAGAGTTATTCAATCCTGGGGGGTGATATGAACTTTTCCACTAGGAACAGAAGCAAGTATTCAGTGATATGTGTAATAACTAGCTGTCAGCATTTTCCTGAGGGAAGGGGCAGTAGGGACCCAAGACCTTGCAAAGTAGCCTGCATCACACCTTTTTCCTTAAGGTAGGAGGACTTGGAGTACTAGAAAGATTGCCTGATATCCATCTGGGTTCAGATCCCATCTCTCCACTACTTGTAGTATGTGTGGTAAATCACAGTACTTCTCTGGACTTCAGGCTCCACATTTATAAAATAAAAGAGAATGAGCAAGGAGATTTTTAAGGTCCTTTCAAACTGTAGACACTGTAAGTTCTCCAAAGCAAGCTGTAATAAGTGCTACAAAGGGATTCAAGCTATCAGTATCTCGGTCTTAATTTTCTTCTTCCAGCTCCAGAAAAGTACTTGGAGTCCCATTCGCTCAAAGACTCCCTGAGTGTATGCCCTCATCCATTGCCCATCCTACCTTGATTCATTTCTCCTCAAAACAAACTATTCCATGGCATTTGTCCACTATTTCTGCTTAACCAGGACTGTATGGAGATGGCTCCTATCTTTCCATCCCACTTACAAACAGCTATGAGGCACTAAGAACCAGTCAGACATCTCATTCTTTTCCCTATGTGGGGGCTCTTTTGCCCCCCTTTCCCCTCAGGTGTGTTCTAGCAAGCCTCATTCCACAAAAGGAGTAAATGAATCATCATATCTGTTGATACAGGCTGAAGGCTGCCGCAAACACATACCTGCAGGAGCTTTTCTAATCTCGCCAAAGACATGTTGAGAATCTGCCGACCTGTTATAACGGCATGCTGCATTGTTCTGCATGGCAGCAACCAACTATGCCACCTTCAAATCCAATTCAAGTGAAAGGAACAATACACGTAGAATATCAGTTCATCAAGGCAAGGGACTGTTTGTTCCTTATGCTACTGCATTCTCAGTATACAGTACATTCTACATACCTTACCCCAAGAGGATAAAGGATAAAGAAAGAGGACAATTCAGGGGTTTTTAAAAAAATTGTGCTCACTTATCCTGCCTCCTCTTTTTTTGATTTACCTTTCCCCCTGTGGTGCCATATCCTCTGGCTCTTCCCACTGTCCCTGCCCACCCTATCCCACCCCAACCCCCCCTCCAGAGAGAATCTGATCTTGCTGATGTAGCCAGTGGGACTCTGGTCACTGGTAAAGTGTTGGGGAGATCACTGTGTTGGGGATGGGGATGAAGGGCAGGTGCAGCAAAGAGGCTTCAGGATTTAGGCATTAGGGCAGGAGAAGGGGACATAAATAACTGGGGTGTGGGTATTCCAAAATGGAGTCCCTTGGGAGAAGCAGGAATACAGTTTAGTACCAGGCTTCAGCATTCCTAAGCAACTAGCCACAGAGAAGCCAAACCCCTGTGGAATGATTCAACAGTCGGTTGAAAGTTGGCCTTGGTAGCTCTCTCTGCCCCTTACTCAAGATCTGTGGTGAGAAAGGAGCTGACAGAGTAAGTCAGAGAGACAGACAGAGCTGCAGTTACAAGTCTTAAGTCATAAGGTTCAAGCCACCTCCCTGGAGAGCTGCTGAATTTCCCAGGTGAGGAGTGTGCTGAGTATGCTTTTTTCAGTGACTCTAAGAAGTAGATTCTGGGCTGTTTGCTAAAGGTTGTGGCTTCAGGACCTGAGGTAGGGTAAGGAAGAAAGACCCCACCACCCCCACAGCCACAATCCCTTCTTCAAGCAAGATCTTTCTCAAGAGGTTAGTCCACAAGCATCCAAATCAGGGTGACTTGATGCCCCTCTGAAAAAATACAAATCATGAAGTTCTCCCTCTGTCACCCCAGGATTCCATGCATGTTCGCTGTTGCCTTCTGGGGGAGTCCCACCCCATCTGAAACACTAGGACAT
Source organism: Potorous gilbertii (assembly GCA_028658325.1). Classification (NCBI taxonomy): domain Eukaryota; kingdom Metazoa; phylum Chordata; class Mammalia; order Diprotodontia; family Potoroidae; genus Potorous; species Potorous gilbertii. The sequence continues at coordinate 180,620,895 of CM053770.1, forward strand.
TCTCTTCTCCACATCCTCCTCCCCGCTGGGTTATTCAAAAGCACAGGAGGTGCTAAAAAAGGAATGTACCCTGGCCTGCTTGGGAATCACAAGAGCTTGCCAAGATCTCGCTCCAGGTGCCACCACCAGAGTCTGAGTGGGTTGGGGGTAAACTGCCTGATGTTGCTTGGTGCCTTGCTCTAAGGGAAGAAGGCATCTGCTTTTCTGACCTCAGAATGGGAAGATCAGAAGCAAGCCAAAATTCCAGAGAAAGTGCAGCGCAACATGACCAGGACCAATAACACAGATCTTCCCATACCCGCCGGAGAGTTCCCACCAGGGCCTGGGAGCCAGCTCAGGGAAACTGGGATTTCAAGGAATCTTGATCCAATGACCTTTGAGACAAGGGAACTGAGTTCCAGAGAGGGGGCCAGTGTCACCCAAAGGAAACACAGATAACAAGCCAAAGTACTTAGAAGTGAGCTGAGGTTGAACTCCAAATCCAATGCTCTTTTTTACTGCCATGTGTTATCTATCACACTCCACTATCCATAAACCTGTGTCCAGTGTCTATATTGAGCACCATACAATTCAACAGGCATTTTAAAGTTAATATGCTTGCTATGTAATCAGTTTCTGGGCTAAGAGCTAGGGATACAAAGACAAAGACAGTCCTTGACCTCAAAAAGCTGACAATTTAATGAGGGAGACAACATGAAAGCAACTAGGTTCATATAAGACTGATAATATTAATTACAATTATAACTTATTAAGCACTTATCATGTGCCAGGTATTTTGCTAAGCACGTCTCTACAGGATAGCTTGGAGGTAATCTTAGATGGGGAGCAACTAGGTGGCACAGTGACTAGAGCACTGGACCTGGAATCAGGAATATTGTTCTTCATGAGTTCAAATCCAGCCTCAGACACTTAGCTATGTGACCCTGAGCTAGTCACTTTACATTATTTGCTTCCATTCCTCATCTGTAAAATGGGCTGGGGAAGGAAAAAGCAAACCGCTCCAGTATCTTTGACCACAATGGGTTCACAGAGAGTCAGACATGTCTCAAATGACCAAACAACAATCTCCTTCTGTAGGAAGTGGAATTTTAGGTTGGAGGAGAGCACCAAAGAAGTCAGAAGGTAGGAATGAAGAGACAGAACATTCCAGGCCTGTGGGAGAGCTGGGTAGTACAATGCATTGAATACATGAGAAATGGAGTGTCTTGTTCAAAGAACAGCAAAGAGGCCAGTGTCACTGGGCTGAAAAATACCTTCTATATTCAATGCACCATGCTCAGAACTAGTCATGCAAAATGAAAAAAGAACCACCATCCTTGTCTTCAAAGGAACCATTCCCCGTGTTCTTAAATTCAAGTCACTGATATAATAGTGCTGGAATGGAAATCCATGGTTTGTATGCTTACTAGCTGTGTGACCTCAGGCACTTCCCATAACCCTCAGGAATATCATTTTCTTATCTGTAAAGTCCTGAGCTTGGTCCTGGTGAAGAAAGCTCTTTACTCTAGAACCCTTGAAGAGATAAGGAAATGCAAGCTAGTGTTGTACTGCTGGGGACACAGGCAGGCACGTCTAGGACACTGAGACAGATAAGCTTTGCACCATGCATGTTCCCATTGAAACATTCTGTGATGATTCTCTAAGACTTTGCTGACTAACAGCCAGCCCCACTCCACCCAAAACCTTCCAATCCCCCAGTATGGATGGCTAGAAAGATCTGGGTTGCATTCTCTCTGGGCTTGATTTTGTGTTCATATCCATTGTATCTTCTTTGTGCTTCTTTTCCTCTCATAAAACCAGGAGTTCCTTGGTATATAATGCTTCTTGTTCCCTCTCAATCTCTGTGCCTCACCCCCTTCCCCAACCTCTTGCATTTAGGGCAGATCCCTGAACAGAGGGGAACCCGTTCAGTAAAATAGCAAAAAAAAAAAAAAAAAAAAAAAGGTTGGATTCACGTTTTCTTTCCACCAATGATCAAACCTCAATTGATCCTTATCCCTAGGAATCCTTTCAGAAGAAGTCAGTGTTCCCTTCCACCGCAAATCTGACTCCGTTGTTTTTGCAAAGTTTCTATTCCGTTGGAAATTCAGCTATAAGCCGAATTGGGTTGGTGAGTCAGATTATTCATTGGAATAGTGGCTGGGTGCCTGAGCCAAAGGCAGCAGGATGGGGAGGGGCTGGTACCAGCCACTTGCCAGTCACAGACATCTGCTAACAAAGCTCTAGCCCAGGGGTGAATGTGAATGAATATTTTTTCTCTGACTCCACCTAAAACTGGGGGGTCCCCACCCCAGACCCAAGTCTCAAGTTTGGACTTAGCAAGAATCCCTAGAGCTCTCAAGCCTTTATATGGGTGAGAATAGTTTGGGGAATGTCAAGAGAAGTAGGAGGAAGTATGTACAAAGCATGGAAAGGACCCCTGAACTTGGGAGTCACAAGAACTGAGTTCAAGTTTTGGCTCACTATTAACTAGCTTTGGAAATTTAGACAAGTCATTTCCTCTTTGAGACTTGGTTTTTCTCATCTGTAAAATGAGAGGGGTCTCTTCTGGTTCTAATATTTTGTCATATTGCCTATTTTCTGAAAATTGAAGTGTATTGTAGCCCTACGATGTGGTTCTAGAAAAATCATCTAATCTCAGTGAGTTGTAGCAACATGAAGGAGATATGTTTTGAGATCACACAAAGAAAAATGATGGCATGAGTGTGATAAAAAGGGAGACCTCAAGATCTTAGGGAAAGGATTGGATATAAATAATTGCAATAAAAATAAAAGGGGTCATATTTGGGGCTTAGCCTAGACAGATAGCTAGGCTATGGGAAAAACGCTGCTGGGATCGTTAGATCACTAGGAGACAGATTCTCATATCCTTTGGTTTGTTCTGAGAAGAAGAAGGAGGAGGAGGATGAAATTGTTTCATATTAGACCAATCCTGGTCCTGATTTGTCCCGGTTTGCTGTGTTACCACATGAAAAGAATTGCTTAGCTTCTCTGGGTTCTGTTTCCCTGGAAAGTGTAATAATGCCTGGAGTCACAAGAGGGATGTGGCAAAACAAACAAATCTACCAAGGAAATGGGGCTCTGAATTCTCTTGAGGGGTCACTAAAAGCCAGAAAACTTAAATGTCATTGATGGGGTGGGAGAAGCAGAGAGGAAAGGACAGAGGAAAGTGCACATAAGGGAATCAGGAGCCACCTTAACTCTTATTACTTAGACATAGCCTTTGATGGGAGGGTGAGGGCTTAAAATTGAGTGCTATGCCTTTCTTCCAACAGGCCCCCACAAGTTTGAGGAATGTTATTCCCTCATTTGGAAGGGTATTGTGCCAATGGTGTACTAAGCCTTCAGAAACCCCCTTTCCGGCTTTGGCTGATGAAAGCTGTGGCCTGAAAACCAAGACGAGTGAATTGGTCCCAGAGGGAAAACAGCAAAATGAAGTCAGTTCTCAGTTTTCTGCACTATGAGAAAAGAACGGCCCCATAAATAATCCCGAGTCGGTAAATTAGAAAAAGAAAAACTTTTAATTATATCTGAAATTTGTTTTGTCTTTAAAAAGAAATGTGAGTGCGTTTGATTCTCAGGGAATTGACAACCCTTAACACCAAGTAATGAAGTCTCGTGAGGATACAATTCTAGAGGATACAGAAAGCTGTGTCTGATCCTATCAAGTGATTCTTTTCTCTTACCCCATCACTCTCCGCGTTAGAGATGGACAGCATCACCCTCCAGATTGATGAGACACGGAAGCCTGAGTAAAATTGCCCTCTTTTTCTAAGCTTTTGTCTATATAGCTCACAATTTCCCTATATGACAAATCATGAGGTACAACTATTTCCTCACAAGAGCTATGCATTTTGTTTATAATGTATTTACCTTTCACTTCTTTCTGGCCTCCAAGTTAAGTCCACAGACAGGATTCATTTAACAGACAGATAGAAATTAGAGCCGAGTTTGTGGATAGGAGAAAGAATACATATAGAGAGAGGACTGAGTACCTAGTTTGATAGGGAAGGATTGGGGTGGGGGGAGGAGAAGTCCACTTGCCTATAGCTCCCCCATACCCACCCTATCCAGGGAATCCCTGTCCCTTAAAATTAGCAGCTATGGAGATGAGTTATAAAAAGATTTCTTGAAGGAGGGACTCTCTAGTAATGGGCATACTAGACCAAGTTTCCCAGAATAAAGAGGAGAAATATATTTATTATGCTGAATTCCCAAATCTTGCAAGCAATGGATGGAGGTCTAGGAGCAACAAGAGGAGAGACGTAGATGCGTACTTTATTTTTTATTAGTACTCGATCCAAACACAAGTCATATTCTGATATTCACTGAGGAAACCCAAAGTTAGGGGCACAAGTTAAAGTGAATGATTCCCAACCCCTGCCCCACATCTCCATTGAGTCAAACCTGGTCTGTGTAAGCCCAGAGCTAGAATTCTGTGCCATGGTTTACATCTATTATTATTTATAATAATAAATAATTATTGACAATAATTCATAATAAATACTGCATTTAAACTTGACTTTATATTCTTCAAAATCCTTTTATGTGTATGATCTCAGTAGCTTTTATACTCTTTCCTACTTCAAGTCACCTTATATTTACTTTTAAATTTGTAGATTGCAATCTTATCTAAACAGAATTTATGTTCCTTAAATTAAGGGACTAGCTGCTATTTGTTGTTTGGCATTTTTTTTTTTTGGTCATTGTGTTTGTCTAGCCTACTGCCCCATACATCATAATAATGTGGAATTGTAAATGTCTCTAGAATTAAATTGAATTGGATTGAACAGCGATTATCTCACCGGATGGCTTAAGTAAAGTGAGCAGATGAAGTTGTCATTGAAAAGTGATGAACTTTGCTGTAAGAAAGACTCAAATGTGAATGAATGGCAATGTTGAAATAGAACTTTCATCTTCTCCCCAGGGATATCATTGATTTATCGAGGAATTGACTAGAGTTTCCTACCCCACGCATGCCTCCCAATCCGCTGGACTCTGATTACTCCCACAAGACCTTTTACCTCTTTGTCCCCTCCATTTGCCCACTGCTTGCTGCCTTCTCCAGGGTGTGTTGTTTTTGAGATTAGTGAACATCATCAAAGCTGAATTCTGTTTCTTGGATGGACTAGAAAATGAAGGTGAGAAGTGTTTGTGGTGTGCAGTTTATTTCTGTCAGGAAGAGGGTCAGTTTAGGACCTTTGAACTAGATCCCCTGTTGGGGTGACCTAAAGAAACTGGAGCTTAGCCTCAGGATTAGTGGAACCTTTGTGCTTATGGAAGAATGCCAATTCGTTCCCACTTTTTAGTGTGTCTACTTGTGTTTGGGGCATGTTTCTTATTCTGCTTCCATTTCTCTCCCTTCCTTCCCTGTCCCCCATCGAATACCCCCATGAGGCAGGCAAGGATTGCCTGTCTTCTTCTAGTGCCTAGGCAAGACTTGGACATGGCTAGCTAGAAAAGGAATGCAGATGTTGAAAGCAAGACGTGGGGTGAAGGCTTGGGACAGGGGGAAATGATTTGGCTACAGCGAAAACTTGATCCCAACAAAAATGTGTGGTCCTGGGCAAATCATTTAACTTCTGTTTGCCTCAGTTTCATCTGTAAAATAGGGGTAATAGTAACACTTATCTCCCAGGGTTCTCTTAAGAATAAAGTGAGATAATATTTGTAAATTACTTTGCACTATTTAAATGTCTGCTATCATTTTTATTGGTTGTTGGTGTGATTTTCCATCCTGTACTGGTCCTTCCAACTCACTGCCTACATCAAAACTCCCACTAAGGACTTCTCCAATTCTGCAGTAGCCTCCTCTCCAACTGGAGCTGACCATGGCCGTGGAAAAGAATGAAAATCATTGGGAATGCCTTTTCCCCTCCCATTTATCTTATTCAGGGCTGTCTGAACCCTCAGCCTGATCCTATTCCACCCTGGCTCAGAAATTCGCAAGGTTCCTGGTTGCCCCTGGAATATCCACTCAAGAAACCCTCATATCTCTTCTTCTTCTGTTTCACTTTCCTCCCACCCAGTGAGTTGCTGGCCCAGAGTTTTCACTGTAGAAATTTGCTCCCAAATCAGCCATTTGTCTCCTATCCTGAGCTCCTCCCTTTTACATAGCCTCCTCTTATCCCATCTCCCAAACTATTGTGCATATGACACAGCTTAGGGTTAGATAGAAGTCTACTCTCCAACACAATCATCTCTCCCTAGGATACCCTCCTCAGGCTATGTCTCACTCTCTTCAGTAGCCAAAACCTTCACATAGGCAGTTACTGTACCTTCTACCCTTGCCTTTCCTCAGTCCTGCCTCTTCTCTTTTGCCCCACTCTATTTCTTAGGAATTTAAGATTCTTTATCTAAGAAGTCTTTTTTATAAAATAAGTTTTAAATGTTCTTCCCCTCCCTCCCCCCTCCTTCCCCAAGACAGCATGCAATCTTATATGGGCTCTACACATAACATTCTTATTAAATACATTTTCACCTTAGTCATTTTCACATTAATTTTTTTTAAAAACTTTGAGTTCCAAATTTTCTCCCTCCTTCCCTCACCCCCCTCCTCCCTGAGACAGTAAGCAATTTGATACAGGTTATACATGTGCAATCATGCAAAACATATTTCCACATTAGTCATGCTGTGAAAGAAGACAGAGACTCAAAGGGAAAAAAAAATGGAAAAACAGTGAAAAATAGCATACTCAGGAAGTCTTCTTTATTTAACCTCACCCCTTCTCTTCTCTTCCTCTTCTCCCATACATGGACATCTAAAACTCTGCCCAATCAATCAACAAGCATTTATTAATTATTTACTGTGGTAATGACCACATGAACTGTGGTAGGCAATGGGGATACAAATACAAAAAAAGAAACAAAATCTACTCACAAGGAGCCTATATTCCAATGGGGAGACAATGACAAATATGAGTGTGTGTAAACATATCAATATATCTTTAAATGTGTACATACATATAATCAATAAATATAATAAAAATAAATACAGAGTAGTTAAATACAAGCTAGTTTGGAAGGGAAGGCACTAGTATTTGAGAGAATCAGGATTCTCTGAGACAGCGCAAGGGCAGTAATTCACTGCAATTCTTTATAGAACTACCAAAGTAGAAGCACAGAGGTCAGTGGCTGGATTGTAGATCGAGGAAAGGGGAATGACGTTCAGTGATTCCAGAAAGATAGGTGGGGGCGCAGTTTGTGAAAGTCTTTATAAAGAATTTTTCTCTGGCCTAGAGGTCGCAGAAAACACTTCTGCCTTTGTCTCTTTCAGTGTCTCTTTCTGGGGCATTTGTCCTTCCTCTGCCAAATTAGGATCCCTATCTTCTCCTTTCACTGAATTTTACTTCCTTTCACCCCCTAAGCCCTTTCTCCAGGACTGGGCTCAGAGAATAGAGTGGGTGTGGTTTGAATTTTTACAGGGTAGATGGTTACTAGAACAGAAATCGCCGAGTTTACTCATTCACCATTATTATGAAGCCAGATGAGTTACTCACTGAAGCTCCCTAGTGTGATTCTTTCTTCAGCCAACCCAAGAGAGCCACAAAAACATTGGGCCTTAGATTCACTGAACATGTCAGAAATCATTAGCTCCTGTAAGGATGGGGCAAGTCTCATTATGTATAGAGGCAGAGAGAACATTACCTCCCCTGAACACAAAAGAAGTAACAGAGCCAAGACTTCAACCCAGACCATCCCACCAGTAGGATGGGCAAGTCTCCAGAAGGTCAGTACCGCGGATAGAGATTGGACTTTGCAAGGGAAGAGCTTCAGAGGACTTCTCAGCTTCATAAAGACTGGGACAAAGTTCTATCTCCCTGGGTGCCTAATATAGTGATCTGAATACAACAGGTACTTAATAAATGTTTGTTCAAAAGGTAGCATAAAACTAGAAGGAACTTTAGACGTCAACTAGCCCAACCCTTTCATTTTACAGAGGGGAAAATGAGGATAACAGCCTGTCCAAAGTCTCACACAGTAAATGGTAGAATTCATTTGAATTAATAACTTCCTATGTTTTTGGCCAAAAGGGAGAATGGAATTTAGTCATTGATTATTGGTCCTCTCTTCCCACCTTTCCCTCAGGAAAGACTAAGATTTCAACAAAACCGCTAGAAAATTGCTTTCTCCAGGTGGTATCATTCTGAAACAGTGAGATATTTTCTTGAAGTGTATACTTTAAACAGTTCTCAACTATTTGTTCACAACCTCCATTATCTATAGGCTTTCATAACTGTTACCTGTCCTCCTCATCTCACCTGCTTATGTGGGTGTCTGAGACCAGCACATTCAGACAGCTCCCATGGAGTGGAAAGACCCAAGGAGGTTATTCATTAGTTTTAGTGCTGAAATTAGGGAAAGAACTTTAAAGAACATTGAGTTCCACCCTTTCATTTTGCAGATGAAGAAATAGAGGTACAATGTAGTTAAATAACTTGCCTGAAATCACAGTTAGTAAATAGCAGAGTCAATACTTGAGCCCAAATCCTCTGAGAGTGATGAAATAGCCTATGCCCAAGCCCCAGATGGAGCAGTATCATAAGGGTTGTGAGAAGCCATGCCACTCAAATAGGAGATGATTCCATTTCATTCCTATCTATCACTCAATTTCTCTTTTGGCTTACTGCCTGATTTTCTTCAGCCTTCTTTATAAGCTTTGGTGGACTCCACCCAATGAAAGTATTCTTGTGCTTTGGAGCTCAGACCAGGAGCATTCCCAAGTGAACAAAAGTTTCTATTCATGATCCCTCTGCCCTCGATCCCAGTGTGAGGGACTGGGATGCCCAACAGGTTTATGAGCTGGCCCTGTGGGACTACTCCTCCACCTAAATGTTCTTTAATCCTTCTGCAGCTTTACAGAGGTGCTGTTATCAAAGTCCAGGGCCAGCCAGACACTCGGAAGCTCCTGATAACTGTGGAATCGGTGGATGGGTAAAGCTCGACTTGGCCTTTTGCAGGGTCTCCTATAGTTCATCCAACTTGGCCAGAGAGTTTTTGAGGGATCACTCTCCAGCAGCCCATAGATTGGCACACTGCCCTCTAAAGAGAACAATAACACATTATGGTCTTGGAGACCTCAGACTTATATAGACTCATTGTTCTGAGTCTGGGAAATCATCTATCACATCTCCTGGGAACTCTGGTTATCCTCAAACCCCTTCTCACTCCACCTCCCCTCCAGTCAAGAATGTGCCCCGGGTTCCCTACGCAGCAATTCAATTAAGTTCAACAAATATGTACTAAGCACCCACTTTGTCTGTTACCATACACTGCCCTGGGGAGCACAAAGGCAGATGAGCTATGGAGCCTGCTTTTAAAGAACTTATAATCAGCTTAGGAGTCCTGCCTAACAATAATATTACAAACTGTCATTTCTATAGTGCTTTAAGGTTTGCAAAACACTCAACTGACATCATCTCATCTGATCTTCACAACAACCCTCACTACTGCCATTTTGGAGATGAGGGAGCTGAGACTGAGAAGGGTTTGGTGATTTGTCCCAGGTCATACTGTTGGTAAGTGCCAGAGATGGGCTTCAAACCCAGATCTAGATTCCTGACTCTATGTGTACAAATAAGTAGATGAACTATGATGTAAAAATAGGGGTATGTGGGATATTCAGGGAAGACTATCACCTCCACCTGGGAGGTTTGCTGAATGTTTTTCAGGGCTGCTCATCCATCTTGGGTGTCCACCTTTACCCTACTCTCACTTGTGACTCCAAGAAGGTATAGTATGCCAAGAAAGTATAGCAGCCACGCCCCAGTAAACTATCTCAGCAGACAGGCTAAACCAGGTGGAGGGTAACTGACAGACCTCAGACTCATTGGTAAGTTATGGGGGGGAGGTGTCCACCCCAAACATGTGAAGATTTCACCCAGCAGAAAGAGTGGACAAGAACAATTTGTTTCAATGGACATGAAGACAGCTGAAGCAGGTGCTGTGAGCACTTAGTTCACTAAGGACGTCAATGTCATCTACTGCATCCCAGACCATTACTAGTCATCCTGACATCTTGCCACTGGACGTCAATGACTCTAGAAGAGAGAATGAGGCTAATGATTTTGTGCAATCCTGCCTCATTAAATCCAATTCACATGTGAGTTAAGACATCACCGCATGATGTCCTTGGTCCTCTTTGAAATGCAGCACAAGCAGCAGACTATAATAGATACCAAAGGAGAGATCCAGAAAAAGTACACTAGGGAAACTGAGGGAAGAAAAGATCATTTTCTCTTTCCTGCCATGTGATGCTGTTGATTCTTACAGTGTTATTTCCAAGTAGAATTGTCCCCCAAATACTAAAGCAAGGGAACAATAATTGCCTTTTCTTTTGCACACTGCACACTTTCAGGGAGGTGTCGGGGAGCTTCTAGGGAGATTCCACTCTGTGATCAGAACCGAACTGGCCTGGAAGAGGGTATCCTAACTCTACCAGTGTCATCCTTGTACTTAATACATCTTAATAATAGTACATAGTACTATGCTATACTATATTAAGATGTGCAATGGTACATCTTAATAATAATACACTTCCGTAACACTAAGATTTGAGAAGCATATTTTTGATACAACCCCTTGAGGTAGAGAGGGCGTGTATTATTACTCACATTTTCGCAGATATGGAAACTAAGGTTTAAAGAATTGAAGTGACCTATGGCTATGCAGTTATCAGAGCCAAAACTCAGATCTGAGTATGTCGCCCATCTCCTTATCAGATGGGGAGTTCAGGAAGAGACCAGTTCTCTGACTCCTTCTGGATTCTTTCTCTTATTCTCATTTCATTCTGTCATAAGCGAAGGTATATTCCACATAATCAGGGCCTTAAGAGAACTACAAGAGACCTTAGAAGTTAGTACAAATTTCTCACTTTATAGATAAGGAAATGTAATCCCAAAAAGTTGTTATTTGCCCAAGGTCATACCAGCAGTTAAGTTCAAGAGATGGGATGTGAAATCCAGTCCAGGATGGGAAGCCACCATCTCACACTACTGACTGATTTTGGGGGCTGATGAAGCAAAGAGTCAGAGAGCGTGTTCAATCTGGGATTCCTAAGGACCTATACAGAAAGTATGGAGTTTAGGCTTCTACTTGGGCAACATTTGGAATAAAATGGGAGATGTTATCACTGGCCTCATACAAGACTCTCAAGAAGTAATTTCATCCCTCAGTGAGGTCACCTGGGCTTGTTCATGTATGTAGCAGCTCCCTATGAAAAAAGGATGTGTCAGAGAAGAATCTCTGGGTAGGAGAGAATGTGAAGCTCCTTCCTCTACCCCCTATCCCTTTCCCTCCAAGACCTCCTTCTTATAAAATGGCCAAAGTCACCAAGCTAATAAATGGCAAATCCAGAGCTCAAACTTAAGTCCTCTGACTCCAAATACAATGCTTTTCCCAGTATACCGCACTTCCTTCATTCTGGCCCTCTTCCCATCACTAATCCTGAGGATGCATCCTTTTCCTGAATTCCATTTTCAAACAAAATAAGGCATAAATCTCTTGAAATCTAACCCTCCTCTATCTTGCTGCAATGTCAGCATATCCATCATAGGTGGATTAGAGAAACTGACTGGCATTATCTTTATCCTTGGTAAACCTGAAAGCTCTTCCTGAGACTCTCACATCTCCTTTATAAACCCCTTAACCAATTTTAATCCCTACCCCACCTTAATTTCAGCTATACCTTGCAATCAGTCCCCTAATGACTCAATGTGAATGAGAGGAGAGAAAAAGTCTATTACAATATCCATCCAAGGGGTGAAATAAAATACTTGCTCATTCTCATTGGGGCTAAACCCTGGAAAATCTTGCTTGTTGACTTTAGCATCTTGGGCTGCATTAATAGAAGTCTGGCATTTAGGATGAGGATAGTTATAATCCTACCAGGCTCTGCTCTGGTCAGACTGTTTCTGGAATATTGTGTTCTGGGTACCACATTTTCAGAGTGACATTAACTAACAGAATCATGTAACAGCATGATGAGAAGACAGCAAGCCATGATACACATGGACTGGTTGAAGCAATTAGAGAGGTTTAGTTTAGAAGTTCTAAGGTTTAGCCTAAAGAAAGGAAGTCCCTGTCTTCAAATTTTTAAATCCCTGCCATGAGGGGAAAGAGATGCAATTTATCCTGCTTCATTTCAGAGGATATAACTAGAAGGAAACCACAGGAGCTCGTTTTAATTTTAATATCAAAAACTTCCTAACAATTGATTTTGTTCAAAATGAGAATGGGCTATCTCAAGAGCACTTTTTTTCTGATTCTACAAGTCTTAGAAAGGTAGGGGTTAGATTGCTACCTTTAGGAATGTGGTAGATCACATAAGGGTCTAAGGATCTTCGTGAATCTGGAATTCTGTGATCCTGTGACATCAGCACCCATCTTGGCTGATTTTTGTTTCTGCCACCCCAGACTAGAGCTGTGGTAGGTAGCAGAGTAGGGAGCCTTCTATCCAGAGATCACAAAGCAGTAACTTTGAGAATATAATGAAGGTAGAACAAACTCTTAGTACGATATAACCCCTCCAGGACAGGGAATAGGACCTAGACCTAGCTATCCCCATCTAACTGTGCAAGAGAAAGTAGAGGTTGGCTTTAGAACAAAGTCAATTCAAAAATCAGCATGATAGATATGAACAAATGGAAGGGAAAAAAAACACCCCTCCAAAAAAGAAATAATATAATCCCATGCTAAAAGCCCAGAGGAAGAAAATAATTTTGAAATAGCTTATAGAACTCTCAGAACAAAAGGATGGATGGATCACAAGAACTCCAAGTATGGATGAAAGAAATTAAGAGTGGAAATAAGAAATTAGAACATTTGGAATAAGAGTGAACAGCTGACACCTGAGAAATATGGAAAGACTTGTATGAACCAATGCCAATGAAAATGAGCAAAACCAGGCAAACCATTTACATGATGATTACAAAACATGAGTGGAAACCACTCTGAAAGACCTCTGAACTTTGACTGAAATAACAACCAATCACAGATTAAAAAAGCCTGATGACAAAGTGTGTCTTGAACTTCTTAGGTGAACTAGATGTATAGAACGAGATGTATATTCTGCAGTGTGGTCAAGATCTTGGATTTGTTGGATATGCGTATTTGTTATAAGGGGTGAGGTTTTTTTTTTTTCCTCTCTTGGATGGAGGAGGCAAAAGGAAAGCTAGGTGGGCAGTGATAGATTTGAAAAAAGAACATCAATAAAGCATTTTAAAAGTTTAAGGAAGGTAACACATTCTCTTTCTGCTATCACAAGGATATTCCTTGAGGCAGACCAATAAGAGGAACTGAGGTAACTGAGGAATGTCAAGAAACTGTCTTTTCCTTTCTTCACTGAGAAGGAAGCATTGATTATACATATGCCAGTGAGGGATCCCCAAATCTTGGCTATTTTACAAGTTTATTCTCTTCCTTTGTCTGATTGGATATCACACCTTCAAACCTATAATAGAAAACAGTCATTTGATCCTGGATACTAATTTCTAAGTGTAGACATAGGATGAATGATCCCAGTGGTTTGGGGAGTAGAAGAAATTGATCTTATCAGGAAATATTCCACACCCTGCAAACATGCCACACATGCTCAAATGTCCTAGGTCAGACTAAGGAGCAGTAAAGATACCTGAAAAATAGTGCCCTTGAACCATAGAGGCAATTAATCATATGAAGACACTCCTGCTTCTTTTTACATTTAAATTGTTTATTTTTAAATGCATGTATGTGCACATACAATGCAGTCAGGTAGATCTGGATTCTGATCTTGTCTCTGATACAAACTGACTGGGTTACCCTAGGGAAGTCACTACTCACCCTACTCCACCCACCTCCAATTCCTTCACGCAATTGTCTGAGACTTGAGCATGTGCTGACCTGCATTGGTAGAGAAAGTCCCTCACTAGAAATCCCCCTATGCCAATGAAATCATAGGTCTAGTTTATGTGCCTGCACACTCACATAAGCATGCACGCATAGGTTTGTATATATGTATATTCATGTGTACATAGAAACATATATGTATACACACATGCATATAAGGAAAGCATGAGATCAAGGCATATAGGTCCATTGAGAAGAGGAAAATCAGGCTTTTGCTGCTCCTGGGCTTCTGTCCTTGCACTGTTGCTCTTGACTTTGGTCTCTGAGTGTCCAGTGGCCATTGTCAGGCACTGTTTCCCTGCTATGTTCCTTTAGTCAGCTATTTTAGATGAACCAGACATCCTTCTATAGGGACTAGTAGGTGCCTCATCTGTTTTGCAACCTTGAGTCTTAACCCAGAGGCTTACTATCTCTTGAGCAAATTCCCAAGACCTTGTGCAAATCCATTTTGCAACAAATAGTGTGTGTGTGTGTGTGTGAGTGTTGTGCATGTATGTGTACACACACATAAACACATATATACTATTTATATTGTACATAATATATGATATATGTACTATATACACTATACTATATATAAATTGCATATATCACATGTATGTTTGTGTATGCACTTGTGTATATATATATTTGTAATATATGTATATGTATATATTTGTATGTGTGTATATAGATGGATAGATAGGGAGGTAGAAAATGGATAAATGATAAAGAAACAGAGATAGGTTGATGATAGATAATGGAGATAGAGAGGGACTAGACCTGCATTTCATTGATACAGGAAGCCCCTGAGGAAGCTCTCTCTACCAATGCAGGTCAGTATCTTCTCTGCAAGTTAGATCATCTTAGTTCTTGACTAGAGCACTAAGAGCAGGTCAATATTTCATCAGTGTCTACAGAGCCAATGTATGTCAAAGATGGAAGCTAAACCCTAGGAGATCTTCTTGGCTTTGTGGTCAACTGACTGTTCAGAGTTTCGTCATGTGTGTAAAACATATATACACAGAAGCACACATATATATTGCAAATATAAACATACACACCGATAAGTAAATGTACTAACTTTTTCCCCATGTTTCTTTGTACTTGACATTTCTTATGATGAAATAAGATCATAAGAGCTGGAATATATCTTATGTTTGTCCCTCACAATTGACTTAACCTTTCATGATACTTCTCTTTCAAGAAGGGTCCAAATCATGTATGACATAATAGTGAGTTACTTCTTTTCCTCCAACACTTTTTGAGCACACAGGGGTCCCTTGTTCCATATTCTATCCATACCAGATTCAACGTATTCTTCAAGGTCTCCTCTCTCCCATCTAGCTACGTTGTGACTCAGTTCCCACACCTCTTCCTCCCCTACTGAAATGGTAAACAACATGGGGCATTTTCTCAGTGGAAACGATCCATTGTCCAAACTTACAATTTTATGTCCCAGCATTATTTCTAAGACTTCACTGGCACAAAATAACTACCTACAGCTTGGGTGGAATGAAAATCTTTCTTTCCACTCCACCCTCCAAAATCCTAGCCATGTTCTTCCTATCTGACTCCACTCTACACTTCCCCTCCCCCCACCATGGGATGCCTTTAGGAGTTAATCCCCTGTACAGGATCATAGAATTATAATCAAAAAGAACCTGAGGCCATATAGTCCAACTCATCCCCAAGCAAGAATTCTCTTCGGCCACATCTCTGACAAGCAAGACCCCACCTCCTCTGCAGGTGCTCAATTCAATGTACAGACAGCTGTACTTGTTAGCAAATTTGCCTCTTACTTTAATACAAAACCTGCATCTCTACAGCTTCCTCCCGTTGTTCTCACTTCTGCCTTCCAGGCCAAGCCAAAACAAATCTAATCCCTCTTCCAGAGGACAGGTCTTCATAGACTTGACAGCTATTGCTCCCCTCCCCCAAGTCCTCCCTTATCCAGTTAAACACCTTCAGGTCTTGTGATCCTTTTACGGGTTGGTTTCCACCAATGCTCTCTAGTTTAGCAATGTCACTCCTAAATGTGGCATCAGGTGTGGTCCGACCAGAGAAGAGTATAACGTATAAGGCTATATTTCATTTGTTTTTGACATTTTGCCTCCCTTAATTCAGCCTTGCTCTAACTTTCTGATATTTTATACTCTGGCCTTACGTTAAGCTTAACCTTGAATTTACAATTCACTATAGAACATCAGCTATGTGGCATTTGAAAAGGTTCAAGAGGCATAATTTCTAAGTAATTTAATCATTTTATTAATAAGGCTAACATATTTATTAACAAAAGCATGGTCATTTGGCCCTCTTTCTTAGACCAAAGACCTCTCATGGCAGTGGGCTCACAGTTTTATATGCCTTTCCAAGAGTATGTATTCCTGAAGATGGCAATCAACTCTGATTGGTTAACACTTAATGAGAAAATGGATGACAGGATAGTCTCTATTACAACGAGGGTCTTGCGGTAAGTGACTTGGATCACCCAAATCTTGGTCAAAGACACTTATCAATTTCCACATTACCTGTTTGCCAAAAGGGAGGATCCACATTTTCCCAGACCTGTCCATGAAAACACAGTGAGCAGAATTGTGCTCATTAGCCCAAACTTAGAATTTCTCTTACTTTGATTAGATCTTGACCTGAGTACATCTTTGAGAGAGATTTCTCACACTGATTGATTTCTGAATGAGGAAGAAGAAAAAGGGAAAAACCTTGGTCCTAATACAATAATTAGTTATAAATACCAGAGAGAAATAATTATTTCTCATGGAGAGAGAGTGGACATACAGAAAAGAAACAATTACAGACATATACATATGAAGAAAGCATAAGGTCAAGGCATCCAGACCCCACCAAGAAGAGGAAAATCAGGTTTCTGTTGCTCCTGGGCTGCTGTCCTTGCACTGTTGCCCTTGACCTTTGTCTCAGAGTCTCCAATGGCCACTGTCAGACACTAATTCCCTGCTGGGCTCCTTTAGCCAGCTATTTTAGTAGAATCAAACATCCTTCCATAGAACTGGTAGAAGCCTCATCTATTTTGCAACCTTGGATTCTTACACTTACCATCTCCTGAACAAATTCCCAGAACCATGTATAAAGCCCTTTTACAACAAATAGTTTTGTCACCCCAGCAAACTGTTGTCCTCAGTCTTTGGGTTTTAATTTTTTTTTCAATATTCTTGTTTCTTTTAGAGCGAGGTGACTTTGATCAGTAACTTCAGTAGAGTTTTTCATGACTAACCCATACACTTCCTAAACTGGCATCTCAACTGGCCAGGCCTTAAACTGTTCTGGTATTCTGAGTCCTCCCAATTTTTATATGTGAATTTCTCCCACCTGCCTATATAAATGAGTGGGGAGGGGGAGGGAAGAATAAGAAAGCAATCTGTACACAGGAGACAAAATCATTACCTCTGCTGAGTGCTCAGTGAATTCCTAGCCTTTCCATGAACACATCTGGCTTCTCAAGGTCTGAAAAGAACTCTGTTCTATAATTTTATCAATAGGTCAATAATCTAAGGGGATGGTTCTTCCCGCATGAGGCCACTCCACCACAGAATTCCCTAATTCTTCTTGAAAGTATCAGCAGCATCTTCTAGGAGATGCAAAAGGAAATGTTCTTACCTGTATTATAATATGATATAATAATATGTTATGATATAAAATGTGACATGATACAATATGATACAATATGGTACAATACAATGTAACATAATAAATATAAAATACTAAATATAATGTAACATAATAAATTATAATATAATATAACATAATATAACAATATAATATATTACATGACATGTTATGATATAATATAATACAGTATAATATTCCTCTTCTTTTCTATTCCACTTTGTTATGGAAATACTTATTTTTTTCTTAAGTTCAGAATTTTAAAATAAATCTCCAAAAGTCACCACCCTGTATCACTATCACTTTAATCAAGCAACTCCCATGATCAACCTCATGGTTCAGAGCTTTCTATAGTTCCTCTCATCTCTGCATTGTTATCTCAGAGTATGCATTTGTATACTGTCTCCAAGAGACAGGAGCTCCCTAAAAGAGAGACTATGTTTTTTCTTCATGAACCCTGCCCTTCCTCCCCTACCCTAGACCTTTATTCCATTGTCCAAGACTGGGGAGTCAGAATATGGGACAGGCAAATGCATTGCTCAACAGCTTTGGGAGATCTGAATGTGAACCTGCTTGGACACCTGACTGAAAGGCAAGGAAGTAGTGAATTCTCATAATTATATGATCTAGGTTTCTGGAAACCACAAGTGAATACTTAGGAAGTCAAATTATAGTTGTTAGAGAGGGCAGGAGGGAGGATGAATTTAAGGTTTAATAGATCTTTGACCCAGGCAGACAAGACAGCTAAGGCGTTGAAAAGGCACAGGGGACAGTTGGGGTTTTCTCTGTCTCAGTCTGTGGAATCCTGAGGCACACTCCCTTCTGCTGACCCTTCACATCTCCCTGCTCCCATCCTCTCGTGCTTAGCTCATGAACTAGGATCAAGTTTTGAAAATGCTTTCCATTGTTTCACAAGGGCTACTCAAAAGACCCTAAAAGAATCCCAATCTCAAAACCATGGGTTCCTTTCCCTTTTCTGCTTCCTCCTCCTATCAGTTTATACAGATTCAAAGAAATTAAGAGTTATAAGCAGCTACATGCTGGCAAATGTTTAGCAATGAGCTTTCCAGAAAATGAAAATACAACGGACACACTTTTAAATTTGAGCACTATTAATATTTACTCCATCACTTTCTCAAGTCTAGACAATCAACAAACCTCAATTAGTAGTGCTTGAGGATTTCTGAGGTGCAAATGGTCACACTGAAAATTTAACCCTTGGTTCCAAGCTGACTTCGGCATACCTCAGATTGTAAGTGACTTTGGTAGCCGTTCAGTCCACACCTTGTTGGAATACTCACCAAGACATACCTAACAGGTATGACCCTAGAGGGACTCAGTCATACATCTTTAAATGTATTGTTTTATAGTCGGAGAATTTTGTTATGGGTTCTCAAATTGGAGCAGGCTAATTTTCCCCAAATGTCTGCATTCACCACCCACTTATAACAATAGCAATTATGTATGTTCATCCTTCGTTGCTGAAGAAGACCATGTCATCAGAAAAATAATGACATGATTTTGCACTTGACTTTGTTTTGAGGGAGGGAGGGCTGTGAAGGTCACCAGTGTCACTTCTCCTCCAGAGCCATCTGAATCCAGTGACCAGATATTCATCAGGATGACTGGAGATGACCTAGGATGAGACAACTAGGGTTCAGTGACTTGCCCAAGATCACACAGCTGGTGAGTGTCAAGTGTCTGAGGTGAGATTTGAACTCAGGTCCTCCTGATTCCTGCACTGGTGCTCTATCCACTGCACCACCTAGATGCCCCCAAAATAACAATTATTATAGCCAAAGAAGGATACCCTCCCTTACCCCTCCCCATCCTCCTACCCTCTCTTACCATTCTCGCACCATCCCCTCCCTGTTTGCCTCCATTGAGCCAATCCATCCCATGTTTATTCACTTCCATTCAATAGCCGCTTGTTGAAGGATCTTTTCATTCTAGACCTTGGTAAGGGCTGAGCTAGATATGCAAAGATCAGCTTCCTCAAGTAGCTTACCACCATCTAGGAGGGGAGTAGAGTTTTATAAGAGCCACCAAAGAAGAATTCGTGGAAGAGAGAGAGAGCTCATCTCTTTGGGAGAATCTGAGAGGTTTCATAGGGCAGGTAGCACTTTCAAAGGCAGCTGGCCTTTGAAGAACAGGTAGCATTTCATCAGGCAGATGCCAGAGATGAGGTAGGGATTGATTCCAGCATAGGCATAGAGGTGGGAGGGTCAGGATACACTCAGAAAGGATCAGGATAAATTCAGCATCGAAGAAATTCATGGGGTTGGGGGGTATCAAAGACCTCTCAGCTGGGCATTTCTGCTAGACAGTTCAGCTATAGAATCATAATAGAGTCAACAACTGCCAATTAACCACATTAATGGAAAGAAGGGAAAATGGTAGAAATGTTGGAAATCTTAGTGTGCCTTTCTCTCAGTTTATTTAGCCAACATTTATTAAGTGCCTAAAGTATGAAAAATGCTGTGCTAGATGCTAAGACAGATACAAAGTCTGGAGAAAACCGATTCTGTCCTCATGGTGCTTACAGTCTGCTAAGGGCACAAGACATAAACACAAATTATAACTCTAATTTTTATCTACATATAGAAATAAACTATAGAGTTAGATATATAAACATAAACACAAGCTATAACTAAAATTTATGTATGTATATATATAAACAAACTCTAATCTTACATATATATAAACATAAGCACAAACCACAACCATAATTAAATCAGAGTTTTCTGTAACAAGTACAACAGAGGAGTGCAAAATAGGAATAATATAATGACATCCTCATAATAATAGTAGCTAACATTTGCATAGTACCTACTATGTGCCAAGTGTGTTACAATTACTATCTCATGATACAACTCATCTGATACTCTGAGAGGTAGATGCCCTTATTAACCCCATTTTATAGATGAGGACACTGAGACAGACGAGGCTGAGTTGTCCAAGGTCACACAGCTAGCAATTGTCTGAGGTCAAATTTGAACTCAGGTCTTCCTGACTCCAGGCCCAGCACTCTATCTACCTATCCAAAGTTCAAGGGGGCACATGGTGGTAGATATATGGAAGTATGAGGGAAGGCTTCATGGTTGGGCTCTCCCTCTCTTTCATTCTCTATTCTTTTTTTTTACTCCAACTGTCCTCTCCACAAACTCAAGTCTGGAAGATGATAATGGCCTCATAGGCTCTTTGGCAATTTGAATTATTCATCAATTACCCTGGATCAGCTGACTTAAATGAAGGAACGTCTGATTTGGTTTGAAGAAGAGCTGCCACTGATTCTCGCCTATTGGTGCTCACGTTGTGACTTTTGAAACTTACGCATTTGTAAGACGGGACTTTTACCTAAGTCCTCTGCCAAAGTAGTTGTAAGGATGAATTCAGATACCGACTATAAAATGCTTTGTAACTGTAAAGAGCTGTAGAGACTGTCATTCATAGTAATTGTTACTGTTATAAGGGAGTGGTGAATGCAGCCATGTGGGGGAAATTTGGGTGCTCCAATTTGAGATCCCGTAACAAAATGCTCCAGCTATCAAATGATTAGAGTATTAAGCACTTACTATGGACAAGGCACTGTGATAAGTTGTTGATATTGTCATTAAGTCATTTCAGTCATGTCCCACTCTCTGTATATGGACAGCTCAGTGGTAGATGGAGCACTGGACTGGGAGTCAGAAAGGTCTGAGTTCAAATCTGACCTCAGACACTTACTGGCTGTGTGACTGTGGGCAAGTCACTCAACCCTGTTGACCTCTTTTTCCTCATCTGCAAAATAAGTTGAAGAAGAAAATGACAAACCACTATGTGGTACCTATGCCAAGAAAACACCAGGTGGGGTCATGAAGAGGTAGTTATTGTTCAGTCATTCCAGTCATGTCTGACCCTTTGAGGTTTTCTTGGCAGAGATACTGGAGGGGTTTACCATTTTCTTCTCCAGTTTATTTTACAGATGAGAAACTGAGGCAAACAGGGTTAAGTGACTTACTCATGAGTCCATGTCACACAATAAATAAGAGATAAGTACATGAAAAAATCATTTGAGCTAGGAGGAGAGTAGTAAATAACTGGGTGAGAGAGGGATGGAGAATATGGAAAGCTTGCCAGATGATACCTGAGCTGAGTCTTCTTCCAAGGAACTCTACGGCTCCAAGTCTCCAAAATTCCTCTGGGTAACATACCTTCCTTCTCTGTTCCCCACCCTGACTCCTACTTCCACCTTTCATATTATCAGCCGTTCAATTTTTAATGGTATTAGAATGCTTAGGTTCGATCCCTCTGGAGAAAATGGGGATGAACATTAGGGTTTTTAGAATGTTTACTTCCTCCAATCCCTCCTACACTGATTTTGTGTTGGTTTTCTCTGAGCTCACAATTTCTCCCCTTCTTTGCTCCCAGCATTCCTTTTCCTCTTTCTTCCTCCTTCCTCCATCATTTCAGATCATCACTGGTTGAAAATAATATTCCCACTTGGCACAGAAACTAAAATCTATCACCATGTGGAGAAGGGATTTGTTCATTCCTGCCTCTGAAGCCTCATCTAGGGCATTCATTCCCTCCTTACCTCAGTGCTGCTCACTCCCCACTGCCCAGGCCAGGCAACCCTGCGTATTTTGCTTTTCTTTCCTTCCCTTAAAACTTGGCTCCCAACTCACCTCCTCCAGGAAGACTTCCATGATTCATGGTTCCCAGACTCCCACTATCTGCACCCTATTCTTCTGAATTTGACTTTAGGCTTTGTGACCTGGTCCTGCTGACTTTACTAGAGTACTTTAAAGTTTATTTGGCTTATACTCTTCTTGCCAGAGGAGTCCAAGTTCTGACACGTCCCACCAAGCTGAGAACCCATTCAGTATGGACATGGTGATACACTATATGTGTGTGGTCCAAAGGTCATCCTAGCTATGGTCAGAAATACTAAGTATCAGATTGACTGATAACAATATCTAGCATGTCTATTGTTCTTTAAAATTTGCAAAATGCTTTATCTTATTTAATCATTGCAACAACCCTGCAAGGTAGGTGCTATCATGATCTCCATTTTACAGAGGAGAAAACTAAAGCAGGTAGTAGTTGAGTGACTTGCCCAGAGACTCTCAGCTAGTAATTATCTGAGACTAGATTTGAACTAAGGTCTTCCTGACTTCCAGGTCCATGTTCTAGCTGCTGTATCACTTAATTCAACTATAGTAATTCTTGTAGACTTGGCTACTAAGTGGAGAGAGATTGATATCTGCATTGACAAGGGAGTAGCCATGGATGAAATCACAGATCTTCAAGGATTAAACTCCTTGGTCCTCTGCAAATCCAGCTGTTTACTTACCCCAGTTTGGTTGAAAGGTTGAAAGGTCAAGGACCAAAAGCTCTTCTTTCTACTTCTAAACTCCTCTCAAGAGTCCACTAAACAAAAGCTCCCATGAGCTCAGCTTGTTTTCTCATTCTCTCCTTGCCAGTACTGATAACTAACAGAAGTTGAGTATTATAAGCAGAAGGGTGCTGGTAAATATTTTAACAATTCGCCCCCTAACTCCACCACTTTGCCTTGTCCTGTGCCCTGGTCATATAGTCGGTCTTCCACATCAGACCAGGAACCTTCTTGTGGGCAGAGTCTAGATCTCCTCACTATGAATGTTCCCTTCTCCCTCTTCCCATTATACGCCCCTTCCCTCCCACCCACCCCCTTCCCCAATCACTGTATGCCAAACAGGATAACTCTTCAAAGCTGTCCTCTCACCTAATCCAAGAAACACAGACTTATTGTCTTGATCTGTTCCTGTGCCTCTGTACCCACCCTTTGAATCTGGAAGTTCGTCTTCTGGTACAGCAGATATTATGATGAAGGGAATCCTGTTTGGGAGGAGGAAGGGGGAAAGAACAAACCCCTCCAGGTGTCTCCAACCCATCCAGTGGGCCAAAGCTGATACCCTCAGACAGAAGTCAGAATGAGTTCCAGCACCATTCCAAGGCTGCCTGACTGAGAATGAAGTTGTGTCTTGTCCTTACTCATATTGTGTATGAGTACGGACATTACTTTGCTGCCTTCCCCAGGGGAGCCAGCGTCAGGCCCTGGGTAACCTGCCACTCCTTCTACACCAACCCCAGATAGTTGTCTAGAGCATGTGAAATCCTACAGCTAGCATTCCAAGCAGCCAAGTCTGGCTCAGCAAGTCCAGTCGAGGAGACAGGAGCAGCAACTTGCAAGGAGACCCAAGAGACTAGAGCAGGGTGCTCGGGCATCCCTTTTTATCTCTTCAGAGAAGCTTGGCATGGAGCATTTAGGGCAATCCAGGGACATGTACATTGCAGGAACTTGTCTCCCCTCGCCCACCCTCCTGTATAAATAACCTCTATCAGGGGAAAGGCAAGAGGGGGCTTGCCAGTCATGGATGCCAGGAAAATCACCTGGCCATTTTCCTAATTCTATTCAGTGAACATTTGCTAGTCCCCTACTATGTGCAAGGCTCTGTTAGAGGGACTGGGGAGCATCAAGATGCTAATCAAATATCCTGACCTCAAGAAACCATTGTTCTCCTTGGCATGTGTTAGGATGGGGGGAGGTTTGCTGTAGAAAACTGTAATACACGGTAGAACGTGATGACAGCAGAACAGAGATCCAGACAACGGGCACTAGAAATGTTGGAGGAGGAAAGGAACATTTGCAGCTGACTGGGGTGGAGATCAGAGAAGGCTCCATGTAGGAGGGGGGCTTCTGAGTGAGCTTTGAATGACGAGAACATTCTGAAAGGGGAAGGAAATGCATTCCAGCCATGAGACCTGCACCAACAGAGTTAGGGTCAGCGCAGGTTGGTTGATGGTGATCGTTAAAAGGTATTTCTATGTCACTTGGAGGTTTACAAAGTGTAATAATAATGTTGATGATATTTACGTTAATAGCTAACATTCATATAACATTTACACTGTGCTAAGCACTTTTAATTATTATATCATTTAAACCTCACACCACCATGGGAGGGAGGGAGGAGGAGATGAGATTTTTTTAGATAAGGAAACTGAGGCCAACGAAGGTTAAGTGACTTATCTTTGGTCAAACATGGGGCACATCGGTCACACAGCTATTAAGTTGTCTGAGACCTGATTTAAAGTTGGGATCTTGACTCCCAGTGGGCCCCACTCTATCCATTGACTCACCTAGCTCTCTCTATATTTATTACACCCATTGTGCTGATTAGAAGACTGAGGTTTGAAGAAAAAGGAACTTGCCCCAGAAATGAAAAGGAAGAGTCCAGACATTAATCCAGGTCTTGACTTCAAATCCATTGGTTATTCCACTATACCTTAATATTACTTACCCATTTCTAACATGTCTTCCCACTAGGAAGTCCGTTTCCTTTTTCTAGCTATTTATTACTGATGCATCCATCTCCGCCCTTAGTGGAGCTGGACCAAAGTCATTTTTAGTCAATTCAAGTAAACCAGATGATTTTATATTAAGCACATAATGTGTACAGGGACAGTGCTAGGTACTGAATGACAGGATTCTGAATAGCATGGAGAATAAACCTTTCAAAATGAAGAGCCATTAATCATTTCCCTTCTCCAGGCACCAGCTTTCTCAACCCTCTCAGTTTTCTTCCTCAGGGCTCCTTTTTCTACCTCTTACATTTCTGGCTTTCCCTGAACCACCTCAAAGTTTCCAGACCCTCCCTCCTCTCTCTCTCTCTCTCTCTCTCTCTCTCTCTCTCTCTCTCTCTCTCTCCCTCTCTCTCTCTCTCTCTCTTGATCTCCTGACATTCCCATCCCCAGGACCTGGTCCTTGGCCAAACTTTAGCTTGTCTGTTCCTGCCCAGAGACCCTCATCAAAGCTAGGACTGGAAAAAGCATCAGTGGAAAGATCCATCAATGCTCTAGCTTGCACGTTCACTCCTTGGGGATAAATCCATCTTGTGAGTCATCTGCTGGCATCTGTTTTCACAAGGACTTTTTCAAGGGAGGAATTGTGCCTCACATAAAAGGAATCTCAGAGCAGAGCAGCTGAGCTGAAAAGAAGAGGCTCTTTCTGTGATGGGAATGGTGGTGGCTCTGAGTGAAGGAACAAGGTATAGGTTATTGACCCCAGTGACTTCTACTCATCATCATCATCATCATCATCTTGTCTGGTCTAGGCCTGACTTTTGGATGCCTGGACTATATGGCCATATGGTCATGATAAAATCATTTAAACACTTTGGAGACTCCAGTTTCAGTCATCTGTAAAATGGAGATTATAGCTTATGCCTCCTAAGGTTGTTGATGTATCTGAGTTATCATGATTAAGATTTTATAAAGTCTTTTTTTTCTGTTCTGTCTCAGGAACTGAGCACAGAGAATTGTAGAGGCATATACCTCTTGCTTTCTGGAGTACTACAAGCTAATAAGAAATTAGGTTTACATAGCACCTTAGAATTACAAAGCATATATATTACAAAACATGCATAGTTCATCTGATCCTCACACAAACCATGTGACGTTAGCAGGGCAAGCATAATTTTTGTTTCATTAATAAGGAAACTAAGTCTCATAAAGGTCAGGTGACTTTACCAAGGAGTCAACTTACCTCTACTAGCCATTGTTTGGGGCAACAGGGGACATTCCCTTCCCCACCCCAGTTTGAAAATTGATCACCATAAGGTGCCACAGAATGAAGGCTGGAGATTATCACTTCCCCAGTTCCTACCAGGAATAGGATGTCCACCAGCAACTGGATACTCGCCCCTGCACATCTCTATCTGGAATATCCTAAAGGTCCATTCTCTAATCCTTGGACCCACTGTCCTCTCATATAGCCCTGCCATAGATCCTCAGCATGCTTTGAATGTTAGTATTTGCCCTGATGCTGTCCTTGCCTAAGTCTGACCTGGTCTTTCCATTGTGATGAACTGAGTATGAATACAAACCATCCTAAATGAGATGTCTCCCCCAATTGTAATGTGAGTAGGGAATGTCTTAATCCTCTATCTGCCTCCCCTTAATAAATGCTTTAAAAAAAATGCTTTTCTGTTCCATTCCCAGGTCACCAGTGAAAGATTCTCTGCCCTCAAATCCACTTTTCTGTCCACTACACTATGCTAGTTCCCAGGAAGGTTCTTGGGGTTCTAGGATTAAGAACTGAAAGAGATCCTTGAGGGTATCTAGCCCAATGCACTCTCATCTTACAGATGAGGAAACTAAAACGAAAGAAATTAAGTGACTTTCCCAAGGTCACATAGCAAGGAGATTGTCAGGATTCATGTAGCAAGAATGAGAGACAGAACACACAGGTTAGCAACCCCAACCCACCCACCTCACCACCAGAAATTAGAAAAGGACGTCTTCCACTCCATTGGGAAGATATTCTTTGGAAAATTTATGGGAAAACATGGGCATGAACTCCGCAGGACCAGAAGGCATAGAGGTCCCAAACAGTGTCCATACCCTAGCATCTTTCAAGACTCAGCCTGTGTGCCCCTTCTTGTATGAGGATTTTCCTGATCCAGCTCCGGCTTTTCAGCTCTTTCTACTCCACCCCATCCCCTGCCCAGCTGAAACTATTCTATATTTCTTTGGCATGTGTTCATTTTACATATTTGTATATTCGTTTCTTTCCAGTAGATTGTGAGCTCTTCAAGGGTACCTAGCTCAGTGCCCAAGATACAGCAATTACATGATAAAACCCTTTTGAATTGAGGGCAGTACCTAACTATTATATAATTTATTATTAAAAAGTTTTCAATAATAATTTATTAAATATGGTCCACGTGATAGGTACCACACTAAGCTGTTGACCATACAAAGACAAATAAGATAGGGTCCCTGCTCTCAAGGAACATATCGGGGAAGGATGAGGTAGACGACATGGAAGAGCAAAGAATCTTCTCCCCATCTGCATTTGAACCCTGGATCCTTGGTTTTTCTCTCACCTTCCTTTTCTAAGAAATGCCTACTCATTACCCCTTGTCCTCTCACCACTCTCTTGTATCCAAGTGCTCTCCCTCATTGCACTTAGCACCCCTCATACCTACTCAGTAAGTAGCAAAGAGCTTTCTTACACCTAGTCACATGATTTATTCCCCATGATCAACAACCCCAAATGATTTTTTTCCAGGGGAGACTGTTGGGACTGGGATAGGACGTGACTATTCATTGTGTACAGAGAGAATTCCATGGTCCTCTTGGCTTCTGAGGGCATACCATTTGGGCTTGAGTTTTTTGCTAAACCTGCCTCAGCTTGCATCTGCCTATCCTTCCCCACCACCACCCCTTCATTGCTGCTCACGTGACTGTAAAGTTCAGGGAAGAAACAAGAACCTAAACTCTCCCTTTATGTATTTCCAAGCAATCAAATTTCCATTATCAAATGGCCTCATGCCTCTTCCATGGATTTCACAGGTCTACAAAGAGGCTATGTCCTCTCCCCTCCCTTTCTGATTGGCTTTCAGAATCAGTGGCAGCAAGAATCAATTTGGGAGGAGTTGAGGGGAGCTAGTGTCATGTGGCAGGATGTCTCTGATTACATCCCAGAGCCAAAAAGGAAGGGTTTGTTAATCGTTAAAAATTTTTATTTATTTGGTCATTGATGTTTTGCTTTTTTCTCTCTTTTTAAAATTAACTGTGACTTGTCTCCTTTAATTGGTGCCTGTGATGAATAGCTCCACCCCAGTGTAGGCAAGGCCTTTTTACTTGAGGGAGGGCAGTGAAAACAGTGGAGCTGAGGGAAAGAGAAAAAGAAATATCTCCTTAAAAAAATACTTCTTTTTAGCCTCAAGGCTAAAGGGAGAGAAGAGGAGGGGAGAGGGGAGGGGAGAGGGGAGAGAAGAGGAGGGCATAGGGAGGGGAGGGGAGGGGATGGGGGAGGAGAGGAGAGGAGAGGGGAGTGGGGGAGAGGAGAGGGCAGAGGAGAGGAGGGGAGGGAAGGGGAGGGGAGAAGAGAGGACAGGAGGGGAGAGGAGAGGAGGGGATAGGGGAGGGGAGGGGATAGG